>JAGSMZ010000024.1:2712697-3387121 GCA_029286645.1 Papilio protenor
CGTTGAGTAGTTCATAAACTCACCACAAACACAGCAGCCAAAGCGCAAGCCAATGCCAAGAGCAGTGACGTCCGTAAATAAAGGTACTGCTCCCAAAACAGGAATGGTATCCCCGAAGGGAAGTTAGACAAGCCTTTCGCCTCAAACTTCAAACAAAGCTCTCTCACAGACATTATCAAAGTTTTTATACTATCCGTATCACTGAGGCCTGATAGATAAAACGGTAACTGTGTGTAAATCAACGGCGATGATTTCGGTATTTTCAAATCTACATCAGAAGGGAAATGTGTCCATCTCTTCGGTTGTGGTTTCAAATTTGCTTGTGCAGCACCATAAGCTAAAGCATCATTAGTAGCCCAAGCTGATAAATAATTATAAAACGCTTTAGGATTTATTATACCATCTTTATCGACTAATCTGTGACCATTCTTAGTATCTGTGCTTATAAGAGATTTATCTATAGGGTTGTCGACATGTCCAGTTTGTACCATCAATTTGTAAGCTAATATTCCTTCGTCGCTTGCATTTTTACACCAATATTCTTGTGTTATACAACCACTTGCGACATCCTTATCGAATGCTGCTTGTAGATCTAATAACCAATCCCGGAATAAACTTAGCCAGAATTTTGTAAGACCACCGTTGTCGTTTTTTATAATATTAGGGATCCGTACAAATTGGTCGTGGTATTCGTATAGTAATTTCTGATTTGTTGGATATTCGAAGTCTCCTTGTGTGACCGCATACATGTTGTAAAAGCCGAAATATTTCTCCTGACGCGATAGGAATTCGTGTTCGTCTGTATTTTCTGGGACTATATCAGTGAGGTCTAGACCGTCTTTAACTTTAGTTGCTCCCCATAGACTTGCTAATATTACTGCTATTAACGCCAGCATTGAGGTCACCTGGAAAATAAATTTGACATTATTAAAAATTCGTCCATGTGAAATTATAAAATAGTAAAAAATTTAGTCTATGTAATTCACCGATAATTAACTTTTTAATGACGAAAGAATTTTTACAATACAAATCTTTCCTCTTTATAATATTAATATAGATATAGAAGTTAATGACACTGTACGGAAAATATTCAAAAGCCATATCGCAAATGTGAAAAGACATTTTTTAATCTTTACCTTTACAGAAGGCCGCATGATGAAGGGAGCGTAGTATTTTTTAGCCCATTTTGTAAGAGATAAACTGATACAGCAAGTCTTAGCCTCATCTCCTGACACCTCGGGGTCCAAAGGCTGTCGAGTTGTATCCTTCCAGTTACCCTGTAAAAATACAAATTCAATTAGTATAGAATAGATAATTAGGTTCACTTAATTATTTATTTAACAATCATATTAATATATCATATCAGTATTTACAATCTGACAGAGGTCATAATTCATATGGAATTCGGATTTTGTTTAAATCTTACTAATATGCGAAAGTTTAGATGGATGGATGGATGGTTGTCAGAGTTTGTAGCCTAAATTGCTGAACGGATCTCGATGAAATTTGGCATAGATGTAGAGTATAGAGCATAGTCTGGAAGAACAGATAGGCTACTTGTTTTTGTTTTTTTTCAATTCCACGCGGACTGAGTCACGGGCGTAAGCTAGTACATAAATAAATGTTCACTATTATGTAGCAATAAGATTGACAATTAAATCAGAAAAATAAAACTGTAGTTATTATGTAAGTTTACCTTATCATTCTTTCCGGTGCGTGTGGAACGTTCTGGAAGTTTCCTAGTCCTGACGGGAGACTCCGGCATGAGGCAGCACAGCAGGTCAGCGCGCGCGGCCGAGCGCCGCCGCAGGTCCAGCGATATCATGGCGGGGAACACCAGCAGCATTGAAGCCAGGTTGAACATCAGCAGGATTGCAGCCTGCAAATAAGGAAAAGGTGTTTTATTTTTTAAAACTCTTGTTGGCAAAATAATAACGGAATCTATCTCTTTACTAATATAATAAAGCGTAAACACACTTTATGTAGGATGTCAGCAATCACAGTATGATTTTGAATAATTTTTTTTTTTATAAAAAGCCCTACACTAAGGCTACGCTGTAAGCTATATACTTTCAAGTTATTTAATTTAGAAAGTGAATGAAATAAGAAAAAAAAAACAATGAAACTCGCAATCATACGAATGAAGCCGCACGAGAACAGCTAGTAGTATGTTTTTTAAATATCTTTGTAGCACTAAAATAGTGTTCAGTGACTTATGGTCCGAGCCTTGACATTTGAAACACTCTGTATACAAAAGATTTTTTCATCTATTTTTGTAACTAACCTGTAAACAGAAGACTCTCAAAGCCGGTATAGGAAGCAAAGCGGCCGCTAAGAACGCCATAACATTGCAGAGAGAGGCTAACAGGACGCTAAGACCAGACTTCTTGAGCACCAAGCCAGTGCGCTCCTCCCGCGGCACGTCTCCCGCTTGCTCCACGTACGTGTGAGTGAGAAGGAACATGTCCTGCACGCCCAACCCCAGCGCTAGGAACGGCACTATCTGAGTACTTGATGCGTTGAATGGTATACCTGGAAAAATGTATAAAAATAAGCATATAATTGCGACTCAAATATTAAAAAATGTAAAAGTAAATATAATACTATAATGACAATGAAGATTTTTATATTTGTCATATTCCTATTAACAAATGGCTAATTTTCACATTTTGTGTGTATGAGATAACTCAAAAACTACTGGGCTGATTTTAAAAATTCTCATCAAAAGTTTTATTATTCATGATTAAAAAGTTATGTTATCAGTGAGTAACATAGGTTCATTTTTTAATTTTACACAGGCACAGTTGCGCACAACGGCTAGTAGTAAATAAAGAAATAAACATATTAAAAACAGAACAGGCAAATAAGTAAAAAAAAAGTTAAAAACAATGGGAATAATGGCATAAAAAATATAAAAAATGCAAATAAAAAAAATAAATCACCTAATAAAGCACAAAAACCTAATCCCGCGGCAACAGTGATAGACAACAAGAGCACGCCTGCTATGCCCACGCCCGCCTGCGAGCGGATAGGGTCGCGCCACTGCATCAGCGTCACCGCCACGTATATCAGCTGCAACGACAAACGAATAAAAAATAAATATAAAAAAAAACAAAGCAAAACCACCGACAAACTGAGAACCTTCTTTTAGGAAGTTAATTATTAAAAAACAAAAATGATAAATCAATTATCCTACACATTCAGTTACTTAGTGCTAGCCTACTTTAGTATAGATTTAGGACAAAATCCTCATACAAGCACTTAGAGTCCTTAGTAACCAATTAATTACTCTGAGTGGCAGTAAAATGCTATAGTTAGATAATCCTGTGTGGCAATGCATTTGTAAAACTAAAAATAAATTCAAACAACAAAAGGTTTAAAAAGCAGCAAAATTAATGGACAAGATAATTACCATAAACATATAACCCAATATAATATTCTTGAGTGAGAGCTCGGAGAATTTTCCCAGTATATCATTAAGTGTGGATGTGGAGAACGGGTAGAAACTGTAAGCCGGAGACACTGATTCTGTTGCTGTCATTTTCCTTACTTCCTGCAATTGACATGAAAAAGCACTTTAAGTAAAATGTTTAAATTTACATTAGTTTAAAATCAAGTACTTTCCTGATTCTTTTAAACCAACACATTGTATTATGACATTCATTTAAATAATATCTAATCTTACTAACCTTATAAATGTGAATGTTTAGATAATTGGTTAAATGGATGGATGGATAGATGTTTGTTAACATCCATACATACTGAGTTTGCCACCTAAACGGCTTAACCGTATTTGGATGAAATTTCGAATAGATGTAGATCACAGTTTGAACACAAAAGCCTAATTTTACACATAGTCAACTTACGGCAGCAAACTTCCTCTGCCAGGCATCTAAGACAGCAGCCGCTTTCTCCTGAGTCCAGCCGATATGATGAACCTTGTAGTGATCTGTCCAGTACTCGAACATCTCTCGTTCTCCCATCAGCTGCACCACGCTCTGCAGTGCGCGGGCGCTGCGTAGCGCGCTCGTCGTGTTGCGTGTAGCACCTCCCACTATTAGTTGTTCCGGCCAATGCATATACGCAGCCGCGAACCCGTAACAACCGTGGGATAGCTCTGCGGCCACGTCTGGTACCTATATGAACAAATGATAGATTTGTAGCCAAAAGTCTAGGATACTACACTAACGTTTTTTATTCGTAAATTTAGCATACCCATCGTAATCTATATTTCTCTATATACTATCTACAGTATTTTCTAGAAAAAAAAATACATTTTCCGCGAATCAGTTACCCATTATAATCGTCAACACAAACTGAAGCAAAATTCCACAAAACCTCAAATACAATTGTCAGAAACAGGTGGTGGTACATCATAATTAAGACGAAAAGTGCATTGATAACGCACAGAAATGAACAAAGGCGCAAGTAAAATTTACGAGTGTTACGTGGAACGGAGTTGTGTATCGGGTATTGATAATAGTGACATTGTACGTCGATAGCGGGGGCCCATTGAAGCGAGCACAATGTGCCCGTATAATGCGCGGCGGACAATGAGCGCCCGTTCCTTCGGCGAACGTGGGTGGCGATCGTTCGCTGCACAAAAACGCACCCTGCCCACTAAACTGCCATTCCAATGCGCTTTTTGTTTCTTTACCTTCAATACGAGTGATAAACGAGCACGCGGTTTCCTTCATCTCTGAACATATTACATCAATCAGTCCACATTGTGTTGACAACCATGAAATCTGTCACTAGCATCATTCTCAGTTCTCTCAATTACCAAATCCATATTTGAATCACAATGTTTTCAAAGATCGCAAGGTACGGATGGATAAACTGCGATCCATTTATAAAAACTAGCTGTTGCTGCGACTTCGTCCGCGTGAAATTAAAAAATAATTAAAAATAAATCACCTTTCTAATGGTGATAGAATTTTTTAAATCGGCCCAGTAGTTTATACGCGAATCGAATGCATATAAAAATACAAATTTTTCGTCTTTTATTAGTATAAGAATAAAGCACCCTTTTTCATTGTTGCGAATGTAGTAAATAAAAATAAAATTATATTCAGTAAATCACTAAATGCTAGACTTCTTTGGAGATCACAAAAAACAACTGCTTTTAAGATTGCTAGATTGCCGTCCATAAAAGTGAACTTCTTAGTAAAACAATTGTTAGTACAATAGAGTGGGCTTAATAAGTGGGTGTCGCGGCGTGTATTGTCAAGTTGCAGCAAGAGGCATTGAAGGCTAACTTCAGAGCATTACTTTCTCGGCAGGTAGAAGCAGGTAGCCGTGGCCATCTGCCGGCAACCGCTTTTATCCCGCATTACCGTTTCCAAAAAATATTTCATCACAATGGAAAGTAAAGTTTATGCGCACATTTCAATAGTTATTTTGTCACGAACACCATATACTTTATGCACACATAAAATCATCGTAACTCGGACTATACATAAAAGTTTACTTTAGCCAAAGTGATAGTAATCCTCATGCGTCACAAATCATTGTACCCGCTATAAAAATCTTAAATATTTTTTAATAGTAATAATAATAAAAGTAATAAGTAGTAATAATCTTAAATAAACATTACTTATCTATACTTAATATTATAAAGAGGTGTTGATTAGAGATATTATAGAGAGGTGAGGTTAAATTTGTATTTTTGTATGTATTGAAATAACTTAAAAAGTACTGGGCCAATTAAATATTAAACACAAAAGGCTACATTATCAGGGAGTAACATCTAACTATAATAATATTATAAATGCGAAAGTTTAGATGGATGGATGGATGGATGGATGGATATTTGTTAGAGTTTGTAGCCTAAACGGCTGAACGATCTCGATAAAATTTTAGGATAGCCTGGAAGAACACATAGTTTTGTTTTGTTTTTAATTTCACGCGGACGGAGTCGCGGACGATCGCTAGTAGGCTATATTTTTTACTGTCCACGTGTACAAGACGCGATTAACAGCTAGTGAGATAAATCAAAATTAACTCAAGCACACGAACACATAAGTATATTATACATAAGTACGCATAAGTATATATATTATAATAGGCATGTTATAATTATTGTAGTTAATATGAATAATTACATGTCCGGATTTCTTGTTGGGCGCGGTGTTGGGGCAATGAGCGTCGCTGGGGTCGAGGCAGGGCTTCTTCATGTAGCCGGACGTGATGCCGGCCCGCTTCATGTAAGCCTCCATCGTGCTCAAAGGAAACTGGAATTTCAACTTCCTCACTTCTTCCAATACTTCTAAGGGGTTTAAGTGCGTCCATGTCAATCTTTGCTGCAGACCTCTGTAATCATACAATACATTCATTAAAAAAAATCCGCCTTTTCATTAATTGCCTAGATTTAAACTAAACTCTTTTAAAGTAGGCACTGTTCTATGAATATTTTTTAATGTATAAATATTTCCTTGTACGTACGGAACAACAATAGGATATTCTGGTCCTAATAGCTTTGATCCTTCCCAGAAGCAGTCTAGCGGCGTGATGATGGCACAGGGGACGATATTGTCGAATATCTTCTCTATGTGGTAAGCCTCGAAGTCCGGGATGCTGGGGCTGTAGCACAGGTCTTTCAGCCGCCACTCGATGTCGTACATGTGAATCGTGACCCGCGTCGCCGCCTGTACAACCTGCGTTTATATGAAAATCCTTTATTTGGGTAACAATAAACGATGTTTAGTAAACTCAACATCTCTTCGCTTTTAATCTATTTTGATAACGACACACCTTTTGTGATATTTAGAGATTGACTACAACGACCAGTGCACCCGAATTTAATGTAGACACGGGCATTTTTGAGTCGTAAGAACAGGTGGGGTCTATAACGATCTTAATCGTAAAGTCTCAAGACCCTAAAAGGCTTATGATACCCGTCAGGAATTTCGATGAGGAATATATTTGTCGACGGCCGTCCAGTGACTTAATACGTACGTTTTGTAATCACTCGTCAGCACAGAAATAAGATTTCACAACGCCTCGATGCGGGAATTTATTTTGGCATCGGAATGGGCTTTATTTATAGTGTCAGTATATATCAGACATGACTCCGGTAAGATTAAATTTATGTGAGAAAATTTGAGAACCATGTTGAACAATTTACAAATTTAAAATCACGATTTTCGTTTCAGAGATGACGACAATATGCGTAAGTAGAAATTTAGTACATACCTTTAGGTGTGCAAGCAAGGCGCCGACGTGCAGCAGCGAGACGTCGGGATCTTTCGCAGTCTGTATGATGAGCTGGTGCGTTGAGGAGTCCGCCTCGCCCAGCGCCTTCGCTGTGTACTTCAGCTCGGCCTCCAGTCTCCCACCCTCTGCACAAACGACAAACATCAGACAATAATCAAACGCTTATTGCGTAAGGTCAACGACCTATCGCCTCACTGGCAACCGCCATTTCGGAAACATTACAAAATTATAAACCCTCCAGAGAACCTTTTAAACATTTATTCCGCCAGATCATTGATGATTTAACGTAGTGTGCTTAATGTCCATTTTTCCGTTTCACCTCATGTTTTATTATAGCATTTATCTTAATGTCGATTCATTTCCAAGTGTTTTTGTCGCGGTAATGTATAAGTAAAGGCAGATCGCCAACAGCGCCGGCCTTGCGGGGCTTACAAATTAGTGCGTAATGTGAAATGACGAGAAAAAAGGCCAAGTTTAATATTAATGAAAACGCAATTAAGTTCGCATCGAATTAGTTTCTTATTCCCGCGGTGGCTCGCGGCCCAGTGCGGCTCATTATAATAAATCGTCTGCTAATGTGATGCGATCTCGATGCGATGCGATAGTCGTCATGAACTCAGACGTCTTAATTTACTCGTTTGTATGTTTTCACCTCGTCCGCTGATAATGCACAAGGTCTTATATTCAATAACATTTTATTTTATCCTACAATAATTTAATTAAAAGCCGTTTTATACATGTTTTTATCTGATCCCACTTCGGTTTCACAGCGAGGTCCCGTTTTTAACGTTTGAGAATGTATTACGTGGACTTGATTTAAAATAGTTTAAGACATAATCTTATGATGCGGAAACTTTACGGACAGCTTACGTAAGTAAACAGAGTAAGCTTAAGCTTGGAAAACATGTTATTTAGTGCGGAACGGTGCTGTTTGATTCCAACAAAAAATGTGTTCCAAACTTAGCCAATACGCGTTGACAGCACACATGGCTTATTCCTGAGTGTCGACACATTTGTCAGAGGAATGTAGCAGCAAGAAACTTCTTGACACATCTTATAGTGATTTATAGCGAAGTCGCGACAGCCCTACGCATAAGCAACCGTACACTTATAAAAAATCTGAAATAGATACTGGCAGCCAACAACATAACGCTATATTTGTATGTTTAACTTAAAGAAAAGAAATCTATATATTTGTTAAATTTTAAATTAATGTCAATTTCGGCATGTTAAGAAATCGAATTTTAAAAATGTTATTTCTGAATATTGTAAAGATGAGATAAGATACATTTTTAAAATGAATTGTATAAAAAAATAATGGAGTCGTTTAAAACGGTCGAAAGTGTCCAACGGTGCCGGGCCACGGTTGTTAGCGTCGATTTTTTTGCTTTCAACGCAATATTTTTTCGCCTCGACATCGGAGGTGAGATGTATTCATACGTTATCATCTCGTCGAGAGAATTCGTCCCAATTAACACTCGGCCTGTTGATTTATCGTGTTGTGTCGCTAGTTTTTTGCACTGTAGCTTCGCAAGGTGTTAGAAACAAACCAACGGTTACGTATCATTTAATTTATTAATTGAAGGTTGAGTTACACTCGATTTAATTTATCGCATATAAATTAATGTAAATTACTATTCTAATCGCACAAAATGACACTGGCAACTCGGAACGTTCAATTTAGTGTCATGCTAATGTTCACGCTCCAATGAGCTCGGTGTTGGATTTGAATTAAGCCTACATAAATAAATTGCAACACCCACCTTAGTGTTGCAATCGTTAAATTCACTGACCTCTATTAATGGACAGTGTATAAACTGTGGTATTTTGATGGTTGCGGTTGATCACGGTGAGGAGTTTCGAACGAATAATCATTGTAAACTTAACAGTCATTAACATCAAAAGGCGAGTTACCGTTGAAACGAAGAAAAACTGTCGTTTCCAAACAATGTCCTATCTATTTATCTATATCTATGACTGAATTGTCCGTGCCTACTAAATTGTCTTATGATTTTTTACGCCGAAACTGTATTTCAGCTACCTGAATGAGAATTACGTTATTAAAATGTGTTGAAATTATTTATTGTAGATATATAACACAACTTATTAAATAACTAAATAAACTAGAATTGTAAAGGTCTCCTTAAGAAATTACGTTCCTCAAATCATACATCCCTTATTGCTATTTAGTGATTCCAATGTTCTAGAATGTTGTGTAAATGTCATGCGAGTGCAAGTGTAGTGCAGCCGAGCAGGGAAGGCAGTTAACGCCCTCGTTCGACGCTCACGAGGAATGCTATTTATTTTGGTCGCTAATTTATAGCGGGACGGTTCGGAGTCAGCGACACGGCCCGTCAACACTAAATCTTTAAACTCCTCATCCTTATACACTCTGATATTACTCTATTGTTAATTAATATCGAATTTAGATAATGTAACTTTGTTTCACATATCAATGAGAGCTTTAAAGCGTGTCGTAAGTGTAGTGCTTTTCATTAAATGAAGAATTATTCAAAAATTTTCTGTGATTGTTACCATCTTACACCACAAAGTAGTGTGTTTTTACGCTTTATTATATTAGTATATATAGATTGTGCATGTATACCTTACAACATATGTTACATATATATGTTACACGGTAGAGCGGGACTTCCCATCACAATTACCTATCGGTAACTTGAAAGGAAGTCCCTAAATCTGAATAACTTGTATAATCTATTGTTACACCAATAAATCATTTTCATTTCATTTTCATTTAAAATATTTGTTAAGAACTAAATTAAAACGTTGACAAAACTATCGAGCATAAAAAACAGACATATGAATTACACAGCAGTTATAAAAATCTCAAGCCTGCTCGTAGTCAGTCTTTATTGCAACGTATAACTGACAGTAAAGCTGTAATCGTGTGGTCGAGCCTTGATACTTATCGTATCTTACTTCCGATTAAAAGTAATAAAACTCCGCCTAGACCACCCAACCGCAATCATGACTCAATAATTGTAGGTAAATTTTCTCAAAGCGCAAACATAACAATGGTATATCAATTTGTTAGATATTAACTGAATGTCATCGAGTATTTAGAAGCGTCGGTAAGAAGACAATGATCCACTTGACTCGCCGCCTGTCCACAGATTGTCCCAATGCTAATGCAAGCGTGATTTCGCTGAACACTTTGTATGCAAATGAGTTAATAAGCATTAAAATATAAAAAGGTCCCGAAAAAAACGTGATTGACGTGCTAAGACGTTTCTTTTTTTATTCGCGGCACCCAATATTAAATATGAGTAACGATTTATTATTCTGAACTACCTTGTGGTTTATGATAAGCATGAAAACGAGTAGAGTTAAATCATTATCATCTTGGCATCGATTTATAATTGTCTTTGCCTTTTTATTATACCAAATAAAAATAAGTTGTATATATAATTTCACACTTTAGTTAGGTTAGGTTAACTTTAGGTCCAGACGAATCATGATCTAAAGGAAATAACGGCTTCTTTTGTTTTTCTTACACTTCCGAGTAATTCATTTTAGGTCCTTCAGAGATAAATGGAGCGACCTTAAGGTTAGGTTAATATTAAAATAGCGTCGCCCTGTGCGGGCTAGAGTTCCATGCCATTCCACTTACTTTATGATAATCCCTAATATCCGGCCCCAGTGCATGTTAGCTATGTTTAGCCTCGACACAAACATACTTGATCCTTTCTAACTTCTCGAAATACTACGATAGTCAAGATAAGTTTATCTTTTCAGTGTCCGAACACGTATACAAAATAAAACATAGCTTTGGCAAAAGCTTCTGTCATGATTTTTAAACAATTAATTCAGAAATCCAAACAAAGAAAAGGACTTGCATCCCTTGGTCATTGCATGTATATAAAAAAAAACATCACAGTATAGATATTCTATGATGTATAGTAAAAAACGTGCGCGGGCGGCGCGGCGTGTATCGGAACGTAGCAAGGTCACGCGAGGTTATCGTAGCGTACGCGCGAAGCTTTCACACTCGGCGCGCCATGCCGGCCGGCCACGCTGCGCCGCGCCCGCTCACCCAGCTTTTGTTTATCCTTTTCCCAACATGTGTATGGAAACTTGCAACCCACCGTTCCGCTCATTCGTTAAAAAAAGAACTCGCAACAATATAAGAATTTATTCAATACATTGAATACGATAAACATTTCGCTTAAGTATGCACTAGGAAATATACTTCATAATTAAAAGTTTAGTAGTTATATGAAAAACGTACAGTAAACAGAGATCTACCAGGAATCGATTCAAATCGCATTGCGGCTTAGATCCAGTAAATCGAAATGAACGTGGTCGGTCGATAGTTAGGCGAGCTTTTATTGCATTTCCAGTGCGTGCGCGGCGATAATGACGACATTTGGATTGGAGTGGATGCGGTAGCGGCCGATCGGCGCGGACGATCGCAATGAATGACGTTAGAGGAGGGAAGCGGGGTGAGGGCAGGGTGCGGGGGAGACGCAAGGGAGAGGATCGTGCGCGCGCATGTGGTTGTGGCCACCCGCGCGCGCCGCGCCGAGCCCGTGTGGTCCGAGCGCTGTCCCCGCCTCCCCCACCGCAACCCGCGACGACCCGTAAGCCCTCTATGCAAATTAGCCCGCGTAGACAACAGATGGATGGCGGAATAAACAAACCGCGCGTCCCTTGCGCACCCGCGCCGCCGATTCACGTTCGACTTTCGACGTGAGGGACTGACAGGAAGAACTACCTCATTATACAAACGTCCAAAATGTATAATTACGAATCTGGTATGATGTAATACATTAAAGTTGATTTCTGATGTAAAACAAGGTTCAAAATCTGAAATAACAACATAGTTATAAAATATCGGTCATGGTCACTAAATCAACGCCCAACAAAGTCCGGTTTGTAAACAAAAATGAAATGTAGTGATCACGCGTGCAAGTCATTAACTTCTACAACGAAACAAATACCACATCACACCTACACACTGAGGTTTTCACCACTAAAGCTGTTCCTATTTTAGTAAAAATTGTTGTAAATGGTTTAAAACGTAAGCGTTGTCATTTTACTCACAGCAAATATTGTAAGTGCTTAGCTAAACGAGATGAGTAAATATATTTCTTCAAATCAAGTAATGAAATCGATACGAATACTTTTCTGTGGCTTTATTTTGCACCAAAAAATTTTACCTTCCAAAATTAATATCAGACGTTATATCCATGTCCTTAGGGTTGACAATCGGTTCGGGACTTACAAAAGTTTGTCCAGGCAGAGTTAAATTTGGGACCGAAAGTGGCACACGAGGCACAGTTGGACGTAGCGATACAAAGGCGAGCCGGACAATCAAATCCCTCGTCTTTTTTGTGAGTCAATAGATGTGTTATACATTTTTTTCTTTTATTGGTCGTAATTTCACGTGGGGATATTTACGGGCGGCCGTGGGCCACCTAATTAAGTTGTTAGACGACTCTGAGACCTTCGGCATTGTTTAACAGCGGCGGCTTTAGTTCCTCGATAAGATTTTTGGAGTTGATTATAAAACATATTTGTATTATTTGGACAGTAGCAGAGATTTGAATATCGATGTTTGATGTTTATGATTAAAAACTCGTTTGATAAATCGATATTTATGACAATCGACGATCGTTTTACGTTTGAAATTAGAATCGGTATGTTGAAAAAAATACGTGCGTCGGTCGCGAATTTTAAGTGGCGGGAAAACACGGCGACAGGTGCATCATGTTTTAACTTTTTATTCGACAACACAAAAACATTTTAATACCTTGGTTACAATTTTACGAAATACTGAATATTATCTACAGTTTGTACACATGACATGAAAGGTACTTGTCTTTTCATATTATTTTGTAACATTTTTTAAATAAGATTTACAACCCTAAAATTCAAATATGCATATTTAAAACAAAACGTTCACTTGTAGTTATATTTATCTTTTATTTGTTTGTACGATATTTTTCTTTATCTGTATTCATTAACTTCTTTCGACCACCCAAATGGCAAAGGGACGAGGAATAATAAAAAGATGAACAATTATATCTTCTTTGTTTCATTTCCTGTTAACTAAAATACTAAAGATTTTTCTTATAATACAATAGTAGTTTTATATAAATAAGGATAAGTGTAAATGGATTTTATTTTAGGATAATCTTGTCGTCTTTTAAAGAATTTTATATGACATTTTTAACTGCATACGTTTTAAAATGATGTATTTGTGATATAGACAAGAGTTTAGAGACGGACGTGCCCGCATAGGATACGACACATCCTCTCTTAATATTTAGAGTTCCGCTATCCATATTATACGTGGAAATGTCGTGCGAACCATTTAACTTATCCGTTAGTAACAATAATTTCTCCTGGTATTTAAATAAGAAACCAGATAGCTATCGTATGCTATTTTAAAATTAAAAACAAGTCATTTAAAGGTAAGATAGAAATAATTGACATATCAATGTTCTTTTGTGTGTTGTAATCATACTAATATTATAAATGCGAATGTTTAGATGGCTGAGCTGAACGGATTTTGATGAAATTTAGGATAGATGTAGATAATAGTCTGGAAGAACACATAGTCTACTCACTTTTTTTTTAATTCCACGCGGACGGAGTAGTAGAGAGTAGACGAAAGCTAGTAAAAAAAAAATAACACAATACAATAAATGTTAATGATACTGTACGTAACAATATTAGATATCAGTTAGCTTTTATAACAAAATAAAATTGCATTTAATACGCCTAAAGTGTACATGGATTTATTTATTTGTTCAAATCATATATCGATTTCATAAAATAAAATAGCTACGGGCGAAGAAACTCGCAAGACAGGTCATTAAATGAATAATATAAATGCACTAATGCTTTTTATTACCGAAAGCGGTCACAGGGCTGTGTTATTTGTCCGACTGTTATTATTTACGATTCAATCGAAGGCCGGTTAGATAACGCGTGCATTTCGTATCGCATGTCGGAATCGACTATCGGATTGAGCAATTTTACGATTCGACCACCCGGCGGCATCAACCGAGGACCGGTGATAAATATCATAAATTGGACCGAAAAACGAGCAAATGTGCAGCTATTTCGCGGACATTCGGCAGGAATGATGCGATATCTCGATAAATGCGAGGGTCCATGCAACAAAGTTACATGCTCTGTGATGGATCGGTCCCTAACTTTATTTATGCCGTTCTTACAACAGGCTCCTCTTATGATAAGATTTATATGCAAATTAGTCTTTTAATGTGAAAAATTAACTGTATCATAGTGAGTTTATTTGTTAAAGTTTATTATTATTTCATACTAGGTTTCGCCCGCGAGTCCGTCCGCGTGGAATAAAAAAAAACAAAAGTGAGTAGCCTATGTGTTCTTCCACACTATCCTCTACATCTATACCAAATTTCATCGAAATCCGTTTAGCTGTTTAGGCTACAAACCCTAACAAACATCCATCCATCCATCTATACTTTCGCATTTATAATATTAGTATGATTTAAACCGCAGGAAGTATTTTTTTCGGTAATTTTATTATCACTTGCAATTAGATAACAATCATTTACTATGAAACAATCGTTTACTATCATATAATAAAAAATAACAATAATAAACGCACAAAATAAATATGTTATTCAACATTATAATGGTAGGAACAATCACGATAATCAAACGGTTGGGTGGCCGACTACCTAATTTGTAGACATGAGCCGTATTTGGCACAACAATACCTTACTTGAAGTATACGTATGATGAAGTTTTATTGACTTGAACAGAACGGTGAAGTCTTGACGTTGTTCTGAAAGAGCTCTAGTAAATTAAAAAGTTATTATTGATATTACGCATAAATAAAACGTTTACGCAATTTACCGCACAAACAACATAGATAGCATTGTTAATTTAACGAGTACATCATACACGAATAAATATTTACACAAAACATATCTTACAACTTCAAATCTTTACATAGTAATTGATTTTTTTATAACGTCTATTTCACTGGCTAAGACATCCTATTTATAATATTTAATAGTTATTTTAAAAGTGAATACAAATTACTCTATTTCATACAATATCAACAATATTAATACAATATATTAATGTAATTAGCATTGAAATAACCAACATCCTGTCTGTCAAAGGTACCGTCGCGACGTTGGTCACGTACTGCATATAAAATTGCTTCTGTCAACAATTATCCTATACCTGCTATGTTTTATTAATACGCGATGCAATGGCTAATTTGAAAGACAATGCGTCGATCGCACGCACCGGACGCTTGTAGGTGCAACCGACGAATTAGGATTCGCCATGTATCGTTTGAGGGCTCTAATACACCGCGGCGCGCTGTGTAGTCCGAACAACATTCAACTCACGTGCCCACAGACGGAAGCGGCGAGCCTTCATACGTGCCCATCGGCCCCAGATTGATATTCCACTTGATGCTCAAAGTGACAGTCTACTATCACGATGAGAGATTGTATGTGCAAGATAACGCAAAGTTTATGGTTTCGTTCTAGATTTTCCAGCTTGACAATGCGTAACACGTACCTTGTACCCAGAGTTGATCGACCCTGGAGTGTATCTGAGCGGACTTGAGGCCCACACAGAACGTGGACAACACGAGGATGGCGACGAAAAGGACCTTCCCAGCGTCGCCTTGGAGGAAGCAGCCGAGGATGAACAGCTGTTCCTGCAGCCACGCTCGTATCCACAGTGACGTGCGCCCACCTTCGATGTTGCCCTGTCGTATAAAAAAATCATAAATAAATACATTTAATTTATAGATACATTGTTATAATATATAATTAGAAATTTAAATATTTTTAATTCCAATTCAGACACCATACATTGTTAGGAGACCTTGAAACGGGAGCTTATCTTACATCAGTGAATATTTACAGCTTCAGCTTCCCCTAACTTTGTCGGTGTAATAACATCGTGTGCGTTTTGAACGTCGCTATAATTTCTCAGTTGATTGTGATTAATGAGGGGCGCGGGCTGACGCGGGCTGGCGCCGGCCGGCTCAGCCGCCAGATTATCTATCTACCAATCGTGTATACAACTTATATAGGCACGGAAACCTCGACACGGTAAACACGGATATTGTTCAAAGCGTCAAAAGAAAACGTAGGCTATTCTAGTATTCGTAAGCTTAATATTGATAGTACATGAACTTTTAGAAATAAAACACTGTGAAGGTAAATTGTTATTTGCATTACAAAGGTTATAAAATAAATGAAGATATGCAAAAAACCACATCAAGCCGTGATTTAAGACCGTGAATAATATTGATGTTTTTATTGGCTATAGTCAGTATCGTCGAATAATTCAGTAAAACAGAAAGTCGTTTAGAAAAACAGTTATTAACGAATAAAATTATGTGCTTACTTTACAAAACAAGAAGCGAAAGATACATCCAGAATATCTGGTTATTGTAGTAATTATTGAGTTACATCCAAAATTTAAAAATTCCGTTCGTTCAGAAAACCATCGAAACAGATGTTTTTGTTCTGGCTTTAATTAAGTGTACTTACCCACTGTTTAAGCTTTAAACTTAAACTGTAATTATAAGCTTTTTATTTATATCTATGGAGATCTATATTCCCAAGTTCAAAGTATAGTATAGTTTTCTGAAATATACATTTTGTTCGGCAAATACGTGTAAATTATCAAATAGACTCTAATTCAAATATTGTAGTTTTATTTTATATTTGTCTAGAATCTAGATCCTGCATACCATCAAAACAAAGCGCGAACATTTTTAAACATAACGTGCAAATTCGTTAATGATTATGTTAACAAAATGTAACATTGGATCAAAACAATTCGCAAAATCCAATGCAAAAATGTACGAGATACAAAAAAAGTGAAAAACAATCGACTGCTGTTACATAATGTAGGCGGTGGGGGGTACAAGGGGCAGGGGGGAGACGGAGATGAGTCTCGGGTACACGTGAAGCGCCTACTAATTGCAGAATAATAACTCAATCGAGGCAGAGGCATCGCTTCGACATTACTCTGTAGTATTAAAAGACGTTGCGCCTCCACCTCGTCTTTTAATACTACTCGTACGTCTGTACGCGTAACAAAATTTTTAATGGAACAGATAATAAAAATATTGAAGTTATTTATAGAACATCATCTTATCTAGTCTGAATGTGAAAAGCAGTCTTAGTAAATAGGTAATACTTTGTAGTTGTCAACTATTGAACTTTAGTAGGTTACATGCATCTACAAGTGAAAATAAAATGTTCATCATAACGATATAACAAAATTGTAAATAAGGGTAGATAACGCAGCCTTTAAACACTTAATTTTTATTATCAAATAATCTTTATAGTATCTAAAAGCTTTAAAACACGGTGGAATCGAACTTTATGTAAATAGTTTATTGCCATTATGCTAATTTTTGTAACAACCGTAGCGGTATAGTATGCTGTTCCGTTGCACATTTTGTTAAAATATAGATAAACATTTATTTTAAATTTAGAACCGCGCTTTAAAAATTAAAAACGATATTCATTTTTTACAGCCTGCCAGCAATTAAATTCAATCCAGAGTTTAATATTAACGTGTACTCATTAAACACAAGTGCCCTAAACAAACGTCTACATCCGAAATCGAATCCCCGGAGCTTAGAGCATAAATAAATAAATCGAAGTAAGACTATAATGGCAGATATAGCTCGGGAGCGTACGTTTCAGTTCGGGTGCACCGAATACCGCGCTGGGTGGCCGTGACGTCACGGACGGAATGCGCCCCCGCCTCCCCCGCGACCCCGCACCCGCGCCCCGCTCGGCCTCTTGCCCTCTCCACGTGGTTATACAACCGTACTCCACCACGGTACACTGCTGTATTCTTCATTCATACCAACTAAATATAGTCAACCTTGTAAATATTTGACCGTAGTCCGTGTTAAAATATATTTAGATAACTTTTATAATAAAACACTAGATAGTTAACTCATGTCTTGTACACGTAGAATGAATACAAATTTTCTGATAATTATTGCATCGGTTTAAAAAACGAGATAAGGTTAATGGATTATATTCTGTCAAAAAAGACACTTGTTAATCAAGAATTCTCGGCTAAAATTCTTAAAAACGGGTAGTCGAGTTCAATGTAAATCACCGTTACTTGCTATTTTATCTACCAACAGCATCCAGCTGTGAATGAGCACATCAGAATAAAATTTTAAATAATTGTGTTTACTATCAATCTTGGTTTCTAAAGAGTTAAAAATTGTGAAATCGTGAAGACATAAAAATATATAGTGCGAATTTCTGATTAATCTCTCAACTAATGTAGAACATAAAGGACAAAAACACTACTAAAAACCTGTTTCCAAAAAGAGAAGCGTGTCTTAATTAAATCTGATAAAACGACTATAGATCACGTATGTAGGTACTGGCTACTGGTCACCGCACGCCATGACGCAAGTGTCACGGTATTAAGTTCGTATAATCCGCAACGCTAGCGCCGCCACTTCCTGCGATAACGCCCGCAGACTTATACCTGGCGCCTAAATCTTATAACCTCCTTCGTTACGAACTCATTTTAAAACTGTTAACGATTCATCCTCAGCCGTTTTTCCAGTTATCTTATTTGCAATCGGAACGGTAGGGGTTTTAACGATGTTTACTTTAATTTTAGAATTAATATTGAAGTTATTTATAAAATATCATCTTATCTAGTCTGAATGTGAATAGCAGTCTTAGTAAATAGGTAATACTTTGTAGTTGTCAACTATTGAACTTTAGTAGGTTGCATGCATCTACAAGGGTGAATAAAATGTTCATTATAACGATATAACAAAATTGTAAATAAGTATATAATAGATAGATAACACAGCCTTTAAACACTTAATTTTAATTATCAAATAATCTTTATAGTATCTAAAAGCTTTAAAACACGGTGGAATCGAACTTTATGTAAATAGTTTATTGCCATTATGCTAATTTTTGTAACAACCGTAGTGGTATAGTCTGCTGTTCCGTTGCACATTTTGTTAAAATATAGATAAACATTTATTTTAAATTTAGAACCGCGCTTTAAAAATTAAAAACGATATTCATTTTTTACAGCCTGCCAGCAATTAAATTCAATCCAGAGTTTAATATTAACGTGTACTCATTAAACACAAGTGCCCTAAACAAACGTCTACATCCGAAATCGAATCCCCGGAGCTTAGAGCATAAATAAATAAATCGAAGCAAGACTATAATGGCAGATATAGCTCGGGAGCGTACGTTTCAGTTCGGGTGCACCGAATACCGCGCTGGGTGGCCGTGACGTCACGGACGGAATGCGCCCCCGCCTCCCCCGCGACCCCGCACCCTGGCCCCGCTCGGCCTCTTGCCCTCTCCACGTGGTTATACAACCGTACTCCACCACGGTACACTGCTGTATTCTTCATTCATACCAACTAAATATAGTCAACCTTGTAAATATTTGCCGTAGCCCGTGTTAAAATATATTTAGATAACTTTTATAATAAAACACTAGATAGTTAACTCATGTCTTGTACACGTAGAATGAATACAAATTTTCTGATAATTATCGCACCGGTTTAAAAAACGAGATAAGGTTAATGGATTATATTCTGTCAAATAAGACTCTTGTTAATCAAGAATTCTCGGCTAAAATTCTTGAAAACGGGTAATCGAGTTCAATGTAAATCACCGTTACTTGCTATTTATCTACCAACAGCATCCAGCTGTGAATGAGCACATCAGAATAAAATTTTAAATAATTGTGTTTACTATCAATCTTGGTTTCTAAAGAGTTAAAAATTGTGAAATCGTGAAGACATAAAAAAATATAGTGCGAATTTCTGATTAATCTCTCAACTAATGTAGAACATAAAGGACAAAAACACTACTAAAAACCTGTTTCCAAAAAGAGAAGCGTGTCTTAATTAAATCTGATAAAACGACTATAGATCACGTATGTAGGTACTGGCTACTGGTCACCGCACGCCATGACGCAAGTGTCACGGTATTAAGTTCGTATAATCCGCAACGCTAGCGCCGCCACTTCCTGCGATAACGCCCGCAGACTTATACCTGGCGCCTAAATCTTATAACCTCCTTCGTTACGAACTCATTTTAAAACTGTTAACGATTCATCCTCAGCCGTTTTTCCAGTTATCTTATTTGCAATCGGAACGGTAGGGGTTTTTAACGATGTTTACTTTAATTTTAAAATTAAAATTTGACGTTATTATAAAGTGTTTTTTTTCAGTTTATTTCTTGTCAAGCGTAGCGCATATTTCTTTTATTTTGTTGTCATACGTGCTTATTAAAATTATAAAAGTAGGCAAAAATAATAATCCTGTGTTATAAAATTAAGATAGGTTCATTCTTACGAATGTATTCTGCCTTAAATTAATAAGATGGTGACAGCTCTTTCCTTTGGCTATTCAATTTATAACATGTAAAATCCAATTAGCTACGACGTTATACACACTACATTTCGGGATTATGTAAACACATATCTTTATCGTGTGACAGGAAATTGTAGATAAATTTAGAAATAGTAGCGGCGGCCGGACTCGGGCGACTTTGTCTTTTATCGAGGGGTCACGCCCGGTATAATTATCACGTATTGATTGCCTCGTAATGAGCTACGAAATCGTTTCTGTTATTGTGGCGGACGGCCGACAATCAAACGCGTGGGGCGTACTCGTTGATATGGCAAGCGAGAACGACCAACTTAGATTATGGTGGACTTGGCAACAGAATAAAATAACATTCATCAACTCTATTCTTTAATTGACTGCAACTATCTTACTAATGTTAAAAATGCGAAAGTTTAGATTGATGTTTGTTAGAGTTTGTAGCCTAAAGGGCTGAATGAATATAGGTGAAATTTGGCATAGACATAGAGCATAGTCTGGAAGAACACATAGGCTGCTTTTGTTTTTTTAATACCACTAGGACGGAGTCGCGGGCGACAGCTAGTTGTAGAAAAAAATATGACAATGAAAACTATAGTTTTGAGTGTGGAGGGGTACACTAGTAGACGTAGGCCTAGAAAGAGATGGACGGATAGCGAGAACGAGAAGTCACGATCCAGAACTGAAATAACGGAAGACGAATTAACCTGGAGAACTAAAAACTGATGCGCCGTACTGTAGTAGGATTAGAATATGGAGATGATGAACCACTGTAGAGTAATCTACACAACTAAACATTCTAGTAAAGAAAACATAGGTAACAATGTTATGTAGTGGGTATATTGATATTGTTAAACTAATCTTGAACTCCAGAACTCTATCGATGTTTTTCATGCCATGTTATTTTCAGATCAATTTGTATATACGAGTAAGTATTGTTATTATTTAAACATTGGGTTTGCTTGTTTCGTATTACTATCGGAAGGGACACGAGCACGACTTGGTGCGGGATATCTGCATATAATGGACCGTGGGTGTGGGATTATTATCCGAACGCTATACTGCGCGGGCATCACTCGCCCCACCTATTACTAGCCAAGAATGTTTCGCTTTACACATTTAGTATTTACATTTCATGACCTAGGTTTGCGATTCAATTACTTGATAACAGATACGTCAGTAATGTTAATGCATACTCAACTGGTCAGTTATTTCTTTTTTTTTTATTTTACTTGGTCTTGCAAACCTAAATTATGGATGCTCGGAAAAGAAAAAAAATTAAAACTATTTTCGTATACACAATATGTATGACTACTTTCATACTAATTAATATCAGCATTCTATAAAGTAATTCAGTGCACTGTTTTGTGCTTCACATATATAATATAGCAAAGATAAGATAACCGTTATTAAGAAAAAAATTACGTTCCCATGATATTTTATTAACTCGATAACGTGTTTATTTAATTGATCACGATTAATTAAAAATGATTTCCTTGACAAAACATTACATTTTTACTTACATCTTATCAAATTTTAAGATTACGTTAAAAAAATTAAACGGCATTCAGAAGCGGAAAATAATTTATAAACTTAAAGAAAGTTGCCATGTTAGGCGCTAACACGAAACCGGTCGGAGCGGCCATATGATAGCTTTATCGCTAACGTACTAGGTTACTAGCATTTTAAAGTGGTAAACACATCTTTGGTCGCGAAGTGGCGACACATGGTGTCTTCTTTTGGTCAGAAGCAATCGCTCGGAAGGAAAGCTTAGTGGCGGGGAAAAATAACCGAATGCCCACTGATGCGTGTACTTGCCACGCGTTGCGGTGCTCACCGGCTCAGTAAATCACTAGCGCAATCTGATATCTCTGTTTCAAATAGTCTATGGTTACAAATAATCTACCACTCATTTATAAAACATCAGTAAAGATACAGAAATAAATCGATTTACATAACAATTAGAAACCATATTATAACTAGAAACTTGCGTAAACTTACAAAGACAAAACATTATAATGCACTTTCAAGGAACAGTTTTCGAAAATCGTGGGTGTAGTAACAATCGTTTATAGGTCTCCGGCGCAGCTGCCGACCGCCACCGCGCTCATTGTTTGGAAGAAGATGCACTATACGTGGGAAAAACGTGTCGGAAAGAGACGGAAAAATATACCTTAAAGAGAAGGAAGGCATCAGTGCTTTGATCGGGAAGAAAAGAGACGAGTGATCGGAAACCACAAGATGTCTCAATTCCAAGAGGCAAGTTCTGTGAGGTCTTTAAGATTTATGAATCGATTAGATAGGAATTTGTAAAAAATGTTTTTTCGAAAAATAAATAAAAATAAACATTGCTTGTACAAGTACTGTTTTAGTGACATAAATGTACTTTTTAAAGTCTTAAATTTATTCTGATTTTTATTTCAAGTCAATGGAAAGTTATTATTATAACTGAATTCGTAAATTTATTTTAAATTATTATTTTTCTTACTAAATTAAGTTATGCGTTTCACTTTCCATTTTTAAGACATGAGTAGTAAAAACTTCAAAAGAAGAACGTAAATATTTTTACATATAGAACGCAATTTTTACATTAAAAAAAATCTAACTTTTTCTCGCATTTTATTTTCTACTTTAAATATTGTTTTCTGGTCTAATAGAGTTTATAGCCTGCGTTCCACGTTGATGTCTCTATCGGCGCCGGTGCGGTGCGCGTGCGCGGCCTCTCGATCCCTCGACTCCTCCGGCCCTTAATTGCTTCATCTTGCATACGTCCGTCCCAACTACAAACTTCCTACTATTTTATTTTTATAGCTGTTTTTGCTACTATTAAAAAGTAATAAACTATAATTTCAAGTCAAGAAAATCTTAAGTTTGAAAACTTTAACTTCATATTAGTAAGAACTTTTACTGCGACATAACATTTTCGAATTTTGAAGGTATTCTCGTAGAAGGATTACAAATCGTTATCGTATAAGTAACGATTAAATAAACGGGTTTTAAATATTTTTACGTCGTTTAAAGGCGGGAACGTTTTGCGCAGCTTCCTAGTAAGGGTGCGGACCACCGTGGGGCGTGCGTGCGGCCTTCTAGGAAAGACCTACCTTCCCGGAACCCGTCTGCCATTTCTGTATGTACTACTTCACTTACTAAACATCCTTGTGAAATAATTACTCTATCTAATATTGTTCCATGATTATGTGAAATGAAGAACGTAAAGTTATTGGTCTGTGCATTTTTAAAATTAAGAATTAAGTTACTTGTTTCATTATTAAATTGAAATTTTGTTTTTAAACTAACATAGGCTAACTTAAACTTTTTGAGATTTACTTTTGCCCTGCGTATTTTTTTGCCATATTGTTTTGTTAGATTTATGTTTAACAAAAAATAATCGCTTAAAGGTACAAGAGTAAGGAATATAACGTGCATAATTATGTTACTAACAGATAAAAATACGGGCATCTTTCGGTTATAAATAATCGAGGGAGTAAACTTTCTTGCGTCTTAGTAGTACGCACCGTGACCACTAGTCGGCGCCACAGATCCCGCTGCCGCGTTCCGGATTGCGATTGACATTCGCAGAAAAACAATCACACGTGCATTATGACAATCGTTATTTGACACTAGTGTACTGTGTATCGTATCAAGTGATTACTGCACCTTTTCAAGCTCGGAGAGTGCTAATGCTGCATCCACCCAGCTGGTTCTAATGTAAAGATCGGCGCTGTGGCGCGCCTCGGCGGCGGAAGGGCTCTCGTGTGTAGCGGCAGCTATCCGAGGATTCGAAGGAGCCTCGGAATCGGGAGCCACCATGATCTCGGGGCCAGACTTGTCACCAGTATCCTCATGAAGACGGCCGGTATCCGTCTGGCGGCGCACGCTGTCATATCACTCGCCGCCACATAACCACACACTAGTACACCTTTATCCTTCACTTCTTTTCAGCACTGAACCATTCGAAACGCGGAACGGTACCGAGTTTCGATATTGCAGTAACACCCCGACAACGTGTCTGCACTGACGCGACTCGAGCGACACTGAATCAAACACTGACCGTTCAGATACACTGAATGTTTGTTGAGCTGCCATCATGATTCGGTCGATTATGTTGCCGTTCTGGGGCGCGGAGTCACCCGAGCAACGTCGGAAACGGCCGACGGTTCGCTCGGAGGACCACACACGTTATGTTGCCGTCTCGCTCTAATGTTGAGAGGAGGGAAGGCGGCGCGGTAAAATAAAAACATTGAATGAAACAGCTCGCAATGATTGCCACCGGTTACATATGGGTTACGCATCGCCTTGACAAATCGTTGTAAATTGTCAGAACGCAGTAAAAATACAAACACAGGGTACGTTAGTATATTAAATGTTCCTGCAATGTTTGTCCGAGAAGCCATTCGCGAGCCTGATAAAGTTTAAGTAGGCAGTATTTTAAGACTCCTCGAAGCTGTGTTTGGTCGTGAACTTAAAGTTATTACATCCGCACAATTACCACAAAGAGAGGCCGTTTACTAGTTAAACATTATCTCTGTATACAGATAATAAAGGCGGATCAAACATTCGGACGCGCCGTATCATTTTGTTTACAGAGTTTTCTGAGTAAAAACTCGAACGAAAGCGCCCCCGGCGGGGCGGCGAGCGGGCTCTTTGAAGTTACCGACATTAAAAGCCGCCGGCGGTGATTTAACTAATGAATTTATTTAGCGGGCGTGCCGAGAGACTGCCGCCAAGTCCTTAACCACTACACAAAATGTACGCCTAGGAAAAAATTATCTACGCGGCCGCAGGATCGAGAGATGCAACTCATTTGTTAACATTCGACGGATTATTCGAAATAAATGACAATCAAATAAATCACTAATAACTTCTTCACAAATCACCTCTACACATAGCTGTTATATTAAGGTTATTGGCTATAACCGAATAATATGTAAAAATATGTTTTTTATTTATTTGAAAAAAGAATTAATAATTTGAGCCGAAACACAAAAAAAAAACTAAGTGTTACTAAAACAAGACCAGTACATTTTATTTTAAACACATTTGTACAATAGAGTTCTTAGCGTTCATGACATCAGGTATGTGATGCTGTGCATTTTCACAGTAATTCCTTGATAAGTCATTTTTAACAATGGTATCGCTAAGACCTTATTTGGAACAATCTTACAATGGATTAGTTTGTCGAACGACACTCGACGACAACTTCATTTCACAGAGTAACCTTCCAAGAAGTGCTGGAGGTGTAAACGATTCTATTGAATTCAATTTTTATATCCAAAAAAGTCAATACTTTGGATAGATCTATCTCATGATATTAGGTACCGCAAATATCCCCTGACAACTGTATTAGCACACAAGATAAATTGACTCTTACGCACTACAATTTAGGGTGTAAAATTAAAAATCCTTGTCACAGTCACGGTATGCATCCAGGGTGGTTTTAGTAAGACATATTGACACTTCGGTCGAAAACTCAGCGGGGATTCCTTCTATAGATGTTCTACGAACGCCGTGTGGGATATACCTGATTGAGACCACAAAGGTACGTTTCAATTATAAATTATAGACATTAATGTATCGAATAGGTGTTTTAGTGTCGGTAAACCGAAAAAATCACCGCTTTAAATTAAACTTCGGAGTCCATCTTTATTGATGTCTATTAGCTATGGTTTACGTTTTTCATTTGATTTAATTGTAATGAAATTATTCTTCAGCCGTCATTGTATTGTAATTTCTTTTAATTGTGATTATTTGCCCGTACCAAGCTTCGCCAGGGTGAATTTTAACATGGAACATGCGCATGTATACGCGTTACTCGAAGCTTTCTAATGATGAATGCGTGTAATATATGCTAAAATTTAGCTAACAAGCTCTCACTCTAAACTAATTCTGTTAAGAAATAACAGGCACTCGTTAGACTTCATTTAATCCACTAGAAATCAAACATAAGTAACTTTGAATTTGTCTTTAATAAAAGTAACTTTCAATGAGCCTTTTTGTTTAGATGCTAATATAGATTAAAAATATATTTTCTCATCGAAAAGCGCGATGAAAGGCGATTAATGAACCCAAAACTTTGGCGGCTTACCACTGCGCTAAGAGTTTGTCCATTGTCAGTGTCGTTCTTCTAATTTATGTGTTAATAAAACTGAATACGTTGTACGAAGAATTTTTAATTTGATTTGATGACCATTTGTTGATGCGGTTAGTAGGTATTAACATTTTTGGAGCTAAATTTGATTCCCGTTTTATGATCAATAAATTCATACAATACATTATTCATCGCGTGTTCACAATTTTTAGGTTTGGTATTGTATCCGAAAAGGTTCAGTTAGAATTAATAAGTTATTGTTTTTGCAACACGTAAATTATTAAAAGTGTTGTTACTAAAATTACTGTGACATTAATTTACAACTGTTTACTCTCGGTTTGATTCCTATGAGCTTATATGGAGGTGTGCACACTACTCGATTTTCAGTTGTGAAACTAAACAGTTGAATTGGCTGCGAAACAATCGACAATCGCACAAAGTTGTGCGATAATGGGCATGTTGCCTAATTTTTGGAATTGCTTTTATTTTGTAGATAATCCATATCTAAACACGAAAAAAAATGTAACAAAATCAAGTACCATCATTATCATTACAAAAGCCACCCCCCACCCCGCCCACCCACACTTACTAAAAACACTTCTCGAAAGACCGCGAATACGCCTCATGACGTCCACTTTTTCGGTAACAACCGTCGCGTCCGCGTTTCTGTCAAAGATCATCTAAAACCTCATCTTGAATTTTGATAGTTATTAAAAAATCTTTACATGTTTCACACTCGCGGTACAAGTAATACTTGTTTCTAGTAAATAACTTGTCACCAACAAAAAATCTATTTTCGTTAAGTTTCTTTGATGAATCCAGTTTCCATTATGATAAAATATTTTATCAATAACACGAAATTTTGAAGAGAAGGTTATACTTTCAACATATTATATTTTTTTGTTGCTTATTTATGGCAAAGAACATTTAAAGTATAAATTATGTTTACAAAAATATCAATTTAAAAAATGTAACTGTAATTATGATTATAAAATTGTGACAAATACTGACGACAGCTGATTCAATGTGACCAGATGCAAATTGAATTAGCTACTCAAATAGGTTTTACTATTTTTTTTTCGACATATTGATCGAAACATTTGCTCGTAAAATATGTCGTAAAGATAAAAACACTTAATAATGGAGTCCTCATAATATAACACACGAAAACTCAATTATTATAATCATTTAGACAAAAATTATAACTACAAAATGCACTGACATTCACTAAAGCAGGCCACACTGCCATGTTGTTTGCGAAGAAGCGACGTCACCGAGCTCTGATTGGTGTTTGAGATCGAGTAATGGAGGGTAAAAAATAATGCAGCGTTTTTTAATTTTTATTTCAATTGAGACAAACATTCAAGGTCTCCAAATGTTATTATAGGTTTTAAAATACTGTCTTTAAAATATTAAACATAACTTTATTTGAATTTGTAACATAGGAAACATCCCCATTTAGTCAAAGATGTACGCTGTTAACTAAAGTCGAAATAGCCAAGTTACTACACTATTGTGATTTGTGATTGCATTGCTATTTGAATATAACTAATGCTTAACACGTATTAGTTTCCAATCAGTGTTTTTGAGCCTAAAGTAGTAACATATTTTGCTGAGTCACTGTATGGGTATAGGTTTGGATTTAAAAGGGGTAAAGGATTCAAGGATGTATGAAATAGCAGCAAATACGCCGTGAAATAGATAGATAGACTTCGTTTTTCAGCTTAAGAGTGTGGCTTTTTCTTACACAAAAGTTGGAAAACAAATTTGTCCCTTTTAATATCAATATAACAAAAGGTTGCTACGAGAAACTTCTATGACATAGGTTTAGATGAATATGAGATTATTCGTTTTCCTTTGTTTCACCGTTAGGCCATGGACGTAAAAATGTTGCATTATTTTGCAGAATTTCAGACTTGCGCTAGTATTTTCGTAAGCCGTATCCAATCGAGCGGCCGGCAAACTTCAAACGTCCACATTTCGTATAAACTTCCTAGTCGTTTGAAGAAACCCATAAAATTTTGCGTGCTGTTTACTAATCAGTCAAATTTGGCGTCCGTATGCCGCAATGATTAAAACATTAAATATCGAAATACGATGTTTTGCCATTCCGATCAGTAATTGGAGTCTGTTTAATAAAATTCGTGAACGACTGCCGTGACAGCCGCGACGTTGATGAATTTACGATGAACGCTTCGCCGAGCTGTCTAGAATTTTACCCAGCAGACATCGACCACAGACTTGGAACGAATAGAATGGACAACACTGTAAATGAAAATAAATGATAAATTTACAATGAAAAATAAAGTAGTGTAGGCAATTCTAGAGACTTTAAAGTCACAGAATTGACATCAGCTTAGTTGCTCATCAGCATACATGCGCTGTGCGCAAGTGACGCAAATGGCGCCGTACATTTTGATTATCATTGTAAAATAGATGCGCCCCAGGTGATGAATACCGAACGATATGCTTTTATGTCTGATGGCCGACGACTTTTACAACTTTGCTGGACTGAAAAGTGACGATGCTAGTAATTTATAAATTAGTGTTTCAATATCAAAGAACAAAATATATCTAGCTACTTGCGTATGACTGTTTTGGGTAACCAATATTAGAGATGAAACTTTGTATGTCGAAAACAGTACGTATATTTTGAGCATAATGCAAAAAAAAAAGTTTAAAAATACGGATTAATAAAGAACTATACAAGAGCAGATGTTTTGACCCAAGACATAACTATCCTAGATTTTGCTATTGAAATTAGAACCTTCGAAAAGTATCAATTGATGACAGTAAAACAAAAATGGTGCATGAATAATAAAAAGAAAAAGGCGATACATTTAATGCGAGGGTTGCGAGGGCTATAAAGTAGGATCCTTCGTATTGAGGGCGTGAAGGATGCTTGTTTTCTGATCATAAACGCGTTCGCAAGTTAGCGGATCACATAAATCAATTGCGTATACCGGATAGAAGGTATGTCACCGGCAAAACGTGTACGTTTCCAGTTTGTAATTTGCCAATTTAACTTGAAAACCCGCATATTGAAGACAATTGATTAGGTCTTTAGAGTCATATGACTGCGTAACTGCTAATAAAAAGTCACCTTTATACAAAAACTAGCTGTTGCTCGCGACTTCGTCCGCGTGAAATAAAAAAAATATAGCCTATGTTACTCACTTATAACATCTTTTTAATGGTGCAAGAATGTTTGAAATCGGTCCAGTAGTTTTTGAGTTATTTCAGTACAAACAATATACAAATCTTTCCTCTTTATAATATTACTAGCTGTTCGCGTGCGGAGTAATCCGCATGAAATTATAAAAACTTTATTTTATTGTTTACATTTGTCAAATCCTCAATAGCAAATGTCAAAATGACATGACATGACAAACCTTAGCAATCTTTCTTTTTTGATGTTGGCAGCAACTTATGGTCTCTTTCCCACATTAGGGTTTTTATCCAAAATATTTACCCCCTAAGTTTAATGGCGTGAAAAAACATATATAGCCTAAAGCTTGACGTAAGTGTAGGGCTTTTTATTAATATAAGAATTATTCAAAAATATGCTGTAATTGCTGACATCTTATCTTAAGTGTGTGTTTACGCTTTATTATATTAAGTATAGATATAGAAGTATAGATGTGATAGGTCACTTTGTGAATGAAATCGTTCGATATGCATTTTGCCCAGTCTTTACGATTTGCAGGTAACAGTTATACTCGTACATATTGTTATGCACCTCGGCCTGAAGTCAGTTAACGCCGGGTATGCACGTTAAATATTAATGGACTGCAATAAAATTGTCCGATTTTAAACTCGTTGTCACTTTATCCACGTTCAATGTATAAACCTTTTAATTTGCCTTAAATGCGTTCAATACATACGAAGCTGTTGTCACGCGTTAGTAAACTATTTTACGATTTGTTTTCTTTGTACACAATAGAGACGTAAAATAAATTTTATAAAAATCTTCTTGTAATACGTAAACGCATGTAATCTTTACGTCCACCTCTGTTTACTGCAGTAAGGTATACTCAATTAATGGACGGGTATTACATCTTATCTTACTAATATTATAAATGTTAAAGTTTAGGTTATGGATGGATGGTTGTTAGAGATTGTAGCCTAAACGGCTGAACGGATTTAGATGAAGTTTGGCATAAATGTAGAGGATAGTCTGGAAGAACACATAGGCTATTAACTTTTGTTTTTTCAATTCCATGCGGACGGAGTCGCGGGCGAAAGCTATTCTAATAAACTAAACAGCCTTTAATTGCGTAATAAAACTAAACAACATAGTAAATATTGGACTGACAGTCAATTACTTACAACACAAGTATAAAGATAGATTTACATTGCACGAATAGTATTTGAAATCAGTCCATTCCGCAGCCGAATATAAACATAAGTAAAATAGTTTATAATTTGATTTTAATAGCCGACCGACTCGACGTGGGTGGTCGCCTCGAGCCAGCCCTCTAATTGGATAAATTGCCGAGTTAGGGAGATACGATAAACAAAATTAAACAAATTGTTGGCCGGAATGGTATTACGTAACGCAGGCGCAGTGCAGTGTGCTCCACGACTTAGATATAGATCGCTCTCGTCTTATTCATTTTACCACAAAACGCAAATATTATATGATAATTGCGACCACAGATTATAAAATTAAACCGTTTCATTAGTGTTATATTAATTAATTCTCCCATCTGCTGGTCAAGCTATTAAATGCGATGCAAATAACTTTTTCGGAAGTTATCTACGAATTGCCAATATTGATGAGATGATTTTTACCAACATTTGTTACAAAAATAAACCTTAAAATATTAAATACGGTTAAAAATATGTTATCCCTAAGTAGAGATACATTTTAACTTGGACTCTACAGAATTTGATTACAAAACTATCAATATTCTCTTGCTTAAATTAATTTAGTATAATATTCTTGCGATGTGAATTATGCGGCGGTTACCAAACAAACATGTGTATGTTCGGGCGTTGTCATATCTTACATAGCTAAGAAGCAATTAAGATTGAATTTAAAACAAATATAAAATTTTACGACAGCAATTCGTATAGATTGTCTCGATGCGTTTTAAAGTAACAAATGAGCCGGTATTAAATATACGTTAATTTGCAGCTCGACGTTGTCGCAGTTAAAGCCCACATCGAGCGTGTAATGACCACGTACAGATTGAGGGGACACGTCTTTCTACTATGTTGTAAATTTCGTTGAACCGAACGAGCAGGGAACAGGTTCAAAGTCAAGTAAACCAATTAATAAAGGAAGCTATAACATTTAATGTGAACCATCAAAAAACGCCAACACCGCCCGTTCATTTTCATTACGAAATTGTTTTAATTCGACTTATAGCTTCGAAGGTACTCGTAGAGATAAAAAATTTATATCGTCTTTATAAGAAGAATTTACATGTAGCACGGTTTGAACCAATACCTATCTTGGTGTATTGTCGAGTTGTTCAAGAGAGGTCTATTGAACGGTGGCTCTTATATCACGTTTGATTTCCGAGTAGGTCGTAGTGGCGTTGTAGGGTTGGCGCGGCTGGTAGCGCCGCCGTGGGTGGTCCTGTTGACGTCTCTATGAGTCGCCGGCCTCAACCATGAACATGCATCTAATTGTCCTTATAATTCAATACATTTACTACGATCGTGAAGAGTGAAGAGTATCCTTGATATATAAAATGGGATAAGGGATAGGTTCATTTATGTGAGTTTCCTTTTAATTTACTATCTACACATTTAGTCAATGTTATAATGATGCTATGATTTTATCAATGACTAGCTGTTGCTCGCGACTTCGTCCATGTGAAATTAACAAATATTAAAAGATATAGCCTATGTTACTCACAGATAAATTACCTTACTAATGGTGAAAGAATTTGGATCGGCCCAGTAGTTTTTCTAATACAAGTCTTTCCTCTTTATAATATTAGTATAGATTATCATTTAATTTATGCTTATAATCTACAAAGTTACTTATCTAGTTACATTCAATTTGTACTATGATTATAATCAATGTTAAAACACTAATAATACACGTAGCTTGGTATCATTCACAACATGAGTGTCAATATTCTCATGTGGATAGTACATGTTGCGTTAAGTTAGAGGTTGGTGTAACTTATAGCGCGGACAAGACAAAAATCCATTACTATCCTTTAATATAAAGAAATTATGGAGTCTATATTCAAACGCACCCTTAACGTAATAACGGGTCACGTTTATTGCCGATGCACAAGTTTTTGCTAAGAACTTAATTAACATTTACGGCAATAGCAAGATAACTAGCTTAACCGGTACACTGTGGACTTAAAATTTACATGCGTAAGTACTTTGGTTTGCATTATGGTAATGCGTATATCTTCAAGCTTACGCGACAACCACACCTGTACTAGTAATTGAAATAAAGAAATAATTAGTAAAGGCAGTCTTGAGGGGTGGTTAGAGTAAGACAATTTTTATTGTAGCCTGCTACATAATTAAATTACATTTTTGGATAAAATTCGAAGTGATTAAAATATTGATGTAGGTGAATTGCACGTGCTCTATTTCGGACCTTTATGTGGAAATGCGGACACGTAGAAAATCGTGGTAACTATATAAATTTGGAAACCATTTTTTGTTGCAGTCTCCCGAAGGAAAAGAACTCACACGTATGTTAAGTTCGATCTGGCAACGCACGAGACTGTCGACGTTTATTAGATACTTAAAAAAAACTTCCGGCTCATACAAATCCTCTTAAAGTACAAATTCATTTGACATTAATCATTCAACGCGACAAGATTTTGGTACGCTCACAAAGCGTAAATAAAAAATGTCGTAAGAGAGCTTATACCTTTCTGACAGGCACTCGCGACCGCGGTCATAACTTTAAACGCAAACACCGCGAAAGGTTACTAAAATCTCTTCTCTTGGTAACAAAAAGCCCTTATAAATAAAAACATAAATAGCCATATATGAAGCAATAAATTTGTTTATTGTACAATAAAATAATGTAGCGAGTCGAGCTGGGTGGTCCGCGCAACAAAAAGCCACGCAAGATGGCTGCCCCTGCCATAGACACGTGACGCGACCTCGTCCTCCTCTGTAGTCTGTGTTAACACTAGAAAGAACTCCATATTTTAACAATTAAATCTTTTTTGATTTCCACTATAAATTAAATTATAATTTCTTCACTAAATAATTAAAATTAGGTAAAAGACGATGCGAAATTTTACTTTTGTGATGACAAAATTAAGTAACTACGTTCTGTTTTTATACCAATAGGATACTTACCACCAATTAGGTGGATAATATTTAAGTTGCACGTTGCATTTTAGTTTGAACATCGCGTACATATTAAAGGGCCTATGCTAAATAAAAAAAAATGGCAGGTGATTAACAATAGACATTTTTATTTCTTGTCCTGTCTTCGTAATTTTATTTCCTATTATTTATTTTTCTAGCTCTACAACATTTGTAAGGAGTGTGCGTGACATGGTGCTTGCATACGAAACCACTCGGCGGAACAATCGAGCCATTGTCTAGTTCCAACCACGCATTAATTAAATAATACCCACGAACCGTTCACGTAATGACTTAATTTTGTAAACTCACTGCCACATTACATTTTGGGGTCATCAAGATCAAACTAAAAAGTATTTTTTTTGAATAAGTATCATAACCAAATTTCTTTTCGGAAATTACCTAATATTTTGTTGTGGTTACTGTCACTAACATAATATATGATAAAATTTCAAGCTATTTCTTGTCAAAACTATTCATCTTACTAATATTATAATTGCGTAAGTTTAGATTGATGGCCGGATGTTTGTTATAGGGTATAGCCTAAACGGCTGAAGGGATCTCAATGAAATTTGGCATAGATGTAAAGGATATTCTGAAAGAACACATAGGCTAATCACTTTTGTTTTTTTTTTAATATCACACGGACGGAGTCGCGGGCGAAAGCTAGTCTGTAAATAAAATTTTCTTACGTTATTTTACGCAGCGTTACACGATACCTATAGTCACGTACAATTCTTTACTCTAGCAATAAAGAGTGCTAACTGAAGTGTACACTGTCCGCGAGTGTTGCCGTGTAATTACATATCGTACGACACTCGCCCTCGACCATAACACTACAATTTCATAGCAATAACTACGCGACAAGTAAAAGCGAAGATAATTGATGTAATGTCGACGCGAGTTAAACTTTATTGCTAGTTAAATATCGCCATTACCAACAATCATTGCTTTAAACGGGCACTTTGTATTTAGTAACTTTATGCGTAGCTAGGGTTGCCAATTTTCATTACTACTAGAACTTTTTTGTTTAGATTTAAATGGGTAACTTTGGCATATATTGACTAGTGTTGTACAGTTAGGACCGATTTAATAATATAAATTTATAATAATAATTTGAACTTTTCTATAAAATCTTTCCTGAGCCCTATATTTGTTACTGTTAAAGAAACCCTACTATAATTGTTACAAATAAGACAATACACATTTTAAAAAATAGTATTACCCATTTACGATTTTCTAATTTAATGTTATTTAATTCACATCCCTAAAATTTCTGGAGGGGAATATAAAGGGATAGATATACAAAGTTATTTTAAAGGCATATCGACACCGTTTCTGCGTCTCTCGAATACGCTTTTTATGAGTGTTCATCTTTGACCTTACCAAGATCAATTTCAGTTTGTCTACTTAACACAATGGTCTGTTGGTGTTTGGTGTAAGCAGGTACCAAGTGAAAAAGGGTTTTTAGAATACTCTGGGCTTGCTAAAGACATTTCTTCTTTAAAACACATTATAAAAATGCGTGAAACGTCGAAATAAAACAAGAGTTGTGAGTGTAAATCAGGAAAAAAAGACCAAAGATTATCAGAATATAGAACGATAAATCAAAGAGCGCCTAAACAACGAACCGGATATCCACAACAAATTACATAGTTTGCATGTCTGAAGTTCTGAAGGGACCGCCCAGCTTAATGTCTCTATATGGTTGGTGCAAAATGATGGCTGGCTGATTGGGCATGCCGCGCCGCTCGCTTCGCGCGAAGCTTCTCGGTAGCAGGCGGCGTTGATAAAGGATACCTCTTAACTCTCATAGAGTAATGTCTCTGAGAGACGAATAAAATGAAACGCACTAATAGTAATCCTATTTTTCGCAAAAAAAGGACAGTATAGGACAAATAAATATTAATAGTTTTGGGATTGAATGTGAGATACTTAATAGAGCGAATAGGATGAAATTACAAATAAAGAACCTTTTGAGTTATAAGGTAGAAAGACAGAGAATTTAGGTTTTAACTTTTTTTATAACTTTTTAATTCAAATCAATAATTTCAGAACCTTTATAACTTAACTAACTAAAAATCCAGCATACAAAAACGATGCAACCTAAAAAAAACTTGTGACTTCTTCGTGTCATGAAACGTCTGCAGCTTATTCTTTGTCCAAATACGAACCAACAATGTATAATTTTAGGGAAGACAAGGTGATTAGGCGGCGACAGGCTCGATTAACTGTCGGCAAACTCGGTCAAAAGTCGGATGAGGATGTCTCAAGCGGGTAGATTCTTACCTGGATTGAAACCTTCGTATAAGAAAAAGGTCGACTGATTATAGAAAATTGAGAAATAACGACATATATAATTGCTATAGACATCGCTAATTTGCATTAAGTTAACAATGTTATGCACATTTTATTGCCTTTGTGCAATCTCGCAATTAAACAAATGGCTATTAGAACGGCACCGCATCTAGTTCCTCTGGTGTTGCGGATGTCCATCGTCGTCGGCGTCGTTGACCATCTCGGTGTACCCGACACTTTGCCACCTTTTATTGTTTTTTACAAAAGAAAAGAGCAAACTTCTCTTTGATTCTGAGATGTGTTGAATTGGCTTCATGTTACTTAACATAATTCGCCGTTATTACTTCCTACTAAAAACTATCGGTAGTTATTATAGTTTTTTATCCTGTCTGCCAATAAAGTTTGATTGATAGCAGATGATCGATTGGATATTACTTAACTTCGAAAAATGTTGCAAGCGAAAGTAATATAGACAATTGCACAAAAAATAATTCTTATTTCGTCTATTAAAATCTACTATGGATAATAGTGACGTGTGATTTTACTTAAATGTCACAAATTAGTTAAAGAACAACCTTCCTTGTAGATGTTAATCACCACTAATATATCATGAAAGTTTAGATCATTTCTCTTCTAACAACAAATGCCTGCAACGTCTTACAACACACCTTCAGGATGTCAAGGGTAAAACATCGGATCCCCTTGGTCTTACTTTAAGTTAAAATTGAAGTCAATTAAGTGTTCTTCATTATAGAGCGGAGAACCTTACACTATTTTACTTGTAGACTTTCCTGTTCCACCCTATTCTTATAAGGATAGGATTGGATGGGAAAATGGATTTGACGGTGGAGGAGTCGTATATGAAGGGGAAATATCCTCTTTATGTGCGTCTCCTCCTCCATCGATTTAGGGTAGGCAACGCATCTGCAATTGCGGATGCCTATGGGCAGCGGTCGCTTCGCCATTTTGTCGGATTTAGGTGGCCGCTTGCTCGTTTGCCACCTTATTACATAAAAAAACCCTGTTAGCTACGTATCTTCAAGTTGTGAACCTCAACCTCCCGCCATCGGGAATCATCTAAAGTAACTAACCGTATTTAAAATATGTTGAAATTGCAAGTGGTGTAAAATAAATCACACTTTACATAAGGTAGAGAATTTACGCTCAACTTTTTTATCAATACTCCTTTATGTACGTAAACTGTCAAGTCGTACTTATAACTTGTTAAATTTAAAAACAAATCGTTAATATAGCAAATTACTTTAAATATAAAAAAACAATATTACATCTACTTGTATATTTATTTACTTATGACTGCTATATTCAAAACTTAATGCTACGGCGTGCTAATTGACGTATAATATGAGTAGATTATATACCTAAAGAAGGTAGCGATTTTGTCGCGATAAGTGAGGATGCGCTGAGCGTCGGGCAAATTCGGCAGCGGCGCGGCGCGGCGCGACTCTTCTATACATTACGACAGGTGGAAACAACTGCGGTTTGCTAGACATTTATTATCATACTTTCATTAAATTGTTTTATTATCTTTTTTAAGGATTATTATTAATTACAATTGAAAGTAATGCAAGATTAAAACGAAATTAAACGGATTCAGAATATGTCTTATCTCTATAATAAAATAGGTACTCGTTTGTTATATCGCCATTGTGAACGGTTTATCTATTCTGTTTCATCGTTAAGCTTCAAATTATTGAACAACTAATCTCCTAAGATTAAATCCCGGATATTGAAATGAGTGGCAGATAAATAATCCCTTTTTTAAATGTTGTCCAATAGACAACTAGCGATTTAATCTTCATCATCAATCCCTATCAGAAACAAATTAAAAAGAAACAGTTAGAACAATTATAAATATACTTTGACGGCATATCGCGGTCCATAGGGCACGGAGAGCGGTGCGTCAATCGCGTCTCAAATGAATCGCTTTTCAATCTCGACGTCAGCGTCAGCCGGCACGAGCGTCAATCGGCGTATCGATGTCCATCGGTAGTGGCTAGCGGAGGTCGAGCGGGCAGCGGGCCGGCGCGGAGCGGCCCTGCGGCGTGGGTGGGCGCCGCGTGTGGCCGCGCGCTGGGTGGCCCGGCCCGCGCACACACACGCCGCACTACACACGCCCGCACCGCAAATAAACACGATCATCAGCTAGCGATACCTCACTTCGGATAGAGCGCGAGCGGAGCCATTGCGAGCGACAAGCCCCGACGCCCGACGTCCGTGCGGGGACCTCGCAACCTCGCATCACACCAACACACAATAACCTACTGACACTAATTGCCTAATCGTATTAACGATAATGCCTCCTACTATTTATGGTACGACTGCAACAACCTTTCGTGTTTTAACATCCATAAACTGGCAACTTATTCAGTTGTCGTTCATCACTGTATCTAAAAGTCGTAAGAGTTGACAATGTGGCATAAAGTATCAATCATTTATTACATGTTACACATCCAACGCTGTCCATGATTGTTATTGGATAATGTGAAATGCTATAAAGCAAGTTTACACAAAATTCATATTCATTTTTGGTCTTATTTAAATCCGTTCAAATATTAAGAACATTTGAAGTGTGATCACGATATCCTAATGTTATAATATACACTGTTTATATGCAGTAGGTAAAGTTAGTAGTTGAATACAAACCTTCACATAGTATTCGAGAACTGTGATATATCAAACCTCTCTATCTAATCTTATCTTCGTAATGTTGCTATCCTGCTTTCACATCAGCTCAGCCCAAAATATTTTCATCTAGTAGAATTGTGAAGCAATCTGTAGTAAATGTAGCATGTGAATGTGAATGAATTTACACATTCATTGACGATAAAGCGATTGTCACTTCTTTCTCAAATTAACTATCACTTGCAAAGCCAGTGGCTGGTACGAGTGAGCATGTAGCTAGAGCTCACAAAGAAGTGAAAAAATATTTTTATCCTTACCGTTCTTACGCGCCTTTTTGTGTCCTTCTTACTACTTTCCTTTAAGACTCTGTGCCATTTACTGCATGCTTTATCCATCATAAAATAATTTCCTACGTCACTACAAGTTCAATATAAAACCCATTCACCGAAGCGAACTGCTGCGTCGTAAATATTGTAGTAAGAGCGGCAAAGTAAGACACGAACGAATGTAAACACAACAAGAGTACAAGAGATACGATCACAACAAGACTTTTTGCGAGATGTTTAGTCCTAGGAACAAGTAAATTCCACATAAATAGACATTTAAACTATACTAAACATTATATTAACAATACTTTATTTTACATTAAAATATGGATTCATTGAACAATATACAAACCCCCTTTCTCTAAATAAATTACTACCGATAAATGACTTAGATTAAAGTCGGTTATTAAAAAACAACTACCTAACTGGACTTGGATATCTAGTGTCAAAAATTTGACAAGCCATCGTATCTGAATACACGCACGAAATATAAATCACATTAGCCGACTCTGTAGCTCACGAGGCGTAAAATTAGTGTAGGTTTCCATTGTCAAACCGCTTGTATAAATACGTATATACATCCCTATCACTCTGTTTAAATGAAGAGAGACAACGATATGTTTTAAGAAGTTGTTTCAGCAGTGGAATTTCTCGGTTACTTTCTACGTATGCACGCGTGCTTTAAGTTCACGTTAAGATTAACTAGACAACTAGTTAAAGTGAACTCTAACTGTAACTGATATCTATCTGAATTGTTGTCCTTGTTGAGATTTATTACTTGTATTGAGAGAAGCAATTCAAATAAGCATATTTGTTTAGATGGAACTTAAACAACGATATTGAACTTTTGACTCCAATTTCGAACAGACTTTGGTGAGATAATTTTCATGTACCTACAGTCAGAACAAAGTAAATTTATCTAGGCCTTGTGCACTAGTCATGCTTATATCAATAGTTACTATCTACAAGCACTGTCTTATGGTTTAATCTGACTTGCGTTGAGCACTGAATTCAACCTTTTAATTCAACCTTTTGAATGAAAAAGTTTGTATAAAATTAAAAATTTCCAGCTTTATTTATTCGCTAACTACCTTATTATAAGTACAGATTACATCAGGGAGAATTTAATACAGTAATATTTCAAGGAGTCGTTATCCCCGGGAGGAGGTAGGAGGGCACGAGGAGCACAAGAGGGACCAATCAATGGCCGGTATCGGCATATCATCTTTACGATGCCAAATTTTTTAACGATCCTTATTCAGTCGCAATAAATTACTTTAACGTTGGCCGTTGAAATTCATGAACGGCGTCGAGTAAGTTCTTTTGGATAATCGGGTACGACAATCGTCGCCTCGGGTGGCCGCGGCTGCTCCGCCGAGTATTGTGCTGGCGTTTTTCGGATTTTTATGTATCCATTGTTTGTAACGGACTGTTTTATTGCCCGGTAGCCTCCCAGCGTGATCGCGAAACAAAGGTAATACCGCTACGCGAGAGTTTTAATGACACACGCGGCGTGATGCCAGCCCCTAACCCCCTGGCCCCTACCACCAGCAGTTCGTGCCTCCAACACTACTTAGTATTTCGTCGCGGTTCACTTTAAATTAAGTACGTGTTGTACACCGCTTATATTAAAGTTCAGGACATCAGCTATTTATCAAATGTTCTGCAATCGTGCCAATACTTTTACTTTCATTGTTCGTTTCATAAAACGATTATCGATATTAACAAATGGAAATATAACAATTGAAAATCGATTCGGTACATTGTCGGTAGTTGCATCAGAGTTGGTTGAAAACCATCGTGGGTGGTCGGGGCAGGCCGCGTCATAATCAATTTGTATGCCCTTCGGTGCGCAGAGCACCTCCACCCCGCTCCTCTTTGCTTCCTTGCTTCTTGTATTGTAAGAATCAAACTTTATGGCAGCTGGTAATACGAACTAAATGGATTAGGTGAAAGGTGACATAACTAAGGGAGTAATTACTGAAAATACGGTTTAAAGTTTCGGAGGACAGAAGCTTGATGCGCCAACAATAAACAAGGCGATGCAAACCCACAAAGAACTTGTTACTTTCGACATCAAACATGAAGGAGTTATCAGTTATCTACGCGCAGTGATTGATCGGAAGATATATTTGAACGAACTCTATTCTGTTCTTTCGTCTCATAAACTTTAGCCTAGTTATTAAAAAACGTAAAAAAACATTTGTTTTTTTTAGTTATCTAAAAAAATAAGAAAAAAAAGCGAAAGTGACTACGATATTATTTGACTTTTTTATATTAGGACATCAGCTATTTATCAAATGTTCTGCAATCGTGCCAATACTTTTACTTTCATTGTTCGTTTCATAAAACGATTATCGATATTAACAAATGGAAATATAACAATTGAAAATCGATTCGGTACATTGTCGGTAGTTGCATCAGAGTTGGTTGAAAACCATCGTGGGTGGTCGGGGCAGGCCGCGTCATAATCAATTTGTATGCCCTTCGGTGCGCAGAGCACCTCCACCCCGCTCCTCTTTGCTTCCTTGCTTCTTGTATTGTAAGAATCAAACTTTATGGCAGCTGGTAATACGAACTAAATGGATTAGGTGAAAGGTGACATAACTAAGGGAGTAATTACTGAAAATACGGTTTAAAGTTTCGGAGGACAGAAGCTTGATGCGCCAACAATAAACAAGGCGATGCAAACCCACAAAGAACTTGTTACTTTCGACATCAAACATGAAGGAGTTATCAGTTATCTACGCGCAGTGATTGATCGGAAGATATATTTGAACGAACTCTATTCTGTTCTTTCGTCTCATAAACTTTAGCCTAGTTATTAAAAAACGTAAAAAAACATTTGTTTTTTTTAGTTATCTAAAAAAATAAGAAAAAAAAGCGAAAGTGACTACGATATTGCAATCTTAAGGATTTAACAATCATATTTGACTTTTTTATATTAGGACATCAGCTATTTATCAAATGTTCTGCAATCGTGCCAATACTTTTACTTTCATTGTTCGTTTCATAAAACGATTATCGATATTAACAAATGGAAATATAACAATTGAAAATCGATTCGGTACATTGTCGGTAGTTGCATCAGAGTTGGTTGAAAACCATCGTGGGTGGTCGGGGCAGGCCGCGTCATAATCAATTTGTATGCCCTTCGGTGCGCAGAGCACCTCCACCCCGCTCCTCTTTGCTTCCTTGCTTCTTGTATTGTAAGAATCAAACTTTATGGCAGCTGGTAATACGAACTAAATGGATTAGGTGAAAGGTGACATAACTAAGGGAGTAATTACTGAAAATACGGTTTAAAGTTTCGGAGGACAGAAGCTTGATGCGCCAACAATAAACAGCATGGGTTAAAGGCGGGGAGATGTTGAAACTACAGCGGTTTGTGGTTAGCGATAGTATGTGTAGGTGAATGCAAGTTGTACCAACTGCTTGTGGATAGTTCACGCAGTATCTCGATCCCGTATCCCTTTACATCCTTCCCATACTAAAAATAATAGGGTACTCAGGGTGCTACGCGAAATGGCGAGCTTCCATAAATTTTGAATAGTACTGTATCATAAGGCATGGCACATGGATCTCTCTTTCGTCACGCACCCCGCCTGTCATCTAGAAACTATTTTTATAATGCCCGTGAGAATTGAAACTCTTCTATATGAGATCTAGTCTAAATTGTATAGAACATAGACTATGTAATCTTATCCCGTTTGGAAAGTTGTGTCTAAAATAATTACACTTACAAATAGAAAGTTTTATGTAAAACATATTTAATGTAAATAAATAATCGTATCAAAACGGCGTCTTGATACATATTGTGGTATATATTGCAATAGAAATACATAATTATACACATCCTAATACTAAAGATACTGTGAAAAGAAATCTGAGCACAAACTTGAAAACAAAAGACAAACAACGTATAAAAGTGTTATAGTTAGTGCTTACATTAACGCAAATTGTAAAGAGCGCATGGACAATCGATGCGGAGGTGTTATTCATAGAAATTTATATAATAAAGATACGCGAGCCGAGCCGGGCCACCCGCGTCGCCTCGCGCTCTGCGGCTTGTTTATGGTCAACTTTCGCAAACAATGCACCAATGCCCTGGTGTGGGATGGCTCAATTAGCACAACACAACAGATAATAGTCCACACAATAGCCCGTGAATACCTTCATACCAAAGCCACCGAGAATGGGGGCTAAAAGAAAAGATTTATGTCTTTTCTTTATCTAGCTGTCCAATAGTTAAGATCCTTTTGTCATTAGTCAGCTTTCGAGCTTTGCTTGAAATTGAAACGTTTTAATTTTATTTATGTTATAATATACCTAAACTGGAGCTTGTTTTTTATCTCCTCCTTTAAGTCGATCCTTTTCCCGTGACGAAGTAAACTCAAACAATGACATCACAAAAATCGAAAGTAAACAGCGATAATCAATCATTAACGAGTAATTGTCGGCCAGTGTGCGGCAGCTACTGAGAAAAACTGAAAGTCGGTTAATGTCGGCCAACACGGAGGTTCCCAGGGACGTTTTTTGAACGTTTTCGTTTCGTCAAGGTGGCCGCGACTGCGACGGCTGAACAAACTCCCCGAGCGAACCATCGATAATTCACTCTTCAATCTACATTTTATCCACTCACTGTTTCCATTGTACAAATTATAAAATACACAAGATTTGATACGAACATAGATCACAGCTTAAACTAAACGCAATAAAGAAACGTATTATATCAGTCAATTTACCTACCATAATCATAAACACATTGTTGATTTATACATACATACCTAAGCATGATCTGGGCATAATTGGATTTCTGCTCATGCTATTATAATTATTGTACTTAATAAATACGTAATCGACAATACAAATCTTACCGTTAATAATTCATGATAAACACTCAGTTATTGCCGATCTCTACTAGTCTATTAAAATCAACGTAGTACATTGGAAACAGTCATCAACGTCAGATGTCGGTCACGGCTGGACCGTGCTTCCTCGTTCGGATGCGATTCGCCGACGCCGCGCGATTATTTACTTAAAGCCCCGCCGTACCCTGCCCGCCGTGAGAACGATCCGACTCGATTCCATCGTAAATAAACAATTTGTTTACTGTATCAATAACAAAGAGATACTTAAACAGTTTCCTGTGCCTGCTGCGACAGCTTTTATTTTACTACGTATTTTGCAAGACGATTATTCGTGTTTCATGCTACAAGGAGGTCTAATTCCTAATGTTATTAAATTACAGATAAGTTCTATTTGTCACGTTAAATTGTGTAATGAAAATTGCTTTGTCAACTTTTAATATTGTGTTAAAACTTTTTTCGCATCCATTTACGATGTTTGTTCTCGTACTTGCTTTCGACAGTTTTGAGAAAGCCCCCTACAAATGGGCTAAATAAAAAAATGTTAGTGTAACGAAGTGTCAGCCAGCGGTGTTTGCTGAGACATTTATCGGGCCCTTGTTAGTTCGAGTGGCAGCGGATAAACAACGACCTTAATACCTCGTCTGTGGAATAGCTCCAGGATTTCGAGAAGTTTTGCATTGTTACAGAATACGGTGACTATGATTATGCACTTTAAAGGATTCTGATGTTATTCTGAAATTATTTATATTATGTTTTACCAGTAAAAATTTATGATTGACAAATAATACTACTATATACTTTTGATTTTCATTTAAAATGTGCTAATGGTTTTTAAAAATCTACATAATATAAATGCTACATGCTTACATTTTGTTAGTAGTTACAATTAAAACAAACTTTGTGATTAACTTTCTTTTATTTTAAAAATCTGTAGCTACTTTTAATAAGCATGAAAATAACCAAGTTAAAAAAATGATATCCTCGCCTCTGTGTTTAGTGTAGTGTCTCTAGTTTGTAGACATTATGAGTAAGGCAGTGTACTGTGTACTCAGGGCGCGCACAGTAGCTCTCGGGGCTACCTGTGCTACGCCGGCCCTGCCCCCGCCGCCGCCGCCCGCACTCCCCCGGCTAAACAACGCAAACCATTCTTATCACACCTTAAAAATACTACCAAATCCTTAGGTAACACACGGATTTCAAATCCAAACACCGCAATAAAACAAACCAAAAGCTCCGAATAATTTATATAGACATTGCTTTTTCAGCTTAATTTTATTTTATAATTAATTCCTCGCCAGTTTTACGTCTACATGACCGCAAGTTTATATCATGCCGAAGAGAACCGAACCATAAATCTTACCTCTGAGACACGTTTTAAAGCGAAAAAAGTAACACATTATAGTGTTTCGTACAAATCAAACGGCGGTTAGTTTGGGACTGATTTATTTTTAAAGTTTCAGAAGGTAGGTTGACATAACCTACCTACAATAACAATCATACATTACAACATCCCTCTCTAAATAAATTATGTTACAACTTCAAAGACATACTAATGATGTAAGAAACAAACCAAAAAAAATAACAAGTTAACAAAAAAAATATTTTATATCTAACTGCCTCGTTACATCCATTACAGAGATAGCGTAACTACAATCAAGTTACATCTTACTAATATTACCTATCATACACACCGCTCTTAAAATGTTTAAACATAATAAAAAAAATAAAAAAAAAAAACGAAAAAAACTTAGACTTTGTCGTTGACCATGACTTATACACTAATTTGCTATGTTTAATTACTTTAATATTACAGAGAAAAAAAAATTGTAAGAAAGAAAAAAAAAAACTTAAACACACTTTTTAATTTGTCGTGACCTTAAATTATAACGCGTTTGCTCTGGTGTTTGAGTGGGGATCGAACGCTCAGGCGAAAAATTCGTTTCGAAGGAAGAACGCGGAATTTCATTTATTGTTGTGCCAGAATCCGAAATAACATTTTCATGTGCCGCCTCTGGTACTCGGTGTTGCACAGTGTCGGCCAATTGTACGGGCGGACAGTCATGATCTTCATTTGTATCAGTTTGACTAGGTAAATGCCAGGAATGCCGCCAATTTTTTTTGCGTATTATTTGATCAATATGTCTGGTATTCGTTTTATCACCCGTATTTACCGCGTACGTGACTTTTCCGTCCGCTCAGTCACTATGCCTTCACTCCATTTGTCCCCTCTCCCGTAATTCTTCACTAGCACGGTGTCGCCGACGGCAAGTTCGCGCACGCGTCCCCCCGCGTGCCGTAGCTGCCTGCTCTGCGCGCGCCCTACGGCGTCGCCGGCGGTGGCGGCGGGCCGCAACAGATCTAGACGCGTGCGCAGCCTCCGCCCGAGCATGGCCACAGCGGGCTCGCGTTGCGTGCTGCAATGCGTACTGTTGCGATACTGCATTAAAAATTTACTTAACGCGCGGTCGACATTTTCGCCTTCCACTTGGGCCTTCTTGATAACCTTTTTCACGGTCTTCACAGCATTTTCTGCAGCACCATTACTCGACGGGTGATATGGTGCCGTCACGATATGGTCTACACCATTTTTCTTTAAAAACACCTCAAATTCGAGAGCAGTGAACGGTGGCCCGCCATCAGTCACCAATTGTCTTGGTATACAAATCGAGAAAACATTTCTCTAAATTTATTTTCCACAGCTGACGCCGTTGTCCCATTACTCATATGGAATACCTCAATCCACTTGGAATGGGCGTCGATGGCGAGCAGGTAGTATCGGCCGCCATGTTGAAGGAAATCCGCATGTAAACGGGCCCACGGTTCCGAAGGCCATACGTAGGGCACAGGCGGGGCGCGCGGCGGCGCGTCCCTCTGCTCGCGGCACGCGGCGCACGTGCGCGCGCGTTCTTCTAGCTCCGCATCGAGCCGCGGCCACCAAACGTAGCCGCGAGCTATTTGTTTCATCCTCACCATGCCCACATGACCCGCGTGGACCTCCTCCACTATTTGTTTCCGCAGAGAACCCGGTATGACCACCCGATACCCCCACACGATGCATCCATGATCGACGTGTAGCTCCTCCTTGCGATGAAAATACGGCTTCTCACCTTCGATTTCGGTCTGGTGCGGCCATCCACTTACGATATACCCATATATCTTTCTTAATATAACATCTTTCGCCGTCTCCTTCGCCACATCCTTGTGGCTAAGGGGAAAGCTGTCTTCGACAAAGTGCAAATAGGTCGCGGCGTCATCCTCCTCCGCCGACCTACTCGACGTCGGCTGGGGTAGACGTGACAGCCCGTCAGCATTACCATTTTTATCCGTGGATACAAATACGATGTCGAAATCGTATGCTGCTAAACGCACCGCATACCTCTGAAGACGACTAGCGGCAGTTTGCGGTATACCGTGTTTTGGTCCAAAGATGTACGTAAGTGCCTTGTGATCGCTCCGAAGAGTAAATTTACGTCCAAACAAATATTGGTGGTGCCTGCTTACCCCATAGACGATCGCCAGCGCCTCCTTGTCTATTTGACTGTAGCGCCGCTCAGTATCTGTGAGCGTGCGTGAGGCGCAGCTGACGATGCGCTCGCTGCCGTCGGGCAAGCGGTGCGCCAACACCGCGCCCAGACCGTACGCGCTGCTATCCACAGCGAGTACCAGCGGCAGCGCAGGCGAGTAGTGCGCGAGCGCGGGCCCGCTCACCAGTTTGTCTTTTACCGCTTGAAATGCCCGCTCGCAATCCCTACTCCAACACCATTTACAACCTTTTGCTAATAACTTATACAATGGATTTAGCAATGTACTCATGTTCGGAATGAAGCGAGAATAATAATTAATTAAGCCTAAAGCGGCCCGCAGTTGAGATACATTTTCGGGCACAGGTAAATTTACAATAGCCGATACCTTACTTTTATCAGTATGTACCCCACTCTTATCAATTTTATAACCTAAGTATGAAATTTCATTCATAAAAAATTCACATTTTTCAAATTTAATACGTAAACCCGCTTCTTTTAATCGAGACAATACCTCTTTGACATTTTGTAAATGATGCTCTCTATTGCGACCGGTGATACATATATCATCAATAAATGCTACAACACAATCTAAACCACTGAGGGTTTCCTTGATTAATTTCTGGAACATTTCCGGTAAACATTTTAAACCAAACGGGGCCCTTCGATATACAAAAACACCCATATGTGTCGTTATAGCCGTTAGTGGTTGCGAAGCTTCATCTAACACTACTTGCAAATATGCATTTTTTAAATCCAATTTAGTAAACTGTTCGCCACCACTTAACGCTGCAAACAACTCTTCTGTGCGCGGCAAGGGATAATGAAAATCTTTTAATAATGGATTTACTGTCACTTTATAATCGCCGCAAATTCTAATCGTTCCATCGCGCTTAATAATGGGTACAATGGGCGTTCCGTAGTCAGACCTATCCACTTTATAAATAATGCCCTCCGCTTGCAAGCGTTCTAACTCGCGCTCAACCGGCGAACGCAACGCCAACGGTAGCGGACGGGCCTTGCAAAATATCGGCGTTGTATCTTTCAAATGCAATTTTAATTTTGTTTTGAATGTGCCTACCCCGTTACCGAATACTTCAGGAAATTCATTTCTTAAATTTATAAGTAACGAGTCGGCCGGCTGACATATTTTATTAATATTTATGGCATTTAAATTTAGTTTTCGTAGCCATACACGGCCTAACAGCGGCGGACCGCCGCGCGCGATGACAAACAAAGGTAACTCGGACGTCTTGCTCCCACTCGTTACGCGCACCGTGACGTAACCGAGAGGGATGATCGCCTCGCCCGTGTACGACTGCAATTTAATATTATGTTTCGTAATAGGTAAATTATAAAAATATTTGTCATAATATTCTTTTGACACCGCCGAGATTCTGCTGCCCGTATCTATCTCGAAAACCATGTCTATATTTTCTACACGTAATGTACAGTGATAAGGTCCGTCCGTAACATTATTTCTAACAGATACAATATGATGCAAACAATCACTCGCATCGCTCGCCGAGTCACAACTATCAATATAATTATGCAATTTCGACTTATCGCCTTTAGGCCTATACACACCTTTTTTACACGTTTTAGCCAAGTGACCTATATTGTTACATTTATAACATTTGATTAACTTATAACTACACTTATCTGAAACGTGGTCATCCTTGCCACACCGCCAGCAAGCGGGGCGCCGCGGCCGCGCGACCCCCGTGGCCACGCGGTGCAGGCCGCCCGCCTGCTCGAGTCCCGAGGCTCCCGGCGCCGCCGCCTGGCCGTCGCCGCCGGCCGCCTCCGCGTGCCGCTCGGCCGCCTCCGCGTGCCGCTCGGCCGCCTCCGCGTGCCGCTCGGCCGCCTCCGCGTGCCGCTCGGCCGCCTCCAGCGCGAGCGCCAGCTCCACCGCCTTTTTGTAATCCAATGTGGGTTCCGCGAACAGACGAGACCGCATCACTTCGTTTCGAAGTCCAGAGACAAACTGATCTCTAATATTTTCTTCCAGCGTAGATCCAAAATTGCAGTGTTTTGCAAGATGTTTTAAATTTTGTAGAAAAACGCTTATCGGCTCCGCCTCGGTCTGTCGCCTTTGTCGAAATAAATGCCTTTCAGCTATCTCCGAACGCTTCGGTTCAAGATGGTTGCCGACTAGGTCCACCAGCGCCTGGAAGGACTTAGTTTCCGGATGTTGCGGAGCACACAAGTCGCACATCAGCTCGTACGTGGCCGCGCCAACATGAGTCAGTAGTGTTGCGACGTGGAGATCTTCTCGGATATCGTTAAGTAATATAAACTGCTTAACGAGACGCACATACGCACTCCAGTTGCTACGATCGTTAATGTCAAATTCGTGTAACTTCCCGAAAGGCATTTTTAACACTATTTCTTAACCCGAAATAAACAAAAGATAAGAAAAAAAAAACAAACTCGTCGCCAGTTATAGTGTTTCGTACAAATCAAACGGCGGTTAGTTTGGGACTGATTTATTTTTAAAGTTTCAGGAGGTAGGTTGACATAACCTACCTACAATAACAATCATACATTACACACATGTCCAAGTTGTGTTTTAGAGGGACTAATTTCCTTTAGGGATTTAATTTTTTTTTCATCGTCCGTATTTTTGTGAGTGAAACAAGAAAGGCGTAGGTACCGTACCACCCACGACGCTTCGCGGAGACAACGCCAGAGGGAAGGGTTCAGAGATAGTCACGTCAAAATTTACGATACCACATAAATAATTTAGCTCGTGTGAAAATGTTTTAAATTTTTAGTTACTACCAACATTTATACATAATTGCGTTACCCAAAACCTATATTTAAGTAACAAAATTTTTCGAAATCTTAAAATTACTTATTAACTTTTATGATCGTAAAATGGCTCCATGGCGATGCCCAGGTATCCTATAGGTACAAACGCGTGCGTTAAAGTACTCAACTTCAATCTCTTCACCAGCAAGATTAAGAACTGGCGGCACATTTCCTTCTTTAAGAAAGCAATATGATAAGACAAGTGACTATCGCTACATTGCCGTAATACCACCATAACATAAACCTGGTTCACACTTTGACAGTTGAGACGGCCCCTTTTAAATTGTATGGACACACTGGCGTCATTTACTGTTCATACTATGCCAGTTGATTGCCAGTCCAGTTACAGAGCGCTACTGTACTGTATTGGCCAAGTGTAAACCAGGCATGACACTTACTCTCGTCTCCACGCTGCGATTATTCATCGTAACTGCCACATAAATGCCACCTTTTTATCTTTATGCCCAACAATATAATATATTCACTTACTTGTTGACTTAAAGTTCTTAGTTTAAAAATATTTTCTTTAAGTTTCAGTGTGTTTCGTTTATAAAATTACACCACCAGCTTATTTCTTCACATACTCTTCATAAGTAACATAAATCGTTTTAGTCCATTACGAAAATATAAAAAGTCTTACTAACTCAATCCACACTCCATAAATTACAGTAAAGGACATTTGTAATCTTTGACCCTCGCGATGTAAACTAAAAGGATCGGTGACAATGCGGAAAATAAAAAAATAAACAATGTTTTATTAACAACTGATTATTCCTGACATTTTAAATAATGCAATATATGCGGAATAAAATCTGATTTTAGGTTATAATAAATAGCGCAGCTAAATTTACGTCTGGTTACAAACTGTTGCAATCTCGCCTTTCAACCTACTTTTAACCATAAATGACATTTATGTTTATATTAAATCTGTGAATAAAACAAATTATTACTCTTAGCAGATGCGATAATCGGTTACCAAAACAATCAGCATTGCTAATGCAAGCATCGCATTTTATCAATGTGTTCGTATCGTGTATACGTAAACAATAAGCACACAGACATTGTGTCGGCTCTGCTTGGGTGGTCCGCGGCCGTGTGGGTGGAAATAAGGCCGAGATTCGTACCGCCACTAGTATAGTGTCAGAATCGCGGATGGCTTATCATCGGTCGCATCAATCTGGTGCGACTGCACCAACGCGTTGCTACTCGAGGCGTCATACGAATTAGTCGACGAAATATGCTACTAACCTTCATTTTAACTGTATCAAAACGTTTAGAATTTATTACTCAGTGACCATATAAACAAAACTGAAGCCATCTTACTTAGTTTTACCACAAATACTGACTATACTAGTTTAACGAACAAATTTAGGGCAAAGTAGGCGCAATTAGCCGTTTACCATAGTTTCTCTGTTCATCGGAAGTTATATCATAATGTACCATGACATATGCCTCGTCTAAAATAATTATATTTAGACAACAACTTAGACTGGCTGTAGCTAACCTAAGTTATTTAGTATGCAACTAACGCGTGTAACACTTACACGAGTCTGGGGCTAGCCTGGGGAACATATTCACTCTGTAGAATTAATTAAAATTTTAATTAATAAAAAATGGTTAAGGAATAAGGAAACACCGACGATAACACCTAAATTTCATTTCGTATCTATGTATGTTTGTAACCACAAAACTGCAATACAGACAAACATCTGGATTCTAAATGAATTTCGAATATATAAATTATAGTCTAGAATAGCAAGGAGTTTATCAGATTTTTACGCAGACGAAGTTAGGGGCGACCCCTAATTCGTGAATCAATACGAAGTATTGTATGCAATGTATGATGAATGGATAAACGTTTTTCCGTTACTCATAAGACCTGACTTGGCTGCCTCAAAACATGCGCGGGCGCACGTCCGCATTAATGCATAGATCCATTAAATGTGCATACAATGTTGATGTTATGACATTATCATTGCAATTCCGCCCACTACGGACTATCTCAATGAATATCAAATTCTAGACATTGAGCTGCAATGGTTTGCAATCACTGACTATATTCAGAACGTAAAGCCAAGATAATGATCGAATTAGGTAAAGATATAAGAAAGTCTAGATATTTAGGCATTGGAATTACAATTTGAGACATTACTATTGGTTCAAATTAAGCAATGTTTACATACAAATTTTGATATTATATGTTATGTATGTACTAGCTGTTGCTCGCGATTTCACCCGCGTGTAATTAAAAAATATAGCTTATGTTACCCACAGATAAATTACCTTTCTAATGGTGAATGAATTTTTGAAATCAGCCTAGTAGTTTTTATGTGAATCGATTACATACAAAAATCCAAAAATAAAAATCTTTCCTCTTTATAATATTAGTATATATATACAAATATAATCCTGCAAATATGTTACAAAAATAGTAAATATATTTAGGCCTAGGATCTAAATGTAATGATCTAGGCTTAAATTTGTATTTAAACAGAAAGATACAACTAAGTTTAAACAGCTATTTGATTATTAATACTGAGCTGTATATAACAATATACTTTTTATTCCAGTTTTTATTACAACAGACCCATTACGTGTTGGCATTTCAGGCCATTCATTATATTCCCAATGCAATGGTTCCTGACTACTTTGTTATACGTAGACGTGGGCCCCTATAATTATGTATCCTAGAGAGGTTTACGAGCTCCTAGGCAATGCATAGAGCCTTCCGATGACCTTCTGAGAAGCGTAGCGACTAGCGACCACCCGCGACGAATTACTAAGGGCTTAATCACACGACAATGGAAACTATATATTTAGTAAATCCGTAAATCCCAATTGTTTAAACGAAAAATCCTAGTTTGTAGTGAAAATGATGTTAAAGAAATATTTGATGTAAATAAATTTTGGTTCTGAAGAGTTTAAAAAATGAATAGGTTATCCTTTTTTGCTCGCTCTCGCACATTAGATTAACATGATTTGAATCGCCTTTTAAATTATAGGGGGTAGGCAGAAAACGTAAATTTACATTTTGCCGTTGTCATACGTATTTAACATTTAATACATTAGGCCATGTGACATAGCCCTTACCGTTGTCCGACGAAATAATACACTTAACGTTTATGTCATGTCACCTGGACAATGACCACGATTGTACAATTGTACATTGTGTGCACGCCAACATAAAATCAAATTAAGCAATTTATGTGCAATTGCTCACTTTGTTTTTGCTGTAGGTACATTTTGAGTGTCTGAATGGTTTGTACGCAAAAGGAAAACAAAAAATGTAATTTCATTGCATTCTACTCTTAGGTACCTACAATAGCTTAATATAAAGATCGCCACACACTTTTACATAATTTAAAAATCATCGGGAAAAAACCTGGGTGCCATTTTTAAAAACCTGCTTTAGTTCTTTACGGTTCAGTACCAGATTGACGTCATAGTGCGAATTTTAATTCAACAGCCGTACGTCAACATTCAGTTACTTTCCACATAAGCCGGCAGCGAACAATGTTGCCAATGAGCCAGTGGCTATCCGACTGATACGGGCTTCGCATTCGAAATTACTGTTGCCTACACACGTCAAACTGTCAAGCGTCAGGAGCGATCCGATACGAAAAGGATGTTAAAGTCAGGTGTGATAAGCATTGACACTATTTATTTTAAGCAATATTCCATTGGCGTCGTCAAAGGGAGGGGCAGCTGCCCCCTTGAGAATCTAAATTGTAAAATAGATATCAAAACTACTTCGTTCACCATAATAATAGAAGTTGTCTATAAACCTAGCTTCGAATGGCGAATATTCTCTTGTTACACATAACCAGAAATTAGTGTAGCATAAGGAGAGGTACATTATTTTTGTTATTTAAATTCCATTCACAACCGTCCACTCCAGGATTCCATTTATTAAATAGAAGTGAATACATAAGTAACTAAGTTTGTACAAATGACACTTAAAGCTAGATTCAAACTGTTTCTTCAAATCACTTAAGGCAGCTAATTTACGACCTGCGATATATAAACCATTTTATTCTAAACGTGCTTATTAACAACCGTTTTAGAGAAACCTTTTGTTATCAGCAACACTAAGTATCAGTACACAAAAAGTTGAAATCAAACATCGCCCACATGACTGTATTAATATGGCTGGGCCATTTGATACACATTACGGCTGACAGGCGATCGTTTAATCTTTTCAATTTCATTGGCATGGGATCGTAAGGTCGCGCGCGGTGGCCGGCTGACTCACGGGATGGCCAACCTGGCGTACACGGCCACTTGAGATCAATGAAAACTTTATAATAGCCATATGCGTGGCTTATGAAAGCCATCCACAACAAATTGCGTATAATTAAGAATGACTCACCGATATGGTAGCTTGAGAGTTTACAAACTATCTTTTTTTAATTCCTATCGACTTTTTGTTTTGATATTTTAGAGTTATTTGTTATTTATCTGATTACATTAATTACAGTGTGGAAGTAAAGCTTCATTTGTACTGATTTGGTTAAAAATATATTGAGAGTGTTTCTCATAAGATAATATCAACAACAGGAAATCTATATGGTATTTCACTGCAGCGTAGAATATTTGTAGGCAAGCAACATTCTCTATAAAGTGTAATGCAATCTCCGAGGCTTGGGTGTAGCGATTGCGCAGCCCTCCTCGGCGACTCAGGTTGCTTATGGGAAATGAGTCAGCAAAACGCTCCGCCGCGCGCCAGCACGATCCCAGATAATGTCACCACCCTTTCATAATTCAAAGGAGGATGTTACAAAAAAACAATGGTTCCTATCCCTTTACATAATTAGAACGAGAAACAAAAAACAGGAAGTCACTGTTATTTACAAAATTTTTTTTTAAACCAAATAAGTTAAATAAACATTTTATATAAGTAGCCTATACATTCTTCCCGACTATCCTCTACATCTATGCCAAATTTCATCAAAATCTGTTCAGCCCTTTAGGCTACAAACTCTAACAAACATTCATCTATCTAAACTATCGCTTTTTTAATATTAGTAACATGTGTCATTTTATAATAGTAATGAAGGTGAGTCCTATTTTTTTTTGTTTGAGGTAGAATCGTGCTTTTCAAAAAGGTTTTGTCCTATCGAGTAAAGAATGATTGGCAACCGGAGTGCATGATGGGCTACCGCACACGGGGCGGCGGGCAGGCGGACGGGCGCTCACGTCGCCTCGCGAACCTCATTCATCAGGCCTGATTGATTGCAACTGTCAAACTGCTAATGGCGGCGAGTGGCGGCCATATTGGAACCGATGGATGCACCTAAGCCAATATTAATACTCGTTATTGATGAGTTCCTAGTTCCAAGTTCACGGTTACTTATAACATAACTAGCTTTCGCCCGCGACTCCGTCCGCGTGGAATTAAAAAAACAAAAGAAAGTAGCCTGAGTTCATCTAGACTATCTTCTACATCTATGCAAATTTTCATCGAGATCCGTTCAGCAGTTTAGGCTACAAACACTAATAAACATCCATCCATCCATCTAAACTTTCGCATTTATAATATTAGTAAGATATGGTAACATAGATTTTGTTAGTTTAGGATGCGGTAAGCTACTTCGGTTTCACCTTCGTTATGAGAAGCACCAGCTTAGACTATACAATGCATGGACAGTAAAAGGCTTTTGGACGGTTTTAATAACTTTATTTGGTAAATACATTTAATAAGTAGATATCGGATTTGACACAAATTGACGATTAACTAATATGTTGGTAATATGTATGGCCGTAAATTGCCTTTTCCTGATATTACAAATGTAAACAACTACAAAAGATCTAATATTATCGGAATATAAACACGGACATTTTCGCCATCAAAAGAGTTTTCACCAACTTAGTTTTGAACAAACATTCGCGATTGAAAAAAAAAACTAGTATTTTATCTAAAATGGGATTGAATATTGCATTAGAATATCTTTAAACTACGGTTTATGGTCGTAAAACATACAATAATTTAGCCTATTAATCAACATTGGGTTATTTAAAAAAAATATCCAGAATATAAGTATAAGTCCAATTAGCAGCTATACAAAAAGTTCTTTAAATTAAAAACGACTATGGAGTTGACAATCTATTATCTGTCTCTTTCTATCTTATGTACTTGTAATGTCTCGTTCTTCTAGCAAAAATAAGACGGAGTCACCAACAATTGGGCATTTAGTGAGTACCACACACTTAATGCTGGTATAACATAACTCAAAAAGGTTACGCACTCCTGCTCTTTTAGTATCGCTTCTCGTTGAACGTACTTTATACAATTACGTTATCTACAATAAACATTAATATTATCAATTGTTTCCGAAACACCCTAACACCTATAAAACTGCTGTATAGTTTAATGATGTACAGTCAGCTGCACAAATCTATACATTTACAAATCTTTAAAAATTAGTTACAACCTTCAGTATTAAAAATACGTATTCGTCAAAAACATGTATTCTTGGTCGGAAGTGTACAAGCGGATACACGCATTCTAAAAACCGAAGGCATATCCAAGTTTCTAAAGTTTTGTAAATGGATACATATTTATGCAGCTGACTGTACCTTGTACATACACACGGACTACGAAATATACATATATACATGAAAAGTATAACTAAAAGGAGCATTTCTAGCTAACATTTCTAACAAGTTAAAAAGATGAAATATTGTTTTCTACTTTTTATTTTATTCAATAGTGAGCCTGTTCTTAAAAACATAGCAAATAAATATATCGTCACTAAATGCAGTACGAAACTGATATGTAACATAACAAAAATCATTACTTTTACCGTAATTAAATTTGGACATAAATTATTGCACGATTTCTGAGACATTTTGAAAACTGAGGGTCTATCACGAAGCGTGAGTTGCGAGAACGTATTCGTAATTCCATCATTTGTATGAGATTTTTTGGTGTACTTTAGAAGTGCTGCACAATTTATTTTCGATAACGTGATCGAAACGATCTCACGCATATTCGTGATAAGCCCTTAGATCAAAGTATTGAGCAACAAATTCCTAAAAATCTTGATGGAAACAATATTTTTTTAAACTTTACTTCGTATCAATTTCCTATCAAATAAAAGTCACGCGGAGCAATTCGGGTAATATTTATTTACACAAAAACCGGCTCTATATAAAATTAACATTATCACAATGAGATTTACACTCAGTACACTAATGTGTTGCAAAATGACGTATATTCATAATATAAACGACGCACTCGGCTTCCGCTGTACACATATCTGAAAAAAAAACATTATTAAAACTCTTATTTTATATTTGTCCCTTTCTGTAATGACATTTATTTCCAATTTACTCATCTCCTAAGTTGAAAGGCGTGGAAATACAAAAAAAACATTGATGTTAGGTTTTAAAAAAAGGGTTTTTATAAGAAAAAAAATAATATTTCAAAAATATGTTATGATTGCTGATATACTTATACTTACTTATACTAATATTATAAATGCGAAAATTTGGATGGATGGATGGATGTTTGTTAGAGTTTGTAGCCAAACGGCTGTACGGATTTCGATGAAATTTGGCATAGACGTAGAGGATAGTTTGTAATAACACATAGGCTACTCACTTTTATTTTTTTTTAATTGTACGCGGACGGAGTCGCGGGCGACAGCTAGTCTTTCCTATTCATTAGTACAGAGTACCGGTATTAGCTGAGCTCGAAGCCGGCGCCGGCCTGTATGGCGTAGAGCAGCTTGTCGGCCAGCGCCTGCTCGGAGCGGAACTCGGGCAGCTTCAGCAGGTTCATGCAGGTGGAGGCGGTGGGCAGCCGCTCCGCCGCGCCCGCAGACTGGATGCAGAACGTCGGGATCAGGTCCTGCACACACATCTTACTAGTATTACCAATCTTAGTAATCCTATTAATATTACTAATCTTACTAATATTATGAATGTGAAAGTTTAGATGGATGTTAGCGTTTGTAGCCTAAAATGCTGGAAGGATCTCTATTAAGTTTGGCATAGATGAAGAGGATAGTCTGGAAGAACACTTGTGCTACTCATTTTTGTTTATTTTTAAGTCCGCTTGGACTGAACTGTGGGCGAAAGCTAGTATTGTATACTACAAACTTTTGCCCGCGACTGCGTCCGCGTAGAAAAACAGCAAGTAGCCGGTCGACAGCTAAACATACTGGATCATGTCGCCGAACGACAATATTTTAAAAAAGCACACCCACATTAGTGCAGCTCTTTTTACCTCAGTGCTTATGGACGTGCCTAGTGCCTATAAGTATGATTTGTGCTTGATAAGTTTATCTATGTTATTGTTTTGTGTACCTTAAAGCCCAGTAGTGGTGGTCGCGAGCAGCTGGTGACGAACTTGAGCAGCTGCCGCCGCTGGTCGTTGGTGAAGCCTTCCACCACCTTCCAGAACGCTTGCACCGTCGGGTGCCGCTCAGAGAAACCACCTAGGATATGAAATATCGCATTTAAAAAATTTTCTTGTCTGTCTGTCCGCAAGCCGCGTTTGTTCCGGGTAATCTGCGAAACGGCTGGGCAGATTTCTACCGGACTTTCACTGATGGGTAACTGACATAGAAGGGCATGTTATAGGCTACTTTTTAACTCGGAAATAATTACGGTTCCCGCGGGATACATTGATTTTGTTTTTTTTTTTCATATATCATAGTTCGTATTTTTATCTTATTACTTAATACTAACTGTTCCCGTGCGACTTCATCGGCATGAAATTATAAAAACGTTATTTTATTGTATACATTTGTCAGATTCTCAATTGCACATGTCAAAATTACCGTTGCCATTTTATGGCCTCTTTTTCCATATGGGTTTCTTTCTAATTTATTTACCCCCTAAGTTAATAGCGTGAAAATATATAACCTAAAGCGTGTCGTAAGTGTAGGGTTTTTTATTAAAGAAAGAATCATTCAAAAATATGCTGCGATTGCTAACATCCTACGCTACGAAGTAGTGTGTGTTTACGCTTTATTATATTAGTATAGATTGCGCGGACGAAGCCGCGGGCAACAGCTACTTGTACTATAAATGTGTAGATACCTGCGTAGTTGGTGTTCTTCCTGAGGTCGTCGATGTCGATGGGCACCTCCGCGCCGGAGACCAGCAGCTGCAGCTCGCGGCAGGAGAACATGCGCAGCCACTCCGCGCTCACCACCGACGTCACGCCGCGCTTGAACGCGTTGCACTGGGCCCTTATTTGTCTACAACAATAACAATCACTAAAACATACATATACAATAGTCATTTAGTGATAGGCAAAGTGCGGCTTCGGAACCGCATGTTGCACTTTGGCTCTTTAAGTACGGCTCCAGAGCCCCATGTAGCTCTTTGGCTCATTAAGTGCGGCTCTGGCTTACTCCTACTCTTCAAAGCAAGAACATTGTCCAAAAATAATAAATATTTATTAAGTATGAAATATAGTTTCATTGGTGTACTTATTTAGTGTAATAAAAGTTTACCAAACAAGTGGATTTGGCTCCCGATTTATTTGAAATTGTAATGTTCATATTTGGCTCTTTGGCTAAGTGTACCGACCACTAGCCTAATGCTTTAGTATGGACTGTCGATCAGATTGCGAGTTCCAATCTCCGTATTCGAATAATATCGGGAATTATAAGCACACACGCTTTTTAAGTTTACCTAGAATATTGATTAATTAACAGAAATCTACTAGTATTAAAAAAAAATCTTATTTTCATTGTAATACGTACCTATTTAGTTTGTAATCGGCAACAAGATGAATATATTCTATCCTATTCTCGGCTGTGACTGGTATATTGGCACCTCCAGGCTTCAACTCTTCTGTCTATAAAATTAAACATGAAATTGTACTTCTATTCATCGGATGATCATTTAGTGGACATTAATATCCAATATGATTTCTTTTCAATTAATTGATGAATCTAATTCTAATATTTACATAAATTGGTATAATCAGACAAATTTATGGCGAAGTAAAGAATTGCTGAAACATTAAATGACGCCCAGGCGTTAAATTCATATTAAAAAATCCGAAGCTTAAGAGAATATTATTATTTTTTTAACAATGTTATAATAATTATAAAAATATGACTGCATAACACAATAACTAAAATGACACAATAACTAAGATCCGACTTGAAGGACCAAATAACTTTTTCCCACCCTCTGCTCGCCCAGGTCGTCAGTGAGCACGGTGAAGTCGAGGCCGAGGTCGGGCACGTCGCGGCGGGCGTGCGCGCGCAGCAGCAGCAGGCCGCGGTACAGCGCGGGGTCCAGCGACGCCAGCGCGTGCACGTCCGGCTCGCGCGACGAGCACAGCTTGCTCAGGAAGAACTCCGCCAGCGGCAGCTCCACCAGCAGGCACTCGTACAGCGCCTACGCATACACAGTAATCTATACTAGTATTATAAAGAGGAAATATTTGTATTTTTATATGTTTTAAAATAACTCAAAAAAGTCGATTTCAAAAATTCTTTCACCAATAAAAAACTACGTTATCAGTGAGTAACACAGTAATTTAAAGGTCATAATAAATTGGACATCTATTAACAAGTAAAGTTACTTTCACCCGCCACTTCGTGCGCACACAATCAAAATCAGTACTATATGCGTTCTTCCAGACTATGATTTACATCTGTGCCAAATTTAATCGAGTTCTATTGAGCCATTCTGGAAATACCTACTAACAAACATCCATCCATCCATCTATATTAAGTAAGAAGTATGATTCTGTGTTTAGTAGAAGTTTGAAACCAAGTCTATTATTTTTCTTATAGTAGAATAATCTACTAATCTCATTAAAAATAGTTTACATTGATTAAATTATTTAATACTAAAATACCTTTCCAAGCATTCTCCCCACGAAGTAATAGTGCATCGGGAAGTCGTCATACAGCAAGTGTACTCCAGGATTGGGATACAACATGTTGTCTTTTGTTAAACGAAACAGCCCTCTGTTAGGATCGAATGCTGATCTGAAAAATACAATCAAAAGATTTAGGGCCTGTCCCACCACTGGCTGATAGAGGCTCAAATAACTTAAAAATGACGTCACTGTCAGATAAGGTAACAAAATTCGATATTTCCATCACATATTTTACGTTGGATTGTTATCAGGCAATTTACAATTTGGTGGGACAGGCCCTTAGTAGCGAAAATGGAATCATTTAATAGTATCTTTTCTAAAACGCAACGCTATTAGTTGAAGCAAGTTATTGGTAGTTTAATCACTTTTTGACTTTTGACATCTCTGACAACCAATCAAATTCTTTGTTATTGTTTGATGACGTCACAACACTCCGGCCGCGTTTTAGTCGCACGAAAATAATTGATTTTTTTTACCTCAATGGTTGATTTTTTTATGTCAATATTTTTCTGGTTATCTTATAAGAAAAATAAAAGTTTAAAACCGAAATATTTCAGAGAAACTTTACAATCTGTATATAGAAATAAAACAATGAAATGTGACGAACTTAAGTAATTCTGAGAGGAACTCCCTGAAGACGCCGCCGCCATCAACACCGGCCTCGTCCGCGCCCACTTGGTTTATGAACTGAATGCGCAACGTCAGCTTCAGATTGGGTTCTGCGAAATGTACAATCAGTAAATTTGGCGGTGTCACCACTAAAAAGCTACGTACGTTTAAGCGCATTGAGGTACGAGATACAATAACTAATTAGATGCAACATTTAAATCTGTCAGTATGAAAAAAGTCGCACAGTATTACACAGTTAGTAGCTTTTTTTAACCTAATTCGTAATTTTACGAAGAGGCGAAGTTTGTTTCGTTGCAAGAAACAGGACAATTTTTCTCTAAATGGAACACTGCGCATTTCCACAATTGTATTTGGTTAAAGTATTTGGCAGTAACAATAATTATGGTGGTATAAAGATATATGAGTTCTGTTGGAAACGGGGACTTGTAATTTAATTTGCTTACCATTCTCTGGACTCAGTTTATCAAAGGCATCTTCATATAAATGTGTCCGCCTAATATTAATATTAATTGAAGGGCCTTCGTTAAAATTCTGTAACCAATTTGTACTTTTTTCCCTGAAATTGTAGAAAAAAGAAATACATTATGTTCCTTGTAACTAAAACATCAACTCTCTAATATTTGAGGCTCACCTAAGTAGCAACGTTTGGAATATCAAGACTCTGGTAGAGAACGATATGACGAACGGAATCTCTTTTAATATAGTCAGCATCCTTAATTCCTTTGTTGTGAATGGTGGTCCCTCTTCTGAAAAATGTAAATAAAAATATTTTAAACAAGTAAAAATAATTTGAATTTACACACTAACGTGTAGTTCTAACAGTCGTAGACGTGTACAGGTTTCGAAATGGGGTTATTTTTATTGGTAATTTTCTCCTCGATGGGTCAAAATCTATTTCTTGACTAATATTAAAAAGATTTGTAGTTTTGTATGTATTGAAATAACTACAAAACTACTTGGCCGATTTCAAAAATTCTTTTACCATTAAGGAGCTACGTTATCAGTGGGGAACATAGGCTAAATTTAAATTATTTTATAACTTCGCACAGACGAAGTCACGTGCAACAGTTAGTGGTTACAAGAGTACTTCTCACCATTGTTTACAATACGCGTGGTGTCGACTAGAGGCGTGGTGTCCCGGATGTGCGCGCGAGCGAAGACGAGCAGCGCCGCCACTTCGGTAGCGTCGTCTTCTCGTTCCCCAGACCAGGCCGCGCTGGCGCCGCCCGCCGCCGCGCCCGCCGCCCCGCCCGTGCTGAAGTGCAGCCGCTCGTCGCGCGCGTACAGCGTGCGCAGCAGCTGCGTGCACACCTGACACACACGTACAGTCGGGGAATCTGGTGGCAAAGGCGGATCCAGCTTTGGCGCCAGGGGGGGTCACATAGTCGTGGTCAAGTCAACAGCTTGACAAAATATGTAAATATATTTTGTCAAGCTTTTGACCAACCAGCTCATGGGTCATGGTGGTCATGGGGGTCATGACCCCCCCCCCCCTGGATCCGCCGTTGTCTGGTGCTGCTGCCCTATAACCTAAATTCACTTAAACGTTTCGTGACGACGCGGAATATTAACCAATAAGATTCCGCATCTAAATGTGTCTGTACGAAAATAAGGTCGATCAGTGGTATGTGGATTTTTTTTTAATTATTCGCGCAACTCATTGCTAGCTAATTGGTTATTTGTAAGAGGCGGAGTTTGTTTCGTTGTTTCGTTTAAGGAACAAGGCAATTTTTCTGTAATTAGAACACCGCGAATTGTCCTGACTGTACATTTGCTATTACAGCTCAAAAGTTTTCACAAGCAGAATTACATATATTGACCTGTAATTACTAATCTCTATCGCTCCTACATATATATCATGTATCCTTCTCACTCAGATACATGATTTTGTATCGAAATTAAGACAAGTCTAAAGTTTTTTTAATGAGTATAAACCAATGGAGTGAAGCTTATTAATGTTTAGTGTTGTACCTTGAAGAGATGTGTCCACTCCTGCGTGTGCTGTTGCGCGGGCTGCTTGTACGGGGAGAGCGCGAGCGCGAGGCGGGTGTCGGGCACCGCCAGCTCCAGCAGGCCCAGGCAGAGCTGGCGCAGCGCGCGGCACAGCGCACCCAGCTCGGAGAACTCGAACGCGTGCGTGCGACCCACAGATGGACCTGGTATACTCACTGAAATACATAAAAATCAAATCATATAAAAATTAAAAGTTTTTAGATGGATTCATACATCTTGTATCTCTATAACCGCCCATCTAATTATAAAAAAATGAATAGATGTAGCATATAATCTGGACTAATTAAGTCTTTTTATTAATTCTGCGCAGATGGAATCGCGGGCAAAAGTTTTGCTATAAAATAGAGCCCTGCCAACTAATCTTACCTTAGTTAAAGTTAGTTAAACTTAGCAAAAGTTTAGAATTTAACTATAAAAAATCAATTCAATAAAAATAACCAACCCGCAGTGGGCCAGTGTGGTTGACTATGGCCTAGTCACCCTTACTTAGGGAAGGCTCCGAGCCCCTCGGTGGGGACGAATAGTGAGCTGGTGATGTTCAATAAAACCAACTTACAATCAAAATTCAAACTGTCATTTTCTCCGGTATCCCTGAAGAACTCCGTATCGTGCAGCGTGCCGATGAGCAGCGTGAAGAGCGCGCAGAAGACGGCGAGCGGCGCCAGCAGCAGCTGCACGCCGGGCGCCACCACGCCGCGCGACAGCACGGCCAGCAGCGCCGTGCTGGGCCCGCCGAACAGCGACTCCTGGCACATGCCGCTCAGCCAGCGCCACAGCCCGCGCACGAATATCGGCTTGAAGGCCAACGTGTACAGTAACCTGACGTGTGCAAAATATGTGTACCACGAATTAAAAACTTTTACGATAAACGGACAGCATAGTACCTGACACCAACACTGATTAACGAAATTCCAAATTATATATGACACACTATAAATGCAAAAAAAAATCTAAACTAAAATCATATTTTATCGATAAAATAACTAACCTAAACTTATAACAATATTCTATACACATAACTTATAACTCACACAACATTTAACACAATTATATATTCTAATGTCTCAAGTCCCTAGTTTGTAGCAACCTATAAGGCGTATCGGTCGCAAGTTAAAAAAAATGTAAACTACCCACAGAGAATGTGCAGGGTTCTCACAAACCAAAAGGTTTAAGAACCTAAAGTAAAAAATGAAGAGAATGTATTTAAAATATTTGGAATAAATAAATAAAATAATGATAAAACTATCAGACAAGTTGAAAATACAAAGATTAAGTGGTTTATCTCATAAGAAAAGGGAGTAAACAAGGTGATCAATGATGAAGTCTTGTAGTCAGCCTTAAAGAAGTATGCTCGCTTCTTGAACTGTAAATCGTACTGATTTCGTAATACTGCTAAGATCAGATCATACTAAAACGCGGCTGTAAAAGGAAGTATGATATGGGAACTGCACTGTTGTGGAATACCAACCATCCAGCTGGTATGGCAGTATGTAGATTATAGTAGTTATAAGAACGAAATGTTTAAATTCAAAGCATAATAGAGATTGCATTTTTTGAAGTTATTTTTTGTCAAATCAAAGTACAAATTATTTTCATAGATAACTTACCGGTACTTATGTAGAGCCATCTTATGACTCAAAAGTAAATTATGACATATCTTGGAAATATAATCTAAAAAGTCCTCACTGAGTTCATTTTCATTGATCTGGGAACATGTCATCATGATGCAATTGTCTGGTTCATTCAACATCTCTATACATTTAGTCAACAATGTCTGTTCCCTCACTGACGTTGGGTTGGGTTCCACCTCATCATCACTATCATCATCTTTATCGGCTGCCGTCTCTTGACTGAACAATGAATTTTCATATTCATATGTTATCTGTTTATTGCACACATTCTCCGTTAGCATCGCTAATATCTTCAGATATTCTAACACAATTGGATTGTTCGGAAGTTTTGAATTGTCTACACTACGTAGCTGGTTACCTAAAACAGAATGAATATTTAAAAGTAAGCACACAAAAAAATATAAAAAACAATCTATACATAGAATAAAATTGGTGTGTCTGTGTGTAATATTGAGAAATAAAATTAATATCTCGCAAACATAATGTTACTGATGACAAAAATCGATTTTTGTTTTAAATTTACATAATTCTATCTATAATGTTGAATATAGATAGAATTGTGTTAAAATATATAGATAGAATTTATTTTATTACAAATCATCCTGTAAAATGAATAGTGACATTTGACTACAGGAATATTTTTGTCTGTCTGTTTGTTCCAGGGGCATTGTAATTTAAAAAACATGTGTATTTTAATAGTGTACAAATTTATTTACTCACCAAATCCAGGAGGTTCTAATGATAAAATGGAATGTAACAACCACGAGTCATTAATTAATTTTCCACTAGTAAATTTACGTTCATCCCGCATACATCGTATAAGTCCTAAGAAGGGGAAGGGACTGTTGCGGTCCTGCGCTAGCGCTGGTAGGATGTACATCTCCACAGGCTCCGGATATGGATTGCACAAGAATGTTGACGCAAACTCTGTTATAACTGTATCTCTGGAATATATACAATTTTTGATCATGTATAAATAATAATATAGGAAGAACATTAAAAGGTTGAAGTACTTTGATATTGGCATATTGCAAGATATTTTCTTCATGTTTCAAGGGCACAAACATCTATGAGCTTGTCCCTGTTAATTACATATAATAAAATTGGAGTGTCTGTAATATCAAAAGAAAATTCCAGATCTCGAGAAGATGATGTATTTGCGTTGCTAATAACGAAAAACGCATTTAAAAATAATTTGTCTGTCTGTCTGTCTGTCCGCAAACCGCGATTGTTGCGGGTAATCTCCGAAACGGACGGGCCGATTTCGACTAGACTTCACTGGTAGCTGACATCATCATCATCTCCCCTGCCTTATCCTACTCCCGTAGGGTCGGCGCACCAGGTTTTCGTCCTCCAAAGCACTCTATCATCCGTCATCTCAGTCATCACTCCCTTCTTGATCATGTCACCTTTCACGCAATCCATCCATCTCTTTCTAGGTCTACCTCTACCGGTGTACCCCTCCACATTCATAATTAACGTCCGTCTTGTTACATGCGATTCATCCCTTCTCATAACATGCCCATACCACTCTAACCTTTTACTCCTTATTTTCTCAACCACTGGGGCTACTCTCAAACTTCCTCTAATATACTCATTTCGTATCTTATCCAATCGTGTTACCCCACACATCCATCTTAACATTCGCATTTCCGCCACATGTATTCTCCTTTCATCCGTCCCTTTTACTGCCCAACATTCAGATCCATACATCATGACAGGTCTTATGACGGTTTTGTAAATTTTCCCCTTTATTTTAAGGGGAATATGCGGGTCGCATATTACACCTGTAACCTGTCGCCATTTCATCCATCCCGCTTTTATTCTATTTCTCACGTCACGGTCAATATCGCCGTCGCTTTGGATTAATGAGCCGAGGTACCGGAAGTCGGAGCAAACTGGAAGATGGACGCCATCCAAGGCAATCGGGATAAAACTAGATAAGCCCCCGAAGTCGCAGAATAGCTGCTCCGTTTTCGCTCTGCTTATCTGACATAGACGGGCATATTATAGGCTTTTTTTAATATTAATATTGCGTGAACGAAGTCGCGGGAAACAGCTAGTTGTTACTGTTTACTAATTATACTTTTAAATACTTACTCATATTGTGAAGTATTAATTTGGACAGTCAAATTGAGTGGTCTCTGGATTAAATCCAGCAAGGCACCACATAGTGGGGTGGGTGGATTCGGTGATGGTCCATATAAAGGTGGTGTGCGTTGACACATTAGATTACGTAAATCTTTGAAATAGCCTACAAATTATACATAAATTAATCAAATGTTATTTTCAAAAAATTTAATGCTATAGGTAATTTTTTTTTTAATTTGATATAAATTTTTAGATAAACATTAATTTTTAATTTTATCTATACTAATATTATAAAGAGGAAAGATTTGTATTTTTGAATGTTTTGAAATAACTCAAAAACTACTGGGCCGATTTTAAAAAATCTTTCACCGTTAGAAAGGTAATTTATCTGTGTGTAACATAGGCTATATTTTTTAATTTCACGCGGGCGAAGTCGCGAGCAACAGCTAGTCTGTACATAAGTAGCAAGTCTATGATATCTGAGATAACTTGCCTCTTTTGATCAAATATATAAATGACCCTCCAATAATATTAACAGCCTCTTCACAAGTCATTGATGTTTCAGCGGATTGTGTTGATGTGAAAACCTCTAACATTCTCAAAGGCACAGCCAAAGGAACCTGAACAAATAAAAAGAGTTAAACACTTTTCATTGCATTATTTTCTTAAACCCCCACACTTCAGTTTTTACTGTACCTGTAAACTGCATGCTTAAAACTGAAGGAGTGTAATGGGATTTAATTTTTTTTTAATAAGGCTTTTATAAGCCATTGTTATATCTTGTCTTATGATAAGTAAATCTATACTATTATTAGAAAACGTAAACACACACATCTTTGTTGCCTTAGATATCAGCAATTACAGCATATTTTTGAATAATCCTTTTTTGAATAAAAAGCCGTACACTAACGTCAAGCTTTAGGCTATATGTTTTCACGCCATTAAACTTAGGTGGTAAATATTTTGGTTAAAAACCCTAATGTGGGAAAGAGACCATAAGTTGGTGCCAACATCAAGAAATAAGGATTGCTAAGGCTTGTTATGTCATGTCATGTCATTTTGACATTTGCTATTGATAATTTGACAAATGTAAACAATAAAATAAAGTTTTTATAATTTAATGCGGATGAATCCGCACGTGAACAGCTCGTATTTTATAATAAACAAGGGTATATTAAGTTGTCTTAAGGATTAGAAGATTTTAACCTACTTAGTGAGATACAATGTTTTACCTCAGAATCATTTTGAAGCAATCGTAGCTGTAAAGCAAGCAACCGTCTGATCTGTATCAAAGAGCCTCCACTTTGGAACACTTTTTGCCATTGTTTCAATAATAGCTGTGATATAGACACCTAAAATGGTGTTAATACTTTATATTAACATATTAGTGCAACATTAAAAAATTGAGTTGTTTTATTATCTTGTTAACTGCATATTTACAATATTTTCAAAAATTATATCGATTATAATAAATCACTTACCAATCTGTTAAAATCTTTCCGATCATCATAAAAGAATAATATCTTAGCTACTAACAATGATATTATGTTTTGATCGTCAGGATTGGCTCTTGGGAATATTGTATCAAACTGCTCTCTTTCAACTTGCTTGCAATGTTTCCTTGTAAGGTAGCTTCGTACAAACGCTTGGATTTTAATTGTACTATTCAGTCTTCTGCGATGTTCCTAAAATATTTACATTTAACATAAACTTATATACATGAATGTAGAATGAATCTGATAGACACCAAATACAGTTGCACAAATAATTTATATTGTTAACAAATCTTGGTAGTTATTAAGAATATAAACAATATCTGATATCTCCAGGCTATTAATAACAATTGTCTGTAATATGTTTACAGTAATCTTGAATTATGCTATGTCACTAATGTTTTTTAGCTAACAATGATAAACCAATATGGAAATATTTAACTATGTTCTGCTAACTGATTTCTGGTTAAAGTTTTACATGTTATTGGATATTAAATAATAATAATTCAAGTTTTGTTACTAACCTCGCGTTTCTGTCTTTGCTGCTGTGTCTGTAGTATCAAAGCATCTCGATCTGTTTTACGCTGGGCACTGGCGCCAGCTAAATTTTGTTGTGGCTTTCGCCTAAAATCTCCCTCAAAGGAATACATGACTATGACGTTGTAAACAAGAGTCAGCTGAATTTTATTTTCAATTGGAATATCATCACATTACACTGACCTTTGTGATTGCACTTTTCACACTATTCACCATTTACATCTTAGGTGTAAAAAAATTTATTGGATCCGATGATTAACCTTTTTATCGTTTGTAAGAAGTAATTTATAATACAGATTTAGTGTGGAAGCAAAAATCTTTTATACATTTTTTTTCCCAAGACTTGTATTGCGGAGAGATGACTTGATTGAAGTTGAAGTACTGTCTTCCAGTGTTGCCCTATAATTATGTATCAGGATACAAAGAGTAACACATCGAAATTGTTTTCTTTTATCCCGTTTAAATCTCAGGTCACGCCAATTTATGAAAAAGGGCTAGATCAGGATGGTATCAGGCTGCATAATTAAAAAAAACATCTTCAAGCCGAAAAACGCTCAAATAATACTTTTTATCAACTAGATTCTCTTTATTTACTTACTCTTATTTTGGTTGACATCACTTATCATTTGTCAGTGCCAGGCTAGCGAAACTTCGAACAAAAAATATTTTGTATGGCTTAACGGACTTTTTGATGGCAAACTTAACAAAATTCAATGTCATGACATTAAATTTTGTCAAGTTGTCATTATGAGCATGCTTTCTCACTCTATCGTCAAGAGTTCCTTTTCTACCACAAGTGTCATTTCAGTTGAAGGTCTTTGTCAAAGTCCGTCAAAATCTATCTTACGGACAAACTAATTATATAATACTAATTATGTATAATTTTTAGATGAATTTGTGAATAGTTCGTTTAACTGTTAAGTTTTTTAAATTTTATATACAATGTCGATCATGAAACGATTTATAAAATGTGAAATTTGTAGTGTACGGTCCTTTAATAAAATAGGACAAAAAAGAGATTTTACGGCGCAATTCCCATTGGAAGAGAACCGGTAATCATTTATTAATAATTTAATTAGTAAAAAACGTAAATGTAAAGCTATCATGGTAGTTTTAATTAGTTGTATAAAGTTAAATTTGAAAAATCTATTTTGTGCTAGTGATGTTAGTTTACAGTTGTCATTGTAATTTTATTATCGATATTTTTTGTTTCTCAATGTAATGGGGAGTTTTCTACTGTCGATATGCTTGTATAAAACATTAATATCCCTCACATTTTCAAAAACGAATTACACTCTCTTTAAAAAAAAATGAGACATGTATGTATATACCGTTAATTGAATCCTTCACATTTTACAGAAACGCACGTGTAAACATAATTCTAAGGTACTTTTAGCAGTCCCACAAACTTGAAATTTTGAATATAAATACAAGTCAACGTATAATTAAAAGGAAAAAAATATAAAATACCGGACATCTGGGTGGATGGATAGAAATTGTTACCTGAAAATTTTTGAAGGAAGGAAAAGGTTTTATCGTAAATTCTAATGTGTCTATTAGGAATGAAGCCAGGTATACAAAATTATTATTTGACAGTTACCTAGACAATTATTATTTCACAAAAAAATCTTTTTGTTTTCATTATACTTAAAATATTACTTGGCGATGCCTTGTAAATAAAACAAATAAATGTAATTTTGGTGATTATTTTATTTATTTGCTTCCCTTTGGGTAATTTAGGTTCAATGTCAGTAAATGAAAAATTACATTACGAATAATTTTACATTGAGCCGAAATGCAAAGTTATTTGAAATATGAGATTGTATTAAGAAGGGCCACCCAATCACCCCACATTTAATCGATATCGATATCGAGGTATCGATTATAAGAGCCCTTCACTAATGATTTTTGTTAGGTTGGTGCACATGTTTTTTCATTGTGTCGGAAAAATTGAAATTAAATATTTTTATCCTGGTAACTTTTTGCCACGAGAAGTGAGTTTGGCAGGTGTCAGACCGAATTCATTCTTTGTTCTAAGTCCCGACTCTTACTTATATGCTCTTTGGTCAGTGCTTGTCAGTTTGTCACTGTCATGTCTTAACGAATTTTAATAATAAACCTAAAGTTATACTTTTGCATAAAGAATTAAATATTAGTATTAATTTCGACATAGTTAGTGTTTTTCTTAATACAAGAAGTAAATTCCATAGTGTTTTATAAAATTTTCCTGTTGATGTATTAATGATCCTTGTTACATATCAATAATTTTTCAAATAATTCATAACTTTATTTAAATAATGGCTGATATGGAAGAAACTGAAATACCCGAAAGTGCCCGCCGTGTTAGTATAATGGAATTTTAAATGTAAAAAAAAATTAACTTCGTGTTTCCTAATCAATAATTTGCACTTCGTATTTACTAGACAAGCAAGTAAATCTTAGTAAATATACTGGTTTGAATTGATTCATGGTTTTAGGTAACGAGACCTTCATTTGCGCAAGTGAAAGCAATCTTGGAATTTATGGAAAAACATCCAGACTTGGCTCAGCGCAAACAAAAAGATGGTATGAGTAATGAAAGGTTTAAAACACTTTGGATGGAACTATCTAGTATAGTTAATAGTATACAAGGTACTACGAAATCAGTAAAAGGCTGGATCAAGGTAAACTATGCTATATATGTCTTTATATGACTATCTTTGCCTATACCTTGCTAGGAACTAAGAATGTACATGTAACACTCTAAATCCTGATTTATTTTTGACTTTGTAGTTAGTGGGACCATTCTGTAGTATAGGCATTACTCTCATTTACTTCTTATATTAAAACTACAGTTTTCTGTGCGTAATGAATTTTGCATGCTAATGGTTTGCTGTCCCTGATCTAGAACCTAAATGCATGCAGTGGTTGTAAGCAGTGTTCTTTAAAACAGCCTATTTGTGAGAATAAATTATGTTACTATATATTGCAATATGTATTGCTATATTCTTTCAGTTCTGGTCAGACAAAAGACGGAGTATAATATTGAAACAGAAACAAATAGCTGAAGGCAGAATAACTGATCCTCTGACAGTCCTGGAGTTACGGATTCTAGATCTTACACCTAATATTAAGCATACAAGTAAGTTTGGCAATTTTTATTGTTTTTTTACTCATTGTATGTATTTAATAGCCTACTCATCTCTAACTTAGGGTAGGCTCCGAACCCTTCAGTGGGGAGGATGATGATGTATTTTATACATGTCACTGGCTGACAATTTCGTTTACTATCTGTATTTATGGTTTTTATCTTCTATTTATGATATAAGCACATCTGTTTTTAAAAGTTTGTGAGTACAGCCTTATAAAGTGTTAATACATTCCTATTGAATTCAATAAAAAATCTAATTTTAAATACATTTCATAGTTTAAATATCACATTTAAGTGTAAAATTTTGTTGACAGAAAGAAAAAGTTCTGTGAAACAAGAGGCATGCAATGGTGATGATGCTCTAGACAGTATATTCCAAAAAGATGATGATGTTGGATTTCCCAGCAGTGATGACCGGTTACTGTCCACGGATACTGATGAAAGATACACAAATGTGATGGAAAAATTAGTATGTTTGTTTAATTTGTAATTAACTTTAATTTTTTTTAAATGCATAACAAAGTAAAACAGTATCAACAAATTTAGGTTCTTTTTGTTATGATATTTTTTCAATCTTGGTTTTTTTTTTTCAAATGATATGTGAATTTTATTTCAGGTAGATGTGATGGACCAACAAGCTCTTGCTTTATCTCAAATGGCGGAAGCTACTCTCAAAAGTTCTAAAGCTCTAGAACAAATGGCTGAGGCATCACATAAGCAGGTAACTTTAGTATCCATTTATTATCTTTTTTCTTTTTATTACACTTAAGTATTTTTATGCTAGACTTATACTTTATTTATGTACAAGTTACAGCTAACTTTAAAACATATTTAAACAATAAAAAAGAACTGATAGCAAGAGCGTCGGTGGCTCAGTGGTGTAAGCACTTGACTTGTAATCTACAGGTATTGGGTTCGAATCCCGCCGCCATGTACGAATGTGATTTTCGATTTTTTAAATTTTCATATGTACATAATTTACCCGACGTTCTTACGGTGAAGGAAAACATCATGATGCAACCTGCACATATCGGCGAAGAAATTCAAAGATATGTGTGAAGTCAACCAACCCGCACTTGGCCAGCATGGTTGACTATGGCCTAGTCACTCCTAACTTAGGGTAGGCTCCGAACCCGTCAGTGGGGACGATGATGATGTATTTTATACATGTCACTGGCTGACAATTTCGTTTATTATCTGTATTTATGGTTTTTATCTTCTATTTATGATATAAGCACATCTGTTTTTAAAAGTTTGTGAGTACAGCCTTATAAGGTGTTAATACATTCCTATTGAATTCAATAAAAAATCTAATTTTAAATACATTTCATAGTTTAAATATCACATTTAAGTGTAAAATTTTGTTGACAGAAAGAAAAAGTTCTGTGAAACAAGAGGCATGCAATGGTGATGATGCTCTAGACAGTATATTCCAAAAAGATGATGATGTTGGATTTCCCAGCAGTGATGACCGGTTACTGTCCACGGATACTGATGAAAGATACACAAATGTGATGGAAAAATTAGTATGTTTGTTTAATTTGTAATTAACTTTAATTTTTTTTAAATGCTTAACAAAGTAAAACAGTATCAACAAATTTAGGTTTTTTTTGTTATGATATTTTTTCAATCTTTGTTTTTTTTTTCAAATGATATGTGAATTTTATTTCAGGTAGATGTGATGGACCAACAAGCTCTTGCTTTATCTCAAATGGCGGAAGCTACTCTCAAAAGTTCTAAAGCTCTAGAACAAATGGCTGAGGCATCACATAAGCAGGTAACTTTTAGTATCCATTTATTATCTTTTTTCTTTTTATTACACTTAAGTATTTTTATGCTAGACTTATACTTTATTTATGTACAAGTTACAGCTAACTTTAAAACATATTTAAACAATAAAAAAGAACTGATAGCAAGAGCGTCGGTGGCTCAGTGGTGTAAGCACTTGACTTGTAATCTACAGGTATTGGGTTCGAATCCCGCCGCCATGTACGAATGTGATTTTCGATTTTTTAAATTTTCATATGTACATAATTTACCCGACGTTCTTACGGTGAAGGAAAACATCATGATGCAACCTGCACATATCGGCGAAGAAATTCAAAGATATGTGTGAAGTCAACCAACCCGCACTTGGCCACCGTGGTTGACTATGGCCTAGTCATCCTAACTTTAGGGTAGGCTCCGAGCCCCTCGGTGGGGACTTATAGTGAGCTGGTGACGACGATAGCTAATTAAAAATTGCATGGCCAATAACTGCTAAACTGTGATTTACTTTAATCTGAGTTATTTTATAATCACTAAGGGAGACTTACTGTATTTATTGAGAAAACTACAGGGCTGCTTATGTATTAAGTAAATAATTTTTATAATCAGGCTATGGCAGTTGACAGATTAGCGGGAACCTTTGAGACAATCAATGCATCTGTTTTTGATGCGAGGAATGCAATCATGAGCATTGACTTCACAATGAAGCGCTTCTACTCCACATCCACCCAGCAAAGGCAGAACTCTAATTTATTCACGTAGCATTAATCAGTATTAAATTATGTAAATATGGTATTAAATGTAAGTAAAATGATTTTTTGTTAAAGGTTTTTTATTTCAGTAATTTGTTTATATTTACAATCCTTTATAATATAATTCAATAATAGACTACTTTTTGAGTGTAATTTTTCCTGTGTTTATCTTTTTAATTATTGCCGTTTTAAATACCTACCTCAGCTTAGTATATATTGATTTATATAAGTTACATTAAAATTTTGAGTCCTCTAAAACTGATCTTATGAAGGTTAAACGCTGACAGATAACCTATGCTCGTTGATACACAATATTTTGTTTAATTTTTAGGCAATAATTTTCATGATATAAATTATTTTTAACATAACCCTGAACTCTTTCGAAAAGACCACACCTTTGCGATCTATCGCTCGAATAAAGCAATCTATACTTATATATAAAGATAATTTGCTATCTTATCTTGTACATACACTCGAAGACAGCGATTCTTACATTGCTCTATTTATGTGATAGTATGCGTCAGTGCGTTTTACTTGTTATTGGAAATAGCAGTAAATCATAATGCTGAGTTACTGTGAAAGTGCAGTGGTGCAAGGAAAATGGAGTTGATATTATTTATTATTATTGCGTACATTGCTGCGTGTGCGGGGGAAAGTGTTTGTCCAAAGCAATGCGACTGTGACATGGAAAATGAACTGAACAGAGCGACCTGCGTGGACCAGAACATCGTGAGTGTAGGGGTGGGGGTGCCCAAAGAAGTTCAAGTTTACAGCTTGAGCCATAATGTTATTAGTGAACTTGACAACTTTTGTTTCAAGGTAAGGAACATGTGTTTTTGTTTTGATATTGCTATATGACAAAACAATGCAGAAACAAAAGTGCTAATATTTTATTTTAATATTGTGTGTAGAAAGTGTGCAAAAGCTTCAATTATTGTCCACTTCACCTATAATAGTTGAAAAGTAAAAAATAATCCTTTCATTTCTTAAATCCTAGCACATAGAAACACCAGATGTCGAAATGTGATTAGCATTTTACATTTTCAGGATCTCGGCTACACATCAATACAGATACTAAATCTATCTTATAATCTAATATTCTGGATCGGTCTGCACGCTTTCGCTGGTCTTGACAATTTAGTTTATTTGGACCTAAGCAGTAACAGACTGCGTTATGTCCCAGGCGATCTGTTTTGGGACACGCCGCGTTTAGACACATTGGATCTGTCGGGAAATGTATTTGAAAGCCTCAAAAATGAACCATTCTTAATGCATACGAATTTGCAGGTAAGATTTCTTTTGAAAAATATTGACCAACATCTTTTAACCATCAAGGAAAATTTTCAGTAACATAATAATGTGTTTTTGTTTTTAGATTTTAAACCTCAACAACTGCCGTATAAAATCATTGCCCGATCGACTGTTTACCCGTCTGCCGAATTTAAAGAAGATAGATTTAAGCGAAAATTACATGATTTCCATAAATGTGGATGTTCTGCGACCGTTGAGAAAATTGGAGAGAATAGAACTTCGTAACGAATATTGGCAGTGCAATCCGAGTTTCATAGCAGTCGAGTCATGGATCGTGTCTCGCGGCATTACCTACACCAGACAGTGTAAGAAGAAACTACCAAAAATGTCAGAGAAAATGATTTCTATAGTAACAGAAACTAGAGAACCAGTTGATATCAATCGCGTTTGGAATATAACAAAGAATGAAACAGAACAGACGCTGTCGCCGACCACACCTCTGACGCCGTTTAAGAAATTCGATAAAGAATTCTCCGCGTTTCAAGCGTTCGTTATTGGTTTAGAAGTGGGTCTAGCTATCGGCGTGGTTGGGACTTACATATGGTTACGTCAGTTCTGTAAATGCGGGAATTTATTCTGCTCACGAAACGACAGACAACGTAGAAGAACGCGAAGACATAACGACAATGATTTAAGAGCTAATTTATTATGGAACAACATTTTGAATCCTAATTTGGAAACTCCACCTCAGTACCGACGGCAATTGTCTTTACCTGAGAGAGAAGCGCCTAACGTCGGACAGCGTTTGAGGGAAACTGCGCTACAAGCTGATGCTATTAGAGTTCCAAATCGTTCGGAGACCCCGCCCCCGCCTTACAGTGAATGTAGGATCAATATTTAGGGCCTAAAAGTTAAAAGACATTTAATTTTCGATTTTATTTGACTTAGAAAATGGTTCACTTGTTTAGAAACGGACATAAAATTGTCCTGGACTGTATTTTGTCTCGTTTAAAAATATTGGTAAGAATTGGATTATTTCATAATTATTTATAGAAATCAAGTTATTTATGATAAGTCTTAAACATTAAGCTCTCGTTAAAATTGTTTAATTAATCTGGTTTTTAAAAATCTTTATTTTAACTAATGCTTTTTTAGCGTATATGTGTAGTGTGGTTGAGTAAAATATTGGTAGGTTAAGATAAGATAAATACCGAGCATTAAAGTGAACGCACTAACAGTCTGGTCTTTGTTAAGTTTTCTCTTGTTTGTTGCACTTTAATTATCTCTTTCAAAGATAAAAATGATATTTTACACAAAGACTATTGAAAAGTTTTATAAAAACCGACTCATACTTAGATATAGGTTATTAATGTCATTGAATTTAAAAAACATGTATGGATTATGTTTGCATTCAAACATAGATTGATAAATAAAACAAAACAAATTCGATTAATTTTTACTTTATAAATATCAATATCACAATTCCATTTTATATCAAAAATTACAATCTGTCGAAATTATATACTTTCATAATTCTAAGTCAGACTCGTATTAAATAGAATTTAATATAAATTCTTATATAAAAAACAGATACAATTTAGGTAACTAGATAAAATTTTGTACATGTTTTAACACAACCTAATGGCAACTGGAAATCAAATCACTACTCTATGGCATGCCTCTGGCAATACTGTTCATTCAATTTACATTGTCTATTAAATTATTTCACATAAAAAAATGGAAATAAAAAAAATTGTCACATGTTTCAGTTAATTCATTGTTACTGTTTTATATGTATTGTCATATTATTAAAATATAAATAATTAAAAAAATATATTAAAATTAATGACTTACATTGTAAATTGTTATATTGAAAATACATCTCTAAAAAGGAATGTATAATAAAGGTATCTGTCAATAATCAACTTAATTATTTCGAATAGAGGAACATAAACGATGGTTTTAATAAAATTAAAAATATTTAAAAAAACAAATGTACGTCAAAACGGAATTTTTAACTCTTATAAATTAAATATAAAAGTATTTACTTTTGAGTTAAATGACTAAAAGTAATTTATTCTTTATATACAACTTATAAATACATATTCAGGCACATCATGGCATCATCATCTCCCCTGCCTTATCCTACTCCCGTAGGGTCGGCGCACCAGGTTTTCGTCCTCCAAAGCACTCTATCATCCGTCATCTCAGTCATCACTCCCTTCTTGATCATGTCACCTTTCACGCAATCCATCCATCTCTTTCTAGGTCTACCTCTACCGGTGTACCCCTCCACATTCATAACGTTATGCTTATATAAATATATTTTCAACACTTATTTTCATCAGATATTTTTTCTATTGTACTATGAAATTGTTTAAATGAAAGATCTTAGTTCCTTGAGTCGTTAATTGTGCACGAAGTGAAGTTGTCAATGGCTCTTATATTTAACATTGTTGGATCAACTAGTTACTAGTTTTGCGTACACTAATAAAGCTTTGAACTCAATATTGGGCACATCTTAATATAAAAATACTTTCAAATACATTAAAATTGTAAAATCACTTAAATATAATTTGAGATGACAACAAAATGTAAACAATAGTAGAGCTTAGCTACATAATTGATGTAGGAATGAGTTGTCTAAATCATATGATCAATTATTAACAAAGATATAAATGTTTTTATAAATAAAAATGCAAACCCTCCACAGAATTAACATTTAAACATAATTTTCCTCTAGGGTTTTACCGTCTTTTTTTAGAGTATTATAAATGCAATCTAAAAATAAATAAGTAATATGAAATTGTATTTTTAGTAGATTTCATATTATTTCTTTGATCATATGACTTATTACAAAGATTGTAACATATTTTAACACATTTTAACATTGACAACCCATTCATATATCTTTGTACCACTTATCTAAGGGCATGTTCACACTAAGCATGCAGCAGCAGCAGCAGCCGCAGCAGCAGCAGCAGCCGCAGCAGCAGCAGCCGCAGCAGCAGCAGCAGCAGCAGCAGCAGCAGCCGCAGCAGCAGCAACAGCAGCAGCGGCAGCAGCAGCAGCAGCAGCAGCAGCCGCAGCAGCAGCCGCAGCAGCAGCAGTAGCCGCAGCAGCAGCAGCCGCAGCAGCAGCAGCCGCAGCAGCTGGCACTCACATGTCGTCGCTATCGAGCGCCAGCTGGCTGATGTTGACGTAGTCAGGGTGGTGTGAGAACACATCCACCAGCTTGCTGAAGCTGGGCCGCAGGTCAGGGCTGTACGCCCAGCAGTCCAGCATCACCTGGTAGATCTCGTCAGGGCAATCCTCCGGCCTTTCCAACCGTTGTCCACTTTCAACCACTTGTATCGCCTGCAACAATGTAGAAAATGGGTTAGATAATGCAGGAAAGATTTATAAAAAAAAATTACAATTCAGAAAAATCGAGGACCATTTTACTTCTTACTAATATTATAAATCCCAAGGTTTAGATGGATGGATGGATCTTGCTTAGAATCTTCAAATCGGTTAAATGGGTCTTGATGAAATTTGGCATAGAAATTGAGCATAATTAGAAAGAACACATAAGCTGCTTAAAGTTTTTTTTAAAATTGCGCACGGGTGTAGCTTCTAATCTATACTACTATTACAAAAAAAATGTGTATTTTTGTATGTATTGAAATAACTCAAATACTGGGCCGATTTCAAATTTTTTGCACCATTAAAAAGCTACGTTACCACTGACTATCACATTTTTTTTAATTTTTAATTTCACCGAAAGCTGCGACCCGAGGTATACAAGTAGTGTACAACTGACCTCGATGCCGCGCATGTCACCGTAGGGCTGCTTGCCGAAGGAGAACATCTCCCAGAGCGTGACGCCGTAGCTCCAGACGTCGCTGGCGTGGCTGAAGGTGCCGTAGTTGTAGGCCTCGGGCGCGTACCACTTGATGGGCCACTTGCCGCCGCGGCTCGCGCGGTAGTACGAGCTGTCCGCAGACAGCGCGCGCGACAAACCGAAGTCGCTGATTTTTGCTTGATGCCTACAACAAATATTATTACATATAATTCAATTTAATGGAGATATTTGCTCATATGACTGGCTGAAAACATAGTTTTTGCCTATTTTTTGGAACATATCTGTTTGAATTGATGATATTAACATGTCTGGTACAGCCTTATAAGATAAAACTGTTTAGATTGGTTTGTTATTATTTCTCATGCTGTCTCGTAATCTGTGATTCCAAAGTATGAGGTTTAGTTTATTTGAGTACATTTTATACGGAGTCGCGTGATACCTGTTGGCAAGCAGTATGTTCCTGGCGGCGAGGTCCCTGTGCACGAAGCGGCGGCGCTCCAGGTAGCGCATGCCGGCCGCCACCTGGCACGCCCACAGCCGCAGCTCGCCGCCCGCCGCGCCGCGCACCAGCTGCTGCAGCAGCGACCCCAGCGGCACCAGCTCCTGCACCATCGCCAGCGGCGGACCCTGCACACAACACACATGCACAGTTCAGTTGAACAGTATGGGCATTTCACTATCGTAATGGGAAAACTAATTTGCGCCAGTGAGTTCAACGATGTTTGCTTGTCTTACTATCCAACTGTAGTGACAAGTATAAACCAACCGTTACGCAAATTAGACAAATTACCACATTAAAAATTAAAAAAAAAAAAAAATTTATAACAGGAAATATGAACGTTATACTGATGTTCACGAACTTTGTTATTTTAGTTTAGAACTTAATTATTCCACAAATTAAATTTAAAATAAATTTGAATTCCTAAAACCATTGTAAATAGCATACCCTTTTACTAAACCGTAATAAAACTTTAAAACTTCGTACTAACCAATGAGACTCCAATAAGTCTGACGATACATTTATGTCGCAGCGACATCATGAGGCGTGCCTCCGCGAGGAACTCCCGCCTGTTGGCGGCGGCGTGCACCGCGTGCAGCGTCTTCACGGCCACGGGCTGCGCGCCGCCCGCCGCGCCGCCCGCCGCGCTGTACGTGGCGCGCACTACCGACCCGAACTCCCCCTCCCCTAGCGTCGCGCCCAGTGTTAGATCGCTCATGGGGATGAAATCTGTTCATAAATTAATTTTTGAGTCTCATCATCATCATCATCACCAGCTCACTATGAGTCTGATAAATTAAATAATAGAAGTATACCGGTAGAGGTAGACATGAAAAGAGATGGATGGCTTGAGTGAAAGGTGACAAGAAGGGAGTGATGACTGAGATGACGGATGAGTTATTTAGAGGACAAAAACCCCATGCTCCGACCCTAGGGGAGAAGGGTAAGGTAGATGATAACTTTTTAGTCGAATAAACGACTATTTAAGAATTAAAACATTACAAACAGTGTAATCTTACTAATATTATAAATGCGAAAGTTTAGGTTCACGTTAGAGTTTGTATCCTAAACTGCTGAACGGATATCGATGACATCTGCTGTAGACCAGACCAGATGTAGAGAATAGTCTGGAATATTACATACTTGTATTTTTTAAATTACACGCGGGCGGAAGCTATTCAAAGATATATAAATAAATATAATTATGGAATTTAATATAAGCATGAAATACCTTGCAGTGTGGATAGCTGGCCATCGGAATTGACTGATATTTCATTATAATTCTCAACTAGGGATGCTACAATACTATTATTGACTGGCACTTTGTACGTCTCATTGTCTTGTAAATCATCGTTGTTGTTGATCGAATCATTGCTGAAGTCAGAACAGAAGGAGAGGTTCCTCGTGAGCAGGTCAAAGGCATTGTTATTGGAGACTGGCGAGGGCTGAGTATCTCCCAAGATATCCCGCTTCACTAATGATAATGTTTGATTCATCGCTGCTCGTGTTGGTGATTTCTTCGTACGTGGCATTGTTGAGAACTGGAATTAAATTACATTTTTTTAGTAAGCAATAAACCATAGTAAATGTTTATAGTCAACACAGATTAAAAACAGACATGTTTTGTATGTACTAATACAACCATAGACAATAAATGGCATTGTTGGCCAATAAAATGTACAAAAAGAATTTGTTATTTCTATTTAAATATACTACACATATAGAATGGTATAGCCCATTAATTGAAATTTTGATATTAACTTGATTTTTGTAAAATTTAAAATGACTCAAGAAACCAGAGGAAGTAGTCGGATTATTCCCAACCGTCACCCCGCTCTGTCCCCACGTAAGGGCAGATGAGAATAAAAAGTTTCATCTGTCCCACATTTTGGGACGAGGGGACGGTTGAAACTTACTTTATTTCTTAACGGTTCCATCCATCCCCTTATCACAAATAAGGGGACGGTTGGAACTTTTTATTTCTTGTTTGTCCCCATGAAAATGTCGCGGACGGAGTGTTACCTCTGGCAGCGGGGGCTTGGGTTTGGGCGGCACGGGCGTGAGCAGGCGCGCGGGCAGGCCGTCGGGCACGCGGCTGTAGTGCTCCACCAGCCGCTCCAGCGACTCCAGGTACGGCCCGTCGTCTATGTACAGCCATTGACCCTGAAGCGCACGATTATACATAACATTATACATTTTTACTGGTGTTAAGATTGTTAATACGCCCACTTTAAAAATCAGTTATTTTATAGCAGTCTCCATTTTTTTCACATTTCACGATTTCAAAATTTCTTTCATTATCAGAAAACTACAATATCATTACTTAACATTGGCTACATTTTTTACGAATTTTTTTACGAAATCGCGAGCAAATATTAATAAAACTGCAAACCATAAATTGTACATTTTAGATGATATATTAATCAATTTAGCAGTGCATCTTTATAAAAAACGAGCCGTTGCTCGCGACTTCGCCCGCGTGAAATTACAAATATAACCTATTACGTTCGCCCTTTTTTTTCAACCTATTACCAAAAGTATTAACTTAGTAGTAATCTACGTTATAACAGAAATCTAGCGATGCAAGATTCCAAATTTCTAAGTCCGGTAGCTTGTAAGCTGATTTTTCGGTTACCCTTATTGTTTGTGTTCGCGATATCTTCTAAACTATTAGTCCAATTTTAATACTGTAAATGACAATTTTATTCTACATTAAATTCTCCTGATAACAAACGCATTTATTTGGATAAGGATTAATGTTGAAACCAATAAAAGAGCGCTGCAAATAGCGTTGGATTTTTAATTCATTTTGTAAACACAAAAGTGGTTATTGTAAGAAAACCGTTAAAGATAGATATATGCTGTCGCGCACTTTTCTGTAGAACTTTTTAAGATCTACAATTCTTTCATACATCATTTTTTATATACCTCTAACGGTTTAGGCAGCGTAAGCCGAGAAAAGTTAAAGTTTAGTGAGTTTTTAACGCCGGCGTCCAGAAACAAGCTGTTTATTAATAGTTCCTGAACATTAGTAATAATAAAATATAGCCTATGTTACTCACAGATAAATTACCTTTCTGATGGTGAAAGAATTTTTAAAATCGGCGCAGTAGTTTTTGAGTTATTTCAATACATACAAAAATACAAAAATACAAAGTTTTCCTCTTTATAATATTAGTATAGATGTACAGTCGCGGAAATCCGCAGTGTTCGATTTTTTTTTAAATTGCCTTGTTCATTGTAACGAGATAAACTCCGCCTCTTTCTACAGATAACAAATTAGATAGCATCAAGTAGTGCAAACGAAGAGATAATGACGACAAGAAACTAGCTGTGTACATTACCAACTTTTTCGTACAGATATTTTTTTAAGATAGAACACCTTAGTTCCTACGACTGTACTTATAAATATTTCAAGTTTTTTTTTATTTACCTCTTTCCTAATAATAAAGTTGTAAGGTGCGTCTTCGCTGAGCACGGTGAGCACGTACGCGCCGGCGTGCCGCTCGCTGTAGCGCACGAGGAAGGCGCCGTGCGCTGCCCGCGCCCCCGCCCCCGCCCCCGCCGCCGCCTGCCGGCAGAACGCCTCCAGCGCGCGCACCGCCTCCTCGCGGCTCAGCGTGCCGTGATACCACTCACTTTTACTAGTTTTAGGAGGATCCGGAGTGTGATTTTCTAAAATAAAATAACCTTTTTATATATAATTTAGAGTTGTACAATTTTTAAACCATAGCATGGTCAATCTATACTAATATTATAACGAGGAAAGATTTGTATTATATTTTTGTATGTATTGAAATAACTCAAAAACGACTGGGCCGATTTCAAAAATTCTTTCATCATTAAAAAGCTATGTTATCACTCGGCAACATATGCCATGTTTTTGAATGTGTTTTTTTTTTAATTTCACGCGGACGATGTCGCGAGCAGCAGTATTTTTGGTGTAAAACGTATTTCTTACTTAGCAACTGGTAACACTCCATATGTCCATAATGTTTGGCGAGATCAGCTGGCGTCTCCTGCGCAATTGTTCTAGGTCGGGAAGGCGCATTTAGTTTTAGAAGGACCTGAAATCATTAAATAAAATAGTAAATCTCCCCCATATACATAAGTTTAGATTATGTAGACAGTGAAATGTCATTATTTAGTATTGAGAAACGTGACTTTCATGTTTTTACTAGAAATAAATGTAACCTATTACCTTAACACATTCGATGTGTCCTTTTTGCGCGGCGTCGTGTAGAGGCACCTTGCCGGTGGGCGCGTGGCGCATCTGGTAGTTAGCATTTCCCTTTGTGATCAGCAGCTCTGTTGTACTCGGCAGGTTGTTCTGACATGTGTACTAGAAACATAATTATAGGAACCATAAGTAAATTTTTTTATTTTTTTTAATGTTTTTTCATACATGAAAAGCTACAGTTTTGTACATTTTAAAGCAAATCTAAACCTATGTTCAATTATTTTTATAGTTAAAATTAGATACGTTACATGCAAAGGCGTGAATCCGAACGAGTCCCGCACGTTGACAGTGGCGCCACTCTCGATGAGTTTGGCAAGTATGTCGTCACGACCGGAGCGCGCCGCGATGTGCACGGCCGTCTGCCCATCCTGGTTCTTAGCGTCGCGGCTGCGGTACCCGGACGCTAACAGCTGGGACACTATGTTGAGTTCACCTGCCTCCGTCGCCCTAGAATTCGAATATTCACTGACTTTTTAGGGGATTTTTAGGGAAGATTTTAGTCATCAATCCAGAAAAATCCCTTCAACTCTACAAGACATCTTGTTACCATTTTTTAAGTATTTCCTCAATTATATACTCCCAATCAATTAACTATTAAGATAAGTGCTAAGAGCGATGGCCAGAAGAGGCCCCCCACAAATGTGTTAAAAAGGGGGCGCCGTTAAAATCTCGCCCAAGGCACTAGTAGCTCTAAAACCGATACTTACAATTGTTTCAATGGATTTTAAACAAGCAGATAATACATAATCATTAAACAGTAATCAGAGGCCTGAGAGTGGCTACTTAACATTCCATTCATAATGAGATGTTCAAACAAAAATAACATTGAGAAGCGACCGTGTGATTGAAGTGAATCATTTAACATAAACAATGATTCACGAATGTCAAACAGATGTATCTGGACAAATTGTAGTTAAGATATTCTACACCCCACCATCAAAACATTCTCAGTGTATGACTAATGTTATTTGTACATTTTAATCAGGTATATTGTTTAATTAATTCTAATGTAGTCTAAATTATGATTCAATGTTTATATAACAACAAAGAGTTGTACAACACATGTGCAGCTGCTATTTAAAATATTTAATTCAATATTTAAGTAGATTTGGCAGATCTAGAACAACAATGATCTCTATGGAACCGTTCATTTGTGTGTTAAACCATTTTTATAATTTCATACTATTTGCTTATTTTAATTATCTAATTGGGATAGATAAGCATCTAAAATTTATTGATAAATATCATACAATGTAATTAAAAATCATTATCATCATCTCAAACTCTACAACAGCTTTAAATTAATATATTTCAAAGTATCATAGTATTTACAAATGCTGATTTATTTAATAAAAGTTCAAACTAGTTTAAACATAGTTATGAATATGTTCATAACTATGTTATTTGTGGTATTTTTTCTGTACCCAGCTGATTTTATCACTCATGAATGTTGTATGTGAGTTAACAGTGGAAGTACATATGTATATCAAGCTCTACATAAGCAGGAAATCACCAATAAACTTGTCAGTGTTTATATCACATTCATATAAACTGCAGTGCAAGTAAAAATCAAGGGCAATAACCTGTATGTTGGCAGCAACTCAGTTGAACATGAATACACTTTTATTTCTTTTAATGTCACACGTTTTTATTTCTTACCAGCCTATTTTATGACCATATTTGGATATGTATTTAATTAAAACCTCTTTTATTGTTCTTTACACTATTGTTTGGCAATAAAATGAGAGTGCTGTCAAGAAATTATTTTGTGTTTTTAAGACTAATTTAATTACTTTAACAATATAAATCCTGCAAGTTCATATTGAATTTAACTGAATTTTATTCAATAAGATTCATTCTTTTTTTTCAATAACTTCCTCTGAAACATATCAATGTAAGTGGGTTGTTTTAATAAAGGACATCCTGTAGAACCTTTGTTACATAGAACGGACATCAAGTGAAAAATATAACAATATCTGCAAGTTCATATTGAATTTAACTGAATTTTATTCAATAAGATTCATTCTTTTTTTTCAATAACTTCCTCTGAAACATATCAATGTAAGTGGGTTGTTTTAATAAAGGACATCCTGTAGAACCTTTGTTACATAGAACGGACATCAAGTGAAAAATATAACAATATCTTGAATAGTTCAAACAGAAACAAATGTAAGACAATGCAGTTAAACTGTCCAGTATCAATGAAAATCAATTGTTCAATAGTGATGATCTTCAACAAGCATATTTATAAATCAGAGTCAATTTGAAGGATAAGTGAAGGAAAATTAGGAACAATTTATGACACTTGACTTAATAGAACTTCCTTCTTCAGATAATATAACCTCTAACAGCTAATGTTTTTACTTGTTTGTTATATGTTCATGTTGTTTGAACATTTAGGGCCTGTCCCACCACTGGCAGATAGCCTAAAAATGATCACTGTCAGATAAGGTAAGAAAAACCGGTATTTCCATCACTTTACTTGTTGGATTTTTATCAGACAATTTGCAAGAATTTGGTAGGACTGACTCTAATAATTTTAATAGCAAAGAACAGTATTTTGTCTTTTGTTACTTTTAATTAAATGTAAATGCAAGAATACATACCTAACTCAAACTCCAAGATCTTTTTTCAATCACCAGATCTTATACTAATATTATAAATGTGAATGTTTATATGGATGGAAGATTGATAGAGTTTGTGGTCTAAAGGGCTACATGGATATCAATGAAAGTCAGGAAGAACACATAGGCTATAAAATAAATACTTTTGTTTTCTTCTCTCACATGCAGGAATTGATAACAGTAGTTTATAAATGTATAAATTTAGAATTACTTGTGGTTCTTGGAGATTTTAAGAAAATATATAGCAGAAAAATTAAATAACATAATTCCAATTAGAATCTATTTTCTTTTCTATACCAGAGACAACTTAGAAAATGAACTTACCGATGTAATAAATTTGTAGTTCCTTGTGTTCGAGATTCATGTGGTGGAGGTTGTCCTTTGCAGACCACAGACAAGCGAGTAACCAGGCCATTAGAGTCTCCACGGTAATGCTGGATCAATGTATCTAGTCCATGAACAGTTGTGTGTTCTTCTATGGAGAAAAAGGCATCTTCTCCATGTCTCCGTATTTGATAGTGGACCACTTCTCCCTGAATAAAAGTTACCATTTTGTGCTATAGTACTTTGTACTTTACTTTAAAACAATTACATTTTACATTGACATTTTTAAAAGATGTAATAAATGGAAAATCAATTTAATGAAATTAATTTCATCCAACAAGTACAAAAACATTTCTAAAAGTTAATTTAAAGAGGTTAGAAAACTATGAATTATATTCTTACCTGATGTAAAACAGAAAGAACATAGTCTCCAGGCGATGTATTACTTTCACGAACTAAGAAAACACCATCTTCACCTTCTGTAGCAAAACATAAAGTTTTAATGAAGTTTACTCAAAACAACTATCAAATTATGTTAATAATTATGTACCTTCTTTTAATAGTATCTCCGCATTTTCTCGCGATATTTTCCCATGAAACCAGTTTACATTATCTTCTCTGTTCATCCTCAACAAAAAAGAATTAGTCTGAAAGTTGAAAGAAACCTGCTTTGTAAGTGTCACACATCAAAACTTTTAAACAGTTTGCACAATGTGAGTTACTAAACGAATAAAGAATTCACAGTAAGTTTAAATCAATTTATGTTAATAACTTTGCTACCGCTCATTTGTATTTTAGTTTCAAACAATTTACAAACAAAACATTTTATAGATACTTTGATACGTATCGTAATATGAAGCAAAATTCGTCCTATTTCTTTCACACCAATGATAATAGACAACTGATTAACCGAATTATTTAAATAAAAGAACACAAAAAGGCATCCTTGTTTTCACTAAGTATGTTCTATGGCGTCAGAAAGAGACGGGTGTAGATTGAGTACCATTTCCATTTATTTGGATTATACGCTGTAAACGTCAGATAACTTTAGTCAATTAAGAAACTTTTTTAAGTTTAAAATTCTTGGAAATCTCCTTTTATCAAGCTATCGCTTTCTAGAAAGGATTAATTACATAATTTCTAGATAATAATTTATAACTCACCTTCAATAATATGAATGACGTCATGGTTGTTATCATTATATCCAACTTTAGAAGCACAAAAATATTTACAATTGGCGAATTTAATATTCCTTTAAAAAGGCTATGTATTTACATTTTTTTAATTTGCACATTTTAAATTAAATTACATTTTATATTTTAGCACAACTTATTTTAGTTATATACTTTTAAAATATTCGCAGAAACGAAGTGCGTCTAGCTACAGCCGGCAGACAGGCGTGAGGCGCGGTATCCCCAACTCTGCCTTCCAACGAATGACTCATAGGAAGGTCAATTCCGAGAAATGAATCACCAGTGTACTCAGTTCAGCAATGCCATAAGTAGTACGCATTCCCTCACAACACAACTTTGCGTCGTTCTTTTAATTTGTATATAGTAAATACGTATACAATTATACGCTAAAATTAAAGTATTTAAACTAGCAAAAGCGCTCCCCGTGGCGATAAAACTATGCACTAATGCAAATAATGCAAAATCAATCAGCGAGTTATTTATGCTTAAAAGATGCGTTTATTATTATTTAATTATTAGGATAAAAATAAGACAGATAAATGCATAGGTAGACAATAAATCCAGCTAACAAAGTTGCTACAAGACATCTATTAATTAATAGTGTACCACATTTTCCTATTTATGTTAGGTATGATAGATGAATAATAATAGATCACACTTGCAGTGCATTTTAATTCTACATCAAGGATGTTTGGTGACACTAAAACGATTAGTATAATCTGCAATTATAAGCATATTTAAAATGCTTTAAGTAATATCATTCACTAATGTAGTTTTTTTTGTATAGCAGCACAAGCATTACCATATTTCTGATGTGACAAAGAGATGTAGGAGAACTCTACCCTTTGCGTTTTATAATACAACCTACCCAATGTCACATTTTCTAATAAGGAAAAGGTGGAATGAAAAGGGTGTATTGGAAAGGAGAATATTATTATGTTCATCACTCTGCACTCCATAAAGACAGGGCCAAGCATTTGCATCCTTTGAACTTAAAGATGTCTGGAAGCGGTCACTTCGCAATTCTAGCGATATCAAGTGTCCGCTTGTTCGTTTGCTACCCTGTATAAAATAGATCATTTATCATTTAATTTATGTGACTACCAAAACGTAAATATATTACAAACGCCGGTAGTGTTGTGACATTTGTTTTCTTTTAAGTTATTTATGGTATTGCAACGCTCAGTTCGATTAAGTTTAGAAAGTATTTGCTATAGCTAAGTGTACATGTAATGATTGCACAAACCAGTCCAGCTAGAGGCATGTTTACCTCACGAATGCAATGTTTATTTACTTTCGTTTGGCAGAGTAACCTCACTGCGAACTGCGAAGAAGAACGAATGAATTACGACACAAAATGCTATTCGGTTACAACTATTACTTTAGAGTTTGTAGGTTAATTGATAAGACAATCGTAATAACGCACAATGTTTTGTAAAGGAATATTTAAACAAGATTGTTGAGTACAAACTGCATTAATCTGTCTTGCTTGTCGAAAGTTAAAATATTTTAATTACTGAATGTACCAAGATTCTTGCTATTCTTACTATTTTAATGTCTTTTTAAATTAATTCCGTATACTTATTCCCGTACGTGTCAATGTTTTTATCATATGGTATCTGGCAACGTCCTTAAAATAATAAGTTCATGAGTCAATTGCACGGAGTCTTATGTCTGTGAATTTGAAAATCCAAAATAAAGTCACATGTAATATGTTTTTACCAAACAAAGTAGCTAGGAGAAGATAAAGGGATTTTGTATTTAAAACACTTTTGTAGCACTGTTTTAATATTTGATCGAGTTCGATTTGTTTGTACAAGTTCTTCCATTTTTTTTATTGGACTTCGCTGATCAATGTATTAAATTCTTTACATCTGAATCTATACAATATATCAAAAAAGGTGCGAAATATTATATGCTGTGTGCGTGTATCATTCACAACGTACGCATTCATTTCCCGATGAAAAGCGGCCCGGCCACTTTGCAGTATGTAGAGCTTGCAATTGCCGTAGTGATTACGTCATTCCAAATTTTCTCGGACAACTTTTTTGACTGTAAAAAACTTTAATATTGATCTTATTTTGTCACGGTGAATAGTTACATGTTTTAGTAAATATGGGGTGTATAAGTTAAGAAAACCCGAACTTTGCATAGATATGTACGTCTCTCAAAAATACGACTATTATAGTTACATTACTTATTTGACAATAAAAAGTACTAATTGTACTATTAATTACTTGTAATTATTAATAAGGAGTGCTGTGTTATGAAAAATAACGCTACGAGGTAAGAAGAAATTAATATTCTCTACATATTTTCATGATCATTACAATTAAATTCCTACGCAATTCAAATATTCTACTAAACTCTACTAATAGGCATAAAATACATTTATACACCTTCGATGGAGGATCGTACCTTTTATCGTTCTTCAATTTCTGCTTCCATGTAGTTTACAAGTCTATATTTTTACGTAATGTTAGACATAATTCAATGTCCTGAATTTCGTGTTCTCATGATGGTGATCGTAGGGCAAGGCAGCCAGGAGCCGCCGCGTCGCCGTCGCCGAATGACTCACTCCGCTTTCTACCAACTACCAGCACCGGTCGATGACACCCAGCCCACTTCGCTATACAACACGCAACCTATTTATATATACGCTATTAATAAATTACACGATATTCATCTATCAGGACAATAAAGCGATAGAAATAATTGATCCATTTAGTTTGAGAGAATCTTTTATTGTTTTCGACAATAACCTTTATAAATAGTGGAAGAATAGTATAGACTGCGGAGCGGTATACTGAGGGTATTTTACAATTTGCCTTGTCTATTCATTTGACCCGTCTCTTATCTATGATGGCCAGAGACTACTTAAAATGAGTATCCTGTCCTCAATTGTCTATTGTAAGGTGGAAATGTTTATATAAGCTTTTTAAATTATATTGAAGGTTTCTTTACGTTCTACCAAATTAAACATCATTTCATATTATTTTAAAGTATCTCAAAGAATATTTTACTTTCTGTTTTAAAATTTTGTCTTCGAATGTTAACTATACGCGTTAAGTACGTATCGGTTAAAATAAAATCAATATAATTATGAATCCTTGAACGTTCGCTTAACGAGAGAACCTTCCGATCGACCTCAAGTCGCGCGAAGTGACCAAAACAAATAAAAACAAGGAGACCCGGGTCCGGCCAGTTTGCGCAAAAACCAAACAGTAGCGCGGATGAGGTAATCGTTTCCATTCTATCAATGAAAAAACACAGCTTCTAAAAAAAGCTTTTGCCCAAACGATAACTGTACATATACGATTGTGAATCCACACATTTGATATTCAAACCTACAGCGTAAGTTTTAAAGTCTATTTTTATATGTAGTTGTAATTGAATAATTCTAAGACGCCATTTGATAATTTTAACAGATACAAATAATGAGTCATGCCGTTACTAATGCAGACCACAAAGCGTGAACGGTTACATACTTCGGACAGTTTAATAGATATTTTAAATTATAATTGCTTTACCAGCTGTAATCGAGCTACTGTACGATCTCAAAAGAGATCGCTAAAAAAATTTTAGAACATTAATAAGTAAATAGATTAATTAAAGTATCCTTTTACTTATAGGTACTTTATCAAAATAGTAGTTAGCTTCATAGTAACTGTGGCAGGTTCGATTGTAATATTTGGTGATTATTTCAGTGTTTACTAGATACATTTTTAATGCTTGCACAATATTTCTTGCTGTATACAAACTTTGTTTGATAAGGAAGACATCTGTAGGTAGTAGAAACTCAGTAGTCACAACCTGTGAAATTTAATTAGCAACCAGTTGTATAGCTGTATTATTGCTAAGAAAGTTTCAGTTTACCTTAAAAGCGTTGTGACAACCGAAATGAATAAAAAAATACATTTATTTGAAACTAAGCAAAAAAAGGATTGTCTTTTTGTTACCAATGGAATTTTAGTCGATATTATTTAACTACTATACGGTTTAAACAATCTTCATAATAGTTTTTGATATTAATTCCATGCAGGATTGTTGTTTTAAAATTAGGATTTGATAATAAAACACGAAATCGTAAACATGGCAAATTTATTTCGTATAAAAAACTTCACTGCCTAAACATACATACATATTTTGACAGATTATATAAAAGTACAAAAAAAGATACAGACGAATTGAGAACCTTCTCCTTTTTGAAGTCGGTTAAGAAGATCTTACATCTATGTAAACATAATTTCATTTAATTACAATGATATACGCAAGGGGGTATATAAGTTTATTATGACAATACTTTGGACGTTATTGAGTCACATTACAAAACAATAAACATATACTAAATCGTATAATTATTTGCTCTTAATTTTCATTTAATTCTAATTTATAAAAATAGCTAAAACTAAACAAGTAAGACCAATTTTATCAATAATCTCGTTGGCAACTAAAACGTTTTTAAATTTACAATACAAATTAGGAGATTTTTTAAATGTTTAAAATATCTCTAACTATATAAACGCGTTAGTAAAACTATTTGAAAGTAATAATTAATTTCTATCAATTATAAATTAAATATTATAAATAAAATCATAGCTTACAAATATTTACAAACACTTATCTATTCTAATCTATCAATAAGTTTTTTTTATTTAAAAAATCAGAACATAATCTGTTGTCGAGTGATAGAAATAAAACAGAAATTGAAATTTATAAGTGAATTAAACTCATTCGAATCATTTTTCCTCAACTAAACTATAAATGAACCTTAAATTTAAATATAACTATGGTATAGAAGAAACTAATTAAAATGAAATAATGATGATTCAATTAATATATCTCACTTATTATTATGCGAATTAAAACATGCATTGTTGTATCACAGCTTATACATAATTTATTTAAATTTTATAATCTAGGTTTAAATAAAATCTTATAATTGGACGGAAAAAAGTCTTAGAGATTCTATATCAGATAGCCTTTTTTAAATAAAGGACTTTAAAATAATTTTATTCTTAAATTTCATTAGCAAAGATTTAAGTGTTTAATTAATATCAAATGAAAAGAAATTTGGATTCTCCTGACACTAAGAAAGGTATGATATTGCAAATCTAACCATGGACTGCCACTACTGAGGCACCTGGAGAAAAACCATGTTGATTTCTTTGATTTTACAACGAACTGAAAGTTGTGATAATATAATTCACAATTATTTAAACAGTAGAAACCCACAAATTCCTAAACTTAACTTATACTTTAACTATGGGCTAAAAGTTATAAACTAAAATTTAAGTTAACCTATAAATGGGATGTTTTAAATGACTGAGATGCTAAAGGAATTTTACAGGATAATTTGTTTTGTTGTATTGTAAGGCGGTCACGTGTAGCAGTTGTCTTCGTCGGCGTGGTCGGAGCAGTCTATGGTGCCGTCGCACAGCTGCGCTAGTGTGATACATCTGTAACAGGGATACCAAATGTCAAATTGAACTGCCGGTACACCTGTACAACATTTGGACATCCCTTTTATACTCTTTGAATAGATAGAGATAGCAATATATTTTATCAGTTTCGACCGCGAATGCAGGACGTTATCTGACCTGCCGTCGACGCAGCGTAGCTCCCCGCTGGGGCAGGGCGAGGCGTGCGCGCGCGCCGGGCTGCTGTAGCGGCCGGTGCCGCGGTGGCTGCGGGGCTCCTCCGTCTTCTCCCCGGCCCCGCCGCCCCCACCGCTCCCGCCGCTCCCACTACCCCCGCTTACACCTTCCCCCTTGCCTTCGCCAGACTCGCCCATATCCTCTTGCAGATCGCCTGCTTTCTGGAATGTTATTTAGATTTTACGGCTTTTTAAAATATTCATTAAATCAGTCATCAATCATTCATTTACAAAAATGTATTTACCTTCAACATTGATGCACCGTTTATAACCTTCTCCAGGTTATTTATTGACTTATCAAGATGAACGCCCATATCTGATATGCTCTCTCTAATATTTTCTTTGGCATCTTCTGGCATGTGCTGAGATGTCGTAGTGGTACGGAGAGTGGTCCGGGATGCTTTCCTCTGAGTTGTTTTTGTCTTGACTCGAGTGTCAAGTTTACCTTTGCTCTGTGTCTTGGTATCATGTATAATGGGGCGGCTGTAGGGCGAGAGACGGGCGGGCGACGGTCGACGAGTAAAATTGCGTTTAAGTCCGTTTTTACTATCGCTAGTCATAAGTATTTCCTTGCTGCTTTCAGTCTCTCCTGAAAAATGAATATATGGTTGATGAAAATCATCTCATTTTACAAAGTCATCTTAATATTTTAAATACTAATTCATACCATTCCGATGAACCGCGTCGTCGGCGTACCCTTTAGGCGTTTGGAAGGGTCTACGCACGGCGAGGGCGGGGGCGGAGCCCGCGGGCTCCTCGCCGGGCTCGGGGTCGGCGTCGGCTACCTGCTCGTCGTCGTTATCGCGGCGCGCGGCGCACTGCTGCTCCGCCTCGTCCTCTCCGCGCGGGCAGTCCGCATACCCGTCGCACAGCCAGCGCGTGTGCACGCATCCGCCCGATGGACAGCTAATGTTATAAGGATATGAATAATCACACTCATCACCATTATTAGGACACGAAAATAACTATTCATAGGTAAGGTTTAGATTTATATGTAAGGGTAGTTGAAGTGGGCAAAGTCAAAAGTAGAAAAGTATAGGTAATCTTCATTAAAAATCACAGAGAATGGATGAAGTTCTTTACCGGAATTCGTTGCTGGCGCAGGCGGCGCAGTGCGCCTCGTCCTCGGCAGCGGGGCAATCGGCGGCGCCGTCGCAAGCCCAGTGGCTGGGTACGCAGCTGCCGTCGCCGCAGGGCAGCTCGCGGGCGCCGCACGGGGACCGCGCCGCGGCGCACCCGCCCGTCGGGTACCGCGTGCACCCAAACACGCCTAGCAAGTCCCGTGGTATCGACCCGTCGCAATGCTCTGCTACCGCTGCAAATAATTTTCTTGCGATTGAAATAAGTATAACTATACAGAATAAAAGAGATTATCTCAGTAAGAGTAGTAGAGACTGAGTAAGCACGCGAATGTTTGTTTTTTAGTCTTTTGAAAGTTAACATGTCTGTAAAACATAAAATTACTTAATTTAATTCGTGTGCGTACCTCTACAGAGGCTATAACAAGGCATCTTGTGTAAGTAGGGCGTGGGGCTGCACTCAGGCTCGAGCAGGGTGCAGAGGAAGTGCGCGGTGCGCTCGCTGCAGTTAGAGGACACTAGGTACTCCATTTGCGGCAGCAGGTCGGTGACGTCGACGCCGTCTAGCGTCGCCGCCGGCCCCGCCAGGTCGTACGGCAGCACGCCGCGGCATAGACCAAGATGAGTCGAACGACATTGTGTCACTAAAATTGTCAACACAAATAAGCGAATACTTAAACAATCAATTCAAAATATTGGCCTCAAGTAAACATTGTTATTGATTTTTAGTTGCAACTAGATATTAACTACTTTTAAATTATCATGCAGTAAATATATACCTACACCGTAATTATCCCATTTAAGTTGTTTACTTGTCTTTGTAATCAAGAAGCTGTAAATTAATATTTTAAATATAATAAGTAAGTCAGTACCAACATGTTAAACTTGTTAAGAGTTCGATTAGGTTCATATCCTTAAATCTAATCCTAAATTATAATCAAAATACATCTTAAAATAAACGTATGTTAAAACATATTTAAATACGTGAACACGTGCAACCTTACAGTTAATTTCCATGCAAAAAATATTTATTAATCATATTAAATAAAATAAAACTTATTAATTATTTTTTTAATTATTAGCTTTACACCGCAAATTATTGTAAGTCATCTGCATGCAATAGCAAAAAGTTTTCTTACCATCCAAATTGGCATTTAAAGGATATTTTTTAGTGGTCGTGTCGGCGTTGTCTCGCCACGTCGGCAGCGTGGGCGAGACGCGCGTGTTGTACAGCGTGCTCTGAGTTGTGGACTTCATGCTCTGCGCGTCTTCCATTGAAATGCCGAAAAGTTTCGAGTGGCCAGATGTGAAACGGTTTTCGGGATTTATGGGAGTGAGGCGATAGTAATCGTGGAGCGCCTGAGTTAGGTCGGGTTCGGTGGGTCGCTGCTTGGAATTAGGGTGTTCCTTGCGTATGTACAATGAGGAGTCTTTATAAACTGGTGAATAAGGCTTACTTGTCGTCTGCTCTGTGGTTTTTGGCGACTCTTTCTCATCGTAATGTAGGATGTCATTGTTGGTCTCTGCGCGGGTTATGGTCTCAGTGGAGGCGGCCACCTTGCCTTCGTCAAAGTAGATGGCTAACGGTCTCTCCGGGCTTTGAGTGATGTGCGGTTTTAGAGTGGATTCATCGCTGTTCATAATTGTATCAATTAATTTTGGAGACCTCATCTTCTCGGTATCGGCTCTCTCGTTACCGTACTGCACTTCTGGTGCGATGTGTGTAGGGAACACCGGAGGGACAGGAGTTCTTTTCTCACTCTTTTCCGTGACTGTTTCCATTAATGATGTTAAATCGATAGCCTTTACATTCTCAGCGTCGTAGAAATCAATTTCCTGTGGTTTTGTACCTGCATTTTGTAATAGGTAAATAACATTTAACAAATAAGTGATATAACATATTTACTATAATTGTAAACATATCCTAAGAAATCGAAAGTGCTCATATCAATTAATCATTGTAAATTAATACTGCATAAAGAAATCTAACGTGTCTGTGATTTGACTTCAAATTTGTGTTTTTACGTAAAATGAAACGCATATTGATTGTAAATATTTTTTGCGCGTTGTTGTTTTGCGTTGTTTGTGTTGTTTGACACCCGAGTGCAATGTGAACACACAAAGTGTACGAGTTGCTGTATGAAAACAAATTGTGCTCGTGGTTTCGATATTGAGTATATGTATATCGATGGTACAGAAATGTGCGTACCTATTCGTGTTCTTTAATAATATTTGTTAGATAAAGGCGGATTGCGAGAAAAAAATCTAATTTAAATTAAAACCGAATTACACTGATGTAGTTGTTAAGAATAGTTTTATAGATAGATAGAACGATTCGACTTTAATTCAAAATACATAAACTAAGAGTCAAGATATAATACTGCGATGCTAGGAAAGCTACTATCCGCCTCTATCATTAGAAGTTTTATTTCTCACGTGTTAAGTTAATACAGAATATTGAGTTTGTTGTAAGAAATAAAACCTCACTCGACAAGTAATTGTTCAGTTAGCACATTACATTTATCTGTTTCAAACCAAAGCCTAAACATTGTCAACAACGGACACACCGCCCAATTTACACTAAAATATTTTAAGTAAACAGTAAAAATCTATAAAAATTTGACTTTTTTACATAGCCAAATAAATTTAGATATCCATAATATACAATTTTACGTTACTCGGTCACAATTTCCTCAAAACTACAACTTTTTCGATGAAAATATGAATTAGTGTTATGCCCATTTACGTTTTATTGTTTAAAATATTTAGGCGTTGATTTGGAGTAGGACAAAGGTGAATTGTCTTGCATACGTATGTTGCCTTTGTGTGACCCGTGCTGACCGTGCTCCGGCGGCTTGCGGCTGGGCTTGCCGGGCTGGATGCGGGACTGGGCATTGACTGTGTCCTCTTGCCATGATGTAGCATTTACCGTGCTGTACTCTGATGATAGATTATCTGGAAATGGAATTTAAGGTAAGGTATAGAGTTTAGATTAGGATATGATAAGAAATATTTCTATTATTTACGGAATTATTATCAAAATATGCGATATAACAACGATCTTGTTAACTGATGCACGTATCTACGAGTGACCTAAGCAAACCAGTTGAGGCGTGCCTTCGTTAGCGCATTCTGCATACAAATGTCATAACATCTATATTTAGGAAATTGGTCAAAGGTCTTAGACGTTTTATGTCAGTATTCAGTCTTGCAATCTTTGGTTCGTTTTAGAATCTACAATTGGGTTACAAAAATGTTGTCTAACAACATGTTATAGTAGCCGTTAATTAAAAAACGTTTTATCAAAGTAACATCTATTTTACATTAACATACATATACTTTAAATTTCTGATACATAATTATCATCGAACTTTACTGTTCTTGTGTTTAAAAGTTCGTAGGGGTGTGGTATAAGGCCAGCTATTTTTGCAATTTGTCAAGATAAAGTCTGACAAACCGTGGGATTGACAACAACGGGCTTTGTCTCACACTTTCAGTTGCCAGCAAACTTTCAGAATTACGTCAATCAGGATGTTATTATGGTATAACGATACATAAACTTAGAAACATTTATAGAAACATGGATTCAATCCAATAAAATCTTTTATTATTACCAAGATCGTAGTAGAATCTGGATGCTTAGGAATTAGTTGTTTTATTTAATATACGGTAGTTAAACAAAACAAACTTGCATTGAAATTGATGACTTATAAAATAATGTATGTACATAAAATTGTATAAAAGAAATCGCGTTATAAATTACTCGAGTCGATGTTAAATTGGGACACAAGTTAAGTTGCATAAAAAGAAGTTTGATTTATTGCATTTCTTTTTAAACTTGACAATGACGTCTTCATCAACTTTTTATTAATTTAATGCGAGATAAGATTAAATTAATAAAAACAATGATGTGTTGTATCCTTTTTCATAACTTGAAAAATAATTTTATTTGAAAAGAAGACTCTTTTATGAATGATTAAACGATAATGTCATATTGAAAGTCTTTGACTTAAAATAAAAATTATTTATTTTCCTGATTCACTGATTTTCTTTATTATTTTCTTGCTTTCTAAAACTTCAGTCAACTATTTTTTTGTATCAACCAACATTAAACATAACATAACAATTAAGAAATACCTAACCATGATTATAAAACAGATAAATTAGGAGCTATAAATTATCATTTACATTCCAAATTCGACTTCCTAAAACAAATGCAACTTCAACGGAAACAAGTCATCAGTCCATATAAAGACTTTAGCGAAAGAATTTAGTTTTATAATCGAACCAAATATTGTTACGAAACTGGAACACAACTGAGAAGCAAGCACCCACTCTTCAATCTATACTAATATTATAAAGAGGAAAACTCTGTTTGATTGTAACGAATAGGCTCAAAAACTACTGGGTCGATTTTAAAAATTCTTTCACCGTTAGAAAGGTAATTTATCTGCGAGTAACATCGGCTATACTTCTTCATTTCTTTATTATTATTTTTAAATTTCACACGGACGGAGTCGCGGGCAAAAGCTAAATATGAAGACGCGGGTAGTGAAAGTCCGGGTTCAAGATGTCAGAGCGCGCACCCACGGTGTCTTATCGTCATTAATCCTTATCCTTGCGCAACTGTTCCTACTCTAATAAAGTACACGTTACATATACGCTCGTACAAGTTTCAGTCGTTTTTTATCATTATGCTGTACACGACCTATGTTTAGTTATTAAATCGCTTTCACTTACAGTACGGTGAAATGTTGCTCTTAATCTTCTTACAAACAGTAACAATAACTTTTTTATAGACATAATACATTTAATTTATCATCCTTTGAGCTAGTGGTTATTGTCATATACATTTTAGCAGGCATTTAATCGCGTAACCCGATTTGGGTATCCAGTTTAAGTAAACAAACTTCTCACTTTAAAGTTCTTGTCGTCTACTACTGTATCCTTGAATATCATTCAATTACAGATGTAGTAAAAAAAAACTGATATCTAACTTAAGCTTCTCCATTACTAAGTATTAGAGAATCTCTGGCTATATTATCTATAGATATTCGTAATCGTAATAATTACAAGGAACACGTAAATAAGCTCTGAAATAAACACGTGTTAATCACTAAGCGGGAAACGGTTAACAGTAACAAGTTATTCGTCCACTTACAAGTAATCAGGGTGTTTTTCATTACATAAGAGCGGTAAAGCAACAAATTAAATGTTATTTTAAAAGCAGATTAACGTGCTTTGGCGCCGTTACAGTCATCCGTGTGTCCATTTCACACGACATGCGAATCTCTTTCCTACTTGCAGATATCTTTGCAAATGACGCAACAATGAAAACTAGTGTTTAGAAAACTAACAGTTTTTCATAATGATCATTAACATTATGTTGTAAATAAAAGTACTCGTTAAAAGCCAACATTAGTTTCCCATAGCTTTACGTAAATAATACGTAACAAAGACTCATTATCTGTACTTATTTTAGAAGTAAAAAGTGTACGTTACTTTTAGAATGTTGAAGAAGTTTTGCGGTTGAAGAGTAAAAGTTGTTTGTACAAAAATATTACAACAATTGTATATCTGATTGTGTAACCAAACAATAAAAAACTTCTAAGATATATCTTAAACATGAAAAGGAATATTACTCCATACTGTCAACATCATATTATCTTTTTTAAAGTTCAAGTTGTTGGACAAAGGTAACAATGAAAGTATGGTCAGAGTGTATGTTGTGTAAAATCAATATTGTAATATATTTAATGTCGAAGTACAATAGCGGGCGTGAGGTCAACTTTCTTTTTGCCAAATTGAACGAATAAAAGAGACGATTTGAGAGCGTCCTCGGGAGATATGAGTACATCCGGACATGGCGCCGACAAATGCTCGCTCGCAAATGTCGGTGAAATTCTGCATAATTTAGTATCGCCATTAAGATATCCCTTTGCGTGTTCATAGGGAAAGCGAATTAAAACACGCTAAGGATGAAACATTTTACGAGTATTTTGATATTCCTTTTAGTATGTAAAAAGCTTATGAAACCGATTATCCGTGAATGTTTTGAAAGTTACTACGTAATTGGTGATTTTTATACATTAAAATGCCCTTAAAACTGTTTCTTTATGCAAATTACTTAGCAATTAAATCTGTAGTCGACCATACCGTAAATGGACAAAAAGAAAATAATAAATTAAATCTGTTACAGCGATGGTTAAGTCCACTACATACACTCAGTTATAACTGACAGTTTTAGCTTAAGTCTGTGTAGACAAAATTTTAATTAAACATTTTAACAGTTATAACTGAACAGTTCGACTCTTCAGTTGAGCTGTGCGTATGTAATGTGCATTATGTAGTTGTTTTTTTGTTTATTAGTAAAACAGATAATCTTAGCGAAGTCTAATATTGCTTGATTGAGATTTATAGATGCTTTTATTCGATTACGATAATGAACTAATCAGCAAAGTTACTGCAAACGGAAGTCATTTCTGATGACGCAACTGACGTTTCGTCAGCCATGACCTTTACCATCTAACACGCTACCGCCACATTTCATATTTATAATTCCGCAAAAAAGCTTGTTGTGACAGTAATCTTGTAGAACATAACTTTTGATTAAACTCGCTGACATAATAATGTTGTGAGAAAGTTGAGCTTTTCTAAACAAATTCCTTACAACTTTTTACTTCCTTATTATCCAAAATTAATTATGAAATCCATCGAATTTGGACATTCCACTTGAAATATATATTAGCGAACTATTAATTTGAATTGGGCATACAATATTCGAATTATAAATACAACATTTACTACTGAATGAAAATAATAGGAATTTTTATAATGTCGTAACTCTATCGCCTTTTATATCCGGCCTCATTTATTGATCTTATAGAGTAAATACCAAAAAAACGTTCCTATCAGATTATTACACTGTACTGTATAATATTTACATCGAATTTGTAAAGTTTGAAAGGAGTTACTTTTATTATTAGCGTTGAAGCTTCGCTTCGTAATTAACACTTTTCGTAACAACGACATCGATGTCGACTGGCAGTTATTTAAAAAAGAAATATAAAAGAAATCAGTTGGAACAGCTTATAATTTAAAAACAGGTGTCACAAAAGGTGAAAGCTTCGGAAAGCGATTACATTGATAAATTGATTGTAAAATATTGAAAGTAGGTAGTAATTATGAAAATGACTAGAAAGGAAAAAATAATTTGACAGGAAAATAATTATACACTTCATACTTTCTCGTAACCCATTTATGGTAACTTTTTTTTAATTAAAATTATATACCACGAAATATTATTAACAACTTTTTGTGTTTAAATTTTAAAGGATTTCAGGAAATACGTAGTGTGATAACGTACCAATGACGCGACGTACTTAAAATTATATTTTTTCTTAAAAATTCTCATAATTATAACGCAACCTGTCCGTTACGTTTTAGAAATATGAACCAATATGTAGTTTATTTGATAAATGAAACACGACTAATCACGGACACGCACTAAACTTCACTACAACCATAATTAACATACTTGTTACAAGTGAAGCGCATTTGAGACTTAATAATTAATGGTTTATGTTACAAAAGGTCAAATAACGCACTTCTTTATATTGTACGACCTTACTTGAAAAGAATTCATTAAGATGGAATCTATTATTTATATAATAACGTAAAAATTAATCGTGATATTAAATAATATAAAAGAATTTGATGATGTTAGAGAATTTAATAAACTATAAGGAAAATTCGTAACTTTGAGATATAAGAGGTCAAAGAACAAGCAGAATGCAGACAACGAAATAAGCATAAAGCATCTGCCTACCGTTTTAGGGGACTTATGAATAATATTGAAAGTAGGTAGTAATTATGAAAATGACTAGAAAGGAAAAAATAATTTGACAGGAAAATAATTATACACTTCATACTTTCTCGTAACCCATTTATGGTAACTTTTTTTTAATTAAAATTATATACCACGAAATATTATTAACAACTTTTTGTGTTTAAATTGATTATCCGAATTTGGGATGAGTCAAATAAGGGCTTTATTAAAATATTCGTAACCCACAAGTCAAATTGTGTGAGTGAGCGTGAAACAGAGACGTATACGTCATGCGTTGAGAATACAATTCTCAACAAAGATTTTGTTTTGTATCAGCATCATGTCTTCGCGTAATGATATCACTTAGTTCCTGACTACAAAACTATAGACGAACACGTCGTAAATTGCATAAAGATGCAGTTTCTAATTTTAGATAGTTGAAAGCCTTTACTGTAGTTATTGTCGTACGATACCGTCAAGCACTTAAACTTACCTTGGCCACGAACGTCTTCACTTCCCGCGGCCTGGAGAAGTATTTATCGAGTTTCGTTTCGTAAGCGTGAGTGACCTCTTCGTCAGTCGGTGTCCGGATGGAGCGGATGCGGTACGTGCTGAATTGTTCCCCGTGCTCGGATATCGTCGGCAAGTTGCCATTGGGGGAGCTGCAGCTACTGCTCGATCTAGAGTAAGCATAGTTAACCGATCCGTCCGTAGGGTTCTTAGGTTTCTTTGTGAAGGCGTACCGTCGAGGTGGCTCCTCTGTGGCTTTTAAATCGTATGTTTCAAACTTTTCACTCACATAGTGCTCCTCTACGTCAGTAGTGGGCACGTAACGGAGCAGTCTCGGCTCCTTCACTTTCTTCTCGTACTTGACAGAATCCGTCTCGTTGTCGAGTTGTGCGAGGTTCAAAGAGTACTGCAACTCGTTGGCGGTTCTGTTCGGTTTCCTTTTGGTCTTCTTCTCAGCGGCTCGCGCGTGCACATGATCTTCGACTATTTCTGACTCGGACGACGGCCTGTCACCGTACAATACGTAATTGCCGTTTACCATTGTAATGAAAAATTTCAACACTTAATCACTTCGAGAAGCTTTTACCGTATTTAAATGCAGTTTGTATTTAGTAATCATTTCGCCACTTAGTAATTTTTATCTTATTGCTTTATTTGACTTGGCTGATGATGAATGCAAATGACGGTGTGCTCTCAGCACAATGGGTGCGAGTCTATCGTAGCGCTGCTACTGATTGAATACAAATTATTGAGAATGCGACTTGTTTATTTGTTTTGTTTGTAAACATTTGTGTTAATTGATGACTTCGTTCGATTGTGTAATGAATTCTTCGTTACTCTTTTTAAAACAATTTGAATGTGAAATTGATAAATATTTTTAAAAAACAATATAACTTTGAATATTAAGATTTGTTGAAAACTAACTAACTATATATTAAAGTACTATTATGCGTCGAGAAATAAAAATTTGGAACAGAATTAGATACAAGCGTAATAACTTGAAAGGAATTTTTCATTTCAAAACGGTTTTGTATTACTCCAGTTTGTAAAAATCGTAAATAAAGAAAACCTAAATCAATATCCATATTAACTTTTATCAATCTCTTTATCAACCAACGCCAACGTAGTTCGGTAGGGTATATTTGTATCAAAATATTTTATCGTGAGTACACATTGAAGCAATTCTTTTTCGTTGTGATTCATGTTAACTAACTACCCATTTTTTGCACTTTTATAATAAAAAAAAAGATAGAAATAACGGAACTTCGATTTTTAACTGTATTGTGATCTTGAAGTTTATAGACAGACAGACATTCTAGAGACTGAGAGTCTAGTCATCAACCATCAGCCATATGCCATTTTGTAGACGTGGGAAATCTTTGAAAAATAATGATTAATCAATTAAAATCATCAATATAAAATAAATAAAAACACGTGTAAATATATAGGTCATTGCTATTATCACGTCTAACAATTAATAAACATTATTTTTCCTGAATACAATACGTAAAACAAAACAAACGTTTAATCTAGAACAAGCAATGAGAACATAGATGTTGTAATCAGCGGGCTGGCAGGCAATAGATAACATTTGGAGCGTTATGTCGGCCGTCATTGTTTGGGTGGAGTTCCCGCGCTTTTTGCGCGTTTCGCGGGAAAGTTCCCAGTAAAGCGCGTGCGCGACAATGGCGCCGCGGCCGGCGTTGCGGTGCACGCAACGAGAGTGAATTGCTCGCTATTGTGCAACCGCCTCAAGTGCTTTTGTGCAACTGATGTGCCGTTAATGCAACTGATGGATGGAGATAAGATACCCTATGCCTAATCAACGTTAACATTTAAAATCAAATACTGTTCTAATACAATAGATTATTCAATGAATGTCAAAAAAAGTACTTAGAAGTTAGAACAAGGGTCCGTTCAGACAGACCGGATAGAGGAGAGCAGATTTTATGTCAATTTACACGACTTTTATCAAGAGCAAGCGTAAAAACACGTGAAATTTAAACTTGTTTTCATAGCTTAATTTTGTTTGTTATTAAAAATCTGGTCTATTTTACCCTCCGGTCTGGCTGAACAGAATCAAAGATTGGTATTGATAATTTTGAAGTTTTTTAAACCAACATTGTACATATATTTAAATCGGAGAATGGTTTATGAAGATATTTCAATTAATAAACCAAGCATGTACCTTATTAGCTTGGAGAAACTTATCTTGAAAATCAATTAAAGTGCTCGTCGGCTCAATGGTGGCGCAAGGTACTTGAAACGTGATTTTATGTATCTTAGATGAGTAATGATGATTTTTGTATTAAAACTTCATTTAATGAATTCCACAGCATTAAATGTATTTGAGAAATCTACAGTTACTTTATCTAATTTTGAACAACCTCTGTACATATATAAATTCCTCTTTTTTCCTAATTGTTTCAATTTATGTAATAATGTAATATTGTTACATATTTATCTAAATTATCTACCAGCTTATTTACTATGTTTTTGAAAGAAAACAAAGCTTATAGTTGTTACTGAATTATTGCCATAAAGTATATAGTGTTGTATCGACTAATAATTTAAACTCGATCTAAATCTTATTATTTGTGTAAATTATTAAGTTGTTATTCATAGAATAACATTCATATTAATATAGCGAACAATCAATTCTAGCAAACAAATATTTGGTTTATTTAAAAAATATAAATGGCTACAATAATAATAATTTCAATCATTTAATGTTATTTACAAAGCATTGAGGTTTAAAAATGCATAAATTGGTATAATAGATGTGTTTGATTGCTATTATTAACAATTGCTGTTATAATCTTATAAGATTTTTTTTTTTTTAACGTAAATAAACCAGCACTTGACCTCGACTCCACCTAAGTTAAGTGAAGACGCTGCCGAAGGACTGGGAATATTTATAAAACTAGTAATTTTGAAATACAATAATGTAATGCGAACATCGAAGTAATCACTAATATTGTAATATCTGTCAGGACAAAGGTAATCCTTGATCTATGTACAGGTTTCGCAAGTCGCAAGATATTTCGAGGTTCATACCCTGTACTTTATCGACCCCGAACTTTACGTCGAATTATCATCGCCTATTGTCATTGGATTCATTTTATTGCCTTGATGTGTACCGTCGAATTGCGAACAATAGTGGCACATTATTCGAATATGAAATATTAGTTATTTTGATTTGTGAAATTGAAATTGTAAGATAGTTATTGTTTACAATCCTTTCCAGAGGTGATATTAATTAAATATGTTTTTAATTTTTTCATTGTTCAATGTAATTTAAGTAATTAAAAGTTGATATTTTTATCAATCAAGTTAATGAAATTGATTAATTTCGAAAACCAATGTACAATACAGATGTCCGCAAAAACATAAAAATCTCTGAAACGATTGCCTTTCCTCTCTTTTTCTTAATAAAAACAGAGTCAACAACATGTTTAGTGCGATGTTTCGGCAGTGAAAACGGTTATATTGTAGATGCGGAACAATAACAAGAAGTCAAATAGTGCATGCGTAGCGGTCGGCGTACGGTAACATCGTCACAAGCCAGCGAGCTTGCGGCCTGCTCATTCTTCTGTTCTAATTAATATTGCATGACAATGTTTGAACTTCCGTTTGTCCGTTAATATTAAGTTATTAAATAACGTTGTATCGCACACCACATTTAACACAATTATATATCCTAACGTCTCAAGCCCCTAGTTTGTATATGTGTAGGGCTCCGTCGCAAGCAATAAAAAGTAAACTAACTACCCAGAAAAAATGTACAGGGTTCTTACAAACCAAACGGTTTAAGAACCTAAAGTAAAAGGTCATATTGTTAATATATTTGGAATAAAATAAATAAAACAATGAATAAATGAAATTATATTAGGAAAATTGACAGTGGTCCGATAATATTCATTTTATGTAAACGGTTGCTTTATGAAGATGTAAAACCTGATGTAAACTATACTGATATTATAAAGAGGAAAGATTTGTATTTTTGCATGTATTGGAATAACTTAAAAACTACTGGACAGATTTCAAAAATTTTTGCACCCTTAAAAAGTAGTAATCACTAAGTAACAGGCTATATTTTTAATTTTTTTTTTATTTCATGCGGCGAAGTCGCGAGCAATAGCTAGTCTTTAGTTGAACGGGTACAATCCGAAACCATAACCGCATGCAGCGTAACTAAAGAGCATAACTATAGAAACCGCAAAACAAGAATTAAACGTAGTCACTAAGAATAACCACTTAATTTCAAGTTAACACTCACAGTTGTAACCAAAATAAAGCTTACCCTGATATGGTTAAGTATAATTTAAAATTTACAACATGTAGATTATAAAATCGAACAAGAGCTAACGTCTCTTATGGCCTGTTTCCCAGGTACGTTTAACCGTTCGTTAGTGTTTTTGGTTCGATAAATTTATGAAATGCGTTTCCGAACTACGTAATTTGAGTTTTACTCCTTTGAAGTATAGATCAACCTTTAAATCTTTATGTAATCATACTAATATTATAAAAGCGAAAGTTTAGATGTATTTATGGAAGTTTGATAGAATTTGTACCTTAAACGGCTGAACGTATTTCGATGAAATTTGGTATAGACGTAGAGGATAGTCTGGAAGAACACATAAGCTACTTAATATTGTTTTTTTTTAATTCCACGCGGATGGAGTCGCGGGCGACAGTTATTGTCAAAATAAGAGGCAACTTCAGATACCCAGCATTAGTAAATGCATAGTGAATAGAGCAATTTGCTTTATATTTAATTTTCTAAAAGTGGCACACAGCTGTACTAAAATATAATAAGACTAACATACTCATAGGGTGCCCTAGTTTAGATAACATATTAATGACCCTTTATAATGTTAGTTATAGAAACAGTGTTAACTATGTTGTCGTGGAATCATAATAAAACTGTTATGGAATAATAAAATTAAATTAACGTATATATTAAAGAAATAATATTTAAACGAAGCGATTCATAGGTATATTATATTTTATATTTAGTTTAAAACGTTTTAAATCTATATCAATGTTATTTAAGTTAAAAATACAAGCCGCTAGCTATTAAGTAAATATTTTTCAAAAGAGAAAATTCAATAGAGCTTGCATTATAATGCGAGCTGTTTTCTTGTCTATAGTCCAGACTAATTGATATGCGGGAAGTTATTGGAGCATTGAACTGTGACACAATTAGCGCCGTCACTGACCGTTAGTTAACAATAAGCACTCGCTTTCAGGAGAAATCTTTATGTATGCCTGTTAATGTCGGTTTCCACTGACGAAATACTTATTGAACAATATTGTCATTCCTTTCATTCTCTTTAAAAAGACGGAGACAACGCGTTTTGATACAAGTGCTACCAAGTGTATTGTTCTATCAAAATAACAGAAAGAAACGATTATTTACACATTTATGATGACACGGTATTAATATCAATTGCTAATTTCACACTTGATTGTTTCTTAGCTCAACAAATTCACATACTAATATTAATGTAATATAGTTATAATTTACAATATAAAACGTTATCTAGATTTAAAATAGTTGTTATATTTTTCTAATAAACATTGAGGTTAAGGCAGTATATTTGGAACATAACAAAGTCTCGTTAAAGGTTAGTACAACTGGACAACATATGGAGAGATAGTTAAAATTCAGTTCCCACACAAGTGGCTTTAAACGACAAAATGTGTAAGCTTAGACATGTTTAAATTGAGGGCCGCAGAGTAAAAGGTCAGTTTGACTACGTTCCCAGTCATATTAGAAGTTTATTGTACTATGAAAATTACTTTGTAGATTAGTGGTTTAAACGTTATTCGCACTTTGCTGATTAGGTCGAATTTATATTATAATTTCTAACATTTAGATATTGGATGAGATGAAATTCTTGTTCGACTTCTGATGTGGACTTTGCAGAAATATTTCAGGTTTCAACCCCATCCCTTAATGATATAAATACATATTTTGTAATAGATAAAGTTTACATACGTCTGTTACTCAATTATTGTATTTTATTACACCGGATGATATCAAGAGAAATGCTTTACGTCTTAAATTACATCTGGAAATACCAAAAGTAGAAGTCAAACGATCCGTTGTTTGTTTACAAACAAAATGCTAAGCCGAAAACAATCGAGGCACATTCATACGGCGCATCACAAAGCGAACACTGCAGCGCGGCGCGGCGCGTGCGCATCAATATGAAACAATAACACACAACACGTCTCCCGGTGCGTCTCAATACACTCTTAGTCATTAAAAGAAAACCGTGGAACAATTGCATGAGCTGCTAGAGCAAGGCTGCGCGTGCGACTGACTGCCGCCATCAGATGGCACCACCGTTGCACCACCACGCATTGTCAACACACAGCCGTGGAAACCCGCCAGCTAAATCATTTACGCAACCCATTATATCCTACAAGATACAAGATAATTTTTTTCTCACTAGCAAAGGTAAATAATTAAGATAAAACAATAGCTAGATAATTGTAATCTCGAAAACACGATGTACTCGTACATATGTGTTGTATCTATAATTCTATGTCGCTATTGACACTAATACATGCTTAATTAGGTATTGTTCAAAACATGTGTAAAAATGTTCATTTACTTATATCTTATGTTTTCAACGTAATACATACCGTTACATTTTATAATAGGTTTTCGCTGTAAAATTCATTATCAGGGAAGTTACATAAAAGATTTTTAATGTAATTGCTTGCATGATGCAATTATTTCTGGTTAATTTTTCTTTTTACGGAAGATAACGCAGTCTCGTACTAGTTTTCCATAGATCCTACATAGTTTTAATGTTGTTTATGTCATGTCATTGTAAAGAAATTACATTTTTTAACTAAGTACGTCTCTTAAATCGAAACCAATTAACTAAATTATAATAATGTAATTAAATACTAGGATAAACTCTGATTAATAAAAATATTTTTCTTCACTGCTTGTATATGAAAATTTGTTACATGACATACGACTATTTGTTACAAATTACAAAACTTGGTACTGTACAAGACAATACTTGGTTCACAAACAAGACAACGCAGGCGTGCAAAAACCTATTGCATGGCCGTCCAATTATATACGTTAATAAAACAGCGCAATGGAAATACGTCAAAGTAGCTTATAGTAACCAGCGTCGATTATTGTGAGCGGGAAAAGAACTCGCCTCGTTGAATGTATCGCGTGGTTAATGACTTCATACTAAAGACTTCAACGGGCGCTTGGAGTTAAATTTTATATTAGAACTTTTTTTTTCAATCTGGCATGTCTACATTGCGTTTAGCAAATGAGATTTTTGTTTATATTATCGATCTTTTAAACCTATCAATAATCTATTTTTAAAATAGATTTTCGTAAATTGATTCCTTTACTGTTTAATTAAAAATATCATTTTCTATTAGAAATCATTTCTATTAAGTTACGAAATGCGAAGCCAGTTAACACATAATTTGTAGACAGGTAGCGCGGTACACGACTGAATAACGATGAGAAAGGTGTTCATTTCGACATCGAAAGGCACATTCGGCTCTTTAACCGAATAACCTATGACCTAACAATGCGGTCGATGATTTTAGTCGCCTATAGAAAAATAAGTTAACAAATAAAAAAGAAATTATTTTAAAATATTGTTTTAACGTAATGCTTTTGAACTTTGTCGATTCACCATAAAATGCTTTGAATAACTCAAATATTGGCTTTAAAAAAAATTACAAGCGAAGCAAAGGAAACACTGTCACATCAAAGTTATTAACTTTAATTTGTCCTTCATAAGTATTGATATTATCATTAAAATTTAAATGATCATCAGATCAACTTCATAATTTACTTGCAAACTAGTTTTTTACGTAAAAGTGTTTAATCGATATAATTAGATATGCGAAGTGTGAGCCGATGTTATATTAAGTTACTCACCAATTAATCTTTCTGTGCCACACTATAATATTCAAATTAAATACATCTTTAATTAATTATTAACACTTTCATATGGCGACGATGTTAGCAGGTTAAGTTACGAGTCCGTAGCTAATCTATTATACCAGAGGTTCTCAAACTACGGGTTGCTAGCGATTATTGAAATGGAATATAGATAGATTATTGTTTTACATTTTGCTCATTACTGACACATTTGCTTCATCTACGTACATATAAGGCTTAAGGCTACGGTTACTTTTATTAAAATTGTTTATTTGATATAATTTAATGTGAGATCTGGGGTTCAATATTTGAATTGATCTAAGATCGACCAGCTCACAGCCGTTTACCTAATAAGGTAGTAAATTATACATTTATTGCCATCGGTCCATGTTAGACGTCAAGGGCAACAACGCATCTCTATTTCATTTTGTTACAGGATGTAGGCATAAAAGGCTTCAGCAATCTAGCTTTATTAATCGTTTAAATTAAAATATTTTACAAAACAACTCCTTACATTTCAATCTGTTTGATTAGAGAAAGATAAACCTACTTCTTGTTTTTTTTTTTTTTTTTTTTTTTTGTTTCATTTTTTTTTGTATCTGGTTCATATTATATTAATAAATGTTTATTTACTGCTTCTCTATTAGGGGTAATTCTTATTAATCAAAGCATAACGCAAGTTTTTAATAGATTTCCATGAAGCAATGTAACCTATGAACACGGAAAGAAAACATCATAACAAATGTATGACAATGTCAAAAGTCATAGCCCCGTTTTCACTGTGAACTGGAATTCGTTAAGTATATCGGCAATTGTTACGTAAACGTGCGTTGCTTATTAATTTATTTCACTGATTAAATTGCCTTATCTGGACAGGATTAATATTTACATTTTTAATGACATAATCCACACATCTATATCTTATATCACGTCTCAATAATATTAGTGCTTGTTACTAGTAGCTTTAAAGAAAAAAATAAAAAAACATACAGACGAATTGAGTACCTCCTTCTTATGGGAAGTCGGTCAAAAATGAACGTAAGTAGTCAAATAAATAAACGAGAATCGCCTTGTTTAATTTCTACAGTATTAGTTTTCAACGGAATATTAAAATAATTGAATTCAATACTCACTACAACCTCCCCAGATAGCTTCTGAGGTCTTAGTTCATCATCCAATGGTCTGCTCGATAACAAAACACAATTATCGTCTATTCTCTCGGCTCTTTTTGTCTTTCTATTGGAATCTCCATCTTCGTTCACAACATACACGTCATTAGATTTAAACAAATTGCATAGATTAAACTTCCAGGCGATATTACTTGAATATTTATTAATAAAATAAATAAGTACTTCAAGAAAAAATTTCAAAACCCATAACACGTTTTTGTACATTTTAAATTTTTGAATATTTTTTTAATTGTTTGCTTATAACGCGATCATTTACATCAAGGATACAGGGCTAACTGTTTTGTACAGTGATTCAATTTCTGTGATCGAATCTCGACCATTATTGTATGACGGTACTCTATTGTTACCTCGTAATGTTTGCAATCGTCCTAAATTGTTTACATAAATGTGATGCAATTATCCTGTAATACATCTAAACATCGCCTTCGCCATTTTATCCTTACTTATTTATAAACAACTAAGCACTCACTATAATAACTCAAAGTTTATTAAGGTAGGATAAGCGGAGACTATTTCCATTCAGAATACTCTCTACACAACTCTTTCTATCTATTATCTATTTCTATCTATTACTAATAAACTCATATTCTAATACTTTACTAACTTATTTCGAAGAGAAATAATTCGATTCAAATTATATTGTTATTGAAATGTGTTGTTTCAACACAAGCGAGGTATTTTTATTAAGTCGTTTCGGAACCGCAATTAATCGATAATCGTTGGATCTCGATTGTTCGCTTCGGCGACGGGTCACGAGATGATTCTAATAATTCGAGGCGTGCAATGTTTACCGCGTGTAATAATATGTCAGACCGCTCGAGGGTATTTTGTCGACCTTTGTTTGACATTTTCATAGCAACGCGCCGATTTTGGTTAAGGTCTCGATTGGAATCGGCTTAAGGTTGATCTTTAGTTTAACTGAAGTACTAATGTCATCCGCATTCTGATATTGTCTATTCATCTTTGTACACAATGGCAAGGTTTAAAATGACTAAAGTATGTAACACCATCTTAGTAGCAAACGGCTGGATTCGTATTAACTGACGATTGCCATTTTTGTAGTCCTATAAGTCAATAACATTTTTCATATTCTGTCATATTATAATTACAAAAAGTTGATATATCTGACCAATTTGAAATTCTAGTACAGTAAATATAGATTTGAACACCAACATCGCAAGTCATGGGTGCGTACAAATACTTCTAAACTAGCACGTTGAGCTGAATGTTTACAAGTGCTGTCAGAGAGGCAGCAATTTGCATTCCGTGTCGACCCAATTGGCTGTGATAATACTGCGTAACCAAATTGGTGCTGTGTGAACAACGAGAGAGGTATGGAGTAATGAAGAAGCCAATTAAACGCGGATTACGTGCTATCTTAGATCCTATCTTCAGATGTATTACAAAGTCTATTAGATTTATTTCTATGTCGTGATGAATCGGTTTTTGTACATTCATTTGTTCAGTGGCTTTTAAGAAGCATTGCGTAACTCTAAGCGTGAAATTCCATTACTCAAACTAGTGTTAAAACATATGTTTGTCTCTGTTCTTTCAGAGAGCGTGAAAGGGATGACAATATGTTATTGTACAAGTGTTTATACAGTAGAGACCGACGGTTATTACGTTCGTTCGCATATTTATGCCGGACGCGCTTCGATCCTTTTAATGCTCAAGATGTAGATAATCGATTGACAGGTCACGAAAGTCGAGTATCGATTTGCATGAACTGAATAAAAATGGAGCCATGAACGAAGGTCGAAGGCCGACGTGTATTTATCACGTCCGGGTAAATGCATAACATCGTGCTTCTGGTTTACATAGATGTATGCAAGATGTAATAACAAAGAACAAAGATTAGAACAAAATAGAGATAAAAAACTAGCTTACCCATATCTATCATTTCTAACTTCCATTAATCTTACATTTTTGAATTCTTCAATCCACCTTGTTTATTTAAGCTAGATTTAAATAAAAATAGCCTTTAAGTGGTAAAAAAATAATTTAAACAATACAGTTAAGTGAGAGAGGGCATGTAATATACATACTAATATCATCAGAAATAAGTATTAACTATTTCTGATAAAATAATTTCCGACTCCATAACACGTAGCAGTATCATAAAAAGTCCAATATCTATGCATAAAAACCAAGTTAACTCGTCAACTTTTGATTGATGTCAGATTTGAGTTTTAACTCGGTATGTGAAGGTCTATCAACAAAATATGTAAATCTTTTGTAAATAAAGTTATTTGACCCGATAAATCATAGCGATAATAGCAATCTGCATGCATTCAGGGCTAAATTGCAAAATATTTAACACATGCGTGTGATATATTTATTTATTATCGCTTAAAGTATTTGCACTACAATAAGTATGTAAATATATGTGTATTAACAGCTTTATATTTTGCGTGTAAATAGTTCACTTATAAAAACATCTCAAATGGTTTCTTTTAAACTAGTCTGACCATGTAACTTATGTTGCCAATTTGAAACTTAAATGATAAAAAAAACATAAGGTAAATCCGCTACATGCAGAATGCACACGAACATCTTGTTTTGACTTTCAAGATGATAACGTCTAGTGATGTTTTCGCTAACATAAAAACAAGTTTAGCTTCAAGGGCGTAAAAATCCGCAAGATGTTCAAACATTGTGTAATAATATGTTGCGAAACGATACGTAGGTTTGGTTTAAAGATTTTAAACTAAAATAAAAAATAAGAATATAACTATAAAAGATAATTCTAGGTCTTTCAGGTCAAATGTATCTTGAGTTAGTACTGTAGAAACAAACTTAAACGAGTTTTGTCCTAGAAAATAAACAATGCGTTGCATATTAGATATCGGCGAACTGCAAGATTGTGAAACTGAACAATGTGTACTTTGCATACGAATTGCCTTTAAATTTACTCAGCACATACCCGCCTAGACAAATAAAGCTCACAAAGGTAACTCTTGCCGACACTCATAGACGATTAATGCTTAATTACGCCGTGACTGAGTGACTGTATAGTGACAAATACGACTATAAGTGAGAATTTAACTTTAATAGTTTTATTTTTTCAAATGTTGAGACATAACTAAATTCGTTTACTACAGCATTGTTTTCCACACGGTGTGTTCACCTGTAAATTTAATTGTGATTTCAGTTTAGCATAATAGATGGCGTTCGCTTATCGTAGAGCCGAATTATACAAATAGCAATTAACAGGTTCAAAAACATCACATCTATATAAAAGCAATATCACTTCTAGATTTCGAATTTTATATTATATTATACGATTTTTATTAAACTAGTTTTTATAATTTAGCTATAAAACAAATTAGTCACTCAATAGTTATTTTACCAACAAGAAACGGCTCACATATAAGTTCAATAACTCTAAAGAAGTATGAGGTTATGTACTTATATTTATCACATTTAAAGTAAATACATAGATTACCTTGGGGATACTCATAAATTATGAGTATTTATATGTTTTTCTTGCAACTACGTAACGTGACTGATTCTAATAATCCTTTGTCCTTTTAAAACTGAAGGTTTGTTATCTGTCATAAACATTAACCTTCTTAAAAATAAAAGTTTGCTCTTAACGTATGTCATATTATTATAAATTGCACAAATATGTCATTTGTTTATTTTGAATAAATAAAAGCAACAATGTTAAAAATAACATGAATTGCAATATATTTTTTTACAAATCCACATATTTATATTTATATAACCCTTATGATAAATACGCGAAAATGAGATATTTTCCAAATCTGTACACATTAATATGCTTGTTGGTATAAATTAACTAGTTTTGGACTCTATTAATTCATAGATGAATGTTTGTGGTAATTAATTTTCTTAAAATTTGCGATCTGACCTTGTATGTCTAAGGAGCTAGGTATTTAGTGAATTCCATGTAGTTTTAAGAAGTCATATTATACATTCATTACGCAATCCATATTTAAGATGACCAAGTAAACCATACGGAGCAGTGGTAGGTTAAGATATATAAAGAAAAATGTGTTAATAAAATTTAAAGATGTAATACATTTTTAAATAATTTTACTTGATGTACCTAAAATGTTTATATCGCTGCAGTTTTCCCTAAAAAAAGCTTGTCATAGTTTAATGTCTAATTTCACTCCTCTCTTACATATATCCTTTTTTTACTCTACTCCATAAGTTCTTCCGATTATCTCTAGTTCTTAATAATTAAATGAATTAAAATAGTTTTAAATTATGTAAACCATTATATTTTTTAGGTTATTATGATTTTCAATTTATACACTTGAGTATTATTCTGGCATCAGGGTCGAGTGGTGCTTCTCAACGCTTCAGTATAAAGCATCCACTTCATGCTATTTTAAATTTTATTCCTAAAGTGTTAAGGCTTAGTGTAAGATTAGTCTGCTAGTTACGCACTCCGTATATGGGCAGGTCCTTGCGTGGATTGGTGTCGTCTGGAGATTACCACTGCGTACATTTCGCATGGAATTTCGTAACCGAGCGAACACATCGCAAATATATTACAATAATCAAAATGTGATAAAACGTTGTCTGAAAATAAATGTCTCTTTAAAAACTAAAGTATCAATTAACAAAAGCGACCTATTACCTACGGAAATTGACGTAACAAAAGCATTAACATAAACAAAAGTATAAGTCATACCATTATCTTACTAATATTATAAATGTGAAAGTTTGGATGGATGGATGGATGTTTGTTAGAGTTTGTACCCTAAAAGGCTGAACGGATCTGGATGAAATTTGTCATAGATGTAGAGGATAGTCTGGAAGAACACATAAGCTACTTTCTTTCATTTTTATAAATACCACGCGGACGTAGTCGCGGGCGGAAGCTAGTTAGCAATAATTATTAAAAATTTAATTCAACAAAATGTAAAGGCAGCAAATAATAGATGGGTGATGATTCATGATATTAGAATAAATCAGTAGGCGCCAGATATTACACCTGCCGAAATTGCAGACAATGGCAGTGTACACCCACACTGCGATGACTCAAATGCGCTACCATTACAATTGCTTACATCGAGTACTCCAAACTCTTGTGACATTGTGTTTAAAATCATAATGTCATCCTAAACAGGTGACGCAAAATCCTTTTTCTGTCAATCAACCAAACTTACAAGTAGTTGATTTTTACGAATTGTCTGCATTCCATCAACATTTTTCGTATTATAAGCTACAAGAAGGATTGAAGCCCCAATGCTTGTTATTCTATTCATGGTTTTATGTAATGAGTAACGAGTTATCCATCTAATCTAATACTCTAATACTATTATAATAAAGCGTAAACACACACTTCTTTGTTGCCTAAGATGTCAGCAATTACAGCATATTTTTAAATAATTCTTTTTTTAATAAAAAGCCCTACACTTACGTCAGGCTTTAGGCTATATATTTTAACGCTATGACACTTAGGGGGTAAATATTTTGGATAAAAACCCTAATATTAGAAAGAGACCATAAGTTGCTGCCAACATCAAGAAAGAAAGATTGCTAAGGTTTGTCATGTCATGTCATTTTGACATTTGCTATTGATAATTTGACAAATGTAAACAATAAAATAAAGTTTTAATAATTTCCTGCGGATGAAGCCGCACGGGGACAGTTAGTATAAAAATAAATATTAAATTACACGTTATTACCATTTCAGAGTTTAAAGTTGCAAACAGTCATAAAATAAGTCCATTAAATTCTAATGTTAATTGTTCTTTAAACATACGACATGTCAACTATGTTGAAATATTAATTGCAAAGGCTTTACGGAGAAGTTGTCATTGCGCATGCATATACAATATTGAGTTATTTTCGTTTGTCACGTTTATTATTTAATTCACAGACACGAAACAATACGAAGTATTAAAGTCACAAACTTGATAGTTCAATACTAATGTTGGGTTGCATATGAATCCACGCCGAAATAATTGTAAGAACCGGCCGAGTTAACACCTCGACATGAGCAGGCGCAACCTTTGCCATATTGCACCACAAAAGGAACGTTGAAACATACGTTCAAATTGAAAAGCATTCCAAATTAATAAATGACGATGTGATCTTTCGCAGGATATACAGATTAGTTATTATTAAAAATAGTAATAATACTCGCCATTTTGCTATTAATGCATTCTTCTCAATACAATTATTGAGGAGAATAAAACATTTTTTAATATTTCGCTGCGGATAATTATCACAGATTTGATTCAAGATTCAAACCACAACAAAATATTTTCGATTCTACTTAATTTCTAGACTTTAAGTTTTGCCCTAGAGGCTCTCTACATAATTTTCTATCATCCCAAAATTTTCATCTTAATTCTAGGCTGTAGCTTAACAATAAAATTTGCAGACATTCTTAGTATCTCAGTAATATAGACATATCTTAGTAAGTCCGTTATAAGGTTTAATTTGTTACTAATTACCAGGGACAAAGAAAAACTGTAGTTTCAGAAAAGGTTGTCTATCCCTGGATTAAACTGCATCGTAGTTATTCGGTCGTGTGGCCAAAATTATAAGCTATGTCTGTCGGGGTTCCTTTTTGTATGTATCGAATAACATTTCCTTTAAATCTTGAATTACTTTGCCATTACTATTTACGGCATTTTAATTGGTATATAATTGTTTATTTTATTTAAAAATTATACTTTAAGTTTGATATTAGTGTTGGCATTTAACGAACGAATGTTTAGTATGTTTGTTGTAAGTGAAATCGGATAGCCAAAGATAAAGTACAATTACACGAACATTCCTCAAACAGATGTTAAAAGTTTACACAATTGGATACACTTGAAAATATTTAATTTTGATAAAACTGTTAATTATGTAAATATTATTCGCGCTCCGTTTATTATTCCTTATCAGCGTTCCTTTTTTAAATTCGCAGATAAAAAAGTATTTACGGATCTGTGACGGCTCACTAGTACATAACATGACTGGTGATGAACTTGCAAATAGTCTATTGTTTTCATTACACGATACAAAAGTTGAGTTTCATTATCGGTTTAAAGTATAACTAGTTACGAATTACCATCATTATTATGTTTAGAGAGGTTGATTTTCTTGCTGCAGTTATTTATCTATATTTGAATTTGCTAAACAGGCATTTTACAAATAACGCGCAATTCTGTTCACAATACCAGGCGAATAGTTGCCAACATTAAAAATAATAGTAATGAATCGATTTGACAGACGCCATAAATCTCTTCAAGCATTTAACAGCAACGAAGAGTAAAAGTTCATGGTTGTATAAATGGAATAGCTTTGACACACCTTATTGCTAAATCTGTGTATCTAGTTAAGCTACGTGAAGAAGTTCACATTTCAATTTTTAATGTTTCAAAGCGTTCCTAAACAGAATAATGCCGATGCCGATATTTGCCAACATTTATTAGTTGTTCCACTAATTTTCTGGATAATTACAGTACTTAATTTTTTTGCATGTAAATAAAAATAAACATAGTTTTAACAGATCTTTATCAATCTTGTTTTTGTTAGATTACTCAGTCCCGTGACTATTATGTCATCATAGGTTATTATCAAGTAAAATAATTACGTCAATCCCTATATCATTTGATTCGCTATTCAACACTTCCTGTTCTATTTATTTTATATCTATGATAACTATCCGCTCAAAGGTATAAGATAAAAAACGAAAAAAAACAATTACGAAATAAAATAAAGTCTTGATCTAAGATCATTTCTATTTATTTTTTGCTTAAGAGAACTTACTCGTAATAAATATTTAAAATTATAATATATTTCGATTAATTGTTATTTTAGGACGCCAAAAACAAGGGCTGTTCGTCGTTAGAATAATGATTTACTAAGTGTATACTTTAACAATTCTATTAAATCAATTTATATATCGACTGCAGTTGCGATATGTCAAAAAGAGCAATGTGACATGAAGTTTGAAGACAAACAACGCCTGGCGGCAACCAGCTCGCAGCGATCGTACCGCCTCAGCTGTGTACGAACCAAACCAAATATTCAATAACCTCGTAATAGACATAACTGTATTTAACTGTTAAATATTACTAAGCCTTTAAATATACAAATGCATACAACAGCAGATTGTTTAATGTTACGTTTATATAAAGTTACAGTAATAATCTTACTAATATTATAAATGCGAAAGTTTGTATGGATGGATGAATCTTTGTTAGAGTTTGTAGCCTGAACGGCTGAACGGATGTCGATGAAATTTGGCATAGATGTAGAATATAGTCTGCAAAAACACATAGGTTACTTGCTTTTCTTTTTCTAAATTCCATGCGGACGGAGTCGTGGGCGAAAGCTAGTGTAACATAAATATTATATAAGAAAATTTTAAACTAAGGTTTCAGAAATTCTGTTCAACATGATATTTTAATAAACTTTATTCTCATTTTATCCTTAAACTAGATAGAATATGTTTATTGTTATTAGTATAAAATTTATAGAATTTACGAACACGCATGACTTATTAATGAGATTGTATCCAAGGTGTTACTGTAGTGCATAATAATTTTCCCTTACAAATTATTTCAAACATTGATTACCTTATTGAAATATTAGTGCACTATATAGTCGTGACTCATAAAACTTAATTTGTGTGAGAGTTGGTTAGTAAATTGTGTAATTGATCCAAATATGTCGTGAAGCAGGATTCTGCTCTTTTAATATATCAAATACCTTCTAGATGTTATAAAGGATGGAGATAAAATATTTGTAATTAAAAATGATATTTACCGGAATGTGGCGTTAGGAGAAAATGAGAACATTGATAAAATTTTAACTGCGTGTCTAAAAAAGCTAAATTGAAAAGTTGTCTTCAAATCAAACCCTCTAGGTATTATTCTTTAGAAGTGTCCACAAGAAGAAAGTTGTACATCAAACGCAGAGGATATGAGGTAGTCGTCGACACCTCCCATAGATATTTTTTTTCTTTTAAAATTTTTGGCCACCCTGTATAGTAAGCGCGTTTTTCACTACTTATATTTATTAACGTCTTCCGTTTTTTTCTTACGTGGATATTAAAATGAATTTGATTATGTAGATATTATGGACTAAATTTAAAATTAATGAAACATGCTACACGTGGCTTTATTAAAATAAATTAGTCACAAAAGCAGTGAATGTTATTTCCATAGTCAAAGCATTGTAATAAAAATTAAGAACACACGGAAAGGTCATCACTAATGGACTAAAGGTGAACTTTTTACCAAAATATAATTAAATAGTGACATTGAATTTTAAATAAGTAAACATTCGGAATCTGGTTTAATTATGCATCATCATGTTTATTAGCATTATTACTGGTCGCACATCTTTCGCAAGATTTGCTTTTAATTTTTTTCTTTAATTGTAAAAATAACATTTTGCATGTACTGTAGACCAATTTTCGTGAATTTGCATTAACCAGATATTGGCAAAAGGCAGGTGTGCCCTATATACAGGAATTTCAAGAGAAAGGCAACAAGGCTGACCTAATTTCATAGCCACTTACTCATCAATGCTAACAGGTTCCATGTAACAAAGAAATAAGATATTTTTTTACATCTGAAAGTAATAACAATTAAATTTAAACTGCTGTGTAAAAAAAATGGAGTGTGTTCTTAACTAGCATTTTAAAAACTAAGCAACAAATTATGCAACAGCTTCGGCTATCCACTATCGCTTTGAGCTTACTTCTAGAACGTTCTCAACAAAATTAACCAACACCTGTGAAGTAACAGATAAATTGTTGTACACGTCTTGAATAACAAGCTTGTTTTTCTCACCTATAGTTGAACGTGACCCGACCTGTAGTTTATTAATAGTTAATGAAACAAATGCCTGACAATTACGTATAAATCTCGACTCGTCTACAATATGTCGTCGTCCTTAGCACGCTGGAACTTAACACTTGACTTTGCGTGTTAAATAATAACTGACCTAGTACTTGAAGGCTCCGTTCATCATAAAGCCATTAGGCGTTAGATCATACCCACGTGGTGATGTAACAAGCATTAGAGGTTCAGAGCTAATCAGATATAAATGCATCTTAACGAGGACGAATATTTGTAAAGAAGACATCATTCTTTCCCTTTTTTAGTATTTTCGCATCAAACTTCCGTCTTTCAAACCATTTTTTAAATCTAGTTTCTAAATAATATTATATTTAACTAGCTTTCGCCCGCGACACCGTCCGCGTGGTATTAAAAAAACAAAAGTGAGTAGCCTATGTGTTCTTCCACACTATCCTCTACATCTATACCAAATTTCAATGAAATCGGTTCAGCCGTTTAGGCTACAAACTCTAACAAACATGCATCCATCCATCCTTCCATCTAAACTTTCGCATTTATAATATTAGTAAGAAGTAAGATATAATGTAGATTCGTAAAACATTAAATTTAATCCAGTATATGTAGACTTAGGGATATTTCGATAAATATTTATTACATTAGAAACCACTAAAATTAACTTATTTCTCTACTACATCATACATGAATTATACATATAAACCTTCCTCTTGTATCACTCTATCTATTGAAACAACGTTAGCAACAAGAGTAATTTTAACGAGCTAAATATAGGCTGTTTTATTGCAAAAACACGTCGAATTAAAATATTTGTCAAAGGTCGGGTAACTAGAAGTGATAAAACAATGTTACTAACTGACAACAGCCGTATCCATGAGATATTTTTAAATTCGTAAAATGTTTTTACTTGAACATTTAAATTAATAGGTCGCGTTGGTTCACTTCTCTTCAAATAAACAATTATTTTTATTTGTTGATTGTTCACACGAATAACACACAAGGTATTAAAAACAAAACTTATAATACTAAACTAGTGTAGAAGTATGAAAAAGATATTTTGAAATAAAACTTTCTTCCAAGTAGGGTTGGGGAAAAGCAGGCGGTCTGAATGCTCTAAAAATTAAAGCCAAAACATTAGAGTTTTCGAAACCGGGTGCGCAGTATCAGAGGGATAATGCCAGAGAAAGGAAATAAATAAAATTCCTATATTCGAAATTTTGATAATAGATGTTCAATTATTAGCAGTAAAATCAGTATAACTAGTTATATCTTATGCAAATATTTATTAACGCGAAATACATTTGCATGTCTCCATTTACCATAAGAATAACCTGATAGATAAGCCTACCTAAAAGTAATGGTAAATATGAAGAAAGGAAACATAGTTTTCTATAACGTCTGTATAAATTGGCCCATTTTTATTGTTTTGACGCGTTAGTTTTATCTAATATCTACACAAAGATATGATATTTTATCTAAGTACATTGCGTCCAATTTGTACTAATTTTGGAACAATGCTTTGTTGTTTCGGATATTAAAAAATCTTAATTAAATTTCTTAGTTAGAAATTACAAGTTATGCATATTGCTCAATAAAATATTGCGAGTTTATTGTTTGCCGAATTACTACAATAGGCGCTTATTTACAGTACTTAATTCTATCGAGAAGATTAAATTTGCTTTGCACTGTTTAATCACACTTGCAATACAAGTAAATTTCCTGGTAAATATTTATCATACATGAAAAATAACCTTCAACATAAATCTCTTATGTCGACAAAACTGCGTAAAAATCCTTGATAATTGCATTTAATATCTTATCAAACATTTGCACATTACATTGTCAAATATCGTGCAAGTGCAGTGTTCCCTGATAACGCACATTTTAACTGTTCAACAAACAATAAAATCATGATAAACGACAAAGTATTTTGTACCTTATCGTTAACTAGCTTCCGCCGCGACTCCGTCCGTGGTATTAAAAAAAGCAAAAGTGAATAGCCTATATGTTCTTCTATACTATCCTGTACATCTATGCCAAATTTTATAGAGATCCGTTCAGCCGTTTAGGCTACAAACTTTAACAAACATCCATCAATCCATCTAAACATTCGCATTTACAATATTAGTAAGATAAACTTTCGAACAATTCTCATGATTGAAATAAACAATTCTGATTCTGAAACTTTCGTTTAGTCAAAAATAGTTTGAGAATGTTTTATCTAAGCTATTCTCGTATTGTTAGTATTGCAATCTGCTTGGTTTTTAAAAATACTGCCGAAAAACAAGGACATGTATTATTTATATCTTCGCTTTGAGTTCAATGATAAATAGTGATAATTTTCGCGTTAAATCTTTCGTAATCTGAGCCTTCAACGATTATCAAAACATAACACCATCGTGGCGATGTCGTGCTCGGTGCGTGATAGTTCTGCAGTTACAATTTTGTTTGTTCTATCGTTATCGGGATCTTCGTAATTTTCCGCAACTCGGCAGACCGAGCGATATCAAATTAAAACAATCATGTGCCATTTCGATAAGATAAAGCTATAGACCACTTGCATTACAATATTTGCTCATCCAGTTCCTCTATCAGTACAAGTTGCCACGCAGTTTGTGTTGACATCTGACATTACTAGTATCTATATTACTACTAATATAGAAGAAAAATTTATTTTTGGTTTGTTCCGGAATACAAATAAGAACATCGAAATTGGTTCATCCGCTATGCTTAGTTTATGCTGTACAAGTAATTTAGTTAAGTAGCAAGTTATTTAGGAATTAATCGTGTCTGAACGACAAACATTTATTCGAATACGTTAGCAAATCATCTAAATAAAAGTATTTTACCCTGCTAAACTACTCAATATTAGACTAGCTTAATAGCATGGTGCGTACTAAGCATTAAGATTATAGCAGATAACAAAGGAAAGGATACTAAATCATATGAGTAAAAAAAGCTTCGTTCAATGAACAATTATTATTGTTATTTTAATAAATATTGTAATCGAGAACCAGATGTGTTCTTGAAATATCCACGATCGAATAAACCCAATAGTAGGTTATTATAAAAATGTTTTTGCATAGACATTTCACGATTTGCCGGTTAATAAGGTCACAATACTTCGCGCAGCTTTAGGCCTGTGAGCACAAATGTCATGACTTCGAAGCAAGGGCGGCCTCAGCATACATACAAATGCATTTATTTAAATGTTCACAAATTAGGTAACTTTCGAGGAATGTCGAATATTTAAAAAGTGTTAAAAAGGTAACAATTTTTTTTAATAATTAAGGTTTGACAACATTATTACTTAGTTGCTAAGTCGATATCTAGAGCGGGCGCACACCCTTGACTAGACAATCGCACAACTGTTGTGTGCTTGTCCATTGTTTCGCAGCCCATTCAACTGTTTAGTTGCATTACTAAAAATTGTGTAGTTTGCGCACTTCCATATAAGCTCATAGGAATCAAAGCGAGACTAAACAGTTGTGCGATAGTTTAGTTTCAGGTGTGCGCACGCTCTTGGCAACTAACAACTTAGATAGTCTTCCGGGAATTTGCGGTGACCCAGACAATTCTGCTTGTATCATTAAGATAATGCATATTACACGTGTTTCTGACGTAGCGAAATACACGAGTTATGAATAGGCAAACTCTATGTTGTACTAATTGTTTAATGATCTATACTAATAGAATAAAGCGTAAACACACACTACTTCGTGGCGTAGGATGTCGGCAATCACAGCATATTTTTGAATAATTCTTTCATTAATAAAAAGCACTACACTTACGACACGCTTTAGGCTATATATTTTCACGCTATTAAACTTAGGGGGTAAATAAATTGGAAAAAAAACTTAATGTGGGAAAGGGACCATAAACTACAAACTGCCAATATCAAGGAAGCAAGGTTGCCTTATTGTTGTCATTTGTGTATTTGAATTTTGACATTTACAATTGAAAATATCGAAATGTAAAAAATAAAATAAAGTCTTTATAGTTTCATGCGAATGTAAATAATATAACGCGATACGCAATGAAACAATTGAACTCGATGTTTGAGTGCGTAAAAGTAAAATAAGCACACGGTGACTTTTATTTCCAAACTTCATGGCATTTATGAAATTCAACAGATTTGCAAGTCAAATATAATGAATTTAAAACGAGTATATATTTTTTGTGTTTTATTAATTTATCATAATTAAATGATACTTTTAAGTTGTAACGAAAAACGTAAAAGTACAATAAAACAAACATAAGACTTTATAGAATTATAGAAGGATATTAATATTATAACGTGTTTGTTCAGAATGTAATAAATAATTACAACATTAATGTTCGTGATGTTAAGACCGTCTATGCAGGAACGGACTACACGGAATTCAGGCGCGATGACGCCAGCGGCAATTAGTAACGCTTTCAGTTGCCGGTTGCCGGACAACATACTCATTACATCTTATCATATTAAAAGTATAAGTTGTATTAAATAATATATCAAACTTGATAACGTTCTGGAACGAGACTACACAACATTCAATTCCGGTTCACACTTGGCCAGTACAATTGGACAATTGCGGCGACCACTCATAGATTGTATGGATGCACTGGCGCCAGTTAGCGTTAACACTGTGCCAGTTGATTGACAGTCCAGTTATTGAGCTCATCAAGACTATCTGCACTCTCGAAACTGCGACCTTGAATAGCAAATGGGTGCTCTTCCCAAACCGCATGTGTATATTTCAAGCCAGGATATCGTCGTCTCACACACAGTCGCTATGCTTTCATTTTTGTTCTTCATAATTTCTATTAATAAAATTCCCGTAGTCACTGCAAATATAATGGACATCGAGTATATACACATCATTAGCAGATATTGTTTGAGTATATCTTGAATCATTACAGCATCTTACAACACAAAGCTTTCTCACACAACAATCTAATCTAACTTAACATAACTAAGTACAATACTTGTAACTTATGTAACATCGGTCAGCATGACTGATTGAACTTTAACCGATGAGAACCATTCAGACCTCCACGAGACTTGACATTTTACAATGAGGCATGAGTAAATATTTGCAATGGTATTATAAATTACTACCGTAGACAAAAATTACAAGCGTTGAATACCTTATTTTATTAATAATGTAATTAGCTAAAGACTTATCTAAAATGATTCATTGATATATTGATTACTAGCTTTCGACCGCGACTCCGTCCGTGTGGAACAAAAAATATTTAAGTAAGTAGCCTATGTTATTCCAGACTATCCTCTAAAGTTCATCGATTAGGCTACAAACTCTTAACAAACATCCATTCATCCATCCATCTAAACTCTATAATATTAGTAAGATTTAAAAATCCTACATGTTTGTGTGTTTTTGTTCGAGAATAAATTACCGTTAAGCAGGAAAATATATAAAAAAACAACAAAATGCTAGATTACAATTCAAAGTTTAAAGTTATAAATAATTTACAAGACAACAGAGGAACGAAAGTGTTGGTAATAGCGTAGTAACAACATCATTGTATCTATCGGAGAGGAAAATTCTAACAGAGGTCAGGCCGAGCGTTTCCTCGATAGCGCAGCAAATGGGGCGTGATGTCGCATGATGTCATACGACTGCAATATCTCGCACTCCGCTTGTTTTATGGATACGACAACGCCTTGTTAAAATGTTTTTTAATGTTTCTATAATACCAACTTTAGGCATACATTTCCACTAAATAGCTTTACTACGCTACTTATTAATAATTCAAAAATGTACGTTATTACAATACTACTTTTCGCCCGCGATTCTTTCCGTGTGGGTTTAAATAAAACAAAAATGATTGATTAGCCTATGTGTTTTTCCAGACTATCCTTAACATCTATACCAAATTTCATCGAAATCTGTTCAGCCGTTTAGGCTACAAACTCCAACAAACATCCATCCATCCATCTAAACTTTCGCATTTACATATAATATTTAGTATGATTGATAAAATCGATTAAATTATTTGTTAAAATAACATTCGCAATTGGACTTTGATATTTAAATTATTCGCTTCCTTATCTACGTTATGCTATAAACATTTTACAACGGAAATATACTTCATCGATGGCATTTTTGCACGTTATTAATACTAATTATAAATTGCTACAGGAAAAATATGTACATTGATTTTGCATTTAATTACATTAAAATAGTACTGAAGGTCGTATTGTGTGGATTTATTAAGGCCTATTTTATTTTGTTACTTTACAAACGTGTAATTTATTTTGCATTACTTATTTACGGTGTACATGGCACTAAATTCAGAATAACGTAACTCTAGATACTTAACCCACTTCAAGTCCTAGTTAATATTTTTAAGGTAATTCAATGATATGACACACTGATAAATCTTAATTCATTGTATAAGACCTAATTACTGCACTACAGACAGACGGTGATTCCTATCAGATGCCTATCCAGTTAGTCGACGTGAGAAATTCATAGTGCAAATGTGGTAATGGTAAAGGGCAGTAGCTTCGTAAAGACTTAAATCGCTTCTTTAAGCTGCGCAATCGCCATACAGGTAAGGTGATATCAGGTAGACTAGACGATAGAACAGATCGTCCGATAACGAGGTCGTTGACACTAAAACGAGGTATTACATCTTACAGCGTAATGCTAGTTTAACACTAAAACACTAAGATAGAGCAGTAGACGTTCAAGTACACCGACTGTTAAAACAGCATTGTTTTGTCTTGGCGTGTGTTCAAATAATAGGAGTACTGCTTTGTCTAACTATTCTAACTTTACTGCCCGCGTGTGAAACTATAATAACGAGGTGCACGCAAGAGCCGGATAAATGCCCCTTAGATGAGTTACGTTTCGTGTCCGAAGCTATGATTTATAATATCATAGTATGCTCTTGGTAGTCGGTACAGTTTCTTACATGTGTAATTTATAGCTATAAAAACAATTTGTACCGTTCAAATTATATGACAGTTATCAACACAAGATGTAAGACTACCTGTTATAATTTATCTCATGTTAGATTTGATTATTTTGATAACTTAATTAATCAACTTGAGCAATTTTTGTTCGTCAAACAACATTTAATATTGACCTGCTGTATTTATTCAAACACAACACAACAAACACATCTACATCCTACTATTTGTGTTAACCCAACATTTTCAGGAATTTTAATCCTTAAAAGTCTTAAATCACTCCGTCGATAGATGTTAAAATCTATAAATTCAAACGTAATGATGATTCGCAACTTTTTTTTTAATTAACGTCGTCAGACATCAGATAGACAGCGACTTTGTTTATTATATTACATAACTCGATGTAGTTTCGTGACAATAATAGTGATGTACGTTTTATGGTGCGCAAGCTTATTGTGGTGGCATTAAAAACACTTCCTGGTAAAATATCTCGCTTGTTCTGCGGTTTGTTTCATATGCGGTCAACGTAACTAGACACAACAAATTTCCTTTATATCACGGATTACGTTGTATGATGCGAATCAAATGATCCGCGGACATGAATACCATTTGACCGTAAGTTGTGCAACGAGGGTTTGGCAACAGTTACGCAATGAGTACGCGTGCCCATCACTACGAATACGAGTCGAAACCACGCACTTACACTTTTTTACTTAGAAGTGTTAGTACTAGTTTCGGACCCCCTCTACATGGTCACTTCGTATCTTACTAATATTATAAATGCGTAAGTTTAGATGGATAGATGGAGGTTTGTTATTAAGGTATCTCTAGAACAGCTATTTGTTACATTTTCGATGTAAAACATAAACTGGAAGAAGACATAGGCGACTAATTATGTTTTTTAAATTCTGCGCGGACAGAGTCGTGGGCGACAGCTAGTGTTTAATAATATATACTAAGCAGTCGAAATGCTAATAAAATAGCATTTGACTACAAATGGTTAGAATAGAACCATACGGCGTTGGGCTAAAATATTGACACTTTTTCTAAAGCTAATTTTACTGCATGTGAACACTTCTGCAATGGAAATACTTGCGTTTTATATCTTTAATTAAGTTTTATATTATGTACGCAACGACATTACAACCAAGTTCTGATGAAACCTCTTATCGTAACTTCTTCAAAGGGTTTAGCTTATTTTCCCACAGTAACTCGAGTTAGTGTGGTAATGCAGCGGTCCACTGAGCATGAATGTCGCAGAATGTTTACCGTTTCAAATCGGGAACAAATTCATTCCTTCTACAGATACTCAGGAAACATGCATATCAATATGCTTAAAGGTTGCTTGTGTGCATAAATGTATGAATTCTCAAAAGGCGAGATGTGTTCGAGAACCACGCAAGTTCGTAATTTCTGCCTTTCTGAGATACTAGCTTGAGTTGTGTTAAATCATTACGCTTGGAAACAAAAAGTAATAGATTAAATATTATGTCCAGTTTTCCCCGATTTGGTAAAATTTAGCAATCAATTAAGGATGGCAATACCACAAGCCTTAGACGATAAATTGTATTGCACTTTTCTGGTAAATAAAATTTAGCATTTAAGAAATTTTATTTCTACAATTTGTCTTAAACCAGAAAGCAAATAAACCAAATGTCAATTCTAATAGAGCGAATGTTTCAGGAATCGCCGAAATATGGAGACAAAAAAAAACATTTCTTGAACGAAACTACAAAGCATAAACTATACCTACCGATGCATTAATATTCATACAAGCCTACCACGTATTTTAATAAGAATTTAACTAAGAAAAATATGTCATAGAGTTAATAAATAATTTAACCTTGACAGCTACATGAGCATGGGAACATTCATGATTGTAAATAAAAAACGAAATCTGTATCTAAACGGTAAAGCACACTAAGTTTTGCCATTGTGTTGAAATGCTCTAAATACTGTAACTAAATAAAATATAAGAAAACGACCATAAATAAACCGATATAATATCTATTTTTCCAGGTTTAGGAATTCCTGGAAGATCTTTTCCGTTCAGACAATTGATTATCACAGAAAAACAAAAATGTACATACACTTCGATTTGTGATTTTGAATTTTTTTATATCGTTAACTATAAGTAACAACAACATTCCAATGAATTGGAGGTCAGGAAAATTTAATCAATATTAATTCAACTTTAAAATGTTAAAAAAATACTTTAAAAAATATCGTGATTAAAAATACAGCGCTATTACCTTGTCACGAAAGATAACATATGTCGAGTAGCTAGATATTTTGAGGTTATCATTACGCAGGTCATATTTACAAAGACCTAAATTAATGCGTAATTAACGCTACAGAACGAAAACAACTCTTTTATTGTATCTCAAATATTTATGGTACAGTTAATTTTAAGAATTGACTTTATAATGTTATTAATAGTCATAGATTTTATGCGTTCAAGTTCAAATAAATTATTTTACATTAGAATAACAAACATAAAAAATGGAGATCCAGTTAACCATAGAGACAGTAACTTTATATGTTGATTAAACGATTAAACAGGAATTTATACGTAAGTTGTCGTTACCTTATCTGTGAAGATATTATTAAAGCAAAACATAGAAAGTGTAACCGGCTCGATAAACAACTTGTTGTGGTGTTTTAATTTGATTTGTTATCTGTCAATTTGTTTCAGGAAGAGATTTGTAGTTTGAACGTTTTAATAAAAGCTAGCCACAACTAGAAGTCACATATTTCAATGCTCTATCGTATGAAAAAAAAAAAGAATCAAAACAGATCATTTGGTGTAGAAATCCAATTTTTAGCCTCAAAAACATATCCAATTACAGAGCCCTGTGTAAAGCAACATGTCCATATGCCATTTCGACCTCCTTCTACTATAAGATAAATGTTAATGGGTGTTGGTTATTAGTTAATTAATCTAGATTTACCCAAAAACCCTTCTATTCGTTTTTTTTTAATGGGCAGCGCTTTGCCTCCCTCTAGTTAATTTTTGACATGATTCTGCCAAAGACATTAGTTACTTTATTATTTAAATCAATAATGCATTTTTCTACAATTCCATATATCTTTATTTGCTTATTTAATACATAATATTATCTACATAATCTCTAAGTTGGTAATACAAAATTTAATTTACTAGTTACATTTGTATTATAAATAAATGGAATAGACAACGTTTTTATCTGTTTCTATGCGGAATCACAAATTTGCGATAACTTTTTTCGCCAAGGCAATTGAAATATTCTTACCCAACGCATCCTATTGGAAGTTTTATACAACTTATGTCAACTGATAATTTTGTCTTTTATAATTGGGTCATACTGATAAGTCGTCGTCGAGGGAGACATCATTACGAAATGTAATATTAAAACCATATAAATGCTTTGAATAATAAAACAATACGAATTATAGTTTGAAAGCAATATTTGGACTAATTTAAACCAAGAATTAATTATTAGAGTAGAATGAAAAGCTTTATTGATTCCTTATAAAATATACACTAACAATGTAGGATACTTTTGAACATTTTTTTTTTAAATATTACAGTACTTGTGCAATTGCGAAACGGAAAAATCAACAACAGTGACTGAATATAAAAATATTATATAAAAATATGCACAATTAACTTTGGCAATAAAAACAATTTGTTTTTTTTATGTATATAGAATTAACAAAAATTTTGATTTAAAATGTTCCGGTTTGTAACAAATTATAAGGACCGCCTAATGCGGTTAAAGCCTCCTCCAATAGTTACTTAAGATAACTGTATACACTAAATTTAGAGTAGAAGTGACTATCAAATGAGTTAATAAGTTAAGAATCCGGTTTAAATCTGGTGAATAGATTCTTAAGATATTTTAGTTTTTTTGTGTCGTTTATTAAAATTCACACGAGACTTCAACAATATTAGCCACGCCAAAACTAATATTAAAAATTGAACAAAGGAAAGGGCAATTGGTTAGCACATCGGAGTTCTCATAAAAATCAAATGTCAGGGTCGTGAGGCAGTCGGTCGTGGGGAAGCCGACACAAAAAGTAAATCAAAAGAAGCGCGGTGTAGCGTTCGATTATTAAAGTTTTGTTATGACAGCGTAATGATGCGTGACGTAATACGTGACTAGTTTTTGATTGTTTTGTTGATAAGTATGGAAAAACTCAGGGATTTATTTTTGTCGAGAAACTTCAATACTATTTGGAATCAAAAAAATCTTTGTCAAAACAGTAATGAAAAAATAAATTCTCTATTTACTTAAATTATCTTTATACAAATATCACATAATTTTGTATATCTATGCCCTTACTTTTTAGATAAAAACAATAAAGTTAAAAAATCAATATTAACCCAACCTTTATTTTAATAGGAATGACAGAAAATATTTAACATATTGAATAATGTTCGTAAGGAACGGTTACATCCTTTTCGTGGTTACTAAATTGTCACCTTTGCAATATAAAATCGTAATTGATTATTAAGGAAGCGGTTTTTTATTTATATAAAATATTAATCCGTCATTAACAATGTCTGTAAACGTGACGCGCCCAGCCTTCGTGACTTAACCGGGCTAAATAAATTAGAATACAATAGACTAATATACTTGACAGGCAATTAATAGGTATGCATAATGATACACTTTATTTGAACACATACAAAATTGCACATTGACATGACATGTTCTCGCAGATCAGATTGACATGCGCTCAGGTATGCGAAGCCATAACTATTATATCGGCAAGCTATACGAGTACAACTAGATATAAAACTATATGACCTTGCTTGCGAGTACGAGTTTTTCGACAATGGAAATGCACATTAACAGAAATGTCAAGTTAGGACTTTTATTCCTTTTTACAAAAAACCCTTAGTTGGAAAGTAATCATACTAATATTATAAATGCGAAAGTTTAGATGGATGGATGTTTGTTAGAGTTTGTAGCCTAAACGGCTGAACGGATTTCGATGAAATTTGGCATAGATGTAGAGGATAGACTGGAAGAACACATAGGCTACTCACTTTTGTTTTTTTAATTCCACGCGGACGGAGTCGCGGGCGAAAGCTAGTAAGATATAAACGGCATTGAAAACAACAATTTACTTTCAATCAGGGTGGAATATATTTTTCAAGTTTTCTTGTTTAGTCACAGTGTGCTTTGACATTATTTTGACATTCTTCTTTACTAGTAAAAACTACTCATAAATAGGGATACAACACTAGTGATGACCTTCCGAACTTTCGGTTCGTTGATTTTGTTTTTCTTAAGAATTATAATAAAACATAAGATTATTGGTTGTGAACAAGTTTTAGTGTTTGAGGTTACGACAGCGCTCAGCCAAGGTACCGTTTGATGTTCATTGGTGATAAGGTTCATGATAGCGACATTAACCTAGAAAGTGTCATTCACTCTCGCCTTCAACAGATATATTTAACTAGCTGTCGCCCCCGACTTTGTATGTGTAGAGGTCGTATTTTCCAAAAAAAATCTTATTCAGCTACTTAACATTTTTATGTCAATGTTCAAGTGTTTGTTATGATGACTCTATTTCGTGACTTAAAAATGTACCTAATGAAATTCATTCTTTCACCAATTACAGTAACACTGACAAACGTGTATTCCGCATCCGCGTCCGGTGTTAATAAACCACATGATCCGGTATAAATAAAACATTCCACAAACACGAAATCACGCTTCATAGGTTTTTCATAAATTATGTTTCTAACTTAAACACATTGCTTAACTACTCGTGTAGAAATAAGTAGTAAGTAGATGACTATAAGTAAAAAATATTAAAACTGTTATACATTTTGTAATCAAATAATAATCAAAAAATATACAATCCATTGAAAAATGTAATTTAAATAAAAAAAAAAAGTGACTTCCAAACAAAATAGTTACACTAAAAACCAAAAAGTAACGAAATATTTCCTTGAATACGTAAGCCTCCCTTATTGTAGCTGTAATGTCTCCATTGTACAATTATTATTACTATAGGCAGTGATATTTCTACGTATGGCTTTCTAAATTTTTACGTATAGTAACATTTAAGTAATAAATCAGCCTTGACTTACACCGACTTCAAAGAAATAAAAAGTTAAAAGATCGTTTTTTATAGTATTTAATAGAAAACATTCTATAAGCAGTACAATGTCGCATTCATGTATTAGCATATGACTGACAAATACAACGCAATGTGCAATATCACTCTCATCGTATTTTGTTGACGGTAACAATTATCGTGTCATCTTCGCTTCGAAATGGAAAGTAAAATTCAAAGCCGATATTCCCGCATACAAGGTACGCGATGCACACACGGCCTTGATTGTGCACATAAGTTGGTTTACGATTTAAACAAACTTGAATATGAACATAAAAATATTATTGTTTGATAAAAAAATATCAACAGTATTTTACCTCGAAGCGTAAAAACTACAAAATGTGGCAGTGGTTTTTATTATTTTTATTCAATTAATAAAAACATTCATAGATAGGCAGTTCTTATTTGCTTTTAACATAAACACCCAGCGTCCATATCTTATAACTTAGAGAAACCACATTAAAAACGACAAGAACACAGTTATAAATTACCCAGGAATTTTTAGACTAGTTATGTTTGTAATAATTATAAATGAGACTACATATCTCCCAGTGGAGTTACAACTTTCGATCACAAAAAACTGATACGTTAGCCCGGCCTTGACCCATTGCGAGTGCCCTGACATCGAACCCGTTCGGATTTCTCTCTCAACTGTGATCCTCTCCGAGCATTTCAAGGTGATGCCATATCAGAACACCACACAGCAATGTTACAATGTTCATTTATGTTCAATAAAAACAATCGGGGACAAATCTGTTCTCATATCTTTAACTACACTAACAATGTGAGAAAAATCGCCCTGTATCTGCAATCGTTGCATTGGTCCTTGGCGAATTTCTGTTAAGATTGTAGATAGTAAACGATAGTCTTACTTTTATCTGAAGATAAATTTATACCAAAAGTAAATAGTGGAACTGATCAATCCTCGTATAATATAATATAATCTATATCTATATCTATATCTATACTAATATTATAAAGAGGAAAACTTTGTATTTTTGTATTTTTGTATTTTTGTATTTTTGTATTTTTGTATTTTTGTATTTTTGTATTTTTGTATGTATTGAAATAACTCAAAAACTACGGGGCCGATTTAAAAAATTCTTTCACCATCAGAAAGGTAATTTATCTGTGAGTAACATAGGCTATATTTTATTATTACTAATGTTCAGGAACTATTAATAAACAGCGTGTTTCTGGACGCCGGCGTTAAACATTTACTAAACTTTAACTTTTCTCGGCTTACGCTGCGTAAACCGTTAGAGGTATATAAAAATGATGTATGAAAGAATTGTAGATCTCAAAAAGTTCTACAGAAAAGTCAGCGATAGCATATATCTATCTTTAACGGTTTTCTTACAATAACCACTTTTTTGTTTACAAATTGAATTAAAAACCTTACGCTATTTGCAGCGTTCTTTTATTGGTTTCAATATTAATCCTTATCCAAATAAATGCGTTTGTTATCAGGAGAATTTAATGAAGAATAAAATTGTTCTTTACAGTATTAAAATTGGACTAATAGTTTAGAAGATATCGCGAACACAAACAATAAGGGTAACCGAAAAATCAGCTTACAAGCTACCGGGCTTAGAAATTTGGAATCTTGCATCGGTAGATTTCTGTTATTACGTAGATTACTACAAAGTTAATACTTTTGGTAATAGGTTGAAAAAAAAGGGCGAACGTAATAGGTTATATTTGTAATTTCACGCGGGCGAAGTCGCGAGCAACAGCTAGTCTATACTAATATTATAAAGAGGAAAACTTTGTATTTTTGTATTTTTGTATTTTTGTATTTTTGTATGTATTGAAATAACTCAAAAACTACTGGGCCGATTTAAAAATTCTTTCGCCATCAGAAAGGTAATTTATCTGTGAGTAACATAGGCTATATTTTATTATTACTAATGTTTAGGAACTATTAATAAACAGCGTGTTTCTGGACGCCGGCGTTAAAAATTTACTAAACTTTAACTTTTCTCGGCTTACGCTGCCTAAACCGTTAGAGGTATATAAAAATGATGTATGAAAGAATTGTAGATCTCAAAAAATTCTACAGAAAAGTCCGCGATAGCATATATCTATCTTTAACGGTTTTCTTACAATAACCACTTTTTTGTTTACAAAATGAATTAAAAACCTTACGCTATTTGCAGCGTTCTTTTATTGGTTTCAATATTAATCCTTATCCAAATAAATACGTTTGTTATCAGGAGAATTTAATGTAGAATAAAATTGTTCTTTACAGTATTAAAATTGGACTAATAGTTTAGAAGATATCGCGAACACAAACAATAAGGGTAACCGAAAAATCAGCTTTCAAGCTACCGGGCTTAGAAATTTGGAATCTTGCATCGGTAGATTTCTGTTATTACGTAGATTACTACAAAGTTAATACTTTTGGTAATAGGTTGAAAAAAAAGGGCGAACGTAATAGGTTATATTTGTAATTTCACGCGGGCGAAGTCGCGAGCAACAGCTAGTAATATTATAAAGAGGAAAGATTTGTATTTTTGTATGTATTTGATTCACGCAAAAACTACTGGGCCGATTTTAAAAATTCTTTCACCATTAGAAAGGTAATTTTTTAGTGAGTAACATAGCCTACAATTTTTATTTATTTTTTAAATTTCACGCGGGTGAAGTCGCGAGCAACAGCTAGTATAATATAATAACGTATTATTTAATAATAATTTCAAGGTGAAATGTATAATTGCTTAATAACACCTTTATCTTACTTTTTAACAAATTAAACAACAAATGTCAGTTCTATCTTAACATCTTCAATGCCATACGATTTTCACGGAACGTCGCGTCGGCAGTACTGCACTTGAAAAAAAAGTAGAGTAAAGTAACATAAAAGTCTTATTTCCTAATTCTTGGATGTATTTAAACTTTTTGAGGAATCTACAAATTGATGATGATTATATGAAGTGTAATTGCCTTAGCAATAAAATTGGAGATGTAATTATGGAACGTCGCCTATGTAATTTATAGTAATAAGAAAAAGGCTCCTATACTTTTGTAACTTCTAAGTGTAAGTACCATCGCATCAATAAAGGTTATTTTTGATGAAGAAATTTAGATGATCACAATTACTTATTGTATTGCACTGAGTAGTATTTGGAAATATTTTGAAAACACGTTACAGTGGCTAATGAAATCGTAAATACTCGTATACTAAAAAGGTCATAAGTACACACTCAGTAATTATAGGCTTAAAATCTCTAACAAAAGACCTTCCAGTAACCACAAATAACCACTGACATAGGCTACAAAAAATGTTGTTATCTCTGTCTTTCCAAAGTGAGTGACAGGGATGACAATATGTTTTTGTACTTGAAACCCACGATGGAAGACAAGTGCTTGGGCTTTAAGAATGTCGTAGAGTCACGACACGATTTTAGCAGAAGGTGGCAACTTATGGAATTTAATAAACTCCGCTTTATATGGACACACAAGTTACGTCATTAAGTCCATAATTAAAAATTGTTGTAAATTATTACTTTATTTTTTTTATGGTATTTTATAGAGTAAATATTATCCTGTGTTTTGTGTATGAAATCAAAGAGTTTCATAGGGTTTTATGTTGAAAAAATATAATTGAAATGTTAATTGCGGGACCTCTGTCACCCAGCGTCCGGTGTTTACGCAAACCTTCTGATTGTACCTAAAGTACATAGTTGCAGCAATCAGCCTTGCATTGTAACAATATATCTTGTTATAGAAGATTTCGAAAATCCGAAGGTTAAAACTATCTGTTAATAACCGAAATCAAATAAAGATCAAAAGTCGAGAAAGTTTTTGTTCATTACAAAACGTAGCTACAAAGGTTTCAAAAGTTACACATCACTTTAGATCATCATCAACTTGCCCTTATCCCTTATGGAGGGTCGGCACAGTATGTGCTGCTCTTCCATACATCTCTATCAGCCGTCATATGAGTCCTGAATCCACTCCTTTCTTAAGCATATCCTCTTTCACGCAATCCATCCATACTTCTTCCTCTTCCTTTGTAGCCATCCACATTCATTCTTAACACTTTCTGGTTTATGTCCCCATCGTCTCGTCGCATAACATGTCCATACCACTTTAGATCACAGATTAAATATTATTTTATCTAGTTATTTTTATTTTAAGTTTATCTGGAGGCAACGACTTTGAAACCGGTTGCTGTAAGTCCCCAGAGTTGGTAAGAAATGTTCCTCGGGTACATGGATGCTATCTTAAAAAATAAATAAAATTAGAAACATGAACTGGCACTATTTTAGCACATTATTCTTTCTCATTGCACGAATATCTTAACTTAGAACTTCACGCATGTTATTATTGCTTTATAATTCCCTTTTATTTTGTGTTTATCGCATAATTTCACATAAAACTATTGAATTTAAATGCTTTCACGCCTAATTTCCCTATAAATTGTCACAAGGCGCACTGAGTCAGCACCATCAAGAGAATTCTTAGTAAATTTGCGTAGTTGTTTCACTTTAAATTAAGGCAAGGATAACCAGCAGGAACTTTAAATGTGCTCTTACTGTAGTGGCAAACCAATGTCTCCTAGCATGACGTAATTGTTATTTACCTCCAAATCCTTACTTTTACCGGCTTATACCTCCGTCTCGGCAATTTGGATTTACGATTTAAAAAAATCGATTGGTCTAGGAAATCTGTATGTTAATGTTTATTGGCTGTAATTATTACTTTATTTTTGACAATTGGTGGAACATGTTTACCATCTTTGTGTATTCTATCACTTTAGCTGTTTATGAAAAAGAGAGAGCCGAGTATTGTCATTCTAAGAACTCCGTCAGTTACGTAGAACAATTTGCAACTTTACTTATAGCTTTCATTGCTCTATATTCAGATACCAAGATAATCTTGTTATTTTATACCAATGCCATGAATATGAATGTCAATGAGTAATCGTATTACGATTGCGTATGACAAAAGCATTTAAGTAATTGCGAGCAGCGACACTATGACGAATTTGTGTCACTAGTTCAATGCGACGCACCCGGACATTTTTGACCTAACGCTCTTTATTGTTGCACGTTCAACTTTAAGTAACTTTCAGGTTATCTCCTTAATTAGTGTAGTGTTAGAGACATAGAGTAATGCAACGAATTCCATAAAGTAATAAACGTTTAAAAATTGCTATCAGTGTGCTAAACGACCACTTATCACCGAGTTAGCGGTTAAGTTACAAGACTTGAAACAACTAATTTTGTTTTAAGTTAATCGTGATCTCTGGGCTTTAAACGGAAAGATAAACGTTGAGTTTTAATAAAATTAATCAAACTATTGTACCAAATGTAATTATATTCCGATGTTCTTTCATCAAGATTGATATACGAGGAGAAATTAAATACGGATGAACTGACACCGATGTTGATATTTTCTCATGTTCTACTTTTTCATTGATTATGAACATAGTTTTTTAAATTAATGAGTATAGGGTAACACTTATGGTAATTATAACTTAAGGTAAATGAGTATGGATAAAGTTGGAGGAGGCTTGTACCCAGAAAGGGGGCCAGATAGTGGAATAAAAAAGATAATAAACAAATAAATAAATAAATAGATAAATAAAGAGTAACACTTAGAAAAAAACCGTTTAAATAATTTTCGGCAACAGTTATGTTATAATATTGAAGATATAAAGTGCACTTACCTTAAATACTATTTTGTCTTCCTCCATTGTTGGCGTAGACCTTTTTGGGGCGGTATGTAATACAACGACCTGTTAAACATATAAAATCACGGGTATTATTTCAAATGATAGGAAAAATATTAAGCCCTCTAGGGCCCAAAAGTATCCACTTTCATAAAGCGTTATTTTAGAATCTTTAGCGAAGAAGAAAAACTATTTTCACCATTTTAAACAAGCACATTTTAGGTATAAACGAACAATTTAGATTATGAAATTAAATTTGATTGCATATTTTATTATAAGTACAAATATTGTTTTAATGTCAAGGACTTGTTATCCAAATATTATTAAATAAATACGGAATAAATAATGAGATGGACAGTATCTGAACTTGATCAGAAGTCTGAGATAAATGACAACGCAAAAAAACATTTAAATTGAAGCAAAAAAGTGTACAATTAAATTAAGTTTGGCGATCTTTTTTTGTTTATCATATTTGTATGTTAATCTTGTGTCAATCATAATGAATAAATAAATCAAAGAAACGTAATTATATCTGTACAGAACTGAACCTAAGTAATCCAGTTTACACTCACACCTAGATGACCAGCATCTCACATTTTTATCTCAATTTTTCCATAGACAATGAGAGGGACGACGATATGCTTTCTTTTTTATTAATAATTCGTTGGAAGTCCACGGCTATTGAGCTGAGGTTATCAGAAGTTTATTTTTAACTTCAAAGTTTATCTTCTGTTCAATAACAAAGATTTGTTTTTGTTTAATACTATTTACCAGTGTTACTAAAAAGCTTTTGGTGATTTATTTGTACACACGCCTACAATTACCTAGATGCAACTAAAAATGCAGTAATGTTAAGTCAATCTATTCTCCACTTCTTTGATACATTTAGTAAACAAACAAATACTATTAACATACCCTTGGTCGGCGTACCAGGAAGACGGTCATTGAGTATAACAGGACGCAAGTACAAAAATTAAAAATACAGTTGCCGGCTATAATTACCATGCTAACTAACAAATGCCAACACTCACATGCAAGTCACGAGTCTTACTAATACCAATAACTACTATTTCTATAATACTTTTATATCAACAATAGACCACAGAGAACTGCATTTTCTCGTTCTGTATCGTATACAGTTAGAAAACATTCCTTTCGGTACCATAAACAGAAAACATTTCATTGTGTAGTCATCTCTATTCATACATAATCTTTATTAATTGGAATTTCGACAAAACTGACATATTGTTGATTTTAATATTATGAGTTATTTCATTCTTTAAATGTCATGTAAGGAAACTTTAATGTAACTAATCTACATATAATGTAGTCATTTCCAACAATACATAGAACAATTGGACATATTTTTAGAAATTACTCAAGTTTTTATCTGCACTATGTAAATTTCAAACAAAAACAAATCTAAGACAATACGTGTTAAATTTCGATAGCCTTTTGTATTAACATTAAGTTAATTGAAAGTGAAATAAAAAAGGAGTTTACTCATTATGAACTTAAAGCTTAGGTAATCTATCGAATTTTGCTTTTGTTTGAGATATATTAATCATCATAACATTTAAAATAACATCCGTAGGAGCCGTCGATTGATGTATTCTTTTATCCAAGCTTATAAAAGAATAGATAAATAATTAGTGTGAGGGAGGCTCAAAGGTTATGACATAAATAATTATTCAACCTACAGCTTGAATGGTTGCCACTGCAGCCTTCAATTGCACATCTTGCTTTATTGTGTAGAATAAATTAAGATTTACATTACACGAGAGGTTATGTGTCTTATGCATGAATTACATCAGTGAATACCGATATAAAACTTATCATGTTCAAACAATAAATTATTTAATACTTTGTTAAATTAAAATAAACTAATCATTGTTCTTTTATTTAATTAATAGATTCATTATAATATAATTCTTATAAAGATTACATAGTTATTTCTGTATCAACGCCTAAATGTTGCAAGCATTTAAATTAATATTAATCCGATAAAAATATCCGTTCTAGTATTAATAAATATTAGTATAATACAATCAGATATATCATCTGTACATCCGCTTAAATTAGGACTATGCTAATGAAATAACACCGATTACCGATCTTTACAATGCTCTTGGTTTAAAAATTCCTTTAAATAGTTGCATAAAAAGTTACTGTAAATATTGTGTATTACAGCATTCTAAAACTACGTTTTTTCTGTATTCATTGTTTCTCACACGATACATAAGTTCGGCTTGTTATTTTTTACAACCGAATTGTACATGGTGCGTAGTTTCGAAGATGAATTAGTTCGTTCCGCTTAGAAATCGAACGTCCGTACTTCGGCAGATTCGTGCGCAGCGCTATGAAGCAACATCAAGTACAGTCAACGACAGATGGCTTTAAATAGCCTATTATTTTAAACCTTTATAGCACCTCTGTCAAAGTTGTAGTAAATTTCGTTAGTGCCTATACTAAGAGAGGCACTTAATGAAGATTTGACAATTTTGAGTACGAACACATCACTTTGCTATTGCCTCGAAGCCTATCGTCGAAGTTAGTCTTGCGAATGTAAAGTTATGTTGTCACTATGTTTTTTGAGAGATATTTCTCGGCCACTGTACTTGTAATATTGCATTACCGCGGCATCGAACCTAACCTTCTTCTATATATTTACATTTTATTTTAGTACAGAACAGATTTGTTCATATATACTTTTTATGCTTGTCCTTGATTTAAATACTAGAAACACTTTTAAATACACAACGGCCAATAACTGCAACTAAAAATTGCATTATAAAATTACGGCGGGAAAGTGCTTGTGGGCTTATTTTCACGTAATTTATTTGACTAACCATATAAAGTATAAACTAAATAATAAAAGCCAAAAACCAATTAAAATTAAGTACAGGGGACACATTAAAAGATCTTCAGTTTCCCTTGAAGTTAAATAATAAAATGCGCAAGTTACAAAAGGTATAGCTAATATAAATGTTTACTGTGAGAATGACCTAAAATTGTAATTTAACGAGCGATTCGTTCATTGTGCGCATCGAATTTGAATTAGCTTGCACAAAATACTTAGTCTGTACATACATAATGATATTATTTAATATATGCTTGTAAATTCAATATTTTTACTTTACTGTGAAAGTTAATAACCAATTGTACTTAAATGATAAAAATTGAGAAATCCGAAAGAGTTTTTCATAGTTAACCTTAAAATGGGCAAAATAACCTAAAAAAGATGACGGATGTAATTCACTGTTTCGGTTAACATGTAAGTCTTTACCGTTGATAAAAACATAAGTGTTCAACAACCAATAACCATACCTAGGATCAAAGTACATTATTAAAAACAAAAATAGATAATACCGGATATAATATAAAATAATCTCTAACTTATCATTATTTGATAACACTTTTGCATCGTTACCGACAAAAAAATATATTTAAAGTTAGGTTATATAGTATATATAGTATTCACTTTCCCGTAAAAACATTACCCGCCTATTAATCGTGCATATATTCATATGAACGAGAACTGAGTAATCATCCCGTATTTTACTCATTAAAAGATTGTAATAGTCACGTTCATTCAACTCGTCTAAAACAAATCATTTTGAATAGAATATTGTTCTGGGTACCATGAGTGGAAACTATGACTGTGATGTCTATGCGTTCACGTTTTAAGATAAATACCTACAAAGATAGTGTATTCCTATCGTCTACAAGACAAATCCTTGTTCAGAACCTAGATCTAATTTTAGCCTAAGTTATCGCCAGCGTGTAATTAAAAAATAATAAAAATATGGCCTATGTTACTCAGTCATAATATAGCTTTTTAATGGTGCAAGAATTTTTGAAATCGGTTCAGTAGTTTTTGAGTTATTTCGATACATACAAAAGTACAAATCTTTCCTCTTTATAATATTAGTATAGATATGTAACAAAATTTCTTTTGAGAAGATTTAGAAAATTATTAAATCTACGTAAGTTATCTTTGAGCATATGTATGCTGTGTGCTTCCTGCCAACTGTACTGTACTGTAATTATTTTAAAGCCTATTCTAAAGCCTTTAGAGAAAACAGGAAACACTATTTATTCTCTTGAATGTTGATCGTAACCAGAAATATTAAAAAACGTCATCTCATAAAACATTTTATGTTTTAATTCATGCAATTTAAAAGTTTGTTATTGATAAAGCCTAAAGCTTGATATTGGAGATTACACCAGGTTAATCGGAGTTAATATTTTATCATTCGTCCATAATTACTTACTTGTAAATGACTTAATTTAAAAAAAGTTCAACACACCACTAAGTTATCGCAAGTTACAAAACTCTTGCGTTGTTTATCATAAGCTTTACTCGGTTGTCATGGTAACGCGTGGGGAATTAAAATGGCGTTTTGTGCGCGCGCGCCGCAATGTACGAACGCGGACTGGCTTCGCTGCGCGCGGCCGTCGACCACCACCGCGGCTCCTCAGAAAGCGAGAGGAAGAGCAGGCCCCGAGCCTGTTTTGTTGCACGAGGACGCGTTTTCATTAATCCAATCGACTTAATAATATACTCGTTTATATTCACGTTACTTGTATCTAGTTTTCGCTACCACCACAATCAGTTTATTGTGTATCGCATCTCAATATAATTAGTAACGACCCTCCCTTGAAACGTCAACTAAACAATACAATACTAATAACCAAACGATGAAATGTATCGAATAACCTACGTCGCAGATTGCTAGACCTTGAACTGTTGAATTTGTATTTATGATAAGAATTCTTCAAATGTGTAGGTCATGATCAAATAAAAGTACTCTTATGTTATAAAATTTATTTCAATACAATAAGTAAGTAAGAAAAATAATAACTGTCATTCGGAATACATCAGTATAATATATCTTAATTTAAATTTATATCCTACGTTCTACACAAAGGCACCTAATTATCTTAATTAATTAAAAAGTAAAGATATACAATTGATACCTAAAAATAACTTTATAAAATAATCCATTTCATACAAAAAAGTCCCCGTTTAGGGCAGATCTTAAAAATTACACGATGGTTTGTGAAATGGTGTTCAGGCTACAAAAATAAGTGTTACAAGTAAAAGTATGATTATTGTATGATAAAAGCTACTTACTCTGAATGTTGAATAAAAAAAATTACATCGGCTAATGCCAGTTAAAACAATACAATTTAATTAATTATAAAACAAATGATATGATGCATTCTTGTGGCGGTCACTAATGTGCAACACGCATATTTTATTACTGACGTAAAATGAATATTGTTACTTTAAATGCTTAAGAAATAATTTAATATTTACTTCACATTTTAATTCAAAATATTTAAAAATAATTTCGCCGATTTTCACCAATTAACAAAAAAAAAATTGTTGACCAAAACCGGGATTCGAACCCACGATCGATCATCGGTAATCCGTACTTTGAACCATGAAGCTATTGGCGTTTTGATTTCGGTACATAGTCTTATCGCAAGTTCAAAGTATTAGGTTTCTTTTTTTATTTAAAAACATTTAAAACAACAATACTTCATCCGCAATACTAATAAATAAAACTAAAATTAATAAGTAAACATGAGTACATAAGAAAGAAATAACCAAAGAAATTACACCAGAAACGAATGTTAGTAAGATCTGAAAGCTAAAACTTTGTTATAGTAAGTTAAGGCTTAGTTTGTAAATATTGTGCGAATAATTATCAACAATATATTACGCCGATCACAAACTTAACTAAATACATTTACCAGTGCCGGATTAAGCAAGCGCGGGGCCTGTAGCAAATTCTGTCAAGGAGCCCTTGTTTTGCTTTAGGTTCTCAAGTCTAGGGCATTAAATATAACGAAACTTTTAATTTAATTTTGATTAAACATTACAACATTAACGTTAAAAAAATACCTAATTATTTTTACGCTTTAAAGTAACGAAATCGAGTTTTTCTCCTATCTAAATTAATATTTTTAATGACTGTCAAAACATGCGTTGGAGCGCGGGACCCCCAAAATAGAGGGCCTGTACCATTTGCTACTCTTGCTATATGGCTAATCCGACACTGACATTTACATCTCCAATGAAAATGATAAAGTACTAATTAATATTACAAACACCATTGTGATTATATACAATGTAGATGTAGATTTTATATCTAAATAGTATTGACAACTTGATCGAAACATTTAGCAACAAACTGTTCTTTTTCGTCCAGCTTTTTGACATCGCTATTCTCATGGCGAGTGAGCATAGCGTCTTGTAGAGCATTCAGTGCTTCCGAAGTGAACCTCTTGCCTTTCAGGTGTGTTATCACCGAAGCCTCTCCATGGAAACCTGACTCAATGAGTCCCGGAGGGATAGATAGAGTGACGTCATCGATCAACCCTTTCTCCACCGTCATATTGATGACCAACTCCTGCGTTGCTGTGTACACCTTCGAGGGGGCGAGGAGTTCCGCTGGTACTGGGAATGTGCGACTCACGGTGAAAACTGGCGTCCGGCCAAAACACCAGTCCCAACTTTGCAGTTCCTGCTTCAGTTCAGCAAGACCTATTGTAACATATTAAATTATCAATTTTGTATGCTTTTGTAATTATCTCACAATAGACACTATAACTTGAGGCCAAGACCCCCTTTGGGTCGCTGCGCCAACGCAGTAAGTAAGTAAGTAAGACACTATAACATGATATCTAATTAGTTAAATTCTAGAAAATTAAAACTGCAAGATTAAAATTCGTCGAAAATAAAAGCCATAAACAAATAAAACACTTACAAATTAAAAACATTTACCTGGGAACCAATTATCAGTGGGGTTCACAAACTGGAAGCCTCTCTGCTTCGTGATCAAGCCTTGTCCACCATCTTCGATGTGGAGAGCTGGTGTGCGAAGGTACTCGTAGCCTACAGCGGTCTGCAGACTGTCCACGGTCACCTTGTGGTCGATGTCCGCCAGGTTGGCCACCGAGGAGCGCGTTGACTCCGTCGCCTTTGTCTGTATGCCATGCTAAATAGAATTATGTGTCCTTAACAATATGTTTGTGATCGGAAGGAAAAGGTTTGGGTTAATATTAGTCAAGCAGATTGTTAGTGAAGGCGAAACATCTATTATTGAGAACAAAACACACTAAACAAAAGAAACAAAGCCAGGAAATAAGATAAGTATGTGATCATTAATTGATAATAATATCCAATACAAAAAATAACTTAATAGACTATTTTAAAGTAAGATATCTTGTCACGTGCATGAAACACGTGAGTTAGATAACCCAGTCTAAGTTGTGTGAAAATCATTAAAGAAGGCACTGTTCATACATCAATTTAAGTTTACATACATTTAAACATTTAAAAATGTATGGAAATGTATGGTATAGGATAGAGAAAGTTGGGAAAATAAATGGGTTAAATATTAGTGTTTTATTATTACAACCATTACCAAAAAAAAACAAAAAAATCGTATTTATCAGTAAAAGTATATCAAAGGTGAAAAACATATTATTTTGTTAGGATTTAAGTATGCTTACCTCTCTTTTTGACAGAGATTTGCTGAGATCTGCCTTGTTTGCATTGACTAGAAGTGTACAATGATGATATGCTGTTAAACGACCCAATTTTGCAGCTGTTCCAGAAATCTATACATACTATTAAGGAAATCAACAACATTTGAATGAATTAAGCCATACACATGTTTTTTAAATAACAAGAAAACAACATACTATATAAAGTATATAAAAATTAAACATTGATATCAAACACTAGAGCAAGAAGGTCATTAGTAATATTTTAAACATTATTATTATATGTAATTTTTTTCTAAGTGGACATTTAATAAATTAATTAAATAAGGAATTTTTAACTTGATTTTCTATATATTTAAAAAGGATACTTTATAATTATCTCGAACAACAATGTCATCACGCTTATTAATAACAGATTTGATTCCAAATCCTCTGAATAATGCTCTCTTGATGAGTTCCAAGTTGTACTTCCTGTCATATCTCTCCCGAGGTGTGAAGAAGGTAATGTTGAGATTTCCACGGTCATGATAGACAGTACCTCCTCCACTGTTGCGACGAGCAAGAGATATATCTTTCTCAGTTAAGTGAGCAATATTAGCTTCAAGCCATGGATTCTGGTGACGACCAATAACAACAGTAGGCTCATTTCTCCACACCATCATAACATGATGGTTGGTAAAGTCCATGTTACGGTACATCCAGTCTTCAAGAGCCAAATTGGTGTAAATATCAGTGGATTGAGACATAAAAACTGACTTTGTGATCTCTCCCTCCGCTGGGAGTACTCTCTCTTTCTTTTTCAAAGTTACATTGTTGCTGCTCGTAACAAGACAGCGTGAGCTGCTTCGTCTAGTTACTCCCACAACGAAGCATACTCCACTTGTTACAATTTTTCTCATCATTGTTTGGGCCATGTTTACTTATATTACACAAACGGGCACTTTTCTGTATGAACCTTGGAAAGGCAGTGTTTAAGCGTAAGTTTCTTAACCTTTATAATATACTTTAGTAAAACTATTAAAAACAAAGTCCAATTATCTAATGCATATGGCAACAAGCATCAGTGTCAGCCGATGAGAGTGAGATCAAATATTCGTGAAGGGCAATGGTTTGGTGCAGCCACTTCCAGGTTTGGTGCAGGGTGTTAATTCGATAACGAATACCCAAACAGTCGCGACAGTCACTTGGCATTCCTCCTCTTGGATGCAGGATTAACACAAAAATTACCACACAACTGAATTAAACAAAACGGATACTTTGAAACGACGATACAAGCGTCCGCAAGATTAAATTATTTAGACAATGAAACTAAGCGACATTCAGAACCGAGCACGAACGCGTTACGATGTCTGATGAGTTAAATTACCTTCTGTCGTCTCATTTTATGCACACTGATAATGATAAGCGGGCCGAGGAACTGAGAGGTCGGGCGAGGGCATTCGAAGTTCACTCGAAGACAAGCAAACAAACAGCTATAATAGATAAGCACGATTCAGCCACGCGCACAATTTTATCAGTACTCTATATAGTTATAAGATAAATTCCACAACTACTTGAAACAAAGTATTAAACTCGATTTGCTAATTTATTCAAAGTTTTATAACATGTTTTGTGAATAAATTATATTATTCTTTGACATTTGACAACTCGATGTTGGAAAAGTACTAGTGACGTCTCGCTGTTCGACTAGAATTCCTATTCGATTAAAAAGAAATAAACATAGTGATTTAAACTAAAACGACTTCTACAAATGTGCAACAATGATAGCATCCATATTCTTATGCTTTTTAGTTTCCGAATTTTTTATAGAGAACCATGACTAGCAGAGTTATTACCGATAACAATTTTACTTAACAAGATTGAAGAATTCTAAAATATCAACCAAACGTTTCATTTTGCTATAACATAGTATTTATTATAGGACAGCAGAAGACAAAACACTCGTGTGCTCGTGAGGAATTTTTAAGTCCACCAATCGAATCGGTTTTACGTAAAGAACATAATCGTATAACGGAACTTAACTATATTTTTATAAACGTCAACGTCGTTATGACATTTGAAATTGAAGTCACATTGACGTTTGACCGTAATCTTTTTGATATTTGCCGTTCTAATAACATTTTACGTGATATCTCATTGAGTAAAATACATCTATTATACGAAAATGGCCTTTAGAACGACAGCAGTCGCTCGCAGTGAGTATAAAATCACATCATATACATACAAATACAGCTTAAGCCAAACTATAGTAACATAGGCTTTGTTACGTTATGTAACTCATTGTAAATTATATATTTTCAGGTGCCTTAAAGAAATGGGCTTATAACCTATCTGGCTTCAATAAGTATGGTAAGTTGAAATAGTTGTGTAATACAGCTTTTGCCTTATAAATAATCTAATGACATGTCAAATTGTTAAAGGGCTTCTGCGTGACGACTGTCTTTATGAAAATGAAGATGTACAAGAAGCATTGCGCCGTTTGCCTGAGCATGTAGTCGACGAGCGTAATTTCCGTATTGTTAGAGCAGTTCAGCTCTCAATTCAAAAGACTGTGCTGCCGAAGGAAGAGTGGACAAAGTATGAGGAGGATAAGCTCTACCTAACACCCATCGTAGATCAAGTTATAAAAGAAAGGCAGGAACGTGAACAGTGGGAGAAGAATTACTAGATTACTTGAACCTCAGGAAATAGTGAATTTTGTTAGCCTTAATGGATGCATCCTATTTATTGTTTTAACTTTTTGTAATCATCTTATAAAACATGTAAAATAGCTTATTATGTGCTAATTGAAGTTGATTACACCAAAACTATTTAACATCTAATTTGTGTTTGCTTTTGTAAATGGAAGTGCAAATTGTGTATTTCGCAAAATGAAGTAAAACATTACATAAAGAAATCTAAATTATTTATTTGTGGTTTGTTGTCCTTTTATTATTCTAAACTGCAATTTTTTCTTAGAAATGCAGTAACGGAAAACCACATTTAAGGCATACTATTAAATTAATAGTTGCTATAACTATTGTTGCTATGTCTGCTAGTACCTAATACTACAACAGGGATGTTGGATATAACATTCAATAATAGAATATAAACAAACAAGTTTTTTTCTACAATTTATTTGTAAATTGGCACATGAATTATAAATTTTGTATACACCAAATAATGTATCAATAAAATGGTATATTCAATAGTTGAAGTTAAGGAAATCTACAGTTATTTTCTTACATTTCATGTTAAATGGAACTTTCTACAAAAAGTCTAAAAACAATGGAATAAAAGGGCCTTCGAAAGAATAAAATATGGTCCCTACAGAAACATGGAATCACACAAAATGCAAATCTAAATCAAATGCATATGGAATAACAACAGAAAATGGAATAGGTGTAATTTACACAAACATAAATTATAAAGACACAAAAAAGTAACATTTTTTAATTAAATGTAAAATTTAAATCTCCGACAATAAATCACAATATTTACTACTCACTATGATAGTTAATATTACAGATACAAAATCGATGATCTTGTATCTATAAATATAATAAAAATGGAGTGTCTGTTTGTAATATCAAAAGAACAATTCCAGATTTCAGGAAGATGATGTATTTGCGTTGCTGATAACGAAAATCGAATTTAAAATTACGGGTAGTCCCCGAAACGGCTGGACCGATTTCGACCGGACTTTCACTGAAGGGTAGCTGACATAGACGAGCATATTATAGGCTACTTTTTTTATCTTAATATTGCGTGGACGAAGTCGCGGGCAACGGCTAGTCTGTAACATTTTTAGTTATACCAATAGTATAAAATCCTCCAAATTCTGGAAAAATATGGAAGTAACACCTTATGCATATAAAGTTACATAATATAAAAGGCAATTGGCCCACAGGCAATGATATTCACATTCTTGGTTAAGTCATTTTTTTTTAATAGAGAGCATAGAGATATAAAATGTATGGTTTCATTTTTAAATACTGACTTCCGGAATAACAAGACATCAAATTATATTATATACCAATGTTTTACAAAATAATCAACTTTAGGTTACACATCTGTTGCCTATTAGTATAGACTGTATATCAGTAATATCTAAACATAACTTCCAATTTACATTTGTAATTGGAATAGATAATTATATTATATACAATTTATTTAAATACCAAACATCGATCTGGTATACGGTATAATCATGGTAGCTTATATTAATTTAAACAATACATGTAGAATGGAAACAGGTAAAACGATTTTTTTTATAAAATTATAGCTTGAAATTTTCATGTATTAGGATAGATGTTAAAAAAATGGCACTATTATCTATGCCTAAATATTCGAGTTTCGTTAGTAATTTATATTACAAACACTTTATGTAACAAAATTTTTATGCAATACTTAAAATATGCGCTTTATTTCTCCAAGTATTACATGAGTATTAATATTGAGTGGAAATAGAGTAAAAAAAATTGCTTAAACTAGATTTACAATACTTATCTAATAAATGTAAATATAGACAAAACCTGTTGATAAAATTCGATTATATTTTTAGTTTGAGACATATGACGTCATACATCTTATTACAAACCTCACTAACAAATATTAATTCTATCCTAATTATTCTAACCTAAATAATGATATCAATTAGGCCTAAAGATATGTTTTACATATGAAAAAAATGTAAAAAAAGTTGGACAACGCCACAATGGATGGTATCAATTGGTATTATTGATTTCATATAACGTAAATAAAATCTGTATCGTAGTTATACAAAAATAACAATTTTTAGAATTTAGGAATAGCTCGGCAAGGATGGCAGCCAATTTTAGAATTCATAGCCACAAAGTAATTAAAAGAAATATCTACATAAAATAGTTTTTCAACTGTACAAAGTAGATTTTATTTATTTTTACATATATCATTGGCAACTTTAATAAAAAAAGAAGTTATTTACAATTCCTCATCTCCTATCGCTTCAAAGGCGTTGTTTTCAACACAATCTTTACCCGTCTTGAAGGAGACGGATGCGAACTTTTCTGTTAATTTCTGAACGGAAAATATTTCCCGCGAACTGCCGGATGTCATTGAATCTCCATTCTGTAATTTATATAAACGGTTAATTGTTCTTTTGTCTTAAATAAGAAAAACAATGGCTGTGCGAAATTGAAGATTTATAGAAAACTTTATTGAAAGAATGGTTAAACATCAAAGTGGCTTACTTTATGTTAAGTGATTATAATAATTTATTTAAATCGTAGAATACATTTTATAACTAGATAAACTTCATAAAACGCTTTTCCTCTACATTATACTACCATTAGACATTTTGTCTATGTAAAATCTTACTAATTTATACTAATATTATAAATGCAAAAGTTTGAAAATGTCTGGACTGATGGATGTTGGTTACTACTTATCAAAATAGTCTAACAGATCTCGATAAAATTTCGCACGAACATAGAGCATAGGCTAGTTACTCAAGTAATTTTTATTTACCGCTCGGATGAAGTTGTGGGCAGAAACTAGTAATAAAATGAAATAAAGGCAAATTAATTTTTAACTAAATTAATTCGACAAAGATTTTTGTAGCCAAAAAAAATGTTTTTTTTAGTGGTCATATTTTTAGATATGAAATGAGTAAAGAAAAAATGTTTTTTTTTAATTAGTTGCTAGTCACACTGGACACTATTTAGGGTTTTTTAGTTTTAATTGGTAATGAATAGATACTTACGAGCGAGCTGAGCGTGTCGCTGGAGGAGGAGGGGGTGACGAGGTGGCTGGAGCCGTCGCGGCGCAGGTAGGTGAGGCCGCCGCGCTTGCACCGCGGAGACGACGGGCCGCACCCGCTCTTCTGACGCATCAGCTCGTCCACTATCGACTGGAAATACATTTATATTGCAACTACATACTGTAAGATAAAAATGCTACTTTATAAGATACTATTATAGCGTTCGCACGCGACTTCGTCCGCGTGAAATAAAAAAAAGCAAAAGCAAGTAGCCTATGTGTTCTTCCAGACTATCCTCTACATCTATGCCAAATATCATCGAGATCCCTTCAGCCGTTTAGGCTACAAAATTTAACAAACATCCATCCATCCATCCATCTAAACTTTCGCACTTATAATATTGGTAAATAAGATGGTGAAACCATTAAGTTAAAAAACCTGAATAATTCCTGAGATCGATCTCTAAATTTTCCATTTCTTTCAATCGAAATACTCAATCAGTACTCTCCCACACAAATTGATCACAACATTTTTTTTTTCAGTAAATTATGATTACTGTACTTCATGTTGCTTTGAAAACGTGAATATTTCATATCATTTATAGGATTATGAAGTCATGAAAACAAATAACAAGTTAAGTTCGCTTATTCCAAAGAACCATATGTAACTAAATCAATTGATAGCAACACTTTCTATGAAACTGTTACACAATGACTAAATATTCGATAAGCATGCTGTAATTATACCCAGAAATTTTATATCAGCAGAAATGACACATTTATATATGTAACAGAATTTATAAAGTCATACTTAAACTGCATATTATATTAAAATTTTGATATCTATCAGAATGTAATGGCGCTAACAAAGCAAAATGTCTAAGATCCGTTTCAGTATTCGGCTGTATATTACACTATAAAAACGCCTATATTACTTTTTAATTAACCAACTAATTACAAACAATTTTTTCTCGTTTTAAACGGTTTCCTTATTATTATCCATACAAAAATAAAACTCGTTTCAATTTCAATACAACATAATCGTACTAACATTATAAATGAGAAAGAAAAATAAATTGGATGTTTGTTTAAGTTTGTACTCTAAACTGCTGAACGATCTCGATGAAATTTGGCGAAGATGTAGAAGACATTCAAGAACATAGGCTACTTGCTTTTGTTTTTTTTTTATTCCACGAAAGCTAGTATAGTCTAAGTTAAAAAAAAAGTACCTGTAAGCAAACACTTATGAATATTGCGTGCTCTGTCCTTAACGTGATCCATTCGAGATTGTCTTTACTTATAAGATATTCAAAGGAGAGTTCAAAATGCTTATTGGTGTCGTCTAACAGAGAACCATGGCCGTTAGTCTGTGGTTTTTCCATCTGTAAATAAAATATAGACATCGTTATCAAAAGACGTCTAGTAAATATAGAGAGCCTAAGAATAGACACAATCAGTTGTGACGTTAGACTATAAATAACATTCTGAATTAATCATAACAGTAATTGCTAGGTATTGCGTAGACGAGTGGGTTGGAACCTCTATACGTTTGAAATATATACTTTGTTTAACTACTACGACAATATTTTGGTCTCTTGAAATATCTGAATATCGTACAATATTTACGAATCTTTCTAGATTATATTGAATTTTTTATATCAACTGTATTCTTGGCGGAGTATTTTATTGACAAAAGAAGAGTTCTGGGTCCGTAAAATAAAACGCACCGGAAAGAGATCTCGAATCACTTACATACAGTAAATCAGTTAAATGTCTTTAAGAGTCGTTGTTGATTTAAGAGGGTTCTTTTGTTTCGACAGGATAATGGGTATTATTTAGCTCTGACTAACCGTGGGTACAGAAACATATAGCCATCCTTTTCAATCTCTTTGAAAAAACTAAGATGACAATGTTTTGAACAGACTCCGTATCTATTGTAGAAATTAACGGTTATGTATAATTCTTAAAGCATTATATAAATAATTTTAATGAGAAATTTAATTAAACGTAAAGATTTATTTATTGTTTTTTTTTTTTGCAATTTTTGACACTTGGCAAAAATCAAAGCGGATAAAAAGGTTAAGTGAAACGTACCAAATTATATAATGCCTGTTATTAAGTGCAATTAACGATTACAAAATGATACGTGGAATAAGGAAAAGTCAAAGTTTTAAGCATTACGTAAGGATGCAGTTCTGCTAAAATATCAAATTATTTATGACATTGGTTTCGATTATTTTATGAATATAGTGATGTGATTTTAAAGGTAAACATTAAAACCTATTATATTTATCTGACTACAAGAAGCCTCGTAATATTAATTCACTATAATTCAATCGGCATTCGCGCGTTCAGTAAAAAAGGCTGTTGAAACGTTAAAAAAAACTTACGGTATGCAAAGTGGTAATCCTCCAGCATCTCATCCTGGTAACTTTGTAGCGTTGCTCCCGAGAGGGTTGTGTCACGCTGGTCAGCGTCAGTTCCTTCGAGGCGAGGGAGACGCGGACACGGCAAGGCCCGCCGCCCGCTCCACTCGTCGCTCCGCCCGTCACGTAGAGCGCTTCCGTTACCGCCTCGCCCGCGGGCACTCTGCCGTAGTACCGGCAGCTACGGGCCACTTCTATGTACTACAATTATACAAACAACGTAAGTTTCTAGTGTCTATACAGGTCCATGTCATTATGACCTGAAACTTAAACGGGAAGATGGCCGGTTTTATTGTTTTAGCGTGATAACGGTTTATAAATCGAAGAACGACTGCACGAAAAAGCATGACTCATTGTCTGTGCAAGCGAGAGCTCGGAACAAACGATAGAGATGCACCTAAACGTTCGGCGTGTGTCCTTATGTCGTTAAATATTTGTCCGTGAACCGTCTTTACAGCAACCAATTTTTAAATTAAGTATTGCTTATTACGTATATCGACAAATACAAATAAAACAATCATTTAAACGGTTTCTCACTATCAGAAGATTTTTTGAAACATAATATATGACTAGCAGAGTTATGTAAACTAGATCTAATAGATTTATTGTGTGGTGTTAGTCACCATTATTACATCAAACAATAATATTAAAAGTTATTATTATCTGGTCTCTGACACCATGGAGGATCAAGTGATTTATATGAATATGTCATAACTCAGGTGTGAGTTCTTCTGGATGCGTCATAATTATAGTATACCATGAGAAATATACACTTGTTTTATATATTAACACATCGCCAAAATGTTAGCAAATTATGTTTATACGAGATTTGAATCGCACATTAGTGTCGACATGAAATGAATAATTATTTATAACCGTTTTTTTTTGTCCTAATTTGATCAAAAAGGTGTGGAGTGTATCGCTGATCCTTTTTTTGGACGACATTCCGCTATTTGATACGGAAATTTATAACCATTTAAATTATTTATGTATAAAAAAAATGATTCAATTTAAGTTTTTTGTTTTATTTAGAGTAGACGGAAGCATTTGTGTGTAGGGTAAGTTATAAAACAATCCTTGAGGAGTCGGTGAACCCGCATTGAGTCGTCCCGCGGAACAACCCTCGATTGCTCAAGCACCCATTCATTGCTTTTGCGCGGTAATTATGCGTAGTACGCCGCGACTCGACGTCGAGCGAGCGAGGAAGGTTTTAAAATTTAAACATTTTTCATTTTTGTTTACGATGACATTTTAAAACATTCCAGATTTGCTCACGTCTCGTCCGCGCAAAATGAAAAAAAAATATGTTCCCGTATGAAACACAAAAAAATACCAATACACATTTTGTCCGCTGTCTGTTTTTGATATAAATAGAGAACCATTATAAGCACTAATTTAATTTCAACGAGGCTATTGGATCCCAATTGGTTGACCTGACCTTTATGTTCCATATCTTGCATATTATGTAACCATGTTGGTACTGCATGTCTACACTTTTATGAATGTGAGGTTTATTAATATTTGTTAAGTATGTAATATTGCCTATGAATATTAGTAAGTGTAGTATGTTTATTATATTAATAGAATGCATGAACACATCTTCAGATATCATTTTAAAATAAATATTATCCATACAAAGACACAGAGATAACAAAGATAAAGATATATTAAGAAAACTCACCTCTTTCTTTTCTTTCCTTGATTCATGTGAATTTAAAATATCCTTTGTTTGTGAATTTACTACAATCCATCCTAAATCAATATCTTGGATTGTTTGTAAATATAGCAGATCTAATGACACTCTATCTGACATCACATCTGTGTCATAACATGGATCCCAATAACTAAAAAAATGACAATTTCGAAAATCATCTTAACTCATTACCACAATCATTTTTTTTGACAGCAAGTGGGTTTACCAAATAAGATGACAATTTGTTAAAAAAATTAAAAATGCACTTTACCTTTTCCGAAGCACAATTTTATCATCAGGTCTAACATACTTCTGAGATATGTATGGAGATTCATATTCCTCTAGCTTTTTCAAGCATGGCTGACCATCTTTAGCACAGCTCCAATTGAATAAGTATAAAGAGAAAAACTTTATAAAGTCTTTTGATAAATTAATGTAATTACAGGCTATATCTAAGACAGCACCAGAGGCATCCGTTGATGATACCGATAATGGTATTCTATAGCCATTCATCAAAAATATTTCTATATCAACTTCATGTACTTGGACACAGTGAGTTTCTTGTTGAGCCGAAAAAAGGAATGTTGTGAGTATGTCAGAGTATGCCAAAATAGGATTTTGTCCCACTGAAATATATCAAACATATTAATAATAGGCATAAGAAATTGCAAAATATAACATCTGAATACTAAAATATTTGATTTAATTTAGTTTAGTATTCAGCGAAAGTGCCAATTTTATTTTAATAAAAACAATTAAAAGCATTAGAATAAGTTTTACCTAATTGTATGTATTTTTCTAATAGAACTCTTCTTTCTTCAATCTGAGAATTTGTAAGGAAGAGTTTTTTTGGAGGAAACTGTGGTAGCTTTAGGTAAGGATTTTGTGCCTGAAGCTGTTCATGTAGACTGAGCAGTTGTTTATATCGCGTAGCACAATGAAAAAACCCATCGATGTAAATATTATATCCCTGATAATAAAAAAATAGCTATAATAATAAATTCACGAACAAAGCAATTAATATAATAAAGCTTTATCGACGTCTCCAGTGCAAGACCTTAAAAGAACATTATTATCAATATGATTAATTAGAGGGAGGATGTTATTTACCGTATAAGTGATTCCATTATCATCACGGAATTGTTGCACGTCTGGGATCGAAAAATGCATTTTCACGAACAATATTATATCTTGGCACTACACATTCTAATCAATAGCTATAAAATTCGACTTTTCTTATTATGTTTCTTCCTAGACTCTACCTAGGAAATGAAAAAATTAATTGTGATTTATTTACTCCCTCCGCTGATGTTTCGATACGACATGTTCCAATGTTTCGCAAATTCTGTCATTTTTCCATTCCATTCATTTCAATCTCATTCGGTAACAAAACAAGCTAGTGATGTTGCCTTACCAAGTTTTTGGTACGAAACAACCACCAACAATCATGTTCATGAATTTTTTGCATTAAATTGGAAAAAGTTAATTTGAGTAAATGTCTTAAAATTCCTTTTTTTTTTAGTTTTCTTTTTTTGATACTGCTGTCAATGGTCTTTTTGGTAGGTAATAAGTTAAAATCAAATGGCAACATATTTCATGACTCATAGTCACGTGATAACGCGTCCTTACTCGGTTGGTTTTTTTAGATTCGCTTGGAGAGATCACGAAAATCAACGCTTGCAACTAATTGCAAGTGCTCAAATTGTGCTTAACTTGTTTGTTGTGACTTAAAAGTAATTCACCATGTCATCAAAATCCAAAAAGACTGTTACATCGTCGTCTAATGTAAGTGTTGTGTCATCTATGCAAAGCCCACCTCAATCAAGCACTCCGGTTGGCAGCCGTTCTTCTAGCGCGGCCGGCCGCCCTAGCAGCCCTCTAAGTCCTACAAGACATACCCGATTGCAAGAAAAAGATGCCTTACAAAACCTCAATGATCGCCTTGCGGCATATATCGACAAAGTTCGACAACTTGAAAGTGAGAATTCAGGGTTGCGTCGTGAGATACAAACTACACAGGAGGTCGTCACCCGCGAGGTATCCAATATCAAGGGAATGTATGAACATGAGCTTCAGGAAGCTCGAAGGATGTTGGATGAAACATGCCGTGAAAAAGCTAGAATGGATATAGATCTAAAAAGATTACGCGAAGAAAACAATGAGTTAGCAAAGAAGTAAGTATTTTATTGAATTCGGTTTAATGTTAAATTAAATTATATTTAGGGAATAAAAAAAATAATACATAAGTTTATGGTCGCTTGAAGGAATTTCTTCCGGTAAGCTAACCTTAGCATAAAGTTTACGTCATCGGCGGCGTTTAGCGCGCGGGAGCGGTGACGAGTGCGGGCGACCTCGCCTTTACGACAGTGACATCATATCCCAATTTAACATACCTAAATAACATTAATCGAATACCTATACTCTTTGTTTCAAAGTATTCAGTTTTGTAAACAACTTGACAGTATTTACAATTTTCACATAAGGAAGACTTGCATGATTAAATATTGCCATATCACTTAGTTTAAAATATTACAGAATAAGAATGCAACATCTTTCAAAAATGCATATAGAATAGTAGGATATCCTATAATAAGCCAACTAAGTTATTATCCTTTTCCTAACTACTAAAGATTATAATCTGTATACAAACAATGGTTCACTTTACACATTTAATTTCACAACAATGAAGTTCTTTTTCATTACAAAACAAAATAAACATATTTTGTATATTTACTAATCATCAGTTGTAGGTTATCATAACTGAAACATCTTGATTTTTAATGTGGGTAGTAGTAATATGTTTGTATAGCATTATCATAAACTAAATGGATGTATTTGTAAAGATCCTTGAAATAGTAGTATATTTGGATGTAGTAAATATTATTTATAAGTTCAAATTACACTAATAATGCATTCAAGTATTTAACTTTTGTTAAAAAACCTTATATCTACAATATGAGGATATCTTTGCAAAAATGTCTCATTGAAAATGCTGATAGTAAACTTGTACACATAGTAATGGTGTCAAGGTAATGCTGACCTAGCTCCATTGCACCAGTTTTACTTTTAGAGCTGAAGCTAATAAAATGATAAACAATGATTATTTCACACTCATGTAAAAGTTGGTTTGTCACTACACAAACAATAGTTACAAACATTGACTCTAAATATGTAAATAAACACAATTTGACCTTGAATCAACATAATGTCCGCTTCAAACTATTTTGCCATTTTAATTGAATATCTGGTTTTTTATTACTATCTGAATAATATGAGAGAGACAAATTTTAAAACATAAGTAATATAGTGTTAATTCTAGGTGATCTAATGATTGCTTGCAACCTTCTATAAAAAAACACTATAGGTTAATGTCCTAAAGGTTTTTCTTAAATATTACTTATACCTAATGGATTAAGAGATAAGTAATCTAACACTAATGAAAAAAATCTTATTAGATAAATAATATGTTATACAATCTTTTACTTTTAAATCATAGTTAACAAGTGTAAACTATTTTTGTAATACTCACTTTGAATTAAATTTTGTTTATATGTGCACTTAGGTAATTACAGTCTAAAAAACCTAATTAATGCAATGTCAGTTAAAAATATAGTGTGTAATTACTGTAAAATAATAATATTTTTTTAAAAGCAATATAAAAAACAAAGCTCACTCGCCATGAAATGTATTAAATTATTTATAAGTTCCAAAGTATAAGAACGAAAATGACGTAATTTTCGTAAATAGTCATGACGTGATCATCGCTATCGTAAGGTGACGCGACCTTAATATTAAATTTATATTTTAAGACAAAAAACAACTGTAAAGCAACCTACAACCACTCTTAAATTTATCATTTAAAACGCCAGAAAAATGTTTCTTTGCATGTGAAAAAAAATACTGCAAAAAATTTTAATCACTTTCTTTTGACATTGATAAATAGCTTTAGATAATTAGTCTTTGTTTTAACATCCTTACCAATTTGTGCATTTTACATATCTTATCATTATGTTATCGAAACATAGAGATAAAATTGTAGTCGTCGGCCACCCCGCGTCGCTTCCTCCCGCATTGTACTACGGGTCTAAATATATTTGTAAGTGTTTCGGACATCTGTTCCTTTCAATTACATCGTATTTAAACAACAATGTTAGCGGAAATACAAAAATATTTTTTTTGTTTTAAATAATAAATGAGAACAGTATTTTCCAATCGTTATTTTCCACAAGGAATTTCAATTCCCTACATGTGATATTTTATAACACAATATTAACTCGCTTAATGGTTATTTTATTATTTATCGAAACATTTATCTACGCGACAATAACTGTTATAAATAAATTAGATAAAAATTGGTAAATGTTTATGAACGACGAAACATCTTATCACGTTTTCATTTGTCCTATCGGACGTGTTTACTTATAAATAAATATTTCATCTAAAGTTTTAAAACTGAATATCGGCCAAGGTCTTATCTCTGCGGGATAGCTAATAGTTCGGCGGCAATATTGTCTCTAGGATTACGAGCTATTTTCACCTTATATTTTGCAACACAACAGTGCTGTAATATCAAAAATATTTCTAGTACATTTTTTTCCATCAATAAAATAAAAACTCAACTAAATATTACTATTTAATTGTCGTTCGTCTGTTGATAAATTGCTAACCTACTGTCGGCGATATCGTTTGTGTAAATTCGTTCAGTCCACAAAGTCGAATTATTTTTAAATTTTCATACGAAACGTGTAGAGCAAACATTTGTTTGAATGTTTACAGACGATTATCACCGACATTTGCTTATATTTATTGATAACGTCAGTATTTTATAAAATCTCATAGCTCAAGTTGGATTAGAAGTAATCGTTTCGAGTTTCAATAACAGCTTTGTGCCTACGCCATTGTCGGTGTCTGTTGCGAGGCTCGTCCACGTGTTTACACTAACATTCCGTTCCGCGTACTGTTGCGTAATGGACGCCTCACATTAACATGAATAACAATCATAAAACAAGATAAACTTGAAAAATTCAAATTCTTACTTTATCTTTTTATGAATAAGGTTGTTTTAACAATGATTATACGATCACTGCCTTAAGTCAGTTTTACTAGTTCTGGTTTATTTATAAATATGATATCATTACAGATTGGAGAAGAAGACCAAGGATTGGCAGCAGGCGGACAATCTGGTGCGGCATTACGAAACTCGCTACACCGAAGAGAGCAACAAGTACAATACCGCTTTGGCTGATAAGAAGAAAGCTCAAGATGAAGCGAGAGTATGTATCTTAAGAATTAATAAACATTCTAGAATGTATATTCCCTAGCAATTAAACATTTAGAAGAAAGTTAGGTGTACAATATTTAGTTTGTCTCTTGAGTCAAAGAATATTTACGTAATTATTTTGACATCTTCGTTTTAGATATTCTAATCGCGTTTTAACCAACTGAAGGTTTTGCCTTATAGCTTTTCCATTGGCAATTTTTTTCCTTATTCAGTACTTATTTGGTTGTTTTAGTTAATACCTGTTAACTGTTTTTTATAGGAATTGGCCAAAGAGCTTGAGAAGTTACGTAAGCTGTACAATGACACGCGTAAGACGCTGGAAGAGGAGATGCTGTGCCGCATCGACATGGAGAACACGGTGCAGAGCCTGCGCGAGGAACTCACCTTCAAGGACCAGGTGTTCCAGCAAGAGCTGCACGAGACTCGCTCACGCAGACAGGTTGAAATCTCGGAAATTGGTGAGTTGATACTACTTATCTAAAGGTGAAGTAAGGAGGGAAGACTAAGGACGACTAAAAGGAATTGATTTTAGAAGGTATTTGTATTTTTGATGATAGTTGTTTCAATATTAATTTTGTTTTCTATATCATTGTACATTTTACTATATTACATGTTAATTTGTTAGTATATACTAAAATTATAGAGAGAAAAACATGAATAAGTCTTCGCAACTTCTTTAATTCCACTCGGATGAAGTTGCAAGCAAAAGCTAATCTATAATTTAAGTAAGATAGCATGTAATATAAGTGTTTGTATCGCAGACGGCCGGTTGGCGCAGCAGTATGAAGCCAAGCTGCAGCAGAGCCTGCAGGAGCTGCGCGAGCAGCAGGAGGCCAACATCAAGGCCAACCGCGACGATATTGAAGCTCTCTATGAGAATAAGGTGACTACTAAACATTGTTACTTATATTCCAACAATTTACCTTACAAAGTCACGGCTTGGATTACTTTTACATTAGTTTAACTTAAATTCTTTCTAAATAAGATATTTAGGTATAAAATTTTAATAATACTTACGATAAATAAACGTGTTAATCAATTATATAGTTTTTTTAACGTTAATATGTTATCTATAGCTGAAGAATCTGCAAGCAGCCGCCAACCGCAACAGCAGCGCCGCGACCGTGGCGGTGGAGGAGCTACGCACTATGCGCACGCGCATCGACAGCCTCAACTCTAACCTCAATGAGCTCGAGAACAAGAACGCCGCGCTGAGCGTGAGTATCACTCACATTACTACTATCTTATTGTTTCTAATTATTACAAAGACATAAAAGAAATATATAGACTAGACTTAGGGAACAATTTTTCACCGGTAACTCCTTTGTACGGTAATATCTCAATGTTAAATTTGACACGCCGAGACACTTCTCAGTGTTTAAATTATTAGTTTGTTGAGATTTTGACCATCGGACACCAGGTAGCGCTAGTGAGATTATGTGAAAAATGTTTCAAGTGAAGTGTCAACTATGTATCAACCTTCTCTATATATTTTTTGAATATCTAAAATAATGATTAATTTTTGTTCAGCCAGGGTTATTTAAATTCTCTGCAAATAACAGCAAAGGATCGTGGTTTCCATGTTTACTTAAATTCTCAGCCAATGGCTAGGGCCTTTTGTCATTAGTGCATTTGAATTTTGACATTTGCAATTGAAAGTTTTTAGGCAAGGACAACAATAAAATAAAGTTTTTGTAATGCAATGTGAATAAGACTACATGGGGACAGCTAGTAACTAATGTAGACATTGTATTGTAGAACCGTTGCCGTGAGCTGGAGCGTCAGCTGGAGTCGGAGCGTGCGCGGCACGCGGAGGACCTGGCCTCGCTGGAGCAGGAGCTGGCGCGGCTGAGGGACGAGATGGCCACGCAGCTGCGCGAGTACGCCACCCTCATGGACATCAAGATTTCCCTGGACCACGAGATCGCCACCTACAGGGCGCTCATTGAAGGCGAGGAGGACAGGTTCGTGGCAACTTAGTTTTGCTTTACCTTATAATGTATTTGGATTTTTTTTACTTTTCACTTGTAATAAAAAAAGTGTGGTAATAAACCGTACCTAAACATTTTTAAAATACAATTGCAGAATTCGATGGTGTACCATTTACAGAAAAATTGACATATTTTTGGCAACGAGACAAACTTAATACAAATATTCTGCCGTAAAACACGTTATTTATAATCACAACCATTCTTAAAAGTTGATAATTATTTTGCAGTATAATCAAAGTAGCAAGCAATTCATAAATCATTATTTTTAATAGTAAAATAATTGATCGTAATTGTAATGAAGCTTTATGTTTCCAGGTTGAACATAACTGGTCAGTCTCCGGGGCGGGAGTCGCGGGAGTCCCGCGCATCAGTGAGCGGCAGCGGGCGCGCCACCCCCGGCCGGCGCGGCACGCCGCTGCGCGCGCGCAAGCGCACCCTGCTCGACGAGACCGAGGAGCGCAGCCTGCAGGACTTCAGCGTCACCTCCAGCGCCAAGGGAGACCTCGAGATCTGCGAGGCTTGCCCCAACGGCAGCTTCGTTAAGATACGCAACAAGGGCAAGAAGGTATGGTACAACCCGGTACTCTGAATGCTGTCCTAATATGAAAGCTTGTTTTGGTATCGTGTCCTTTAGACTTTACTTACCCTATTTTAAAGTACTATTAATTCAGCAAATATATTTTTACAAGACAACTAAATCTTTTTTCAAACATTTTCAACAAATCTTGCCATTTTAAAGTTTACTAATAATTTAAAAACTTTGAGATGACACAGTTATAATTAAAAAGAATATACTAGTAGTAATCAGATAGTAGTATAAGAGTAGACTATATTTTTTTATTCGTTTTTTAAAGGACGGTGTCAAAATCTAGTATGTTTATAAAGCAAATGTTTGTAGGAGCAAAGCCTGGGCGGGTACCAGGTGATCCGCAAGGCAGGGGAGCAGGAGACGGTGTTCAAGTTCCACCGCACGGTGAAGGCGGAGCCGGGCGGCGTGGTGACGGTGTGGTCGGCGGACGTGGGCGCGGAGCACGACCCGCCGCGGGACATCGTCATGAAGGGACAGAAGTGGTTCGTCGCTGACCACTTCACCACCACGCTATTCAACATCGATCAAGAGGTAATCCTTCTTTTTAATTATTAGAGTACATATATTTTTTTTTAATATTAATTGTATATATTTTAGAGTTATTTTATAAATAATCGTTTGTATTGCTTGATTTCATCACTAAAATATTTGTGCAAAATTACATTTCCTACTTCTATACTAAATACACTTTACTAAACATATTCTACTAGTTAGAGATTCTGGCACAGTTGTAGAGAATAGTCTGGAAGAAAACATAGGCTACTTACTTTTGTTTGTTTTTTTTTTAATTCCACGTTTTGTTATAATTATATTATGTGATAGGGGGTAATAAACTTTAATAGTAATTTTAATATCTGTAATGTGTTAGGAGGTGGCAGTGTCTGAGCGCCAGCGGCGGCAGGTGAGCACCAGCTCGCAGCGACACCGCGAGCTCTCGCACAAGTTCCCGCGCCGTGAACAGGTCAATATTTATTTTTAATTATCACATTCTATTCAATCTACAAATAGAAATTAGCAAATAAGTGTAAATTTAATCTTTACTCTCTACAGATCGGAGAAATTCGTGAGGGAGATGAGAATTGCCGCATAATGTAACGTTGATCGTGTCAGTTGTCCTCACTACCAGTGCCTTGGGCTTCAATGACGCGCATTCACAAATAATTTAATAACGTATAATTATGGTATATCAATTTTCCCCATAGAGTATCCTTGCCTCCCTGTATCGTGTAAAAGTCTGCAATATATGAGAGAATCAAAAGTATGTCTTAAATCATGAATACCAAATGGTACTCAGTCCTTACATTAAAGGTCAAAGTTTCCAGGCCCTCTATGCAATGTTCATTCATATTCAGTAATCATTAATAAATAACATTAAGAGATCGCTGATAAGATAATCATTTTTCACTGCCTCAAAGTTTAATATTTATCTTCGTGTTTATTAGTGAACAAAGTACAAAATCGTTAGTTCACTAGTGTTGGTAAGTATTTTCTAATATATTATGTTTAATTAAGATTTCCCCACCCCGTAGCTTTGCACTGATTCTAAATGTTATGTCATTAATAATGCAATCCATTTAATAATTTAGGTAGATGAAATCTACTAAAGATGATTCGTAGTAAACTTAGATATTACTTTGACTAGAAAATCACTTTATTTAGGTTAAGAGTTTTTTTTGACATCATTGTGGTTGTCGTTAACATAAGGTAACATTTGTCATACATTTTAACAATATTTAGTAATAACTTAAACAGGTGCAAGTCTCAAAACCTGCATATTATAGACAGGGGTAGCGAACCACTATCACACGTACCACAAATAGCACACAATATTTGGGCACGTCGACGATCATTAAAAAATATGAAGTAGCTATTATGTGAAAAGCTAACGCGAAGTCTTTACCATGCCACATGGAATTGACGTAATAATCATAGTCAAAATTGATGGCAGCACGTCTATTGACGCATTAAACATTTCTTTAAAAACTTGGCAATTTGATCTATAAAGATTCGCTACCCCTGTTAAGATGTATTTTGAAACGGCATTTATATTAGGAAATGGGTTGTCGTATATTTTGTAATACTACTTACACTAAAATATCGTTAGATTAAATTTTAAGATAACAATAAGATATTTCACATGGCCATTTTATTGTCAAGAGAGGATCGAATCTATTTCTTTGTCAAAAATACGATTTTGTGGTAAATGAGGTAATCATGAACCCTTTTTTTGTTTTTTATTATTATTTTAGACTCAGATTTTGTATTCCATGTGTAAATTACATATTAAATAAAGATTTATTTAGGCTTAGAATTGTTTTGTTTTATTGGTTGCCCCCTTTATTATTTTAGCTTTAATATCGAAAAATTAGATGGATGGATAATGCACACACACCAAATGGCTCAACGCATTTGTACGAAGGTTGCACAAAGAACACTTTTGGAAGTATTCTTATATTATAAGGCGGCAAACGAGCAAGCCTAAAACCTTGGGACAAGACGAAATCAAATATATTTAAAAAGAGAAATAAAAGTTACTTCATAACTATGATTTTTTTTTTTTCAAAGTTACCAGGTTTCAGTATAGATTACATAGCCGATAAGTGACAGTGAGTCTCAAAATTATTAAAAATAATAGTTTTTCCATTAATTTAGCTTTGAACTTGTAATAATGAGTAAACTGAACAAAAAAATTTTTGTAGATCAATGTGTGCGTTTATCTTTCATGTTTAAATATCTGATTTATTCCGTCATTTTCATTCTCACTTGGCGAATTGAAATTTCTATGCTGGCAATACAACAAAATGTCAACATGACACTGACATGTGCTCATTTGACATTTGTGCAAAGTGTTTATTCCGTTAATCAGTAATTCTATTTTTTTTAAAAACCTTTAGTTATCTTTCGTAACATTAGAATTGTAAGTATAATTGTGACACGTTTGATTTTATGGATAGAAAGAATAAGGTTAGTGTGACGCTTAATGTATACCATCGCGGCTATCACCCGGCATTCACAACAATCCAAAGACTTTGTTAAATGTCCAGAAATCGGGTTAATAACAAAGAAACCATGAGACTTAAGGCAGCAGCTTAAGATGTTAAGGTACCATTAATTTACAAAGGTGTTTTCTCAGGTCATTGTATTTTCTATTGAGCCTACTTGTGCAACGACCAAAAACTGCATTCTGACAGCATATTAAGTATTGCTATTGCTCGCGACTTCGTCCGCGTGGAATTAAAAAATAGTAAAAGAACATAGCCTATGGTACTCAGTAATAGTTAGTTAGTTAGTAGTAGGGGTACGGTTTCCGCAACTCCACGGTTAGCGCGTATTTCGCGTGAGAATAGGACATGGATTACTCCAGCTAACCCAGCTCTCTGAAGAACCCCAGCAAACCTGTTATATTGCTAGTGATCTCCGGGAGCTTGGCGAACCGAGATACCTAACCCAGTATTCAGTCACTGCAAGGCAGTGTAGTATGACGTGTGACGCAGTTTCTTCTTCCACCATGCACACTCTGCACAGTGGACTGTCTGTGATACCTATGTTATATAGATGTACTCAGTAATAACATAGCTTTTTAATTGTACAAGAATTTTGGAAATCGGCCTTGCAGTTTTTGAGTTATTTCAATATATACAAAAATATAAATCTTTCCTCTTTATAATATTAGTATACTCTTTTAATATAGTATACATTGGCCCCACTTGCGTTTTGTGATTTTTATTTTGAATAAGTTTTTAAGCAAAGATTTTAAATCTTGAGGTGCATAATCCTTAGCTTATTTGTGAATATCCCATTAAAAGACTAACTGGAAACTTCTTAAAATCCTATGTAATATCTTACTTCCATGGCACACATAAAAAAATTCTTCAATGAAAGTTCAAAATGTTCATGTTTGTAATATAACATTAAATTGAAAACTACCTCAAAGTTAAAAAAACAACACAAGGAGCTTTTACTCATTTTATAATCAACTTCAATTTTGATTCCAAAATCAACTATTTAAATATGTTTTACACTAAGTTTATAGTATTTACAACAAAAATTGGATCCGTAATCCAAAGAGGTAGGCAGAGATTCAAACTTCCATTTGGTGCAGTCCTCAACTCTGTCTATGTTCATACATGGATACATACACACAAGTAAATTCAGGTGCTCCTGATATTTACTCTGGATAAATCCATATTTGAAATAGTGTTGGATGTATCTAAAAGATGTCTCTTTGTGTTGTATTACATGCTACAGGATGTCCAGAAAAAATGTATACAATGGACTACCACAGATTCCTTGGTCGAAAATATGACAATTTGACCCAACTTACTTCTATCCAAAATTGCTTTTTTTGGGCGCTACAGGACTCTAAAGTTTACAAATTATTCAAATATCTTGAGATCCCTAAATAAATTTTATTCATATTGAAACCATGGTTTTTGTTGATTAAACTACACTTTTTTGTGAAACAAACCTTTGTCATAAAATCATCAGGGGGCTAGAAAACTGAAACATCAAAACAATTTTTAATCAAATTTTTGTAACCGCCTGTACTGTCAATTTTTTTGTTCTCAGATAAAAATTTATTTTTTGTTTGTTTAAAAATTTGGTGAATGGTTTTGACACAAAACAGTATTTTCTAATTTAACTTCAACCTTAACTGTGGGAATATGAGCTAACTTCGTTCTTTTAATTTTTTTTATAAATAATACATCAAATTATCAAAAAAAAACTATTTCAACAAAGTTAAATAATCAACAATCCCATAGCAACGATTTTATATTTTTAACCAATTTGCCTTAGGCATTACAATAAAATAATGTCGTAGGTTTTCCGCGATATGGCGATGGTTCATATTTTTATATAGTCAGATTATCTGTGTTGTGGTTCACTCAAAACATTTGTAACACGAAATTTACTTAAAAATCTGCCGTTTTTCCAAACAGAAATGTATAGAGCTAAAAGGTTTTCAGCGTCAAACTTTTATGTAAGCCTTACTGCGCATTACAATAAAACCTCCGAGGAGAAAATGGGACAGAGCAAAGAATGTTTGTGTTTTAGCAGCGTTTGGTGGTCTGGGCTGGGGCGGGCGGATTCATCGCAATTTTCGCGCCTTGACCCAGGTGGGCGTAGCGACGCAATAGGTCACGGGGGTGAGGGGCGATACTGCGGGGGGTGTTTGGACGGGAGTAGTAGCGTAGTGACGTCAGCGACGCGCACTATCGACCTCAGCAGCCGTCACAACACCCCGCCGCCCCCGCACGCCCCTCGCCGCAAGCCGCACCGCGCATCTACGCATCGCGCCGCCCGGAAACACGCTACCACTAATGCGATAGGAAATATCGGCTTCGATTTGATGACATCTGTGATGTATCGCGCTATTATACTGTTTGTATTCGTATTACCACAACTTTTGGACGTACAATATTGATTTTCCACGCGATACGAAAATCGTCAGAAAAATTACTTTGGCCTATAGTTTAAATTACTACATGGACGAAATAGATTTAAAGCCTTAAACAAACTACACAGATCATTGCTGTAACAATACAGAAATTATACAAGAATATATACTAAGAAGAATTTCTAATTTAACGAAAGTTTAGCTCAAAATCAGACGTAGCTGTTAATTATCTTTAATGCCTATTTGAAACACCGCATGTTATTTACTACATTTAATAGAGGATAAAATAACAAATTAATTACTTTAATTATGGCTTGATAAATTATGTTTAATTACAAGAAACACCAGCACTAATTTAGTGTTGCCTTATGTGTGTAAAAAATATAACTCTTAAGTAATCACTCTTGCTGCTTTTTAAGTCTCAAAATACCTTTTTTCTCTTGTCTATTAGTTTCTTGTTGTGAAAATTGAAAAGTGAAATTGTCTTATAAATTGTGAATGACGTCGAATGCTGTACACGCAGAATGAGTACATTTAGTACCAAACAAACGTTTATACTTACACAATATTGACCAGAGTAGAACAGCGGCGCGCCCATGGCTCGCTTTTGCGTCGCACCGCTTGCTATTAATTTCCTTACGCACACAAGTGCGTTGTTTGAACGAGATTGTCGTTCCTCCGCACTGGCTGTGTTATTGTTCGCGACTCGCGAGCCGAGCCGCGCCGCAATCTGTGCCACCGCTAACTGCGTAGTTCCTAACAATCCGTACACCCTTTTCTATCACATAAACTGCCTAGATTTTTAATCTACATGTAGGGCAGCGTATAAGACTCATGTAACGACACATATGTAACATTGATTACTAAGTACTAAGTGCGTGTTAATAAAATTTTGTCTGGCAAGTAGAAAAAAGTTATTTTTTTGTTCCAGATAATGAATTAATTACTGCATTGACAGGAATCACATTAAAAATATGACAGATATTTTTGAACCGAATGCTTTGAAGCGTTTCAAAAAGATCCCCGTTTACGTTGTCGAAGAGCACAATGAGGCGTTACAATTTATTTACTCTGCGATTGGTGGGAAAAAGCTGCCGGTGGAGAGAAATACGCTGGTGCACCTAGACGCACACCCTGACATGCTGATAGACCGCATGCTGAACGGGCAGGAAGCGCGCGCGGGCAAGAGCGTGCTGCCTCTGCTGCAAATCGAGAACTGGATAGTGCCGGCGGCGGCTGCTGGTCACATCGACCGCGTCCTGTGGTTGCGTCCACCCTGGGCCCGGCAATTCACAGACGGCACTCGCCGCATACTCGTAGGCGATCACCCTGCGACGGGATTACTTCGAGTCGATAGCAAAGAACCGTACTATTTATCCGACGCGCTTTACTCCTCTGATCTCCTAAATAGTCGAGAATTCGCGTTCACAGTCGCAGAATTAGCTAATGTAAATTCCGAACAATATATTGATGAGTTTGCCAAGAACTTAGATATAAGTGAACCTTACGTGCTGGATATAGATTTAGATTTCTTTAGCACGGGTAATCCATTTCTAAGTTTATACGAAGACATCGGACTTTACGATCGCTTGGAGCCGATATTCAGTTTCGAGCTGCCGGCGGACGACGATGAGCAGACAGTGGAGAAAGTTGTCGCGTTACGGGAGCGACAATTGCAGGAACTAGAACACTTATTCCAGTTTTTGGAAGAAAATAACACGCTTGAAAACTACGAAGGGGAGAAAACGGATTTGTTCCGAAGGGTTAGTTGAAAACATTGTTCCACGTACAAAGTTTATTCGAGTGCCTGGAAAGTAAAAATTTCGAATACGATGTTTTATTTTAAACTGATATAAATATAATTTAAAATTAAAATGTTTTTACCTTCCAGGTGTCGAACCTAGCAGAGATGGTGAGAGCGGAGGCGGAGCGGCTGAGTGACAGCCCCGACTGGTGGGCCGTGTTCGCGGCGGGCTGCACGAGGGACAACGGTGGCTTGCCTTACCACATCAGCTCGCAACAAGAGATCGAACACTACGTTCGCGGGACTTTGAAATTACTGCTAAGTCGTCTTCCTCCGCCCGTACTCGTCACTGTCGCACGATCCACTGACGATGGTTATTGTCCACCAGATCAAGTAAGTTTTAATATATTTTATAAACATATAAATATTAAATAATACATTATATGGGAATTGGGAATTCCTTGATACCTGAAATAACATTGCTAATTCGGTTTACAGGTTGACTTCATTCAGTCGCTGGTTTTACAAACGTTACAAGAGACCTATAATACCGACGATCCGCATTTATACTATTTAAATGTTAATATACCTGATACAGAGGAATAAAAAATTATGAAAATGAAAATATTATCTTTTATTTTTCCTGAAAGTCTACAAAGCAGCGCAGAATACTGTAACAGGCAGGGTATAGTATCTACCATTAATCTGATGGGGCGGCCGCGGCGTCGTGGAGTCGCAACGCCGCTCACTGCAGTGCCAAATGCACTGCCATAACTCTCTTGTAATGCGCTAACTCTGTTCTTGTGTTACACGTTTTCAAAATATACCAGTCCAAATAACCTAACGGATCATTTTAATATGTATTGCGACGTTGCTTTAGCCGACTGTCCTGTTACATGTAGTTAAATTACAAGGACCTTTGTGGTAATCTCATTCTAGTAGATACAATGGTCCAGAGTTTTAATTTTTAAATACACAATTAAAACCGCTCTGAATTATTAGTTCTCTGTTCTTGCATTAAATTAAACTATATCATGTAACTAAGTTAGAATATTTAACACGCTTATGCGAAGTGCCGTAATACGGGTTGCTTAATGGTAGCGTCGCTCGCGCCCATATACTATAGCTCGACTGTACCCGACGGAGCGACCTGTAAGCAGTGAACTGGATGGCGAGTATTATTTATATTAATTAAAATGTATGCATTACGTTCCAGGGGACTTGTCATAAGCTCTCGAACTCGTTTGAGCACATTGAGCCCAAGAATTTTTTTATTAAAAAAAAAGAAGGCCGAATGAGCGCCGGGAATACCGAGATGATCGACGCCTAATTTAAAAAAAAAGAAGGTCGAGAATACCGAGATGATCGACGCCTAATTTAAAAAAATAATAAAGTTGTGCAACTATCCAACAAAGTACGTAAAGAAATGTTATCGTTACTTTCATTGGCGACATGATATTTACACAAAACAGTTTAGTGTAAATATTTCTTTGAACAACGTGCTCATTCCAAACAAAAGCAATTCATAGTCACAAGTCTTCTCGTTGCCTTTGTGTTAGTTTTAACAAAAATATTTGCTTTCGCATTCCTTTCACTTCAAAGTACCAGTACTTATACCTGGTATTTCCCCAGCACTATTTGCTGTACCTGGCCACGAACGGCTCGGTTCAGCCGCTTCTTTCCTCAAGGATAAATTATTTGAACGTTTTATTCCAACAATGATATCAATAGTTTGACACATCTTTTCTACCTATTAGTATTGAATGCGATATTTAAAAGCAAAAATAATACATAAAATTACTGTTTGTCGTAATTTTAGATTGCAAAAACAAATCGGAAACCAGATGATTATGAGTAACGAGTGAAAAATGTTTTGTTTATTTCATATACTACGTACTTATTTGGCGTTTTTAATGTCATGCGAAACCTTTAGATTGCTTAGCTGACAAAGTTACACGCGATTTGCTGATAGAAGCGGCGTCAGTGTCGGTGGTGTCTATAAACAAAGTCAACGCACCGCGGCACGTGCCTCGCGTGCATGCCGACGCCAGTAAAACTATCATAGGTGTATAAACAACCTCAATAAAACTGTTGTTATTGTGTAACCGACTAGAGCTGCCGACGGGTATTTTAAATTTTAACGGACTCGTGGTAACATTCTAAATCAAAGAGCTGTCATTTTTGATGTTGATAATACGTTTGGATATCGATAAACAATGCACACGTAGTCAATTGCACAAATTGTTATAGGGTTAGCTGTGAGCAATATGTGAAAACAAACATATTAATGTGACAAAAATAGGCTTTACGCAATATTCGAGATCATCTAGAGCATGATATAGCATGTTCATAAAACAATTTATGATTTAAAACACATTTTAATAAAGATTTTCCAAAACAAAAGCACATAAAGGTTAAAGTTTGTAAGAACTTCGTTATTTTCAAGAGTCTCGTGCAAGCGATTTGACAATTTAAAACTTTTATCCGTACCTGTACCGATTGTTTTCTGGCATCTTTCCACGCGTCATTTTTAACAGACATCCCAAAAGATCAGGTAGACTTACTATAAGTTTAATTGCGTATGCAAATTGTTATGTAAAAATATAGTAAGCCTCAATGTGCCTTCCTTCGCTGTCACCGACTTGAAAGTAACATTAATTGAAATTGAAATTTTGTTTTCAGTGTATTTTTGTTGCGTTACAATTTAAAGAAGATCTTTTTATCTAATTATAAACTACGTTTTTATCCGAGTAAAAATAACCCTGCCGCTACTGTCACACATTATCTGATTTATTTTGGACTTATTTTTAATTAACGTTTTCTACATTTTTTATTCATAGTGTAAGAATCTTCAGCATTACAATTGGCTTACTAAATTATATACGTAACTTGAATAGAATAACTTGTTAAAAGCGACTGAGTGAAGCATAAAGCACTCGCAAGATCCCTCAAGTTATAAATACGTTACATTATTCCAGACAATAAACTGCCACGGTCCAGCTGTTATGATCAACGGCATAGGTATTCCTACACCTAATTAACTCAATGATTTGCAAGTGCTGGGGCACGCGGGGGCACGCTGAGGTGACTTATAACATAGTATACCTCCAGTCTTCGGGCCCCTTGTGTCACGTAGGTAGACTCAAATCGGGTCAATTAGCAATAAAACCATGATACCAATTCATGATTTTATTGCTAATTGACTGTTAAACTTTTTTTAATTTTATTGGTAAAATAGAAGACTGGTTACACCATAGATACATTACAAAAAGCTCGAGAAAAAGCACACTTTAGTACATCGCAGGTTATGTGAACTCAAGTAATCAACTTATTTTTTCACCTGTCCCGGTCACTTGCACGTAAATTAGGTATAATTATAAAACTGTGTAAAATAGTCTATGGCTAAATATAGACAGCTTGTCATAATTAGGATCAGATAATAACCATAACAAATAGTGTAGAGATCCCTACATCAGTTTTCCAGATTAAATATGTTAAAATGTTACAATTTGTTGCAAAAAGTATACACTGTATAGTTTGCAATAAGCATAACAAAGTCTATGGGTCTGAACAAACAATTTAGTCCTTCGATTGGGGGCGATTGGGGTCAAATGCGCATCGAAGTGGCGACACTCGTGTCGTGGGCCAGCGCTAACGAGTAACGAGGAATTACATCACGCGCCAGCGCGATGCTAAACTTAAGCACCAATTAAATTCAATAAAAAGTGCTAATGGCGCACTATTGAAATTATGTACCCACTTGAATGCTCATGGAAGGCGTATAGTGTAATGTTTATGTTATTACATACATCGTTGTTTTGTTATCTATATTGCTTGGGTTATGTTGACTTTGCGGACGAACGTGCCCATGGGTTTTCATTGCGGATATATTTTGTGATCAATCTCATTCTATCTGAGAACATGGACAATATGTTGGTTTATCGAGGTTTTGGCAGTGTTTTCCTATAGGAAAACTGCACTATGGTGCAATATCTCAACATCAAATACATGTACTTAATTTATTGTCCTACATTAAGTTAAGCATTTTTACATGTCGGGGAAGTACCGCGTTTTTAACACCGCATGGAGGATGTACATATTTTAATTCATATAGTACTCCCAGTTATTTACCTTGCTTATCTCGTACTAAAGGCGGTACATATGTACGTTACAGGTCAATAATACAACAGTGACACTATTATAAACGACACTGTCAAACTATTTATGAAGCTAGTTAATGCAAAATGCCGAGTCCCAAATAAAATGCAGCCTTGACCGCCATTGGTCCGTCCAATTCTGTGCATTCAATTAAATGCTTAATTGGGCGCATCATCATATGAAGTTCCTATTCAATGACACATAGGATTCTTTAGACTAATTCATTTTGAATATCGTAATTTTTAATTCTTTAGATATTTATGTGATGATATGATGCTGACCATTTGTTTTTGTTCTTAGCAATCTTAGCTTTATTGTCAGTAAAATAAAATTGTGACAAAAACAGACCATTTCTTTGGTATATTCGACTTAACCGACTTTACGAACAATGCATGATAAAAACATATAAAACCTTAATTCTCCGAGTATCATTATTAAAAATTAAGTGATTCCTTGTTATTACTTTAACCTATACTTCGCCCTTCTTAAGCTCCATAACCATAAAACATTTTATTACACCATTAGATAACGTAACGACTTTAGACCGTACACGAGCGAGTGCATTTTTCCTTTGAATTTTATTACTAAAGTATTCTTAATATTTAAATGTATTTTAAAATACAAAACATTGTCCAGTTTACTATATATGGAAAAAAAAATTAAAAAGTCACAAATCACTGGCTTTCGCTCGTGACTTCGTCCGCGTGGAATTAACAAAAAGAACAAACAAAAATAAGGTGTATATGTGTTCTCCCAGACCATGCTCTACATCTATGCCAAATTTCATCGAGATCCGATCAGCCGTTTAGGCTACAAACTCTAACAAACATCCATCTAACCATCTAAACTTTTGCATTTATAATATTAGGAAAGTAAGAATATTAAGGCTTCAACGCGACGTCAGCAATAACCATCTAGTTGTAATGTGTAATGATGCATTGATTTTTTTTTTAGCGCATAACTGTAAAATACATTTATTACACCGTACCGGTTTAACTTCTTTCAAATATGTATGTACTACATTTACTTAAAAAAATAAATTCATTTCTTTTTAAAATTACGTTAATTACGCTAAGTCAATTGGAAACTTTCAAATCTACATACAAAAACAACATTAATGAGAGCATTAACGCGAATACATTTCTCATTTGGATTCTATTACCACGATTTATTTAAACGAGCGGTGGGTATATATAATTATAGGCGTGATACAAATATTAATTAAGCCGGAAAGCTTACCCGCGATGCGTGCATACCAAGCATCATCTACGCTAACGTATTATTCGCATTTACGTAAAATACGTTCAGTAGCGCCAGTGGTGGAGAAATTGAGAAGCAAAAGGTTAGCGTGGTATGGACATGTTATGCGACGAGACGATGGGGACTTAAACCAGAAAGTGTTAAGAATGAATGTGGATGGCTACAAAGGAAGAGGAAGACCGAAGAAAGTATGGATGGATTGTGTGAAAGAGGATATGTTTAAGAAGGGAGCGGATTCAGATATGACGGCTGATAGAAATGTAAGGAAGAGCAGCACATACTGTGCCGACCCTCCATAAGGGACAAGGGCAAGTTGATGATGTTCAGGTGAATAACACTTCATGACTAACCTGTACGGTTTTAAACTAGGTTGTCATTAATTCACTTATGGGCGGTTTCCCCAACTACATTTAACCATTCGTTAGTATTTTTTGTTCAATATTCATGAAATGCGTTCCCGAACTACATAATTTGAGTTATACTCCCTGAAACTTAGGTCAGCCTGATAGTAAAAAATCACTAAGTAATGATAAAATATGTCGAAAGTTCTGCAACCCATCAGTACAGTTCAGTCAACTGACAATTAAAATTTTGCCTCCACACGCAGAGTATAATAGTTTAAGGTTCAGGTCTGACCGTATGTAATGCGTTTTAGGAACTCTAATGAAAACACAATAGTACACAATACGCGATATAGTGGGGAAGATTCAGCAATACGATATAGAAGGCAGTCCTATTACAGTTTTAAATTTTTTAACTGCAGTAGTTAATTAAAAATGTAACTAACTATTACGTGATAATTAGAATCAAATAAGAGCGGTATGGCTAATATAAAATTGCTATAATAACTACAAAGGTCATTTTCAAATTTGTCATGAACGATTTTTTTTGACCAACTTCCCAAAAAAGGAGGGTATTGAATTCGTCTGTATGTTTTTTTCTGTAAGTCTATGAATGAATATGTTTCATACACGGTTTCATATAACTAAAGTATAACTAGTAGGTTTAATTGTAAAATCTTATCGGAATCGTTGAGTGTATCGTTTCCTGTTTGTTTCCTAGCTAGCGCGGGATGTGGCTATACTCATAGGAGGAGCGGCCGCGCGCGACCGACACTCGCCGCTCCAATTACGAGCGCCCGAAATTATCATAATTTAATGAATTATAAACTAAGTTCACTCATTAAGCTTACTTAAATTAATGTTAACTTTTTTACATGTTTTTAAATTGTTTTATTGTCGGACGTTTGGAAGGTGGTTTATTTTTAACGTTTATATGATAAGATATAAACACGCGAGTGCAGTTGACAATAGGTGATGCTGTAATTGCAGTTTTAAATATTGTTTTCCTAAATTAAAAAGAATTATTTCATAGGTGTAAAAGCTTACAAATACCTTTATGTGTATGAATAAAGCAGGATTTACAGGGAATAATTTTGACTCTATTACTGCTTATCGGTGTAGTATTTTTCCATATCTGAGAAATAATTTAGGTATGTTATAATAAAATGAGGAAAGAGTTACACTCAAAAACGAGTAACATTGTCTGTTGGGATCATTAAAAATGCAATTAATGATATTTGAACAAACTATAAGTATTTATAGCGCTATCGATAGTCGTCGCAAACCTGGCGCTGCGTGTGTGTACGATAAGGGAAAAAACTTGGTTTCATTGATAAATAGTGGTTGCGTAAACGCTGTTTTTCAATGGCGTTGCTGATAACGCCGAGGTATGTACTGGCAGATAAAGCTGCTCAGATATAAAACTTTCGACTTTAATTCAGTGGCTTAAAGGTTTTGTTTTTACGGTATATTAACCAGGTAATCAAGTAGGCGCCTGAGAAGTTACTAGCTATACCAATAAATATCAACGCCACTTTGTTAAAAAAAAAGAAAAGGAACTATTGCAGGAATCAATTTGAAAGGAAATTTATGTGAAACTAAATAAATGCGTCAATGTAAGCCTAATCAATACATTTTTACTTATAAAAGTCTTAGAAACCGAGCTAATTTGTTAGGAAATCATTATTAATAATTCAACTTCTGATTCTGTTCAACATATTCACTGTCAATTTATTTGCAAGTTTCTTTACTTTTTTTAACTGCAATTTAATTAATATTTCTGATATTCAATTAAAAATCTGTAAGTAATAACTAAATATATAGTAAAAATTCTTAAATGTTTATAAATTTTTGTCACGCCAATTCACGAGTTCGCCGGTTAATCATTAGGTTATCATCGAATAATAAAGAAGTTTATAAAAATAGGCAATTTACCTCATATTGCGACATACGCGCATAACAAAATTTTGAAAGAGCAACGTTTTAAAAGCATTCATGATAAACGGTTGATAAACATTTTCATGCGACGTAAACAATGGTAATGGTCGTAAGAAGTAGCTACAGTACTCGGAACTGATAAAACTTGTAGACGAAACATGTTTTGTAGCATGTGCAAATGATTTTACTCTCCTAGTATAAGTGAATATAATGCCTCAAAGCTTAGAGCCTTAGAAGTAGGTATTACAATAGCGTTTTCTGTAATCTCAGATTCAACCTCAATAAGAACCGAGTTACCCCTGTCACAGGCATCGATAAGGAAATTACTTCAAATCCGTACATTAATCATTATTTTTATGGTAATTCCTATTGTTTATAGTTAATAGGACGTTTAAAATTTTAAAAATCAATGACCCTAGTATTCAGCTAGGAGACAAATGTGTAAAATACTTGGCTTATTTAGTTGATAATAACATCAAATCATGAAATTTCTAACACGTGCTGACTGTGACAATAAACTTTGTATAAAGAAAATAATTATAAAGCGACGTGTTACTTTTATTAGAAAATTCGATCACGATTAATACACGTGGTACTAAAAACATAATAACAATGTGTTTTCAATAGGAAAAAATCCACATTCCTTACAATGTTATATTATAGTGCAATATTTTATGACATGAGTCTTTAGATGTCCGTTACCTATACTTTTAGGTTCAATTGAAAACTTCTAGCGTAACTATATCTATTTTACTGAAAAATAATTTATTGTGTATTTTAAATGATCCTGTGAACGGCGAAGTACCGCAGAAGTGAGTAAGGTCTTTTAACAGAGCAAATGCTTTTGAGAAAAGACCAATAAACATTTGAGAATACATTGATATCAATTATTTTGTGATAGGATTATTAATCGCATGGGTAATTAGATAGTAAAGACTTGATGACTTGAAAGAGTAGCGTCCCGGATGATGAGAAGCGAAGCCAAGGATTCGAGCAGTGGCGTCCCCTCGCGGCCGAACCGATCAAAAAAATAAGCACGCGAGAACGGGCGAGCCGCATTCCACGACTGGGTCGACGGCACGGCCCCGCGCGCACCGCTTCCCTCGCCCTCCAGTCGTTTGCGCGCGTCGTTCGCGATAACTAGTCTACATGTTGTCCGCTCCGAGTCGCGCGCTGTGTTTACAATACAGTGTTGTTTGTTATTGTTAAAATATAACAACGAGTGATCTGTGCCAGTGACGGATTTAAAAGTCGTGTCAAACATTTCATTACGATATTGTCAGTGAATATTATAAACGATTGTGATACGCGAGGAACGAGCAACCACGGCGAGCGCCGAGCTCAGGTAGCGTTTCATATTAGTTTTCGATCTGATTACGGCTAGGTTAATCTGGTTCAGTGCGTAGTACGGTAGCGTAGGTTTGCATCTGTGCCGTAGTGTGCAGGTGTGACTGCGGAGATCCCACGTGACTGCTTGCATCAATCGGCCACCACGTGGTGCGGTGGTGTAAACAACGGGTTGGCCCTTTTCCACACGGCGGTAACGCGCCGTCGAAGGAGCCGCGCGAGGCGCTGCCTCGCCGTGCCCGTACTAGCTCTGGTGTAAACACGACGCCGCCGCCTCTGTACGGACTAATATTTATATTTGATAACATCGTGCTTGACGAAACAATAGATAAAAACTTTTTTCTGTGGAATTGTTTTGATGACTGAATTGATTATTAGATACACAACATATTTTATGTACATTTATTACTTATGAAACCAGTTGGTACAAATACGCAATCTAAGTAATAAACAAGTAGCAGCACTTGTTTTACTCAACCTTAACGTACACAATATTTTTTACTCGTCCATATTATATAAAAGAATGTCTCGAATCATAAAAAATCATGTTATTAACCTACTGCACACAAATTTAAATAATTTATTTTTAGGCCACAATGCGATTTTATAACAAAAAAACTCATTACATGATGTGTGCTCAACAATTTTGAGTCGTAAACTTACTGATATTATAAATGCGTAAGTTTATTTGGATAGATGGATGTTTGTAATCTATTTAGGATGGCTGAACGATCTCGACGAATTTTGGATAGATGTAGATGTCTGGTAGAACACATAAGTTACTTTTGATCCCGGAAATAGTTACCGTTCCCGTGGCATGTTTTATTTTGTTTTTTTATGTTTACTCGATAATTCTATAACGGTTCAACACATCTTATTGATATTTGGCACAGATGTAAAACAGATTCTGGACTAACACGAGGGATATGGTTCATCCCCGAAAAATGTCAGGTTCCCGAGAGATACGTAATTTTTTGTTTTTATAGTTCGTATTTTTCTTTTAATACTGCGGGAACAGAGTCGAGGGCAACAGCAAGTTCTGTTATAGACGTATTAAAATAAGTTATGATATTAACTTGTAAAAATAAAATATTACCAACTAAGGGATCTTAACGAAAAGCTTGAATTATAAAATTTGGAACGTTTGAGTCAATAACCTTAAAGTTAAAATTGTTATAATTATATCGGTTGCTATTGAAAATAGTACATTTCAACTATTCTTGAATGTACAATGTACTCACTCGTGTCACGTGCTGGCACTAGTTCTGTTTGTTACCACGTAGTCTATTAATATTGCAAGGTAATTGTACTCCTAAACATTTGTATGTTTATTTATTTATCACACAAAACACAGTTAATCATAAAATAAAATCTGAATCAAAGAGCATATAAGTAAGAGTCGGGACTTAGAACAAAGAATGAATTCGGTCTGACACCTGCCAAACTCACTTCTCGTGGCAAAAAGTTACCAGGATAAAAATATTTAATTTCAATTTTTCCGACACAATGAAAAAACATGTGCACCAACCTAACAAAAATCATTAGTGAAGGGCTCTTATAATCGATACCTCGATATCGATATCGATTAAATGTGGTGATTGGATGGCCCTTCTTAATACAATCTCATATTTCAAATAACTTTGCATTTAGGCTCAATGTAAAATTATTCGTAATGTAATTTTTCATTTACTGACTTTGAACCTAAATTACCCAAAGGGAAGCAAATAAATAAAATAATCACCAAAATTACATTTATTTGTTTTATTTACAAGGCATCGCCAAGTAATATTTTAAGTATAATGAAAACAAAAAGAAATTTTTGTGAAATATTAATTGTCTAGGGTAACTGTCAAATAATAATTTTGTATACCTGGCTTCATTCCTAATAGACACATTAGAATTTACGATAAAACCTTTTCCTTCCTTCAAAAATTTTCAGGTAACAATTTCTATCCATCCACCCAGATTCCGGTATTTTACATTTTTTTCCTTTTAATTATACGTTGACCTGTATTTATATTCAAAATTTCAAGTTTGTGGGACTGCTAAAAGTACCTTAGAATTATGTTTACACGTGCGTTTCTGTAAAATGTGAAGGATTCAATTAACGGTATATACATACATGTCTCATTTTTTTTTAAAAAGAGAGTAATTCGTTTTTGAAAATGTGAGGGATATTAATGTTTTATACAAGCATATCGACAGTGGAAACTCCCCATTACATTGTGAAACAAAAAATATCGATAATAAAATTACAATGACAACTGTAAACTAGATACATCACTAGCACAAAATAAATTTTTCAAATTTAACTATATACAACTAATTAAAACTACCATGATAGCTTTACATTTACGTTTTTTAATAATTAAATTATTAATAAATGATTACCGGTTCTCATCCAATGGGAATTGCGCCGTAAAATCTCTTTTTTGTCCTATTTTATTAAAGGACCGTACACTACAAATTTCACATTTTATAAATCGTTTCATGATCGACATTGTATATAAAATTTAAAAAACTTAACAGTTAAACGAACTATTCACAAATTCATCTAAAAATTATACATAATTAGTATTATATAATTAGTTTGTCCGTAAGATAGATTTTGACGGACTTTGACAAATACTTTCAACTGAAATGACACTTGTGGTAGAAAAGGAACTCTTGACGATAGAGTGAGAAAGCATGCTCATAATGACAACTTGACAAAATTTAATGTCATGACATTAAATTTTGTTAAGTTTGCCATCAAAAAGTCCGTTAAGTCATACAAAATATTTTTTGTTCGAAGTTTCGCTAGCCTGATCTGAATTATAACCGTTGTTCACAATCATTCAAATTGCTATAGACTATAGATCCCATACGTCATGATCTTGGTGTTTATGGGATGTTAATGTCACAGAGTATGTAATCGATACAACTTTGAAACCGTTGTCTTTGTCAGTCATGCAATTTTTTATCTGCATAAAAAATAAAACTACGGTAAACGACGCACGTCATTCGGATGGCAAATGTCAAACTTTGTTTACATATTGTTTGGACGTTATTTGATTATTAATCTAATTTGTAGCATCCAGCAAGAAGTAACAATTACACAATTTAAGCTATTTCCATTATTATTAATAATATAAAAGTGTTGTCATAGAATATACTCTATAAGTAAGGTACGTATTTATATATATTCTTCAGTTAAAAAATAAATCTGGCTCGTATTTCCACTGTTGGGCAGACGTTACCTCGATTCATGATCTCACTTATATTTCATTTACAATTGAAGATAGTGTTTCAATGCGACAGTTTCCTGTACATGTTATAAATGAATATTTGATGTGTTTGAGTGCTACATCTGTCATTCAGGGCAGGTTTGTCTCAGGCTAAAAGTAGTCTCAGGATATACCGCTCCGAGTCGCGTATTTGCGTTATTTGCTTAATATGTACAAATAAAACAAATGGAAGTAAGTCAAGTGCCAACATATACATGTGTACACAAGTTTAAGTCAACATATACATAATTGATATGCTTCAAGGTCTATGTAAAATCGAAATCCGTGTTCTCTGCCGTGAGTGAGTTACTGTGACGCGTGTATAAGTCACTAACTTTCGCCCGCGACTCTGTCCGCGTAGAATGTAAAAAAAAAACAAAAATAAGTAGCCTAGGTGTTCTTTCATACTGCTCAACATCTATGCGAAATGTCATCGAGATCCGTTAAGCAGTTAGGCTACAAACTCTAACAAACATCCATCTATTGACGTTCGTATTTATAAGATTAGTAAGATGTAAGACAGATTTTAGACACAATACTTTACATCTCATTTTTTTAATTGAAACAAGACATCTCGGAAGTAGATGTTGGTATTATGTTTTAAATCCTTGAGTTAGTTAGTTATTATCAAAACAATAAATATGTCACTTTTGGCAAAGTTTTGGCTTAATCCTAAGCTCACATCAACGTCGACTTTTCTATGTAGACATTGTAACATGTGACATGTAAACATTGAAATGCTATTTAACCCAGAGGGAAACCTCTACCTCATTGTACATGTTGAAATTCGTAAAAAATAGCAAAATAATCAGGTTTTAATTTATTAAAGTATGGAAATATATTTTACATGTAATACGAAAACTTGAATTTTATATGGGATAGTTGATTTATTTTAATGTTGAAAACATAAAGATACTGGCGATTTGTAAATTGATAATTCATCAGGAGTTAGTGGTGTCACGCGGTTAGCTCGTGCGCGGTTACTTTTGCTCAGAGACTGGCGAATATTTATTACAAAATAAAAGATAATGTGTCGATAATGATGTCACTAGTTAGGGTAGATTGAAACAATTCCACGTGGAACGATTTTCATCAATGACTTTGAGAACGAGTTATTGACCTCACAGATCTTTGTGTTGCTACAGTGATTACATTTAGAAATTCTGAATCGAGATTCCATATTGTAAATATTAATATTATTATTCGATATTACAATATGTAGGAATTTACCCTAACAGGGAACTCCCACGACCTTTCATATCGGCAAACTTAAATGTGAAAGTATAAATATTTATTTTGTATTATTGTACGATGAAGAATTATTTTTGTGCCTGTTCAAAGCTTTTCAATAGTCGTAAATTATTAGTTTCATTGCCAAAATCTTCGTGTATAGGTATAGTCGGTGAATCTAGCGGTGTTCCGATTAACAAGTTACAAAAACGACGACGTGAAACAATAGGCAATAGGATAGCTTGTATACATATATGTCTACGAAAAAACGCCGGTCAGTGGCACGCGGCTAATCCGTTTACGCAACTTGCTACATAATCTTACTAATATTATAAATGCGAAAGTTTAGATGGATGGATGGATGTTAGAGTTTGTAGCCTAAACGGCTGAACGGATCTCGATGAAATTTGGCATAGACGTAGAGGTTAGTCTGGAAGAACACATACTCGTATAGGCTACTAACTTTTGTTTTTTTTAACTCCACGCGAACGGAGTCGCGGGCGAAAGCTAGTTGATTATATGTAAGAAGAAATGATGTTTGTCTCGTTGCCAAGAACAAGGCATTTTTTTCTGAAGTAGAACACAGCGAATTACCGCGACTGTACTAAACGATTCTTTACTAAGTATTCTAAATATGTTATATCAATCAATCATCCTATGTAATATCATTAGAAATTAGAATTATTGCCAAACATATCTTAGTAACAAGCCGCCTGCATGAAAATAGACGAAAATATATGTAAACGTAATGTAATCGTTTTTTAATATAATAATAACAATAACCTTTTGAGTGGTCGGTATGACGTTAATCAGTTATTGTTCACCCCGAACCAGAAACAAACGTCTCTATTATTGGATTGTTAGGTCTCAACGCACGCGATAACAAAATGCTTATGTTTAAATAGAAGCATACACCTTTAAGTATTATCGTATTGTAAGAAAAAATTGAATTTAATTTTGTAATTACGGTTTGATAGCGCATCTGTTTAGTTTTGGAGGCAAACTATAAACGGAGAACTCTACAATAGCTGTGTTCTATGCATCTATTTTATAAGAGTTTTTTTTAAATGTACTACAATAACTACGAGTGAGATAATATCACTGAGTACTTATCATGAATATTTGTCAGAACTTTTGCGTAACGTCATCGACAAAATTTGTATGGATTTACGCAGCGATCCATACCGAACGTTGAGTACACTGACAAATCTTATACAATTTTTGTCGATGAAGTTACGAATACGTTTTCGGTTCTGTCAAGTAAATATTCGGGATAGACCCTCTGTTACGATACGCTAACGTTCCATTAACTTTACATGTGACAAATACTCGCATGCAAATACATTAGTCTTGTCCGACAACTTGATTTACTGCTCTTCTGACCTTATTTCAAGACGTTATAAGGTTTACATATAATTTATGATTATCACGCTGTTTACAGACGATGTACTGATTCATGAAGATGGGTAACTTCCAACAACTTCTATTAAAAACTTTACGCGCCATTCGCATTTTGCGTCTATATTCCGGATACGTTTAACTCCATCAAATTCGGCATGTTATTGCGGCTTCAACGCACGTTTCAGATTTTTATTCTAGACCAAAAGGTTTAGTTTTATCATCTGTATGAGTCACAACTGGTCGTAGGCCTACAGATATTAAATCACACTTTTTGACATATTTTCCTTATATTTGTTTTTCCTTATATGTATTCCTTGCATCTCGTATTATAATGAGTGTGATGCATATATTTGCGTCGTATTTGTATTGTATCATGGGAAGATTGCCATTACAGTATATATAAGTTGGCTAAATAGTCTGGTCGTTAAGTAATGTAATCACTATTATAATTTGAAGATCATATAAATGTATGGTGGTCAATGAACATGGGCATTAATTAGGACATTAGAATAAGATAGAAGCGTAGCAGACGGGAAGTGGAAGTAGAGGTGGGCTGCAACGTGTAGTACGGCACGGCGTGGCGTGGCGCTTGACAGTGGTGGGGGCGAGGACATTGGGGGTGGGGGTGCAATGTTTTGAGGCCCACGGCCCGGCGCGCCGCCGCACTGGCCGGTGCGCGATCGATCGTGCTGCGTTGCGCGCTTCTCTATTATTTATTACCGAAAATATGGCGGCGTGGTGCGGCGCGCGGTCGTCAACCTCCAGCGCCACGCTATGGCGCGTAAACAACGCTAGCGCGAAACGCGATACCTTGCTTTGCTAATCGTCACTCTCTGCGACTGCAACTGCGCTAGTCCGACGCCCGTTCAATGCAGTCAGCGCAGACAACCTATTTGCATTTTTACTTTGTAGGTTAAAGTTTTTATAACAACATGAATTACTTTTTTGCCAAACTGTTTGTTATGTTTAGATTAGTCTACTACTATAAATAGCAAATTCAAAATTATAATTACTAGTTTTTTTAATATCATAATAATTGAGTTTCACACTTTTTACTTAGTACTTTTTAAATCTTTTAAAAAAAAATTGATACTCTATAATACATTAAACTTCCAAACATTTCCACTGAATGTTTATCCAAAAGGAAATATAAATCACGTGTGATGTAACAGCGTTAGGTTTAAACTGTTTTTCACTAACTCGAACCATAATCAGTAAAAATCATTCAAAATTGTACTATAGAAGTAGCATACCGTCTGGTGGGCGCCGTCTGACGTCACAGTGACGTAGCTCTAGTACTCAGAACACGTATAATTGTATGAGAATGAAACGTACGCAGTACTGTGTACCAGTTGATTATAATACGTAGATATCAGGTTGTTGGTATGTGTTTACACCTTACACGTGTCGACGTAGCCACTCCGGCGCACAATATTAATACATTAGTAAAGTGTTAAAGTTCCTATCAAAAGTGCTAACAACATTTTTGATATAAGTGTAGATCAGATTGTTCACTTGCCTCTTATCCATTGAAATCGCTTTCGCTATCTTGATCACATCCAACTTATGGAAGGACCATCCCACATTTTCCTATATATTTCATTTGTTTTCGTAATCCATTTTTTGCCGTACTTCCGGGTGTTACGAATCTGTCTTCTTTCTGAAAAATGTAATCTATTTGACTTCCGGTAGCGTAAAAGATTAAAATGAATTTCGAAGATCCTAATGACAATCAACTTGAATCGATCTTTGAGAAAATCTTTTGTAAAACAAACGATAATTTGCAGAGTTATTCATTCAAATAAGCGGTAAAGTGTCGGCCCGAATGACATCACAATGCGAATAATTAAAAGAAACTTTGGTCGGCTAATTTCAAATTTCCTCTTTAATTGTTTTAATTGTTTTAGGGATTTTATTATTACAAGTGTAATATCTTGACGCCGTTGTAATAGGAGTAAGTTGATATATTCTCAAGGTGTCATTAACTCTGATTAGATAAGCGTCGCCGTGTTTGATAAATAAAGATGTCCTTAATTTTACAATACAACCCATTATGTTTTATTTTGTTTGTTATGAATCATTTCTATATAAGTGATGGACATATTTGTGAAAAGCTTATCTCTGATTTGTCGGACTGAATGTGTTTCATTTATGTATAACGATACTTTAAAAACCATTATAACAATAACATGCTACGTGAACATTAACGTAATCGGCGATGACTCTTTTGATAAGGATTGTGTTTGTAACTTTACAATTTACGACCCAGAAACTAAACTGAACCATTAAAGTATTAATTTCCTATTTTTGTGCACAAAAAATAACATGTATGTAGATGAAAATATCTGAGTCCTAGTGCAGCGTATCTTTTCCCGTCCCCTTTGGCTAAAAAGTCGTGAGTGTTTATTTCATCATAATTTCGTCTTACATCGATCCTATCTGAAGAAATATACGTGACGAACCAAAAGGACGTATCTAGCCGGTAACGTGTTTCTTTGCCGATATTTATGTACGGCGGGTGTCGTGGGAATCGCGGAGGCTCCCACGCTAATTGCCTCCGCTACATGGAGCCACGGCCTTTGCCCACTGACTACTGCGATCAATGAAAATTATTCATTCATCGATGTAACCGCCATTGTTGTAAGCTATTATAATCTGTGTCTCGATTCAATTATTATTGCAATACTACGTTGTATTGTGTAAACAGTGTTTTTTCCTGTATGAGCGTGCATCCGTCGCGTCGTGTCGGTTAGCTGGATAATAAATATTTATAAAACGGAACAAGCGTGATTTCATGTCATTTGCGTCTCTGTATCCGTTCATTGTTCTTGGTCACTATTGTATTTTATATTCTTTTAATATTTATTTTGTACATTTACGCTCGATGTCGCTGTAGTAGCCGAACGGTTCACGCCTGTTCAACTAATCACGGATTCAATTTCTAGGTGATCTCACTATTTTGTTAAAGACCAAAAAGGTCCCTCTAGTTTTTCCGATTTTACGACGGGACTTTAAAAAATACGTCACGGTTTTCTATTGGGTACCTTCTCAAATCAGAAGTAAATCTATATGTAATCGAGGTTTGCCGATTTTAAAGTTGTCTGCCTCTGGATTAGACATTTTCATTTATAAATCGCGTAAATCAATATGTTGAGCTGCGGACATTTTATATAGCTAAATTATCGTGCGTATAATATAGACTTCATTGCGGTAAGAAGACTTTGTAATGGGAATGTACGAGAGACCCATCTCAAAGTATTTAATGGTCTTCATATATTTAAGTAAAAAAACACAGACAGACGATGTGTATATTTTACGGAATTAAACCATCCAAGGTAAACGGTCCGATGTTAGCTTACTTTCATTACCCTTTGTATATTTTAACGAAGGCAAGATAGAAATATGTCATTTTCATTACTTCCCCAAATAGAAATGGAAAGTCATAATGTGTAAGCAGATGTATACTATACCAATATTGCTCCTTATTTGCACGATTATTCCAAGTTGGTTTAATTTTGTACATAACCATTGTAAATCATAAATTTTCGAATCGGATTGTATTATTTTGCCTAATGATATGTCTGATGAGAATGTTTATCAAAGGTTTTTATATTTACACAGCTTTATTTTAATGAGTCCGGAAAACATAACTTAGTCATTGTTCTTCTTCGTGTCATTGTTGTCACCTTGGTGGCAGCCTCGCGGAACGGTCTCCGGTTTCGGTTCTACTTAGAAATTGTACTTGACATTGATCTAGATTCCGTAGAATCGTTTTATTTAAAAAGATTGCTTGAATGTTTTGTGGAATAAATTGAAAAGGTATCATAAAAATAGTCTTCAGCTTAATCAACTTAAGTGTTATATCTTGTATTAGAAATGGTTTAAATGGAAATGTAATCGTCTTAGGTGTTATTGTGAATGTTTGTGTATTATATACTGATGTGTTGTTTCAGACCGGGTGATGGTTGGGGCTTGCGGGTGAGCGCGCGGCGCGGCATGCGGCGCGGGCGCGGGTGCGAGGCCGGATGGCACGCGTGGCCGGCGGCGGCGTGCGCGCTGCTGCTGGCCTGCGCACGCGCACACGCCCTCGAACATCTTGCACCAGGAGGTTTGTTACTATAACTAGTACGACACATTAATAAAGTGGTGTAGACAGTACTGATAGCTTCCTTCAGGAACTCTTATATTAATTTCTCTGGGATTTGTCATGTATGCACGGTAGCATTGTTTAACTCGATCAATTGAACGTTATCCTGAAATGATAACCTCGTAACTGGCATAAAACAAATTAATATTATTGGATCCTTTGTAAACGTGACGTCAATTAATTGCGAGGTTTGTACAGCGAGCGGATAAACATTGGACAATTGATAGCGAGCGCCGCGTTGTGTCAATTAATCTTTTCAACGGAGAATAATTGAGCGATGTGGAAGAAGCGAGCGGCGCTACGTGCCGTACAGAGCTGCCATTTGTTTCCCGAGGTTGGGGCATCTGCCGCGTCTGTCGGCACCTCGTACGTTTCTGTCACCTTTCAGCCCACTCGTCCCCCTGTCCCGACCCCGCCCTCGCGCCCCGCGTCTCTCCTCCCAACACCCCGGAGCACTCAAGTACTATTTTAAGCACGGCCGCCTAACGTTGACGCTTTAACTCCTCGTTAATTACTCAACGTGCACTGTTTATAGTGTCATAATGATCGTATTATATTTAAAAACTCACCATATTTAAGCCGCCAATGGTATTTTGATATATCACCTTTTTGAAAGTGTTTTGAAAGGTTAAATAAATATTTGTTGAACTCGTTGCCTTCGAGTTTATCGGTACTAAAAGAAATGTATAAATATTTATTATAACTAAATTAAACAATAAAATAAATAACGGACAAACCAATTATATGGTTTTTGCGGGGCTTTATTTGTGCATATGTTTAATTTGTGTTTTTTATGTAAAATTTTCAATAAAAAAAAAAAAAAAGTAGGTGCAATTACTATTGAGAGACTTTCAAATTTGAAACCACTTTACAGTTAAAGAAAAATTAATGCATACTGAATTAAAAACGAAACAGCATCTGATAAAGAATCTCTCCCTGTTGACACATCTGTATTGTGCCTTGCCTATGTTCGTATACGTCGTTGCTTATTCAAAATAGCGAAAGGTAAATGTACATTGTTTTTGAGTTCTTTGAATTTGTTTTCCTCCTTTCTATTTACCAAACCGAGTAGATATGATTCGCTAACATTTTTTTGGCAACGAAACTCATTGGTATTCAATGACCTATATTTTCAAGTAGTCTTCGATCTTTGCAATTCAATGTTGCAAAACAAACATTCAAAATTTGTCTGACCTTGGCGGGCTGAAGATATTTCCGCCTCAATAAAATTAAATTAAATTCGTTAAGGTTGTCTGCATATTGCCTAATTATATTCCAGGTTTTTTTTTCTTTCAGGAAGTTTTTTTCTTTCTGTTTATCCTGTGTGTCTAAAATCTGTAACATACTAAAGAGTTGTGCATGCTTTTAAATAAAAAAGCTATCAGGTTCGAAAATGCTCATTTAGACTATTTTCTTCTAAACTTTGCCATCGATTCTGATCTACTTTTTGACACCTGGTTGTAATAGCTTGGAAATGGAACGAAATCATTTGGTATTATAAATATTTAATACAAATGGTAATAAGATTCATTGAAATAATGTTACTCGATACATCTTCTCGGAAATCCAAACAAAATTTAAATCAATATGTTTTGTGAGAAAGAATGAAACTCTACGGCATATAACTGGCTTCCTCTTATTTTATGTGTACTGTCTCTTTACTATTATTTCTTAAATATAAATATTTCTTTAATCGTTTTCCAAGATATTTTTTGTGTAATATTTCCTGATGGCGGTGGTGTCCGCTTGCCGCACAATGGTGTTGGAAAAGCGCATAAACACGGATAGTGTCGGCCGGCGCGCCGGATGTTGTCGAAAACTTCCGCGGCCGTTAACCCCGCCCGCCGCGCCGCCCGCCGCTCGCCGTCCGCCGTGAGGCGCTCTTGGGTCGCGAATTTATTTTTTATTTATTTGTACTCTATTTGTGCGTGCATTCGTTCGCTGTATCGTAATCCGACAGATAGCGCGGTGTTTGTTTGCAGCGGAGCGTCGGCGCGGCGGCGACGGCGACGGCTGTGAGGCCTCGTTTAGGAGGCGCCCCGCGTTATCTCGCGAACACTGCCGAAATTCATTCGACCGTGTAATAAGTGCCGCCGATAGCGAACAGCGCCGATGTAAACAACTCGGCGCGCGCGCTACACACTACTACGTATTTGTTGCGCGTCTAGCACATATTTCACAATATTAATCTCGACAAAACATTTCCCTAACGCTGCTCATATTTATATCGTTACATCAGATATGTGAGCGATAATCCGTTTCGGTATTTTCTCTAGTAAATCGTTAAAGAACTGATAACGTTTATCGCATATGTTCCCCCGACAACGATAATTTAATGCGGAAATGTGCTCTGTGAGGATGATACTAACATTTAGCTAGAAAAACAATAACAATGTATTATTTGAATTATTATATTTGCTATTGCGAAAGATAACTACGGATGATTACATTATATCTAAATATGTTGAAATCAAATGAAAGTTTATTTTTGCACACCACAGAAAATTATAACAACCAAATCTACTGTAGGTATTAAATTCAAATTACCAATAGCATTTTATTTTAGGAGTAGTAGCCCACTGAAAATAAACTGACGAAGTCAAATTAAACATATTTTTTTTACCAAATAGAGATAGTAATTATTTTGTCGTAAATATCTGTAGATACTATAAATAAGCGCTTTATTTGACCATCCGTGAACAAGGCCGATAAATGTTTGTTCGGTTATTTTTAAACATGTTTTCCTAGAATTCAAATCAAACACTTAAAAAACATAGATTTGATGTAAAAAATATTTTGTGACTCTAGGTATCTTACAATATCTAAAAGCATCTTTTATTTGTATTTTTTGGTGAATTTCTAGTTTTTGAATGAAGAATGTAATTAATTTTCACAATTATTGAATATGTTCGCGAAATGATCTTTCACATCTCTGACCCACTGGATACAGATGTAGCTTAGGTCCCGGCAGAAAGTCAAGCATGTAACCGATGACTCAGTCCAAACTGAAACTTCTCTATTCTGTTTAACACAGAAAATTTTATTGCTAAATAGAATTTGTTTTGGAAATTCAATTGATCACAAGGATACAGCGACAATATACAATGTTTTCAACACATAAATATGAGAGAAAACTACTTAAGATCACAATCTAACACGATCAACTTGATATTGAAAAACTTTATTACATTAATCTTATTTAACAATAGTATTTTGTACTCAAAACACTACAAATATGACGTCACATATTTACCATTTAACGTGATCGGGAGGGTTCTAGTTTGACCTAGTTTCACAACATTCTAAACGAGAACATTGACTATTTATGAACGGACTTTGGTCCCACACAATGTAACATCATCACCACTCACAAGTCGTCTAGAGATCACCAAGTCCAGTTAACAAAACTACAACGGCTTCGTGAAACAGTTCTTACTACGTTGTAAGAACTGATCGTTGGTAAACATGACATGACAAAATGCGTCATATTTCAATATGTGTGGCAGAGCGCGACTCGCACGACCGCTCGTATATGAATTACTACGCATGTTAATGATTCTGTCGTTCACTATTTATATTTCTGTGTTAGCCGACGGCACACTTTGCTCGTATTAATATTTCGTTTTTGTTTTTTTTTTAGAACAAGGTAACGTAATGAATAGTTAATGAAATTATTTCTAATAGTTTTGTAGTTTGAAACATTTTTTAAATATTGTAATTATCTACAGCATAAGATATGCAATTTTGAAAATAGTATTTCGTTTATCTGCAATCTAATTTCATTTTTGTAGTTTTAAATTTAATAAGTATGTTTGTTAAATTGCTACTCTACACGCTCAGAAAAGTGTTTTGAAATCAGCACAAAGTTGATTGATACTTGATACAAAACAAACGATGTAGCGATTGTTGATGTTATGCTAAGTTTGAAACCGGAAAATGTTAATATTTATAAAGTGCTTTTATTTTGAGAGATGACACACCTATGTGTTTCTCTGTTTCTTAAAACTGAACAAGGCCGATACAGCGCTGCTCGGCGGCCGGCGGCCGGCGGCGTACGCATTGCCAAGGAATCAAAACATCTCTTTGCTACGATTACAAACTTTATTTTGATAACAACCATGCAGCTGCTATTTATCTTGCGATATAACTAACCATTATTCGTAGCTACAGACCAACACGAATATAATAGAAATTATAACCATCTTAATGAAATCATTGGTCTGTGGACCTTTTTTTAATTGCTTCTAGGAACCTGTTTATTTATGCAAAAAACCTGTTGGTTGTTTTGTTAAAGTTGAGATATTATTGAGAAGATAAAAAATATCAATTTTTGATTTGTCTATGTTTTGAATAACAACAAAGTCAAATGGTTTTAAAGCCTTCAAATCTAATACAAATTGGGATAATTAGTTGTAGGATTGTGTACAGTTGATAAGTAACGCAGTTTGTAATTGAAACACTAGAATTTGTAATTCAAAACTTTTCTATAAATCTTGAGGGCAGTGAAAGTTACAGAGCGAATGCGTAATGATAATGTCCAAGGAAATCAACGGGCTAAGTAACATCTATTTGTAAAATGTCTTCAATTGTAATTTACCGAGTTTTCTACAAGTGAAAGTAAGATTTTTGTAAACAAAAAAAAATGAAAGTAAAGTTATGGTAGAGATTTATTTCATTAAAAAAGTCGAAAGTCAAATTGAATTATGGTAGAGAAATAAGAGCACATTGATTAGAAGGATACTATATCAGAGTTTAGTTACTATATTGATTAATACCTATCAAATAAAATATTGTCAACTCGGGGCGGAGTTGGACTCGCCTACATTAACGATGGTCCAAATAAGCTGCTCTAAAACCTTGACCCAGAAAAACATGTATTCGTTGACTATACTTCTTATGTTAAATAGTATTGTATTATATTATATCGTAACAAAAAGGAATATCAAGAACTTGTGATTGTGACCTTATCATATGAAGGTTAAGATAAAATGTCTTAGCAATTATAAATTGGTTATAAATTTCCGTTTTATATACATTGCAGAACGAAGTTACAGTAAATACATATTTTTTTTATAAGTTAATAAATTTGACTACAATATAAATGAAGTGTATCTCCATACGGAGTTCAGTTTCTCACGGTGTTTGTATTGGAGGTTTTATAATGCGGGCTGCGGCTGCTAGCCGGGGCTGGGATACGCGAACAAAGTGCGCAGATAGCTTTCCAACGGAAATTAAATTCATGGCGTATACAGTGATACGGGGGGTCGTGGCCGCGGATGGGGTTGTCCCAGCCCCGGTCGTCGACCCCGACAGATGGCTTAGCGCCGCGCCGCAGGGGCGACGCCACGGAACTTGACATCCTGCCCCTTGCCCTACAATTTTATACCTTATGGATTGGATACCAACGGTATTATATGTTTATGAAATAATTTTAATTTAATGTTTTTGTAGGAATTGACCACAGTGAGTGTTTTGAAATTTTTGTGTATCTTCTTTTCACAAATGATACTTCCTAATACGACTTCCTCGGTGACCACGTGTATATTAAAGCGAGGCTGGTATGGAGCGCAATTTAAAGTAGGTGTATCGCTGACCATCGGGTGAACGCCCTTCTCGTCTCGCCGCGCAATAAGAAAACATAATACTGTACTCATGCCCAGTCCCTACCACTACCATTCACTGCGGGTGATCATTGTTTCTATGTTACAATAAGATACCATTTAATTCGTTTTTACTCTTATGTTTGTCAACGTTCAATCTTACTTCTTACTAATATTATAAATGCGAAAGTTTAGATGGATGGATGGATGTTTGTTAGAGTTTGTAGCCTAAACGGCTTAACGGATCTAGATGAAATTTGGCATAGATGTAGAAGATACCCTGGAATAACACATAGTCTACTCACTTTTGTTTTTTTTTAATTTCACGCGGACAGAGTCGCGGGCGAAAGCTGGTTTTTATATATTATATTTTTAATATTCACAATGCAAGAACTAAAGGAAGTCGTTACAAATGTTAACAACATAACTTTTGAATCAATCATTCCTCTTTATGATATTTAATTATTTTAGAATAGCTAGATTATCGTCTAGAAATGCAATATTTGTATTATAGTTAAAAGTTTGCCAAGTAGATATCTTGGTCTTGCAGTATCTATTTTTAACAGACTTCGAAAAAGGCGGAGATTATCAACGCGAAGGTATATTTTTTTAACACGATATCTTGTAACTGTCGATGTTTAGTCAATTAACTTGGCGGAGACATATCTGTGTGCGGTCGAGTCGCAATCGGCCGCTTTGATGTGAACTAGGCTTCAATTACATGGAAACATTACGCTCGCACGTTTACTAATTATGGCGCCAAGAATAAGTTGCGACTGCCTGTTGGCATCGACATACGAATTCCACGATCGAACATCGATTTTAATTGATGATAGATGATTATTAGAATACCATGTTGTTTTTACAATGTTCCAAACTAGATAATATTCTGCATTATTACACAATTAACTGGGAAAATTACATCAAAAAGTATCGACCTAAGTAAACATTATAAAAGTTTAATGTTGTTAACACATATTTTGTGATATGAATCCAAATAACAGCTATTTTGTTTTTTTACCCCCAAAGGGCCAAAAGGCATTTACATTGTGAACTAAAATAACCCGACTTAGAGTGGATTTCATTAGTTTGCCGTTAAACATATAAATCTAATGGTTATTTAGTAGTTTTTATTTGAATCCTCTGCTCTCAAAGATCCTACGAAAACGTCCCATTTCGATTACTGCTCTTAACTAAAGTATGTTTACACACCGTTTCGGAGTCTTTTTCCCTTAATATTAACCCTTCGCGAGCAGTAAAAGTGGATAATTTGGGATTTTCCGCGCTCGTAACAATACCAAGGGCGTGATTAGGTAAGAGTGACTCCACACATTCCAAATCGGCCGCTGTTATAGCTTCTACTCGAAATTCCTTAATAATGCTCTAATTGCTCCGTTCGTGCTCGGAATTTTTTACGTAGTGGTAGGTCGTATGAATTCATAACATTTTCTTTTATCGAATAGAGGGCAACAACATTTTCTAACAAATTATAACAATTTTTACGTTTCGTTTTTCATGATTTGTAAATTAAGATTTTTTAAAGTTCCCATAGCAGCTGGTTGTTTGTTCAGTACCGCTATTTTATTTAAAACGTGCTTTCGCCCGCAAGTGTTAGCGGGGAATTTAAAAAATAACGGTCGCTTATAACCTTCTACCTTTCAGTCACAGCCCCGTCAAAATTGGTCCACCATTCCAGAGATAGTCTACAACAACTGTCAGTTGTTGAACTACCATTATTTTTATTATTGAAGTGTGCCTAACCTCACGTTATATTTAGGATAACAGTAGAGTCTGTCGTATACCTGTAACTAAAATAACAACAATTCCAACCTTGTAATTTCGCCTAACGATTGTTTATTACGTCTGATGTTCTGTCATTGTATACGATGTACGAGGCTATCAATCGTAAACCAGTTCACAAACTATCGCAGACTGTTTTAGCCACTACGAAGCGGAGTGGCTGAGAAGCAGCCAACAGCTGATTGGTGGCATCTGCCAAAATTATGCACGCTAATTTCGTTAATCTAATAATAGAAAGTAATTCGGTCAGTCTGATAAAGTCTCGCTAAACTAATCGCAGTACGCGTTGTCAGTACACTCGTCCGCCATCACCGCTTGCATCGGAAAGAATGTAGCTCAAGCTTATTTTTGTCAAACGTACCAGAGTAAATTAAAATCGTCATTTATTACCGTTCTTTTAAATAATATTTATTTCAAGTAGGGTTGGGGACAGGCAGGCGGCCGGCCGCAAAAAATAGTGCCAAATCCAAAAGTAGGTTTTATGAGTTATGAGTGTGGAAGGGTACACCGGTAGAGGTAGACCTAGGAAGAGATGGATGGATTGCATAAACGGTGACATGATCAAAAAGGGAGTGATGACTGAGATGACGTATAATATAATAGAGTTATGTGGAGGACAAAAACCTGTTGCGCCGACCCTACGGGAGTAGGATAAGGAGAGAGATGATGATGATGATTTATTGCCGTTCTTTTACTGCTCAATACTTTCTGTCACTTCAATAAAGACATATGAAAATCGATATCGTCTCTATTTGATTGATACAGTGTGAAAAACAAACGTAAACGTAGTATGGTCAGATCCGATAAGCGGCGGTTCCGAAAATATCTCCGATAATATCATAGGCGTCGAGATAACGTGTTTGTATGTAATGTTAATGTTTTTAACAGTTGACATATTTTTTGTTATTAAACATTAGATTTTGAAAAATAAAATAATTTTGTAAAATAATGTCTTTTGCCTATTAGACTTTTTGATAGCAATTTAAAATCGAAAGTAAATAAAAATACATCTTACTGGACTGCATTCATACTAGTTTCCGTTTGAGATAACGTAAGTAGATTATGCATAAAAACGATTATACTCTAAACTCTACAAAAGATAACAAAAACGAGATATTGATTACAGATACCTGCTTAAAAAAAGGATTAAAGGAATATGCTAATTTTTTTTTTTTTATGATTTTTAAAATCAGCGCTTGACCACGATCCCACCTATAGTTAAGTGGTAATGTGGTCGAAGGATGTTACGCGATGATTTAATAAGTCACCCTTCTCTTGAAGGCACACAATTCACATTTTTTCAAATTCCAGAATTCCAAATTCCCAGAGTATTAAGCTGATTTTCGTAGTGGTAGAGTTTGCTGGTATAAGTTAACCTAATCACATATAAAACAAGCGTGGAAGTATACTCCATCTTCATCTGATTAACGAGTGCATCCGAGGCCAAAAATTAGTCATCTACCACTTTTCTAATAAGGTATTGTTAGGAAAGGGAGATGATATTGGAAAAGGAAAATATATAAATAAAAGAAAACTGCTTGGTATTAAAAAGTCGCTTTATTATCTGTATTTAGGAAACCAGTAATATATTATTTATACTAGATGTTACGTAATTCTAAGTTAGTTCTTTAAATTTTGTAGGAATTGCCACTATTGACTATCAGCAATATACATGATTAATTATGCGATTGATTCATTGTATTGAAATAAGACACATGTAAGTGGCAGCCCTAAGGAATCGTAGAGATGAAAGATCATACGCGTGCCTGGTTGCTCCCTAACCTCTATGCGCACACGTTGTCTCTGATAGTATAACTTATTAGAATAACATTTATTAGAAAATAGTTGCATCTTTACTTATATAATATACCTACTCTGCTTAATTATTAATAAAATAACATATTTAGTAATTAACACTTCCACTTCGTCTATCTGATGTACGGATAACTGCAATGTAGAATTTCATTAGTAGTTACGATACCGTAAGTGAACGAGGCTTTTTTGCAAAACAAATAAACTATTAGGATAAAGTAAAAGTTTATCTGAATCTATGCTCTCATATGTCACAAAACATTTTAATTTAAAAATAACTAGAAACTACTTTAAACATCTCATTGATAATAGCAAAAAGCTACAAAGCTATAAACACGTTTATAAGTATAATATTGTGCAATACGATATTCTATGGAAAACAAAAACTTGTAGGTAGGTGTCGTGTCAGATATTTAATTATTTTTCGTCCTCTATTCGACTTTGGCGGTCGGGCGACTAGTTTGTGTTACCTGCCGTCTTGTTTATCAGACGAAAATGGACTTAAAGATGTGAGATTGAGCGCGCCGGAAGTTCGCATGGAGAGAGACCGTGACCTACCGCACGGCGGCGCCGGCGGCGGGCGGCGGGCGGCGGGCGACGGCAGCGCGCCGTGATAAGCGATCGCACCGGATATAAACAAACCTGTAACCTACGCCCGGCCGCGGCCGCCGCACTATCTAATCTGCTCTCGCTGCTCGCAGATAGCGCCTTGTACTCCTTGCACCTCCCTCCACTGCCCCTTACTCTACTTAGAGGAAAGTGCATTTGCACCGACCTCGTAAGTACCTACTACATTTCTAAAATGTAACTCATTTTTATCAAAATGATAACATGAATTGTTTTAAAACATTCATAAATAATGCACAAGGATACGAAAATATACTGCGATATACAAAAATGTGTAAACAAGTTGATGCGTTGATTTTAATTGTTAAGTTTTGAAGGCTAAGTATTATCGTTGATCATATACTGCAATAGAGCACTTGATGATCAGCTTTAGTGCACTTATTCATTCGTTAGTACGTAGTAAGTGCCTTCGCTTTGTAGGTACCCGCCGCAAGCCGCGTGCCGCCGTATAACGTTTGCCGGCCGATCGCACACGTCCTCGCGCCAATTGTAATTAAAATTTATTTAAACACATTATCCTTGTGAGTAAATGGTTGATAATACAAAAATGAATGTGGTCACATTCTTAATGCAATAGAAGTTTAAGCTGGTACTGTTTGAGTAACAGTTTCACAGACAATGTCTTTTTTTAATTGTGCAAAGTACGAGTATTATGCACTCTGTGTGAAAATAACAAACTTAATACAACGTATCGTCTTAGCGAAATTTAATGAACATAATTTATCTTACCGACCGTTTCATCTATGCGTCGTATGTAACGTAAATAAAAACGTAATTGCATTCCTTATTATAGAATGTCATCATTAATTCTCATCCACACATGAGCCTAATGTATGTATATATGGTAACACTCTGTGTAGATATTCCACAGATAGTTAAGTTGCTTATACGAAATAGTACTTGTTTTGTCTGTTGTATAGTTTAAAAAAGAACATTCCAGATCCAAACGTTGATATAACGATATGACAGTTGAGGGGTATTGGAGGTCGGTCGGCCGCCGCGCCGCTCACTGTTGAATAACGCATACAGAGCGCAGCGCGGCGCATATCAGCCGAGTTGCTATCTCGGCCTGACCTACCGCACGTCCACCTCGCCTCCCCGACCTATCTTTTTTTTATGCTAAACCATATCGACACAGTAGCTCCTTGTTCCTTATTGCATTTTGTAAATACCATACAAAATATGTCATACAATGAAACTGCAACATGTTTATATTAAAGATGGTTTCTCACATACTTCTTATTCACATACCATAGTTTGTTGTTATCGTTACCACATATATACACTTTCAGTGCTAGTTATAAATAAATCATATTCCAAGAATTTGTAGTAACAAACAAAACACTTAGGTGAGTAAGTGAATGTAAATGATTTGCGTGTTTACAAGGTGACGTAAGCGAGCAGTTATCAGTGATTACAGACCAGTGTTCTGCTGCAGCGACTTTCGGTCACTATCGCGGGTGCAGCGAGCAATTGACCGCATTCCTACAGCATTCTTGTATTTTTATATATTGATTTCTCTTAAATGACCTTTGTTACAAGTATCTCTTTGTGCTACATGCCTATTTACACAGTAGTTGTACTTTTACACTTTCAAAATTTAAGTTTATTGTGGATACGCTTATTTATTTGATTCAGACAAAAATAGTGTTGAAATAAAAATATTTCTTTATTTTGACTCGTTGCTAATTGTCCTTTATGCTTGGTTTATACTATGCCGGTATAGTTAGACAATCTCTTAAAATCAGCTCTTATGTAATGTAGACGCTAACTGGCTTCAGTGAGCCCAATCAATCCAAGCCAATTATTCAACTGTACTGGTATAATGTGAACCAGGCATTAAGCGAGTTCACAAAACAAAAAAAAACTATGTCATTATCAAAAGTAAATTAAATCGCTCGAAAACTAATTTAAACTTCTGTAAAAGTCGACTCTATTGAAAAACAAGCAAGCTCTCACAATATACCTACCCGTTATCATACCATCCTATGTCAGTCTATGTACGAATATAAGAACCGCATTGTTAACTCCGGCTCTATACAAAGCGGATCTGTTCTAAAAAAAACTGGATTGCTGTAGGAAAACTTTCTGCATTCCGTCTGGCTAGTCCTCGATTTTTATATAACATAATGTTCGAATAATTGTAGGAACTTGTAAAAAATATTATCGTAAGATAGGAACAAAAAACATATTGTATTATAACTGATCAACCAGAATATGCAGTTGTTTTATTTAGATACCCATGTATCTATTTGTAATGCGTCTTGTATTCGATTTCCAGTGCATTCTCCATTTTTAATTAATGAAATGACCTGTGTATCAGCTTATAGGGATTTTTGTGCATTTTTGTTAATTAATTGTCAACTTTGTTTCCTAATTTTTCAACTGCGGTAGTTCTTATAGTAGTCGTAACCGCGTCATTGGTGTACAAAAAGTTCATTGAATATGATAATAACTGACTTCATCTTTCGTAATCCCCTTCTAGTATTCTTCTTCCTTATAGTATCCCAATACCGGTGGCGGTATGTTTTAGAAGCTGCCAGAACCGAATATTGGCTTTTGTACTTATACTTCAGATAATGATATCCTTATTCAATATTTCCATGGAAAAATAACTTTTATCTTCGACGTCTTGTGCGTCACACATACACACTTTCACCAACCGCACCGAGCCGGGAGAACTGGGCTAGCCGGAAGAATTGAAAATGCGGAAGCGTGGAGGCGCGTCGTGAGTGATACATGCTAAATGAATCCGAACACGAATTTTCATTCATCATACAAATAACTGTAACCATTTGCCATTCAAAATAGTTAAAAGAATAAAAGACGGCTCAACTCACGTTTGATCTTCTGGTGACGGCACCTACTAGTTTCACCCAGACCCATCGGGGTCCATCTTCAGGGCGAGTAGTTAGCGAGTTTTAAGATTATTAGTTGCTGATATTTGTGCTAGAATAGATAGTTAAGTTTTCGTGGTAATTCTGATAATTTAAAAGGCCAAAAATGTCGATAATTATCCTCAAGATAGATATGTACATTACAGTGATAGAGTAAATAACGTTAAAACGATCCAACAAGAAGGGAAAATAAAATAAAAGTAGCTAATGGCGATGTGATGCCAAATCGTGCACTTAATATTTCGATTCAGCATAACTAGAACGGATTTTTATTTGTGCCTCAAAATGTTCTTTTGATAATTGTAGCAAAATACAAGAGTATGTTAGACGTTGATGTGATACATAACAAAATATCCAAGGTATAATTTAAAGGACGCGCATCGTAACTTATGTTTACTACGTTTCGTTTATAAGGATAGAGATAGAGGCAAATTTGAATATACATTTGAATGTGTAGAGTGGTAAATGTTGATAGAGACTTCTCGCAAGTTTTGACGCGTCATAAATTCAACTGCGTCTTAATGTTTCTATTAATAAGACGTATAAATCAATCGTTGTCTACATTCATATAGCAAAGCGTTAAAATCGATAGTCTGTAGTGGTTGTTGTGAGAGGTACAAAGTTCTAGTTTCAGAAACACGGAATTGTTCCCACTTCACACCTGTCTTCTATGTGGTCGTGGTATTGCACCGGGCGTGCCGGTCCTGCAGTGCGAAGATGTTAAAGCGGGCTCTATCACTGTTACTTAAAGGTTATTTAAAAAGTAATATCGTCTAATAACTACTAACTTCATCAAACTTATACAACGCAATAATTGTTTTTAACTTGAGACCCAAAAGATCATGTTTTAGATGATATTTACCTATTTCCAAATAATATGAATAGATCAGTCGTGTTAGTGAGGTCGTAATCTTAATATTATTATAATCAAGGTCTGTGAGGAGCGAGGAGTCGTGCGGACACAGTAGCGGATCGCGGAGACCTTGTGCAGCGTCCGCGGCTCGGCGCCCGTCGATTCCGTACAAATGACATTTGTTTGACCTCCTTTTTGCCGATGGAAATTAAACATTTTAAAATACTTTATACTTTTCAGCTAGTTTTTTCTTCTGTTGACTTTTGAATGTTTTCATTCAAATTGCAAATAGATTTCAAACTGTATTCTCTCTTAAGAGTCCGTGAGGAATGTTTACAAAGCGATGCCCTAGCGCCTAATACTCGTGTTTTGCAAACTGTTATCAGTAATGTCAAATTGTAAAGTAACCCTATGACAACTGTCTCATCGCCGGCCGGCATATTCCACGTGGGCTCATTATTTATTATTCGTTTGACGCTCGTTATTATTCCAATGTCGGATTAAATGCAATATCAAGGTCCCCACAAAATTCGTGTTTCAAATATTGGCTTCAAAATAACTTTGTGTTCTGATAACGGCTGATAATTCGCCGACGTTCGCTCGATTTATATATTTCATTCATTGTATAATCTTCGTTTGTGAAGCGTATTTTGTCCTAGAAAACAAAAGATTGTATTTCGCGCCTCCCTTTGTATGGTTATTATTATGGCGATGCCTTTGCTCAAAGACCTCAACCACTCATTAGTACGCAAACACACGTGCGCAAATTACTATTTATTACATTCTCAATAACGCCCCACCTTGGATACGCTCGACTGCTTTACTTAATTAAATCCTTTTTGTTTTTCTTACCCTTCCATCTTTCTGCGAATACGTTGCAGAACGATCATTCATATTTAATTTTGCTATTTGAATAGAAATCCACTGTTAATACAGTCGTTATATAAAACATTATTGCAAAATTCATTTTGTAGGCTCTAGATAGATTATTAACAATACAATCATCATACATACTTCTTTTTATCATAGTCGCCAACTAAAAAGAACTATTGGAAAATCTTAAAGCGACGAGAAAATTAATAGGACGATGTATTTCCATACAACATAAATCACTCATAGACTCCTAAATAAACCAGTGAAACTCAATAAACGCAAAAGCGAGACATTTTATACACTGGAACAATGTCGCAGGCTTACACTAGTGTTGTAATATTTGTGTACTGTATACCGGTGGATTGCGACAGTTTGGAGTGCGGTTGCGCGATATCGGCTGCTTAGGTAACTGAAGGGAAACAAACGGTCTCGCGTCCAGTTCGCATTCCCCAGACCGCAACACTCGGCCGCCGCCGCGTGTCGCCGGATCACATATGTATGTACCTACCGTAATGGTACGGTACGATTTTACTATGTCACTGTTACGTCATGATCATTGTAAAGTATAGACATTCATGTTAAATTTCTATACTTAATGTAGTAATTTAACTTTAAAATCAGTTGATGGTTTCATTAAATCATACTTCATACTAATATTATAAATGCTAATAAAAAGTTTAGATGGATGGATGGATGTTTGTTAGAGTTTGTAGCCAAAACAGCTGAACTCATTTCGATAAAATTTGGTATAGATGTAGAGGATAGTCTCGAAGAACACATAGGATGCTCACTTTTGTTTTTTTTTATTCCACGCGAATGGTGTCGCGGGCGACAGCTAGTCTTAAATAATAATCTATATTAGACATAATTAATTGAAATAGCGTTGTGTAAACTAACTTTTTCCAACAAAAAAAACCGAAGCAGCTGAGTTGGTTGTTTCGAAGTTTATATTTTGGTAGTTGGCAGTAGTTGTAAATCAATATAAATCTATTAATCATATAATGATAGAAATATGAATGTCACAAAGAGATGTATTTAAATACCGCTAACACTCCTAACCGAAACGAGCGAGTCAAAAAAAACAGAAATTGAAAACGAGATAACAATATTTGTACCCTACACGTAGATGTCATAAATTTAAATGCCTCCTGATTCAATAAATAATTTCTCACTCAAACTATTTATATCCAATATACTGTTTGTTTTGAAATAATAATTATAGAAAGAAATAAACTTCAAAACAGCTCCGGTTTAAAATTAACTCGCTCTATATTCTAAACAATAAGAATTGGGTCACTGGGTTGTTAATCTTTCGCCGCAGCCCTGCTGTGTTTATGCTCGTTATAACAAAATAACCACGTATCTTATCTAACTTCGCTTGTAAAGGGTTTCTTTTACTTTGTTTTAGACTTAGTCCTACATTGATAATAATATTGTGAAGCTTGAGTATTTATTGCTTTGGAAATTACCAAGGTTTATTTTTGTGGGTCAATCTTCATACGAAATCGTTAATCACAACATTTGAGGTTTTACTGGAATAAACAATTATTGAAAAAGTTAAAAACCTAATTGTCGCATTTCTTAAAACAAATTTAAGCTAGTGAAGAAATAATTTAATTAATTACAGACTCAATTCATATTTCGTCACACGTTTCTCACATTAGAGAGAAGTTTGTTTTCATGAAATATAATAAAGAATCACTGTGTACTGCCTTGCTTAAGTAAAGCATCTTAAAGGTTGTAATTAAATGGCTCTTCAGTAACAGGCAGCGTTATTTAATTAAACGTATAATTAAATAAAGCGTTTGCGATGATCAAATATTGTTGTGCTGTTATTGACTACACTGTGAACCTACACAATACAAAAGTATATATCTGGATAAGTACAGTCGTTGTAAAAACGTTTAATGAGCTAGTTCCTTATGTAATAAAAACATTGCATTAGACCAGTTTTATTCGGCGGAGAACATCAAAATAATGTTTGTTTTGAACTAAGATGTCCAACGTTCCAAATAAGCGATGTGTTGGTACAAACCCATAAGGCCTCTTGCAAAGTAGTCCTCCTACTAGTAGAACTACTTATAGACACATCAACACAAACAAATGTAAATTTCGTACGTCAAAAACAACGTATTTCCATTTAATTTCATTAAATGTCGATACAAGGTTACGAAAGTCAATATTTCCTTATATAAAACCCGGAATGCGGATTCTTTAAAACGGAATCTACATTGAAAAACAATCCAGCGACTACAACACGGTAAGGTCATTGTGTCTACATGTGTACTATACTGTTCCGACAATATAACAGCATGGCCTATTTGCAATTCGCTTAGAGATCACAAAATTGCAATTTCTTTTTCATATTATCTACTGCGTAGGAGACGTTTGAAATTGTTTATGACAGCGCGGCTATAAATTAAATGATATCTGACGTGAGTGCCGATCGAGATACACGCACACACAAACACAGATATTCGCTAGAAGCGCTTGACATTATTCGGGGCCGAGAGGAATCAAAACAAACAGACTGTTGGCTTCATCAAACAAAATAGTTACGTAGCGTATACGAATCGCGATAAAATTAGCCGATACGCTGACATTGAACGCAAAAACAATGTGGAGCAAAATTGGCTCAGGTGGTGCGTAATGTGGGGCAATTTTAGCAATCGTAGCGTTAATAGGCGCGCGAGTATGCGACGGGAGAGGCCCCTACGCTATAAATACGGCGGACCTGCGCGGTGTGGCTGCACTAATTAGGGCCGGGAGGAAGTCGAGCGGCGGTCGACGACCGCAGCCTTCGCGGGTGGAGAGCGCATGGGAGGTTGTTAGCCGCGCGTCGCTTCCACGTGTCCTGCGCGTCACCGTAGCTACACCACCGTTTGCCGACCGCCGACCGCCACGCCGCGGCCACTGAGGCGTCCCACCATAATTACGATGCACATGTGTCGTGAATGCCTTAGCACCGGCACTAATATGCGCCTCGTGAATGGCTTCTCGATTAGAACGAGTCCTTTACATAATTGTCTCGTCGCGTACGTGTCTGGATTCCGTTCCCACATTAAGCCACTTCGTTGTGACGTGACTCGAAGCGTACAATTCCAAGCTCCTTACTTGTTTACTGTAATTATTCATTGGGTAATGAACGTAGCACAAAAAGAAACATACGCTAGAACACGATAACACGTATATAATTGATGAACATTTCTGACATTAGCCCTCGCGACGGCGTCATATGTATAAAGAACTCGCGATAAACTATCTGCGGCCGACAAGTGAGAAATGTTAACCAATTAACTGATTAGCTCCATAAATAGAGAAAGGAATGGTATTCGTTCGGTGTAGAGCTCACTGCACACTTAGGAATTTTATCTACCGGCATGTATTAATTCCTTTGAGTAAACGTCACTAATATGTACAAGGATACATATAATGAAATTGTTCGAACTATCAAAACATTTCTTTATAACTAATGTAATTGTGAAACTTTTTGACTTTTGATATTAAGATTTGTTTAAAGAGGGCAGATTTAATCAAATCTATACGTACTGATTAAATATGAGAAGTGGTTAAAAGTGATGATAAGGCTTGCAGGTTGGAAACTGGGAACATGACATGCTTTCAGGGGGCGTTGGTGGCGCGCGTGACGCCGCGCAGTGTCGGTGCGGCCACTCTCTATTTCCGCAACAAGTGTTGCTTCGCGGAGGCCCGCGCGGGCGCGCTGCCACCACCCACCCAAACTAATACCCTCGCTGAACTTACTATGCCACAGACTTCCATACAAAACGCACAACAATTCACTCACCCATGATTTTTCTTTTTTTTTATAATAAGGGTTTCACAGTACTCATTTTCTTGTTGTTGTGATCGAATCAACATACCTTTCTACGTTGTTTCCGTCTTGATTACGTCACAACACTACAGTTATTTTTACAAATAATGAATCTAACCCATTGTATTTTTAAACATCATGATTAAGTTAAAATAAGCAAATACGGTGCTTTAAAATATAATGAAATACAATATAATTTAACGAATAAAATATAAAATGCATTTGTGTTTTTGCATGTTTTTACAACCTTGTATATTTGCACTTTTCAATAGCATATCATTTAAGTGTCATATTTATAAATATCGCAAATCAAATATGTTGCAACTCCACTGAGAATGTGCTTTGATCTGTAATTACCTCTGTGTTCACAACTAAATATAAATACATTTTCAATCAGTACATATACAATAAGGGGATAAATAAATCTGTAGTAAAATATTGTTTTTATATTAAGATTTAAATGTTTTGTGGCAATTAAAGTAAACCGGATTTCAAACTGCGTCGAAATATATATACAGCTAGATTTTGCATCGTTCAAACTTTATGCGTTTGATTAGATGTACATTATGTATGTTTTTATACAGACACAACATAATAGTAGTTCTTGGGTTAAATGGTCATATTTTTAGATAGAAGAAACATATTCCACAAATACAATCTTTATAAAAACTTTGTTGTAAGAACCACCTGATTATTACTGTGCTAATTTGTACAAGACAAGTGTAGTATCCGTATATTATAATATTAGTACTGATTTAATCATAGTTTTATGGTGGATTTTAAGTACAAAAGGATAAAAATGGCTGACGTTTTATTAACTTAAGTTTTAAATACGGCATGTTTATGGAGTCAGGTTTTAGTGTTTTTCCGATAGCGAGGCCAACAACCCCAAGTATACGTCAAACGTAATCGCGTCATGTTGTGCTTTGATGTTTGGTTTATTCGCGATTTGATTAGTTTAGCAAGACTCTGAGAGGGGGCGCGTGCGCCGCGGCGCGGCAGCTGCGTCACACAAACACAAATACGGCGCTTTGTCATCGCGACCGTCACCGCTGTTTTCACGCATTCTACTACGTCTACGTAAATCCGCCTGAAATCTCTGCGCTTCTGATCATATAAGGAGTGGACGTAATGTTACGTCTATTGTAAGATGGTAGAGGCAACTCTAACACTCACCGTTCTATTCTTTGAACCGTTCAATTGAATTAATTCAATCAATCGTTTTAAAATATTTTACTTCTTCATCATTTATATAATTTTAAGGCTTCATCATTCTATTCGTCACCGGAGGAAACACTTTAAATTAAAATCAAAGTTTCATTAACAATTTTTACCACGAATCTTTAACGTACAATCAACATCATGTTCAAAATAGTTTACCGTTAGATAGTCCATTCAGTACCCATCATTGATAATAACTGTTGCAAATACTTGATAATTATTGAAGGTGACAAGATGACATAACTCGAAAATTGCTGTCACATTTTTAAGTTAGTCCACTGATATTTTTTCTGAAACAGTTTTAAATTACAACAGCGACTAATAAGTCGGATTCCAAGCTTCTCAATTTGCTCAGTAATAACTCGTACAGAGTTCAATATCGCTAGTGTTGTAACATTGTAATCATTTGTATAGTACGTTTGTGCATCGCAATTACTTACGCAAGTGTTGTTTTAATTAATGCCACTATGTTCCCGCCATGTGGCGATGCGTAGTAAAATTATCACGCGATCGCGTAACTTGTAAGAGTGGGAAAAGCGTCACCCGCCGTTTATCCATTAATGAGCTGTTATAACTTGTAATGTATTATCAGTGGTTGTATGTAAATTTGAATATAAATGATTTGACATCTACTTGAATGATTAATAGTAAAAAAAAATGTGTTTAGAAAGTTGTTATTTTGCAATCCAAAATATTACCATATATAATTTCTGTCAAGAAAACTTATGAATTTATAAAGAAGAAGCTGCTTATAAGTATATGGTTTAATGACGTGTACTGTAAGCTGCAAGTGGCTCATGAGACGTCGGTTAGATAAAGTAAAAGCAAGCTCGAGAGGGCGAGGGACCGGCGCGGGATGGTCGCGCTCGCTAGTCGTGAGGTGAGAGGCAGGCGGCGGCTCGCCGGCCGCATTCCGCGCCGCGACCTAGCCGCCGACCTAGCGCTCCCGCCGCCCCGCACCGCCGCGTCGCGTCGCGCCCTACACATGTAGCCCGCAAAGACGATATCATCAATCTCCTATATGGGCTGAGACGACTCTTCCGCATAAGGTTGTGTTAAGTTCATTCGTTGGAAATAATTTAACCTCATCACCATCATCATCACCATTGTCTAAGTGTTATGTACCCTTTGCCTTTAGACTAATTATAGTAAACACGAGGAGTTGAGACTAATAAATATAAAATATACTTTTAAAATCTCTGGTGCATCTAAAAATGGTGAAACAATTTAAAGTATTTTTAGACGACGCGACATAGAGAGATAAAATCTCTTTAAAGGGGCTAAAATTGAAAAAACCAATTGAAACTCAATTTAAATTTGCACAATGCACCGCAAAATTGAATGCACGATAAGCGGTCTAGGAATGCCGCGAGCGTGGGGTCCGCCGGAGCCGGCAGCGCGGTGCCTCCGCGAACCCCTCTCTCTTCTCGCTTCCGGGTCGATGACCGCGCGCCGCGACCTTGGGGCACCGCACGGACACTAGCCCTTTTCACGTCGGAAATTTACATACATGTTTTAGTTTCGCACCTACGACTGATAAATTGTGCTGTCGCTGTTGTATAAGTTTAATGAGGAATTATTGGAATGGCGTCGTCGGAGCCGGTGAGCGGCCCCATGAGTCACGCGGGCGCGGCGAGGTGCAGCGGGGGCGACGCGCACGTAAACAACCGGAGCCGCGTCCTAGAGGCCGCCGCCGCCCGCCGCCCGGCGCGCACACCGCACACCGGTGCCTCTCTCAGCAATCTTGCTCCGCCGCGTTCCAAAGCTTAGATAAAAATTACTTTTGCGCTCGTCATGCAATGGAATGGCCGTCCAAGACAAACACATTTTGATTTACTCGATTCACATGACACCCACATCAAAACTTTATACCGTCAAACCCAGATATCACGTGTTCATATAACACAATGTGCCTAGCGAATTGATAATCTGATATAACCAAGCATTGCAATTTAGTACATAACAAATTATGTATACTTTTAAAACATTTCCTCTAATTGAAAATGTACTCGTATATGTATTGATGGTTATGAATGTTCTTTTTCGTAACAACGATTTTTAATGTCCGTGCATAGAAAATTTTACAAGTCCACGCTTATACAACACCACGGGTATTTCAATTCTATTTAGTGTAACTCGACCAAAAGACATTTAATTTGTGCTGTTAGCTTGTTGGCTGCTTTACCATTCATAAGTTGCGCACACGCCTGTGGGAATTTGTTCGGTTGTACGCAGCGATCCATCATATTGTCACCTTTTAGCGTACTATCGTGCAATTGTTACACGTACTTGTTAGGTGTGAATGAAATTACAATGGACTCGTCGAATTCATAATAAACGTACGATCGATGACTACGAATCTAACGAATCGAAGTCGGCTACATATCGCTAACGGTAATTTATTGCACGAATGAGAACTATCGGTTAGAATATTACTATTAAAAATAATGTTATAGGATCCTTTTATAACTTCCAAACCTAATAACAAACCAGCAATAATAGATTCATAGGTGTGTTTAAACGAACAGACATCTTATGAGATAGTCTTGAAAGGGCACCGTTTATAATCAAAAGTAGTTTGCAAACCTTCTAACAGATCTTGTAACTTACCGAATCATGACCTTTTAAAAACCTCATGGTTCTATGTATTTCCTAACTGAAAGAAAATTGTCTTGCGCTTCACGTTTTAAGAGAAATAATGCAATTCGGCAGATGTTGATTGTTTTGATTTTAATAAATGTGAGTTGGCATAAGATTGACGGGCATAGGAATAGACGTGGGTGACACGTGTCGCATTTTTTTCTAGAATCGAGGTCGTTGTCAAAACACAGTTGTTGTAGCTAATCTGTATAATTATTTACTTTATTTTAAGAAAAGTCAATTATTATTTTAATCAAGAGTCGTAATTTGATATTAAACATCGGTTTACTATCAAATTCAATGAGAATACCGATTTTTTATTTGCGACTGAGTTCTTCTGAATTTCGCATTAAACTATTCTTCAGTCTTATGTTAATATAGATACAAAATTGCATTTTAACTATTTAATCTTTACAAGCTTACCATCTGCGTCTCCCGCGTTAATGCGTCGTATGCTGGGAATCGGTCCGCGGCTTGGCAGGCAGGTCACGTGCGCCCCCCGTACTTTTATTACATTCTCCGAATAAATGTCCGACGGAAAGCCCCCTAATCTTACACAACCTTCTTGTATACCTATTTTATGGTTACGGTATTATTCAAGTGATGTTCTTCTATGGAGTGTATCTCTTTGTAATTAAGCTAGGTTTTAACAACTGACAAAGAGGCTAAAGTTTCTCTAGCCACTAAATTCCTAATTTGATTTTCAATATAGAAAAATTATACATTTTATTATTATTACAATTTCCTGCCCGATCATTGTTAATATAAAAACGTGATTGGGCTTTTTCTTTTTGAAGTTTGACAACAATGGGAGATGATTTGATGTTTGTAAGGAATACAATTTGACTTTGAAGTAATAAAACCTTTGAGCCAAATAAGTTTCATAAAATCTATATTTATATAACCATGTATCAAATTATATTCATGGGTAATGAATAATACGTTTACACCAGCAATAACAAAATAGTATGTTTTATGTATTTGTCTGACATTTTAGCGTCCTATCTGGACGACAACGTTTAGTTCTTCCGTGACCAGTTTTCCATTAGTACTTCGACATCAAGTTGGCTCGCTTCACGAACGTGACCCGAATGCCGTTGGTACCTTTTCTTCTTTATTACAACATTATCATAATTTGATAACGTCTTTAGGTCTCTGATTCTGTTATCTAGCATGTATCGTAAACATTTCAGTAGTAGATAGTTTATTGTCCATATTTAGTATAGTACAGATAGTTAAATGTAGCATTTAATAATTGTGACGTCATAGGAACAATGAAATCACCGACATCAATTTGTAGATTTAATAATAATTGATCAGTCTCTGGCAAGCGATTGTTTCTCAGTATTTGCATATACTTGTGTACGTGTACCATTGTTAGGATATTTGAATTTCAAATATTATTTCAACAAATAATTTTATTTTATTTATGCTTAAATATGATATAAGCAGGTAATGTTTATTTTTGAAAACTGCAAATTGTAATGTGCTCAGTGATTCAGCTCGTGAATGCAACATCATTCGATTGTTTTCTGTGTTTGTCTGTCAATGAATCGTATTTTTGTGTTTCGATATTTAGACCAAGAATTCAGGTATTATTTGTCGAAAAAAGGACTTGCCAGTCATAAACATATATTTCAAATCGTTTTATTACATACGATATGAAAAATTATCCTCAGTTATAAATAAGTCGACAACCGTATCGCTTGTTGTGTGGCTTTTTAATATAAGCAAGTTGCTATGCGATACCGTCCATTATTTCAATAAAGCTGAACGATAATTTGATTTCAGTTCAATGCTGTGACAATGGTGCCGTTACAAATGTATCGCTTCTGATTACATTACACACGGATAAATGTATGCCGAGTTTAACTATATACTACCTACTTTTATATTAAACTTACAATGTTATCTCAAGTTAAACGATCCAAAACACACTATATTACATAATAATTTAACAATACATATTAACAATATTTTCAAATACGATTTCATATTTATGTGTGAACTAACTGTTGCCCGCGACTTCGTCTACGCAATATTAAGATAAAAGGTTGCCTATAATATGCCCGTCTATGTTAGTTACGCTTTGGCGAAAGTCTGGTCGAAATCGGCCCAGCCGTTTCGGAGATGCGGCTTGCGGACGGACGGACAGACAGACAAAAATTCTTTAAATGCGATTTTCTTTATCAGCAACGCAAATACATCATCTTCTCGAAATTCGGAATTTTTCTTTTGATGTTACAAACAGACATTCCAATTTTATTATAAGTACTAGTTGTTCCCGTGCGACTTCATCCGCATAAAATTATAAAAAAAATATTTTATTGTTTACATGTGTCAAATTGTCAATAGCAAATGTCAAAATGACATGACATGACAAACCTTAGCAATCCTGCTTTCTTGATGTTGGCAGCAACTTATGGTCTCTTTCCCACATTAGGGTTTTTATCCGAAATATCTACCCCTAAGTTTAATGGCGAGAAAATAATATAGCCTAAAGCGTGACATAATTGCAGGGCTTTTTAGTAAAAAAATGATTATTCAAAAATATGCTGTAATTGCTGACACCTTAGGCAACAAAGATGAGTGTGTTTACGCTTTATTATAATATAATTTTATTATAAGTATGTATAGATTGAAATAAAAGAAACGTATAAAAATACGTTAAATAAATAGGCGATGGATTAATTCCATGGTTGCCAAGAAAACTAAAGCAATCATGATTCTATAATCAAATCAACCCTTTTTGTTAAACAGAAATGTTAGCATTATTGAGCACACTCTTGATATTCCATAAGTAATAAATACAAATTTGTTTTTTTTTATACATCACTCAGAGCCGCCTAGTGCACATAAGTACATTTTACGAGCTCCTTATCGATACTCAATTATCAAAATGAACAAAAGAAAGCACAAGGGAACGTTAGAGTCATGCCGCTGCATCGGCCCGGCGGCGGCGGCCTTGTTAATCTCGAACTATGTTACACTTTTTAATCACTTTTAATGGACATTGTCAAACAATGATGATAAACGTTCTACACAAAATACGCGCTAGCCATGTAGTTGCCGAAACTGTAGCCAATACTACCAGTTTTTTTTTTCAAAATGATTGTGGACACCGACTTAGTAATGGAGTTAAGTTACTAATAGTAAGTTCACTGCATATAAATATCCTCTATTTTATTTGCTAAGAAGCGATTTCGAAAGAAAAACTGTTGAAGCCAAGTCTTTGACGAAAAAAAATAAAAATCTGATTCTCATCGTGAAAATTACATTATTGTTCGAAGTTGTCATGTTGTCTTGGCTAATAGAAGTTTCTAGAATCGATAGATCAATGATCTATAACTTTCCGGAGTGATCAGTTGAATTTTAATGGGTTCGTGGAAGTGCGTGCGTATTGCCATGGCACAAACACGAGCCGGTTAACGCGGCGAATCTCGTTCACTGCCAATTATGTATGTCCTTGCGTTCAGATACATCAAACTATCTCGTACACATTCATATTTGAAGGATTATTACGATTTCATTTAGATTACTAATATTATATAAAAAAAACAATTGCAAGGCTTTTTGTAGATATTTACTCTAGTACATTTAAGCGAAAAGCGATATGAAGTAAATGAAAATTTCCTAGACCGTACTCCGGTCGTTTCGCGATCGGTTTGCGGGCGATGTTGACGCGAACATTCGCCTCCGCGCCGGACATTGCGTAACTTGTTTTGCTTCGCAGTACCATTCCTACGCTACTTACCTACAAGCATAGCATAGATACCCACATCTATAACCATTATGTTTTTAACGTTTTAATTGGCCGCGTGCCTTCAGCCGGTCAAAACAAACTTTCGTAATCGCCAGCTGCCCATATCTAGTCTCTAAAAACACTATAGTCGACTGTAATGAATTATCATTCCAATACATTTAATTGAAAAATTGCTGAAACATTACGATGAAGTAATTATTAGCACACAAAAAACGTAATAAACACAACGTTTCTTTGTTCAATAATAATCCTTAAGCAGTTTACATTGTTTTTATGATAACTATTAATAGTGTCCGTGAGTGTTTTATGTTTCCTGTACGTACCACATACCTGCATAATAACTTGGCATTCGAATTCACATTTCGTACTACAAAATGTATTTGTTGTAAGTTTAGACCTAGAAGAATGTGGAAGAAATCAAAACAATTTCTAAACTTACAAACTGTTATAATAAAAAATATTCAAAAGCTAGTGATAGTTTCTGAACACAACTTCGGCATTAATGACATTGAATATTTCACAGGCGAAGTGAAACTTTTGACTCACATTCCTATTCTGGTCACACACGTTAGTGCTTTTATTATAGCCTTTTTATACGTTACGTTATTAATGTCGCATTGTCACATTAAAAACTGAACGAGAAGTCGAAGAAGTAAAATCGTTGTCAGAATTTAAAATTATATCAGGTAACCGTTGCATTTGACAGGTAACGGTTTTTTGACCGCTCGGCATGAGCGACGCCGCGTTTGCAGGCGGATGTAGAAAAAAAATATACAACGTAGGTAATTTACATTGGCCGTACGTGTCGGGCGGTAGCGGGCGCGGGACCTGTGAATGAACATCGACAACAACAAACGTAACGTGCATGGCGCGGTGCGGTGCGAGTGGCCATTGATATCTTCATTCAGCGGCCGGAAACATAAATCAGCGCGGCCCTGGACTATGCGGCGTGCAACTCGTGTTTGTCATCTTCAACTCCTTTGTTTACCTTGAATTTTTGACCTTCAACCTATATACCGCCGCTGGAACATAATTACTGTGGCAGGCAATTACACCACACACACTTGCCACTTCCCAATTTTCACGTTACTTATTTACTACGTTTAAACTTGAAAGTTTTAATATTTGATTAGCATAACATCATATCTTTAGTTCATTAAATTATAGATAAAAAAGATATTGTACGTTACTACATATATTACTGTGTATGGTACAGTTATGTGTTTAAACGTATAATACTAGCTACACGAAAGGAATGAGAGGTAATAATAAAATGCTATCTGAATCTGGGAGATTCGTCATAGTATACGTAGTGAGATGAGGCGAGGCTGAGAGCACGCGGTGCGGCGGCGAGACGTCTCCACAAGCCGGATATCCGGGTCCGCGCGGTTTGCGATCCACGACGCGTAGGCGGCGTTGCACTGCTCGGGTCCAATGGAATAACGCCAATGAGCGCCAGACGAGCGCGGCTCTATTTGCAGTGAAAGTGCAACTGAGTCACGCTCGATATCAGAAATAGAGCTTGCGCCGGCGCTGCCGCCGCTGCAACGGCACACCGGACTATTTTGTACGCATTAATGGACAGAAAGTGTAGTTTACGTAACAAACTCTCCAGTTATATGGCAACTCTCGTCTGGTAAAGTCACCAATGTTCTAACTTCAAATGTCTAAAATACATAATAAATTCTGTGGTTAAGATAAGTTTTGCAATGTGTTGAAGTCTGGGGCACAAACTAACCCAAAGAATAGGTAAAAGTGTTAACGTAATTGTTTGATTAATTCTTATATAAGTAGGCTACGATTATAATAATGTAAAAACTAATCGGCACAACAATACAAAAATTATGAAATCAGATGTAAACGACGTTGTCACGCAAGAAGACTGTTTACCTACAAAAAATATATAACTATTGCTTCCTTGTATTTGTACATAATGGTCGAGTTATTGGAAATACACAGTTGTTGAGTTAATCACAATTATTTTACATGGGACAAAAATTATATGGTTGTTATATGGTTGGTTAATAAAAAAAATTGTCTATAATTCTCTTAGTAAATAAGTGCACTCAAATGGTTTGGTACCTCTGATTGGTACATAAGTATAGTAGGGCCGTGGGATCTAAATGGGAATAAAACAGAAAATAAACGAACTATTAAAATTACTCGCTCGAGATGTTTAAAGTCGATGTGCATGCATCATTGCATACTGTACCTGTAATGACGCAACCTGTTTATCCGACGAGCAACCAACGAGCGAGCTCAATGACTATAATTTTACTAAATTATCGTAAACGTAAAAGCTACGCGGCGTCAACCATTAATAAAGAGACGACTCTCGTACCACGAAACGACTTGCTTATTCCCACGTCGCCTTGAACTTTCAAGCCCGTTCTAGTGTTATACGAATTTGCGCTTTTACGACAGGCATCCGTTTGGTTCGGCGACGGGGCTGGCTGCGTGGTACGGGGGCGGGGAGTGCGGGCGGGCGGCGTGGAGGCTGTAGTAGCGACGTAGTAAGGCGTGGCGGGGCGATGCCGTCCGGACTCCGCTCGATATATTGTGTGTTTGCAGTACAATCTTAACACCATAGAGATGGATGTTTTTTATCGATATGTGACATTACCTATCTACTGAACACTGAAATTTAGTCCATTATTGAAATAAGAGAACTCAAATAAAGTTTTTTATTCTGGTTATGGGGTTTACGATTATTTACTAGAGTAACATTACATCACCAATGTAGTATACATTGATAAACCACACATTCACAATAGATATAGTCGTGTTATTTTAACTCTACCGCAAGAACATAGATAAATTTAATAAAAGTTTACAAAGAAACATCGACATCGAGTGCGTTGTAGCCCATACCTGTGTGGAGTACTATAATAACATTCCATTGCCTATAAATACTTGCTTAAGTGTAGCAAAGTGAGGGTGAAGGGAGGGGGGGGGGACTGCGCTATGCGACTGAGTTCATTTGCATTGCATAGCGCTGCACGACTGTGGCGCGTCTGAAGTCAATGTTTGTTGTGGGCACTAGGCGCGCTGTTTTCATTGGCGGCAAAATATTACCACAGGTTTCCAGTTTCTACTGCCGCATCATGTATAAGAAATATATTGTTATTTTCAAGGAGAGAGGATGATAATTAGTTTAAGTCTTTTGGCAATGGAAGCTGACGGTTACTCAAATTTTACGTTTATATAATCTTAGGTAGTTAAAAGTTTGTATCCGATTGAAATTTCAAGATAAGCTACATTTTCACTGTCGAAATATGTTTTTTTTTAATTCCTATCTGAATAAAGAAACTTAAATTATGCTCTAATAAAGGATTTAGAATTAAATTATACCATAAAAATACAATGTTGAGCCTTAAGGGGCTGTGTCGGGACAATTTGCGTTTTTTGGGGGGAAGAAGTAGGCGCGCGCAAACAATGAGCGGCGTGCACCGCACGGTTAGATCGCGTGAGTCGATTCTCGTCGGTTAGTGATGGGACTCGAGTGACTTTTTTTCACTCGAGTCACTCGGTACTGGTAACTTTCTCACTCGAATGCCACTCGAGTGAAGATAGGACTCGAGTGATTTTTATTGACTTGAGTCACTCGGAATATAAAACTCGAATAACCAAAATTTTAAAGCGAATAAAACAATATTAATTTAACATAGAATATTATTTTTTAAAAGCTACTCAAAAAATCTAAACAAAACGATAAAAATATTAATTAAATAAAATTTTCGTTTAAACTTAACCTGTCTACGTAACCAAGAAACCTCTTATATAAACTATCAGTCGAATTGAAATATTATAATGTAATACTAAAAAGTTTCCAATTTAATTTATTGTAACGAGGATTTCATGAGATCAAAATATGAACAGTTTTATTATGTTCTTACACAATTTAGATAATAATAAATATGCTTTAAAATTACTGAATAAAATTAAATTAATTAAATGAAGTTTAAATAAGTCAACAAAAGAACAGAAACAATGTATTAAAAAAAAAACTGAAATTGCTGTCAGAATTTCTTACTCGGCTCGGTATAAACCACTCTAATGGTTACGAGTCACTCGTAATTCGAGTCGACTCGAGTCACTTGAAACTCGAGTTGGCAAAAATTTCACTCGAGTCACTCGGTACTGGTAACTTTCTCACTCGAATGCCACTCGAGTGAAAAGCAACTCGAGTCCCATCACTATCGTCGGTCTTCGCGGCCGTGTCCTTAACATCGAACGCCGCGAAGCCCCATCCCGACTCCGATTTAGATTTTTACATTAAGTTTATTTATAACTAGCTGTTACCCGCGACTTCGTCCACGTGGTATTAGAAAACATACGAACTATATAAATAACAAAACGGCTGTAGTAGTAATAAACATTTATTTACTCTCACTAATTGTTATGGTTATTATTAATTTGAGAAAACAGCGTTTTTTTTATTTCATTAGTTATAACAATAAATCTGTCGATTCCAACTTCTATAAGAATAAAAATCGATATTGATAAGATTCATGACTGATTTTACACAACCCATCCCTACTAAATTTGAAATGAATTGTCAAACTAATCTAAATTATTTAGACACACTATAGTATAGATAATACTGTTTTGTGACAAAATCGTCAGTTTATACTTAAAGAATCGCTTACGAATTTGGAAAATATTATTTAATGAAAAAACTTATTTTCCGATTTTTTTAATAAAATAAATAAAATAATTAATATTTATATTCCATTCGCGTGGCGCTTTCTGTATTGTGGGAAGTTCCATTTTATATAGATCAGTGTTTTTACGTTCGGGCTTGATAAAAAGAATGCGAGCTATCGGACAGACTATCGCCCTTTCCGTCACTCACGTGGTCACATAAATGCGGGACGCGCAGGGGGTTTCGCCGGAGCGACGAGCACAGGTCCGCTTCCATCGACGCCCGCGGGCGGACTGACGCGAATCCGAATGGTTTTGGGAGCTCATTTTAATTAAATTCGATTAAAAATTAACTAATCAATGTATTGCAAAAAGCTTCGGGTTAACCGAAGATAAAGTACTCGTGTATCAAATAAACCACTTCGAGTTTTTACTTTCGTTGTTGTATTGCAGATATATGGTGATCTTTACAGAATTAGGCACATTTTCAAAAAATAAATCTATCGAGAAAAGTTTGTCCAATCGTGATTCTGTTCCACGAGGCTTTAGTTAAAGGACTGAAGTTACACATACTAAATATCACGAATCAAATCTTTGTAGAAATCCTGTTCTATGCTTCCAAAGATGCGCAATTTGCCATAACCCCGCCTTAATTATGTTTAATTAACTACGGCTCTTATAAATTGTAATAAACAAAGTTAATTACTAGCAACGAGCACTAGAAACGAAGAGTTCATTGTTTATGTTTACGTTGGACGCCATTTTTAGTAATGGCCGCGTGGTTTGCAAACGCACATCGCGGCGCGGTGGAGCGGCGCGCATGCGCTAATGTTCTCTCTATGGACGCACTGTGTGCGTACTGCGTACTGCGTAGAAACGCACTTCCGATACTACGCAGTAGGGTGACCTTGCCTCGTACGTCACTCCCTTTACCTTGTACTACTCGAATTTCTAATACAAATGTTGACATAAACATTGTTAGGAAAACAGCTTGGTAATGTTATTATGCTCTATACTTCATTGTACTTTTGTTATTTATTATCATTATAATTTCAACAAACACAATAGTCATTGGTATTGGGAATTACTGGTAATTATTGGTCTATGCTATAGACCATCAATTATTTAAAAAAAAGATGAGTACTTTTTGGACAATCAGAGTATCTTGCTATGTTCTTTAACACTGATTTAACTACTCTATTATAAGGAGTGCTTGAAAGATGAGAGGTTTTTTTATGTTTTTTTATATTCCGTCCATAATTGGGGTACATTTATACGCAATGGTCTGAAATACACTAAATGAGGCGTCAATTCGTGCGTATATAAGTTCTTAAGTAATATGTATTAACAGTAGCATTAAGCTAGCATGTGGTCCCCCAACAATTGCTATGCGGGAGATCATTAGCGAATAATCGAGTGCGCACGAAGGGGATAACAAAATAATCATTTGTAATTGAGGAACGTGCCGGCGCGTGCCTGATGCGAGGACGGCTTGCTGCTTACGAGGACCAATTTACGTGCAGCCCGTATACACATTGATTGATCATTTCGTTGTTAGTTATAGTTTCACACTTTGTTGACAACAATGTTATTATTTAACTTCTTACGACCGAGTATTGAAACGACATTTCAGTACGTAGCATGGTCTTGAATGATAAGCCCAAGCTTTAATATCAATTTTCATTAAAATATTGGTAGATTGTAAACCGCGTTTCAGAAGTGTTTGAGATTCGTTTCAAATTTCAGCCGTTGGAGTGTATGCTCATTGTAAAAGCTTGTCTAAATTATAAAGATCTGCTTGACGAGAAAGTGTAAAGATGAAGATTTGGATTCTTGGAAGTACAGTTTATTTCTACTTATAAATAAGCACTAAAAATATGACTATGAAAATACATCAAATCACTCTTGAAAGACTTAAAAGTGGTACTACGAGTATAATGTTTTGAAACGTTTTTTCACGAAATTATGTCGCATTGGGGGACTGTTACGCAAATCACGATGTTTCTTTGAAGTAAAATTCCTGAAAGCGTTTCAAATAGCTTATAACAAATGCAGCTTTCAAAATATTTTCAACATTAATTTAATATTCAGTTTTAAACATACAAATGTTACGTAAATATTTTCGATGATATCCACTATTATATGTAGGACTCTGTCAAGTTTTTCGCAAAGATCGGCTTCAAATTATGGTTGAAACATTGACCAAAATACGCTATATTGTACAACGTTTTCTAACTTTTTTTTAAATTTCGTTGCAGTATGCCCGTCACTAGACATACGGAACAATGCGGACCAGATGATGAAACTGCGCGGCTGCCGCGTGATCGAGGGCCACCTCAGCATCGTGGTCATCGAGCACCCGTCTTCCAACGCCTACGACAACATGAGCTTCCCAGAACTAAGAGAAGTTACAGGATACATTACTATATATAGGTAATCTAAATATGGATAGATAGAATAAAGAAAAATGAAAAATAACGGACTAAAACGATGATTATATTTGCAGATTGATGGGCGTGCGCAACCTCGGCAACCTGTTTCCAAACCTTTCAGTGGTGCGCGGCATGCAACTCTTCAAGGATTACGCCATTGTTGTCTTCGATTGTCAAGATCTTGAGGTGAGAAATAATTTTATCTAAAATCTTACATTGTTTTATACACCCCATCTGTTTTTATTATTCTTTTGAGGTTATTAATTCTTTGGGTTGCGGACGTGAGAGTTATGTGTTAGTAAAGGTTTCTGCTGTGACAGTCGCTGGGGCTGCGGTCACTGACGCGGGTGGAGCGCGGCGGCGTGCGCATCCAGCAGAACGACCAGCTCTGCTACACCAACACTGTCGACTGGTCGCGCATCGTGGCTGACGGCGACGACAACATCTTGATCCGGGTAAGGTGGGGCAGTTCTCATTCATACATTTCTTATACTAAACAATCATGATACTGATATTTTAAATCGAACTAAATTTTCTTATCTGTACTACTTATTGTAATTTTGATATACGTGTTGTGTTACAAACAAATATGATCTATTCTTTATATGAATGAAATTTGGAACGTTGGAAAGTGCAACTCGCGATAAAAACATCCTCGAGGCCGCGGCCCCAACTAGTTTGTTCGCAACCTTATATTGGCGGGAAACCGCAGTGACGCTATTGACCACATGCCGTCGCGCTCGCTTCGTGCTGATAACCGGTCAACGGTAGCCCTACCCTACGCTATTTCTATATTTTTTACTTGTTTATGAAATAACAATTATTTAAAAAAATATATATTAGACAATTGCCCTTTGACAATACTCGTTAACAAAATGTAGATTTGTAGTTCAATCAGGCCTTTATAAGTTCACAACGCATGTCTACAGGCAATTTAGGCGAATTACTAGCAAAAACACAAACCATTGTTAAATTACAAAACGTAATACCTAGAAACGATAACATCAGTTGTACACAGTGCAGTACGTTGCAATTGGTTCGTGGCTAGTGTCGCATAATTTGAACGTTGCACCTAAAAACTAATTTCCTGCAAATAGCTTGAACTTAGTTTCTATACTGCAGGTGAATACTGTACTGTTGGCAATGATAATTCATGCAGTATCCATGTATATCTAACAAGAGTTAAAATGTTAAATTCAAAGTAAATTATACTTGAAACCGATTTTATGCTGTTTTTACACTTCAACCAATTCCAACCAAAATTCAATGGAGCCATAGGGAACGGTTAAACTTATTGTTTATCGAAAATTTGCTAGCCCTGAAGTGATTATGTATCCAATCGCATACACACAAACACAAATACAAAATATCCTATATTTTAAAGAGTGCAGAAATTGATGATAGAATGTAGAATGTTTTAATCTTAGGTTATTATGTTATGTAGTCGAACTACGACACGCGACTGTGCGGCCTGTGCCCCAGCCCGCAGGGGCACAAGGAGGACACGCAGGACTCCCAGTGCCCCACCGACAGCTCCGGCCGCCCTCTCTGCTGGGACAACCAGCACTGTCAAAAGAGTAAGCTTGCATACAACACGGACGTTTAATCTTCGATCATCACCATCATTATAGTTCTGCGATGTTTTAGTGGTATCACTAGGTTTTTATCCGTAGTGTGCTAACGACCATCGTCACTGAACCGCAGACCTACTTCTTTGTATAATTTATAAGCTAAGCCTTTAGAACCTTTAAAAGGAAGGACCAATAATCAGAAAATTTGGTAATGTGTCAGCTTTGTAGTATGATAAGATTGGTCATTATTGCACTATGATATTATTGTTTTTCATATAGTTAACGGTTACTCAATACAATAGCATGTCCGAGCTCATGCGGGGGGCGGTCGTGCACACGCAACGGTACTTGCTGCAACGTGACCTGCCTGGGAGGCTGCGACGGCCCGCTGGCGCGCGACTGCCACGTCTGCGCCAACTACTCCCTCGGCTACGGCGAGAACCGCACCTGCGTCACCTCCTGCCCCGCAAACACCTACCGGGTAACTACCATTTATAACTTTTTTTATATTACAAGGTGGCAAACGAGTGAGCCACCAAAATTCGTCCAAAAAGCGAGGCGATCGCTGCCCATATACATCCACAATTTCAGATTAATAAATGGAGAAGGAGACACACATAAAGAGGATATTTCCTCTTCCTATGCGTCTCCTCCATCGTCAAATCCACTGTCCCTTCCCTACCTTCCCGTATATGAAAATGATGGGAAAGGAAAGGGATTAATATTAGACCTCCGGCACCACACTCATCAGACAAAAAGCGGCATTGCTTCCACTTCACGGCTGTCTTCTGTCACTTAACCAAGAAAATCTAACTGGTTTGTATATGGCTTTATTTTGTCCCGTGTGCAGCTGTCGCGGCGCTGCGTGACGGAGCAGGAGTGCCGCGCGATGCCGCCGCCGCAGCCCGCGGAGTCCAACCAGCCGCCGCCCAACATCCGCGCCTACAAGATCCTCAACAACACCTGCGTCTACATGTGCCCCAACGACTATATGGAGGTACACAACTTCAACTCGCGCTATCAAATACACACAAATGTATCATCAAAATAATGTAATATATTGTCTTATCCATTTGAGAATATTTCAACAACTTGTTCAACAATCACCTTCAACAACAATTTTCTAACTAATAATACAAATGCAAAAGTTTGGATGGATGAATGTTTGTTAGAGTAACCTCAACTGCTGAACGGAAGAAAATGAAAAATGATGAAATCTGGCATAGATGTAGAGGATAGTCTGAAAAAACACTGTTTACTTTTGATTCATTTATTCTAATTTGGAGAAGGAGCTGCGGGCGAAAGCTGGTTTCTTATATTGTTTGGATATTAATTATATTTGACTAAAGCCTAGTCACCCTAACTTAAGATAGGTTCCGAGGCTGTCAGTGGGGACGTATAGTGAGCTGGTGATGATTGTTTATATCGTTGTGTAATTGTGTCAGGTGGGCGACGTGCACAACGGCACGTGCCGGCCGTGCCTGCCGGCGGGCTGCGTGCGCGAGTGCAACGGCGGCCGCGTGGACTCGGTGGCGGCCGCGGAGCACTTCCGCGGCTGCACGCGCATCAAGGGCACGCTCGAGATCACGCTCAGAGCTAGCGGCGGCAAGTACACTTATTACATTCACCAAAACCCCACACACCAAACACACAAATCTTTGACTGCACAGTCCGGAATAATTGCCTTGTACATTGCAAACGAAACAAACTCTAGCTTTACTCGCAAATAACTAATTAGATAGCAGTGGGAGGTGCAAACGAAGGGATGATAATTAAATAAAAATTGCAGACGAATTGACAACCATATTATTTTGGAAGTCGGTTATGGAGAAATTAACCGTGTATCACTAAACGACTTTTTTCGTACAGATACATAAGATCTGTTGCATTGGTTTTTGTTCCGTTCGTTTTAAAATGTTCAAACGATTGTAGTTTTAAAAGTGGAACACCGCCAGTTTCCCCGACCATTGAGTAGATATGGGACCTTGGGGATTATTCCCAACCGTCACCCCGCTCTGTCCCCACGTAGAGACAGATGAGAATAAAATGTTTCATCCGTCCCACCTTTTGTGACGGGGGGACGGTTGGAATTTATTTTATTTCATAACGGTTCCATCTGTCACCTTATTGGTGATGGTGGGACTAAAAGGTGGGACGGATGAAACATTTTATTCTCACGTGGGGACAGAGCAGGGTGACGGTTAGGAATAAACCGACCTTTGCAATGTTTTTAACTGATTGGCATATGTGTGCAGGTAACACGATATCAGTTCTGGAATCTTCGCTGGGCGAGATCCGCGAGATCGACGGCAGCCTGAAGGTGGTGCGCTCGTACCCGCTGGTCTCCCTCATGTTCCTCAAGAAGCTGCGCCGCATCGGCGGACACAACACCGATGCTAAGTGAGTCTGTAATATCCCACACCAATATCCTATCTATTTGACTCTTATATACTTGATTAAAATTGTATTTTGTAGTCTATAGTAATCATATTTATATAAATATTATAAATGCGAAAGTTACGATGGATGGATGGATGGATGTTTGTTAAAGTTTGTAGCCTAAACTCCTGAACGCATCTCGATGAAATTTGACATGGATGTAGTGGATAGTCTGGAAGAAAACATAGGCTACCTTTTTGTTTTTTTTTTAATTCCACGCGGACGGAGTCGCGGGCGAAAGCCAGTATAACATAAAATAAGCACACACTTTATGTAGAATGACAGCAATTATAGCATATTTTTTAATTATACTTTTTTAAATAAAATCGCCAACACTTACGACACGCTATGTGCTATATATTTACACGTAATATTATTTAGAGGGTGAGTAAATTAGAAAAACCATCATGCGAGATAGGGACAAATACTTCGAGCAAAGAAGCAAGATTGCCATAGTAACAGTAATTGTTAACCAATGGCAAAGGCCTTTGTTGTCATTTGTGCATTTGAATTTTAACATTAGCAATTGAGACTTTTGTTTTTTATATACGGATGAAGCCGCATGGGAACAGCTAGTTTTAATCTAAAGTATAAAGTCCCAAACAAAGATCTCCTGTTTTTTTTAAATTACTAAGTTAATATTGTTACAGAACACCGAGCCTGTACATCTCGAACAACCCTAACCTGGAGATGTTGTGGGACTGGTCGGTGCACAAGCCGATAGAGATAACGCGAGGGAAGCTGTACATCCACTTCAACTCCAAGCTGTGCTACAACCACATCCTGGAGCTGAGGAACATGACGCGCGACCCCATTTCCACCTTCGACACTATTGAGGTCTCCGCGGAGAGTAATGGCGATCAGGCATCCTGTGAGTAACAGTCACTACTAGTTCTATCAACTTCAAAGGAATTAAAACGGTCGTAAAAATCGAATTTGTTAAAACAATTATATTAAAGAGAAAAACAATGTTACTCTGATTAAATATTTTTATTTATAAAACAAAAAACAAGTAATTTTTAACTAAACATTATGACAGAGATTATTTTAAAATAATAACAGAAATTCCAAAGAGTATTTCAACAGATATATTGTTTTAATTAATTGAGTTTGCATGTACAATTTCTATTGTATTTCATTACTGTTTTAATTTATTTTGCCTTTTAATATATTTACAACTATACATGTTTTTCGTCAGTGGAAACCGACTGTTACAGCTTGACAGATGCACATTGAACATACTGGTGCTGGTAGCTAATGTTTGTTTCCATTGTTCCCCGTCAGGTTTCCAAGACGTGCTGGCGCTGAAGGTGAGCACGCTGAAGCAGCGCGCGGCGCTGGTCACGTGGCGGATGTACTGCGCCATGGACATCCGCAACATCCTCGGATACTCCATATACTACATCGCCGCGGAACACAACGTCACCCTCTACGGACAGCGCGACGCCTGCTCCGACACGTTAGATATACTTTTTATTTATTTACTAGCTTTCGCCCGCGACTCCGTCCACGTGGAATTAAAAAATATAGCCTATGTTACTCATGGATAAATTACCACTCTAACGGTGAAAGAATTTTTAAAATCGGCCCAGTAGTTTTTGGGCCTATTCATTACAAACAAACAAACAATTTTTTTCTCTTTATAATAGTATAGATATCATCTCCCCTATCTTATCCTACTCCCGTGGGGTCGGCGCGCCGTGTTTTTGTCCTCCAAATAACTCATCCCTCATCTCAGTTATCACTCCCTTCTTGATCATGTCACCTTTCACACAATACATCCAACTCTTTCTAGGTCTACCTCTACCGGTGTACGTCCACACTCATAACTAACGTCCTTCTTGTTACATGTAATTCATCCCTCCTCAGGAAATTAACATGAAAATTAATTATCGCTTTGCCCCAGTGTCTTCTATACAGAGAAAAGAACGAGATAAATGGTAAAAATTCTCTCTAGGTGGAGTGTCAAAGACATACCGATAGACAACGCGCGGTTCACCGATAATAAGACGGCGCCGATCGCTTTGAACGGATTGCGCGACCCCTGCGAGGACATGCAGCCCTTCTTCTCCCCCATCTCACCCCTCGTGCCCTTCAAGCGCTACGCCGCCTACGTCAAGACCTACACCACCAAGCAGGACAAGAAGGGCGCGCAGAGTCCCATCATATACTTCAAGACTCTGCCCGATTGTAAGCATTTACACTAATTTGTACATAAAATACACTAAACTTAGCGTTGTGAAAACTATAGATCTTTTTAGATCTAATATAGCTACCATTAATTCGAAGTATTTTTTATATGTATCGGTTCTCTATGAGAGACTACCTCAAAGGTAGAGGAAGACCGAAATAAGTATGGATGGACTGTGTGAAAGAGAATATGTTTAAGAAGGAAGTAGATTCAAATATGACGGCTGATAGAAATATATGGAAGAGCAGCACATACTGTGCCGATCCTCCGTAGGGATAAGGGCAAGATGATGGTGGTTCTCTATGAGTTGGCAGTCCAATCCTACCCTCTAGCGACCATATTGTGTTTAGTTGATTTTTAGTAATAAATGAATGAATTGCAGCTCCCAGCCCGCCGCTAGGGCTGACAGTGGAGCTGCGCACGCCGCACTCCGTGCAGATCAAGTGGCAGCCGCCCGCGCTGCCCAACGGCACCATATCGCTCTACCACGTCGAGATACAGGCCAACAGCTACAACAGGCGCACCATACTCGCAGACAACCTCAACTACTGCAGCAACCGTACGTATACTAATGTGTCTACTACCGCAGTTGTGTCAATTAATTATATCTTACTAGCTTTCGCCCGCAACTCCGTTCGCATGGAATTAAAAAAATAACATCAAGTAGGCTATGTGTTCTTCCAGACTATCAACATCTATGCCAAATTTCATCGAGATCCGTTCAGCCGTTTAAGCTACAAACTTTAACAAACATCCATTTAAATTTTCGCATTAATAATATTAGTAATATGACATTGCAGCATATTAGGTAACTGTGTCAATAGAATCATAAAAATAGCAATTCCTGATACTAACATAGGTAATTTTGTACAGCGAGTGCCTTATCCAATATGATAACGGTACGCAACGAGGAGGTGGCGGAGGGCGGGGAGGGTGCGGGCGGCGGGGCGGAGGGCGAGGCGGGCGGGAAGGGCGCGGGGGCGGGGGCGGGGGCGGGCGAGGTGGGCGGCACGTGCGCCTGCGCTCCCACACCCAACGAGCGGTTCACGTCGCGCGCCGAGCAGGAGCGCATCGACAGCATCGACTTTGAGAACTTCATACAGAACCACGTAAGAACCAACACATTCCTCTAAATTGTATAATTTAACTAGCTTTCGGCCGCGTGGAAATAAAAAAAAACTAATGTTAGTAGTAGTAGTACTATCGGTTCTTCCAGACTATGTTAACATCTATGCCAAATTTCATCGAGATCCGCTCAACAGTTTAGGCCACAAACTAAACATTTATCCATCCATCTAGACTTTCGCATTTATGATATAAGTAACATTACTAAGAATTGTAATTATTGAAAAATATTTGTAACATTATTTTTGTCTTTTTCAGGTTTACATACGTAATGAAAAAGTTAAAACTCAAAAATCTGGCGGCGGCAAAGTGAAGCGGGCTATAGAGAAAGAAATAAACAGCATGTTGGTCATCTTGAGCGGATATAACAAACCGAAACAAGGCTTGAAGTACTACAACTCTACCGACACTGAAGGTATATTACCTAGTACAATAAACTTCCTACTTTACTAAATCGCCTCATTAATATAAACAATTTCTGCTAATACTGTGTCTGCTTACCCTCATTACGCTTTTATCATTGCCCTCATCAGTGCCTCCTCAACATTATTTCAGTCAAATGCGGCATCCAGTCTAAATCTTGCATCATAAAGGACCATACTACAGGTTACTGAATTTTTATACCGCAGACAGCGGCTACAGCCATGGGCATCGCCAGCCGATAATCTAGGCTAGATCTAGTCGGGGCAGTATTGTTAATATCGTCTTATTGGACATAGTTTTCTATATTTTTGGGGAGCAGTTATCCCCACCTCTGGCGACGCCCATGGCTACAACATGACATTGTACATATGTACAATGAAGCATGTTATGGCTAGTACTTAACTCAGACCTAAGTGTGGCAATAAAACTTCCTAATAACTGTAACTTTGACTTTTGTGTGAATGAAATTGATTTGCTTTGCACGTTTTCTTTGTTGTAGTAGAATTGTTGGGTGTTATTTTTAAATTTCAATACAAAATTATGTGACGTATATTCATCGCCTCACAGAAGACAAGTATGGATTGGATGTAATAGATTTTGTGTATACTATGACAATGTTTTAAATGTTAAAATCCGCAGCATTTGTTGCACGAAATGCTCGTGGACCGGTACCTTACTACGACCAACCAAAGTGGAATATGTTCTGGAAATATTCCTCCCTTTCGATGAGACAGTGTCCAAAAATCCATACGCCAGTCTTTAAGAAAACTATTATAACATGTTCAGGATACGTAAAGTCGCTGTACTTCGAGCTGGACGGCAGCGCGCGGTCGCTGGTGGTGGAGGAGATGCGGCACTACACCTGGTACACCGTCAACCTGTGGGCCTGTCGCCAGAAGCAGGGCTACGAGCCCGAAGACAACTACGACAAGACTTGGTGCTCCGGACGCACGTTTAACACCTTCCGGACATTAGGGCTGCGTAAGTATACATAATTTAGGCGAATATTCGATATTAAAAAGTCCCAATAAATTTTTGTCGTAATATTTAATGCCATTGTATTTGCAACGTAATTAAAATTCCGTTCCTATCGTCAGCAAACGCCGACGTAGTTCAGGATGTCCGCGTGGAAGTGATAACATCAAACAAGACGCTGCCGGAACTGAATGTAACTTGGAAGCCGCCGGACAACCCGAATGGATTCGCAATAGCTTACTTCGTGCAGCACTCCCGGATCGTGGACAACAATCAAGTAAGATTTATGCCTGATTTAAAAAAATCAAAAGCAAATAGCCTAACTGTTCTTCCAGACTATCCCCTACATATATGCCAAATTTCATTGAAATCTGTTCTGCGGTTTAGGCTACAAACTCTAAAAAAACATCCATCCATCTATCCATCTAAACTTTCTCATTTGTCGATTTTTTTATGTTTTACGAAGACTTTGTATACCAACGACGAAAAGCGCCATAAAAGCGTTTATCCCAAACAACTCAACAAAGTTTCAATTGTAAACATTTAAATTTAACTCTAATTGTGTGCGTGTCTATGTCAGGACCGCGACTCGGAGGCGGGGTTCCTGTGGGCGTGGGGCGTGGCGGCGGGCGCGCTGCTGCTGGTGCTGCTGTCGGGCGGCGCGTGGTACGCCCGCCGCGCGCTGCCCTCGCACGAGGGCAACAAGCTCTTCGCCACCGTCAACCCCGAGTACGTGTCCACTGTCTACGTGGCCAGACGAGTGGGAGCTGCCGCGCTCCAGCATTGAGTTCATACGCGAACTGGGACAGGGCTCCTTCGGAATGGTAAGAATACTTGTTTCTGATAGATTGAAACGTTGCGTCTTCCGATTCTTTAACTAATTGCATCAAAATGTCAAAATAGCCAAAAGTGAATCACGCCTTGTTAGAACTTCAACGATATGTTTTGTACCCCTTTTGTGTTCAACGTGAATATAGTTAGTATAAAGGTGTGTTACTTAGGCGCAGGACGTGGGGCTGCAGCGCTGCATCACGGCGACGGACTACGAGGCGAACGGGCGCGGCTACACGCTGCGCAACATGGCGCCCGGCAACTACAGCGTGCGCGTCACGCCCGTCACCGTCAGCGGCGCCGGCAACGTCTCCGCGCTCGTCTACGTCTTCATACCGGTACGTACGGCCACGAGACTGACGTACTATTTTTTATAATTTACCACCTTTCACCCGCGACTCCGTCCGCGTCGAATTAAAAAAATCAAAAGCAAATAGCCTAACTGTTCTTCCAGACTATCCCCTACATATATGCCAAATTTCATTGAAATCTGTTCTGCGGTTTAGGCTACAAACTCTAAAAAAACATCCATCCATCTAAACTTCTCATTTGTCGATTTTTTATGTTTTACGAAGACTTTGTATACCGAAGACGAAAAGCGCCATAAAAGCGTTTATCCCAAACAACTCAACAAAGTTTCAATTGTGTAAACATTTAAATTTAACTCTAATTGTGTGCGTGTCTATGTCAGGACCGCGACTCGGAGGCGGGGTTCCTGTGGGCGTGGGGCGTGGCGGCGGGCGCGCTGCTGCTGGTGCTGCTGTCGGGCGGCGCGTGGTACGCCCGCCGCGCGCTGCCCTCGCACGAGGGCAACAAGCTCTTCGCCACCGTCAACCCCGAGTACGTGTCCACTGTCTACGTGCCCGACGAGTGGGAGCTGCCGCGCTCCAGCATTGAGTTCATACGCGAACTGGGACAGGGCTCCTTCGGAATGGTAAGAAATAATACTCAATGATAGAAATAAAGCCGTATTTCAATACTATCTTTATTAAATTGTATTAATCTTTTCAGGTATATGAAGGTATCGCTAAAAGCATAGAAAAAGGTAAACCGGAAACTCGATGCGCTGTGAAAACTGTCAATGAACATGCCACTGACAGGTACAGTATTTTGCACTTGTTTATTTTATAGTTAAGTTTAATTTGATTGCAATATGAACCTTAAGGTTGACCTTAGTTTTTTTTTTTGGATGACTGTGTGTTAAATAATTAAAAAAATAACATTCGGTAATAGTAAAATATGTGTGTATGTACAGGGAGCGCATCGAGTTCCTAAACGAGGCGTCAGTGATGAAGGCGTTCGACACGTACCACGTGGTGCGGCTGCTAGGAGTAGTGTCGCGCGGACAGCCCACACTCGTCGTCATGGAGCTGATGGAGTGCGGAGACCTGAAGACCTACCTGCGCTCGCACCGGCCTGATGCTGACTCCTCCCTGCCCAAGAAGGACGACGGCGCCCCGCCCACGCTGCAGAACATACTGCAGGTAACACACGACACTGAACACTGACATAGCGCCTGCAACATTAATACAAGTTGTTGTTTAATTTCAATAGATACAAATTAGGATATCGTCGTTGAAATTCTAACATCACGGATGTCAAAAATAGCAACTTTTCAGGAGAGTGAGAGAGAAAACTGCATAATTTTGTAAAGATACACTGTTTGTGTATTTTTAATTATAGTTATATATAATTTTCGCCCTCGACTCCGTTTGCGTGGAATAGAAAAAAAACAAAAGTGAATAGCCTATGTGTTCTTCCAGACTATCCCCTACATATATGCCAAATTTCATTGAAATCTGTTCTGCGGTTTAGGCTACAAACTCTAAAAAAACATCCATCCATCCATCCATCCATCTAAACTTTCACATTTATATTATTAGTAAAAAGTAAGATTTAAGGTAGAATACGTGTTTCTGATAGGCTGAAACGATCCGTCTTCCGATTCTCTGGCGAATGGCATCAAATTGTTAAAATAGCCAAAAAGTGACACGCGGTGTTGCAAGCTTGAAGGACGATATACGATTGTAGATGGCGATAGAGATAGCGGACGGCATGGCGTACCTGTCAGCCAAGAAGTACGTGCACCGCGACCTGGCGGCGCGCAACTGCATGGTGGCCGGAGACCTCACCGTCAAGGTCGGCGACTTCGGCATGACCAGAGACATCTACGAGACCGACTACTACCGCAAGGGCACCAAGGGCCTGCTGCCCGTGCGCTGGATGAGCCCCGAGAGCCTCAAGGACGGGGTCAGTACTTTAAAATCGTAATTTATAACTTCTTTACTGTACTAAGGCACTGTTTTTCTTATATGCGTGATAAATGAATTGCAGGTGTTTTCAAGTAACAGTGACGTGTGGAGTTACGGTGTCGTGCTGTGGGAGATGGCGACGCTCGCGATGCAACCCTATCAGGTAATAACACTACATAGCTTCCTAAGCAAGTCGCAGGCCACTTGTATTTCACCAAAGAGATTAAAAAATATATATAGAGAAAGCATAGTTGACACTTGACTTAAGACATTTTTTCACATGATCCATTTAATTCTAATAATTGTATTGAAATGTATTGCCAATAGGTGTCATTAAGTAATATTTGTTTTATTTTGTGCCACTATTTAGTTTATTTTATAAAAAAAGATGGAGTTTATTATGATTTTGTAAAATGTTTTTTTACATAGTACCTTTCAAAGAAGTTACCAGTGAACAAAATGTTGTTCGCAATGTCTAGTCTATATTTTTCTCAAACGTCTTTGCATATCACTGAACTGGTGTGTGTTGTGTGGTAGGGTCTATCAAACGAGCAAGTGCTGCGGTACGTGGTGGAGGGCGGAGTGATGGAGCGGCCGGAGCACTGCCCCGACCGGCTGTACGAGCTGATGCGAGCCTGCTGGGCGCACCGCGCCGCCGCGCGCCCCTCCTTCCTGCAGCTCGTGGCCGACCTCGCGCCCAGCGCGCAGCCCTACTTCCGCCACCGCTCCTTCTTCCACTCCCCCCAGGGGCAGGAGATGTACGCCCTCCAGCGCACCACCGCCGGTCAGTATCTACCCCCCACTCCCCACCCCACACATCCATAACTCCTACACAAACATATGATACCATTTCTCTGTAGTTTAACTCCGAAGCTGTACTTTTTTATTTCTTATCTTTTTTACACACGAAATATTTTTAGGTATCGTTTTCAATTAGTTTTGGAGAATAATTTCAGATCCGCAAACTTGTTTTGTAACTATTTACGACTTTGTAGTACTCCCTTTAAGGTTATTTGTTGACGTGAACATAAAAACACTAACACAAGTCAGTTCGATTTAAGTACAATTAGTAGGATAAAATTATCAGTTAATCTATCTTCGGTAACGTACGATATTGTGGGTTATTTTCGCAGCAGGTATTAAAAAAAATTGTTTACCCATAGAAAATTTCTCTATCTATTGATATATTTAAAAAATTGACCAATAAATTCAGATAGCTTTTTAAATCAGTACTTTATAGATATAATAAAAGTCGATATAATGTAAAGTAATCTGAGTTAAAGTGTGTGTTGGTATTCAGTAAATGATAACAACAAAGTATAACGTGAGTGTGTTGCGGCAGCGGGCGAGGTGTGTGCGGCGCGCTGACGCCCGTGAGTAGCCGCACTCCGCACTCCGCACTCCGCACTCCGCATGCTCCGCCTACTCTGCCTACTCCGCCCACCGCGCCTACCCTACACGCCCCTTTGTTATCATTTCCTGACCTACCAAAAGTAGAACATTAGAATTTTAAATTTACATTGAAAAACCCGTAGTCGAGTGTTGGTATATCTTTTTATCCCTCTAATAAACTGAACAATAGTTTACAGTCGGATTTTAGACGCTTTTTAGTATCGTTAAACGTATTTTTATATGCATTTTACTGTATCTAGTTTAGTAATAATTTAGACAGCAGAAAATAGTTACATAGTAGTAATACTCAGTGGTTTATTGTATTCGCAGAATTAGTAAAAGCGTAGTTAATATTTAGTTTGTTAATTTTAGATGTTTTGCTTAGCGTACTTTTAAAATGATATTAAGTATCATAGAAGGATTTCAATTAAATAAAAAGATGAAATTGACTCTATACAGAAAGAAATGCTATACTAAAATAGTTTATTTTTTTAACTATCTGCGATGTTGTAGCAAGTAATTTGAATGTTGTGTGTTGTGCGCAGAGGAGGAGGTGGAGTGCGCGGAGGTGAACGTGGGCGCGGTGGCGACGGGCTCGGGGTCCAACCTGTTCGGCGTGTCGGGGCGGCTGGCCACGTGGGTGCGCGAGCTGTCCTCGCTGCACTCGCGCGCGGAGGACGACGCGGCCGCGCAGCCGCTGCAGCCGGCGCGCGCGCACAAGGGGCCCAACGGCGTGCTGCACGACCCCCTCGACCTCGACGACACCACCGGCTGCTAGCGCCGCGCGCGAGCCAGCGCTGCCGCACAGCGTCTTATCTACCTCAGGCCGGCGAGCCAGTGCGCCGCGCTCTTCGAATCCTAGTTGTAAGCGTAGCTAGTGAATTGTTCGCCTTGTTTTATTTATTTCGTACGCTCGATCCCGCGAGGGGCCGCCGCGACCGCCTCGCAGCCTCTCCGCCTCTCATACCCACATCGAACTACAAAAACAATTCTATTTAATAATATAAGAGGTTAATCATATTAAATTGCATTTTAGTGCATGACTACGATATTGATTTAATTGTAAATTCAATTAATATTTTATGTATGAACTACATAGATTTTTTACATTTTGCATGATTACTTTTGTAATAATGAGTACGACTGTTTTTTTTTACAAATTATTTAATACATAGAACCCAGTTATAAGAAACATACAACTATTGTACATATCGTTTAAAATATACGAATCTGAATAGATAGCGCTAATATTCCGCTTTTGCCTATTTAAAATTGGATGTACGTTTATACCAATTTGAAAGCATAAGAGGTGCATTTAGTCGGAACGACGACATCGTAAGAGTTCGCTAAAAGCGGCAAGTATTTGCCAGAGGCGGCAAGAGTTTGCCAGATGTGGCAAGAGTTTGCCAGAGGCGGCAAGAGTTTGCCAGAGGCGGCGAGAGGTCGCAGCGGCCCTGCCTACGAAGGTTCACTTTCATATCAAGGACAAGAACATTTGCGCAGGAGCTGTATAATAGAGTCGATATATCGACGTGGATCCTATATAGTGTACCTCAGTAACATAGTTGTATCGAAAGTCATTTATGACCGCAGCCTATTATCATTAAGTTTACAATGTAAGGTGTAAAGTGTGTATAGGTGTAGCGTTAAGATTGTGTACAAATTATTTTATATTAATTTCTCGTTATAAATATAACCAGCGAAGTCCTGTTGCAGCGCGCGTGGTTACTCGCGAGTGGCAAATTCGTTTGTAAAAATATTGTAGTTGTCGCGAGCGCCCGAGCGTTGTTGCGACGGACGCGCTCCGGCCGCGAGTTTGCCTCTCGCGACGCTTTATGTTATAACAAATATATTTGTATATTTATAATACTCATTGTCCGTTTCATTGACGTTGATTGACTACGATTTTTATATGAAATTGTTAATTGTCAATATTCAAATATAATAATCGAAATTTAGATGAGAGAAGCATTCAAATATTATATTAATAATTTCGAATGACTTGAATGACCTGTTTATTATGTAATATAAATAATAATTCGATCGTAATCATATCGAAGTGATTTCCAAGAATAACGTTGAAACAATGTGTTCTGTATCAATTATAAGGCAATAGATAATGAACTATTGTTATATAGTCGTAGTCCGATCGTCCAGTGCGGCGAGCGGTGAGCGGCGAGCGGCGAGCGGCAGCTGGGCGCAGCGACGACAACCGACCTTAACTTACACTAGCTCTAATCTTATTTATTATTTCATGTGATTTAACCTTACTTAATGTAACTTAAATAATGAAAGCACCGGCATGCATCGAGTGTTGTAATGTGCGGAACATTTGTTTGCATCATTGTTATATATTTTCTTATAAGATATAATGTAGTATATCCAATCGGGCGACGTAACGATGTCGCGACGTGTTCGCACAGTACCTGACGACGACGTAACTGATATTATAATGTAAAAACGTCCACGTTGTCGACAAGCGACCCTTATTATCCCAAGTGACTTTTACATGTTATGCTGTTTTATATAATTATATTAAAACAATTTTTAAATGAACTTATCGCGTCATATATGTGAAATATACAACATTAGCTACATAATACATGTTACATAAATATAGCCAACCAAAATTAGAAAGCAATACACAAGTCCAAAAACATTAGATCCCGCTTCGTGACCGAATCCGGGTCTAATGTAAGTATAAATATAATGTTATTGTTGTCGTATAAGGGTATAAACGAGTGCCTTCAAAAGTCCAGCCTTCATGGAATGCAGGCTCGATGATAGCGAGCAGCACGCGGCCTGTGTCGGTGCGGTGTCCTCACGCGCTAACACCCCGAAGTGCTGGAACAATATTGTATTTATCCCGTTAATTCCGTCAATATATCATATGAATATTCCACAAGCATTATAGTAATAGTTAATTATATAATTGGTAGCCTGCAATACGACACGGGTTGGAGATCGTGGACTATGTATGTGTAGCGCGAGACGCGGTGGTTCCGGGCTCAAGGCACGCTGCATTGGTTTGTTTCTCGATAGCCATTATTAAACTTTCGATTTTCTAATTGTTTTTTAAAGTTGTAAATCCAAATGTTTTAATTAAGTAAATTGCATAGTGCCTTTTGCTCAAATTTGTGAAAATGTAACATGTTTTATTTTTGTTAATAATTAAATATAAGGTTATGATTGGGTCCGTATGCCAGCGCGCGGCGGGCGGGGCGCTGCGGCAGTGGGCGGGGCGCCTCGCACAACGTTGCCTCTACACAGCGTTACCTTCGGGCTTCAATAATTAATTACCTTTGTTACTTACGCTCTTATCTTTATCAGTATTTACTATTTATTGTGATTTCCACCTAGTAAGGCAGTTACGTTACCTCATTCTTAGTAATTATGTTATTCGTAAATTATTGACTGATATAATAATTTCCAAATGATGTGTTCCTCGAGTGATTGTGTTGTGTTCGTGTATCGGATTGGATCGGATCGTATCGGATGGGTGGTGTCGGGGTAGCGTTGTGCTTTATGCTCAATTTAGATACAATTTCACCAAACGATTGAGATAGTGTATAATTTTTATATTTAATTTAACGAGAACCGAGTACCTATTAACAATAATTTTAATATTTATATTAATAAAAAGTTACAGAAATTAGCCAAGTATAGTTTTGAATATCGATGTATCCTAAAAATACCCCTTGTTTAAATATATTTTGTACCAAGTAAGGAACAAGGTCTATAAATATCTCAAGAATAAAAATTGATTTTTCAATTTCAAGAGTTTTTAATTCACAACTAAAATGAAATAAATTATTTAACATTTTTCTTTGCTCTCAACTTTTGCATATTGAGTATCCTGGGTCTTCTTGGATCGTATGGCTTGCAGGTGCAAGGATCCCTGGTTGTATATAATTTCAAAAGTTTGGCCATTCTATAGCATCCGAACTCGCCATTGTGCTTCAGTTTCTTCAAATTGCGGATGTAATAATATGGTAGGTGGTGTTCAATAGCACCGAGAATCATTACTTTTTTATAAGAGCGTGAGGGCCAACGCTCCACAGGTATGTCATCATTGTCTCCACGGGGCAGTGGGTTGATTTTTTGTATATATAGCCGACAAACAAATTTACCCATGTGTGGAGTGTTAACTTCAGTATATTTGATGTAATATCTTTTGAGGTGGACTTGTTTGTTTCTAAAGATAAATTAAAATTATTTAATAATAATGAAAGTATAAGATTTTTTAAATAGCTTAAATAATACTTGCTCATCAATTATTTCTATATCATCTCTGTTGACTCTCCAAATGACACCCCAAACTTGAGCATTTGCTGTGGCCACCACTGTAGCTTGTGGCCCGCCCCAAAACTTTGAATACTTGATGAAATCCAATCTGTAATTCTTAAAATAGTTTTTATTAAAATTAAAATGTCCTATCTAAGATATAGACATGGTAAGTTACAGTAACATACATCCAAACGTCCAATGGAAACAAATTCAGCTCTAATATTATCTAATTCATTTCTCACTGTCAACATATGGCTTCCATATGCAAAGAACAGTGTTGTACCAGGATCTGCTATAGTGGACTCCATCATGGCATTGTTGTAAAATGAAATAATGACACAATAATTTTTTCTGTCAATTTATTTATTTTTAACAAATAATATTTTTACCTCAAAGGAGGTGTACAACAAATATTAAATACATAAAACTTTTTATAACTCCATATTATATACATACAAATAGAGTTTTTCAGCATTATTCATCAATAGGATTCAAGTCTAATTTTTCTATCAATTTTGGGGAAGCATGTTGTCCATTATGTGGGATTTTCTTTAATTTTTCTATGTACTCTTTAGGTAAATTACACTCAAGAGCACCAGTCACAATGCAGTTTAAATAAGTAATAGACGGTCTTCTGTCGAGTGGTATCTCCTCTCCTTCAGCCCGGGGTGGAGGGTTGATGGTCTGCTGATATGTACGACATTCAAGGTCCGTACCATCGGGTGTTACAACTTTGACAATCTTTGGGAAATACCAATTTGTTTCCACACCTTCTTGCCTAGAATGAAAATGATAAAATTGTTCAATTAATGGTAAATGGTTATTTTCATAGATATCTTGTTAACATCAGTTTAATTCAAATTACCAATCTAAACTTTTGAGGTCTTTATTATGTACTCTCCAAATAGCTCCCCATACATGGTGATTCTTTATTGGTACAATTGTAGCAGATGATCCCCTCCAGTGGTCAGAATACTTTATGAAATCCAGTTGGTGGTCCTGCAATAAAAAGATCGTGAATACTATTTAAGAAAGAAGTATATTTTTAGAGTGTAATTCAATTAGCTTTATAAGATTTTTACATAACACCATACATTTTTACAAAGTACAAACAAACGTAACTGAATAAGCTAAATATGCAAGAGATAATGGTTTTGTATAAAGATAAAAAAAATTGTTTTGACTATCAGGTGATGAACGTTTATGCGTAAATGACTTAGTATTTAACAATTACTTACATCAAGTCGCCCGATGCCTAAAAATATTGCAGATGGATTATTAATGTGAATCCTTTTCTTTAACAAGTTACTGCCATAGGCGAAGTAAAGGAATGTATCTCTAACTGGCGTCACCATTTTCTTTGATTTGATTCAAGACGGGTCTAATTATCAAAGTTTAAAATGGGTAGGGAAAATCACACATCATTTTTAAGGAAAAGTAATAACAATACTTAGAGCACTTGAAATTAAAACATTAAAATGCAAAGTTGTACAATTTCACTATAAATGTTATCATTATCAGAATTGACGTTTTGTTTTGAAGACTGATAATGGCAGAAGACAGTGTTGCCAATGAAATATCCTGTTAATAGACAAAACTATTTTGAATTAAATATTGGCCAATGTTGGCTGCAATATCCTTTGTATAAAGCGGTGAAATATTTCTTTACAATATAAATACTTGTTTTCTACGGTGCGCACACCTTTGACTAAACTATCGCACAACTGTTTAGTCGTTCTTTGATTCCTATGAGTTTATATGGAAATGCTCACATTACTCGATTTTTAGTTCTGCAACCAAACAGTGCTAAACAGTTGAATTGGCTGCAAAATAATCGACAATCGCATAATAGTTGTGTGATAGTTTTGTAAAAGGTCTGCGGCCGCAATAAATATTTTACTTACTTCCAATTGCCAAAACTGAACTCTATGTTTAATATTTGATTGATCAGACAAGGGACAATAAAATCAAAAATGATGATGGAACTTTTATTTTTAATAATTTTAACATTATCACGTTTTACGTAACAAATTGTCGCGTGATGGTAGGTAGATATAACAAAAAAATACGAGTATAGTATAGGGGTACAAGGATCATGAAGCACCCGACAATTTTGTGAACTATCAATGTTAGCAGACTGTCAGGGTGTTAGAGTCATATATTGACACCTTGTCAGTTCACGTCTCTTAATTAAAAGTGTAATGAATGATTTGTAAATTAAGTTTAAACATAAACGGGATTATTACAAACTTTTTAAAATATGAAAAATACTACCTGTTAGTTTGAGACATAAATTATTATCAGTTAACAATGCCGAGCATAGTTCATTGTTTATGGCTATAAACTACAGTACCCGAACAATGTCTGCAGGTAAATATGTGGTGCTTAAGGTACATAATCCGGTGAAAGAGAACACTAAGAAAAAGTGTAACCTATGTATTCAACAAAATACGTATCCAATCCTACGGGAGTCTGCTGCCTCGTTCTTGCGTTAAGAATTTATATTAAATTTTGTTTATTACTATTATTATTGTTTAATCATGTTCATCTGTTTGTGTCGTAATGGTACTTAGGTGTTTAAAAAAAAGATAATTAAAAAAAATATGTATCCAACAGTTTACCTGCGGACATATTTGATGAAAAAAACAACTTTTAAAAATAAAGAAAACTTGAGAACCATCTTTAGATACCCTTAAATTAAACAAGTCTGACAAACCTTACATACTTTTGTAAGACATTGTTTTAACCATTTTTTCCTAATTGTTTATTAATTAAATAAGGAAAGTAATTAAAAGTGGCGTAAGAGGTATTATTTAAAAATAAGAATATTATTTATTGTAGAGAAAGAACGGGCCTGTGATTCTGTATGAAAACATAAACCTGCAAGTGTCTGTTGCAACAGGTATGTAAAAAAAATCCCTAACTCCCACGGGAACACATGTATTAATCAGGTGCGATTAAAGATAATTGTAGTTGGAAATTTAAAAAAGAAAAAAAGTAATTGACTTAAAAAATATTCATGCTAATAGTTTTAGCATTATTGCAGCTTTTTAAATTATTTTGTCTCCGTCTGGCTGGTTTTTATATAAATAAATATATTTTTTTATTTTCAGGTGTTTCTTTACGAACAGTTTTTAGAATTAACAATAAAAGAAAGGTGACCGAAGAATCATTAATTAAAATGATGAAACCCGGGCAGAACAGAAAAACAAAGAAAGACAAAATTTTATTACAAAATTTCGATACGGGCCTCGTAAAACGACGAAAAATACATTAATTACGTGAGGAATAAAATTCCAACAATGGAAAAATTATACAAGCTTCTTCAAGAAGACATTCAATTGAAAGGAAATCGTGAAATTGTGCGTCAACATATTAACAAGATCGGCTTTAATATCGATAAACTAAAAGCAATCGCAAGGTTATAATGGAAAAAAATGACATATGAGCATGGCGTGCTCGATACCTTCAGGTTCTCTACAAAAGAAAATCGGAATATCTGCATGCAATAGCTCTTGCCCGCGAACACGTCCATGCGAAATTTTAAAAAAAAAAGTTAATAATCTTGTGCTACTCAACAATAGTGTTCAGCGACCGAACGCAAAGCTGTAACGTGTTTTGTGTAACGAGGACTATTGCCTTCATAACATTAAAATATAATAATTATATCAACATGGTTTTTCATTTTTTTACCATACATATTTACTTATTTAAATAATAGGAAATTACTGTGTGTACTCAGAAATATAAAGACACTGGCTGTCTGATTGATATTAATAACACACAGTTCGAACAACTGGGATTACCACATACACATACATACAACAAGGAGTGAATTTCATTATAATCTTTGTGACTATCTGCGATAACTTGTAATTAGCCTACAGTTTTCGTTTGTTTTACTATTTTTTGTAAGTTAGCTGTAAGTTATCCATAAATAAATAAATAAAAATTAAATAAACTACATAGTTTGTAGTTCTTATTGCAGAGATTTCTAAATTTATTATATAAGCAATAAGTAAGACAATTTTTATATTAAGGCTACTCCTCTCCTTACTATCCATAGTGAAGGATAAAAGTTACAAAAGCCCTTTGAAATATAGATTCTTCCTTTCGACAAACGAAGTCAAGGGAAGTCCTAGTTAGATTATAATGTACAAGGACTTCCCTTACAGTTGCGTTATTTGTATTAAAAAAAAAAAAGAAGTTCCTCGTAAAAAGCGAAAATATTACCTTACTGGTAACCCTAAATGCTCGTAGGCGCCCCCTTTTCAATGTCAAGATGCCAAAAGATCTTTGTAGACCTATACAATACGTTTTACCTTCTACAATTTAGTAATTTCATAGTAACAATAATAAACTTATAATACATAGTATTAAATTAAAAATATAAAATTGAGTTATATTTTTTTGAATACTTTTGTGCTTCCGTATTTGGCTGTACAGTATTGCACGGCGGCATAAACTTTCATAAGTCGACGATCCACCGCCTTAAAGTGGTCTTCTGTAGCTAATTTACTTCCTTGATACCCTGCCAAGAGTTTTATTGTCTCTGATAAACTACCACCAGACAACAATTCTAAGTTGTGCCATGTTTTTGAAGATAACCTGTTAACATTAAGCCATAATGTAAATTTCGCTTAAAATTTAAATCATACTAATACTAGTATTACAAATGCGAAAGTTTAGATGGATGGATGGATGTTTGTTAGAGTTTGTATCCTTAACGGCTGAACGGATTTCGGTAAAATTCGGCATAGATACATCTATGAGATAGTCCTCTGCAGACAATAGTCTGGAAGAACACATAGGCTACTTGCATTTGTTTTTTTTAATTCCGCGCGGACGAAGTCGCGGGCGCAAGCTAGTATTTCATAAATAAAATATTTTCCTTACATGCAACATTGGTAGAGTGGCGCTAGAATATCCAATTCATCTACTGTTGGGTTTCCCAAACCTTTGCCATTGTCTAACAATACTATTTGGTCTTTATATACTTCATAACGATGTCTGTCGCCGTTTTGTATTAAGAAATCGAATATCGCCACATCTATCAGATTTAAAATCCTCCTTAAACTCAAGGTTCCTATAACTTTCCTGAAAAGTTACAATAAAACATTTAAATTTTTTATCACAGTAATATTTCATATGGCAACACAAAAACCATGAAAACCGACAAAACTATAAACAAAACCATGTTAAAAAATTTAAAGTTACATAAAAAGTAAATACATATATTATTTTAAATGCACACTTGCAGAGATAATGTCATCATCATCATCTCCCCTGCCTTATCCTACTCCCGTAGGGTCGGCGCACCAGGTTTTCGTCCTCCAAAGCACTCTATCATCCGCCATCTCAGTCATCACTCCCTTCTTGATCATGTCACCTTTCACGCAATCCATCCATCTCTTTCTAGGTCTACCTCTACCGGTGTAACCCTCCACATTCATAACTAACGTCCGTCTTGTTACATGCGATTCATCCCTTCTCATAACATGCCCATACCACTCTAACCTTTTACTCCTTATTTTCTCAACCACTGGGGCTACTCTCAAACTTCCTCTAATATACTCATTTCGTATCTTATCCAATCGCGTTACCCCACACATCCATCTTAACATTCGCATTTCCGCCACATGTATTCTCCTTTCATCCGTCCCTTTTACTGCCCAACATTCAGATCCATACATCATGACAGGTCTTATGACGGTTCTGTAAATTTTCCCCTTTATTTTAAGGGGAATATGCGGGTCGCATATTACACCTGTAACCTGTCGCCATTTCATCCATCCCGCTTTTATTCTATTTCTCACGTCACGGTCAATATCGCCGTCGCTTTGGATTAATGAGCCGAGGTACCGGAAGTCGGAGCAAACTTGCAGAGATAATGTGTTATGAATTTATATGTTCATGTTATAATGAAATGTGCAAAGTGCAAAAATGATCAGAATCTTGGAACACAGCGTCATTGTGCAGGGTATTGCAGTTGAGCACTTACTATGTGGGAAAATATTCTAAAGTAACTACTTCATACAGTCTATAGTGCTGAACACTAAACTTATTTTATAGTGAACATCATTCAGCATCCCACACCGTCCATACTAGAAAAGTATAGAACACTATTCAGAAACTGAAAGTTCAGGGAAAAAAATTCAAAGTATTACATAGTTAAATATACATTACATCTATGATAATAAAAAGAAATCATGCAATTTTTATTCAATAAACATAAAGTAAATAAAATAGTGCTTAGTCACATATTAGTTATTTCATAGACATAATTTAACTTTTTGTCTTGTTTGAACAAGAACTTTATAAGCTACATTAGTGAACATTGCATCTCTAATCACTATAAAGATTTGAAGTATTTTGTGGTACCCTTCTTGCATCTGGGGATAGTATTAACTCCTTAATTTATAATTTGATGTAGATTTAAGCTATCTTAGCTCAGAACTTAAGCTTTGGACCCCAAGAGTAATTTCTTCCCATTGTCAGAAGATTTTACATACAACTTGTAAAAGTACAATATCATAATACTTACTTACAAAAATTATTATCCTCTTCCCATTCCATTTTTTTAGTATTATAAGATCTACGCCAGGGTGATTTGTGAATTTTAAACTGTCTATTCAAATATAATATAGCGGCTCCTTCTATCTCACCGTTTACATCAGGACACACAGTTTCATTTCTTTTGCAATAAAAACATCTTCCATAAATACAAGTCGAACCACTTTCTGTAAGCATATACCAAACATCTTTCATTGTTAAAGAGTAATTAAAAATAATAATTGAGATAAAGTGCTAATATTATTATTTCTTATGAATTTACAAATAGAAGAAACATTTTGTATTAGAATCACTATCGAAAAATATTTGAAAAATGATCTTTTTTGTAGGGACATAAACCAGAAAGTGTTAAGAATGAATGTGGATGGCTACAAAAGAAGAGGAAGACAGAAGAAAGTATGGATGAATTGTGTGAAAGAGGATATGCTTAAGAAAGGAGTGGATTCAGATATGACGGCTGATAGAGATGTATGGAAGAGCAGCACATACTGTGCCGACCCTCCATAAGGGATAAGGGCAAGTTGATGATGATGATGATGATCTTTTTTATATGACAATAAAAATATTTACCATTTTTTACCATAGTTTTACTTAATCCTAATGTTGCCTTTGGCAATACATCTCTTTCAATGTGAATCTTTCTTATAGCAGAAGGTGCAATCCATTTGAAGTTCAACAACATTGCTAAGTAGTAAGCGAACACTTCAGAGTTGTGTCGATCATAACCAGCATATATTTTGCCTTTTATTACATTACCTAGTTCATATCTCTTTGGCTTAAAGTAAAGTTTTTGTTTACCCTAGAAACAGAATTGAGAATTTTAAGTAATGATTCCTAAAATATACTTATGTAACACTATTTAGTAAATAAAAAATGCAATTAAGATTTTTTACACCTCTATTAAATATTAGACCTATAACCTAAATGACTGACAAAATTATACAAATGAGGTGTCATGAGGAGCTAAACAATATAAGCCTTGACTTAGTTTTTAAATTGTAAATAGAACTCTGAAAATTTCCTGTAATATTAAGCAACCATGGGTCTACTTTCAGTAGCTAAATAAATTTCTCTTTTTGCTGTTAAAATAAGTTACCTCTAACAACAGTAATAGTTTCAGCTGTGTTCCTTTGGGTGCATTATCAACCAGGGCTATCTGTGAGGTTTGTATTGCATGCAGGATGTGACCCGGTGCTCCGTTTGTATGTGGGAATAGAGACTCATCACTGACCCACTGTAATTAATTATTTTAAAAATTACATTTAATTTTCTATGTTTAAAAACCTATTACTAAAATGCTTACCTTTTCAGTTTCATACAAAACATCTTTTGAATTTGAGTCCACACTAGAGTTAAACAGGCTTATAAGGTATTTCTGTTTTTCTATAAATTTAGGATTTCTTGTTTTGTATTGATTAGGTAAATAGTTAAAATATGTAAATATGTCTTTAAAAACACTTGGTCCTAAATCTAATTTAACGTTGGGTACCATATATGGTGAGGGCTTTTTTCCTGTTGTATTTAAGGCGTAAAAAAAGTAAAGATTAAGGCCTACAAGTAGAAGAAGAAACATTGAAAATGCAAAGGCATAGTTTAATGACATAATTTGCCTTTAGACTGATTATTTTCATCATATATGCGACAGGAATAGAAAACGGTGGCGTCTTCTTATTTGGATTTAAACGCATCACAGCTTAAGTTCACAATAAAGCCATAAACCTGCTTATACCTGGAGTCACTTCTGAATGCTGCCGAATTAACTATAATTTAGTAAAAGTTAATTCATATAGTTATTCGTCGATATATATAGAGGCTCAATGGTTAGAAAATAAGGTTGAGAGCCAAACCAATGTAATTTGTAACATATGATCTATTACATACGGAAATCTATTGAATTAAAATTAAATCGACATGACATTTTGGCAAATCTCAATTTCTATTTTGACAAAAGTATAAATTTTTGACATTGACGTTTGAAACAAAACGGTTTTTTTTTAATATTTACAAAGCACGTTTACGAGACGCTTAAGCCAAAGAAAATTACAACTACTTGTATAAAAATATTTTTTATTGCGTTGTATTAACAACTAAAAATTAATTCAAAATGGATTCAATCAATTTGAAGTTAATCCATGAGAAAGGTAGACTAATAATTGTTAATGAAAACGACAATAATAGGTTGTGTTTGATTATTTTTAATAAATAATAATATTCGTTCAATTTTTACATGTATTTTATCACACAAATCAAACATTAACTTATGTATTAAATTTTCATATTAGAAACAACATCATTGCTTTTATTTTAGTGCTTCTTAACCAGTGTTACATTTGTTTCAAATAGTGTAAAGTTAGAGGTTTAACAGCGTGTACCTTATTCTTTACATTTTCTCACCAGTCGACCATACACATTATTAGATAGGCTAGTAGCCTAATAACTTTAACATATTTAATTATTTTCCATCTTCTCACAGTATTAGGTGATTTCGGATTTCCGAAACATTTGTGATGAAACTTACTCTTATGTATAGATTTAGTTACACAACATCTACTAACTGCTTATAATTATAATTTTTATTTATTGACAAAACCTTACATTAATATTACTCTAAGAGCATCATAAAGATACATTGAAGGGATAGCCGAGTTTGTTTCGTATATGGCTATCGGCAATCCTCCCATTGGTGGGGAATGTGTGAAGATATCCGATGTACTGCGGGGGCAATCCAGCTTCATATGCTCCTAGAATCATCACCTGAGAATAGTAGAAGTCAAAGTTTAAAAATAAAGTTGGAATGTGCAAACTTCTGTTACTAGCAATCTACCTTTTAAAACAAGTTCTATAATCAATATTCACGTGGCTCTGAATAACTAGTAAGTGTGAATGAAGTAAGTTACCTGTAAGTACGTGTTTGACGGCCTCCGGGCCGGTGGAAGTGTTTCACCTTCGCTCAGTTTGGGAAGAAGGATGATTTCTCTGTAGGTTCTTGCAATGAGGTCTCTTCCTTGAGGCGTTGTGACGGTAACATTTATTGGGACATACCACCTTAGGTGTACACCTTCTTGCCTTAAATTTAACCTATTTTTTAGTTCATATCAAAAATCTTTTAAAAAAGTAAGAAAAAAAAGAGTAAAAAAGAATGGAAAACTGAAACGACTAGAATTAGATCCTTAGGATTCCCATACGATAGCTTACAAATGCTTACTGTAAAAATATGTCCCCTCTTCCTAAAGTAATGGTACTTCACCGAAAGAATTAAAACATAAAATAACATCAGGATATAATATTGTATAACTACGAAATAATTGCTGTTTGTATTGTAAGAGTTATTTAAGATCAAATAGTGTCATTCAAAGTGAAGACGAACAGAACACAATTTTAAGTATTTATGGGACGCGCATCATTTCGCAAGCTTTTGAGCTTTCACGGTGGTGTCATATCTCAGCTGCACAGACATGCTCTTTCAGCTAACCATGAGGCTTCATAAAGTTTGATTCTTGCAGTACTACATAGTTATTTTTTGTTGAGTGGCATTACGCTTACGCTACTACTGTGTGGAATGATTGAATTCTCATACAAATTTGAATATTCTCACAGATATGTGTAGGTCATTATGCTTTCCTTGGCCGTAAGAATTTCTGATAAATGTACAAATTGATTTCTATTATATAATCGTAAAATCGAAAAACACATTGTTATATGGCGGGGATCGAATCCCATTGTAGATTACAAGTCGGGTGTGTTTTCACCGACAGTATTTGTGTAAGTAGACTTAACTTAGGTGTATAATTGAAATAAATACTTACTCATCAAGGCGATACATCTGCTTCCTCTCTATAATCCAGACGGCGCCCCACACGGAGCTGCCGGGGTCGGTGACTATGGTGGCCGCGGCGCCGCGCCACGACGGCACGTACAGGTTGAAATCCAATCTGTAACCCTGACATCACAAATAGTCTTATGGTGTATCAATATGTGACGAAAGCGCAGTATCCGAATAGTTGGTCAATCAAAGTTGATTGTTTCTGTTATGCCCTAAACTAACACATTTTGTTCGAGCCTCTAAAACTCTAAAAGCTTGAATTAAATGTTTTGAATTGACTGTTGTGTATTCTAAGGTCTAAAAGTGTGCTTAGCAGCAGCAGTATCGTAGCGATTTGCTACGAAATACTTTGAAATATATCGCAGATAATGTTAGAATGTTAATATTTTGGTAAATTTTATGTCATTTAAAATATTCATTGTTTATAAAAAAAAATACCTAAATGAATTTTCTTACCTTTAACACAGCCGGGGAATAAAATTCTGCAGTAGGATTTCTTAAATGTATTCTTCTGTCCAACATATTACTTCCATAAGCGAAATAATAAAAAGTATGAGGATTCGCTTGTCCATAACAGTGGCAATACGAGATAACACTAAGGAGTATATCAATTAACAAAAACATCGCGACCATTCCGTCTCTCATCTAAGCGTGAACTAAGCAAATCCCATCGGCTGCACACTTACCTAACGATTATAATTTATAACAAAACAGTAAATATTAACACGATGTTTTATAAACAATGGTTATAGTAATCGAATATAATAGTAGTCAATATTTATCACAGCTGATATTCGGAGAAGTGTATTAAGAGGTTATGATTGTGCACACGAGTGGGTATTGTACTTTGTGCAACGTAAACCACACAGTCACGATGTTACGCATTACTTGCGTTTGTGATTACCATCAATAGAATCATAACTCATAAGGGTTTACTTTTTCTAAAGCCGTCAATTGTTTATGATTCAGGCATAGGGTCGACTCATTTGATCCCAGCGATAAAAAAAATATTACAGTATTTTTATTTTGATGGCAAACAAACTAGCGTCTACTTGGAATCGCCGAAAAGCAAAACGACCGTTGTCTATAGATATCCATAATTGCAGATGCGTTGCCTACCCTTAATAGACGAAAGTGGAGACGCCCAGAAAGAGAATATTTCCTCTTCCATTGCATCCTGTTTCGTCTCTTCCTAATAAAAAAAAGGTGGAAAGACAAGTGGAGACTAAAATTAGACCTCATAGCCGATTAGGTGTTTTAAGCAAAGACTAGATTAGTGTAAGCCGCTTGTCGTCCCATCGTAATACGTGCGATATCGTTATTGTGTAATGTCTGTTTTGTTATCAAGTAAAATATTTTGGCAACATTGATGAGATGTTAATTTTATTATGAGTCATTGTCAAAGATCGTCCCTAGGTGACTCGTCGTATGTATTCAAAAACATACACATAATAATTTGTTTAAAATAAAATCAGAATAATACACAAGCAATAGTTTAAGTATATAGATGTATGTGTCATGTATTTATTTATGCACATTATATAATAATATACCCATTATTTTATTTTCACAATTATAGGTCAGTAGCACTAGTGTTGGTCGCACTGCACGCATGGCCCACACAACACCAGATATGCTAAACTTAAATAGAGTAAAACACGGGTCAGCAGGACTGAGAGAAGAGATTAGAATTGCAGGATCGAACCCAAAACAAAAACTTGGACTTGTGATTTGAGAAGAATTTTTGTTTTGTAAGTAAGGAACATTAATAAAATTAAAATTCGCCTTATTGTTATAGATTTATCAGGACATAGGTAAAAGTACATTTATATCCACGTTGTATAGTATACTTGTGCATTGAGTTAAAGTGAGAGTACCTATAGTTACATTGATGTGAGTTGTGTTTGTTTGCGGAGATGTCGCGTCGCACGGCGAGTCTCCGAGGCTGCGACTGCTGTACCGGGCTGCAAGGAGAGACGAGGGGATGTTTGTCGCCGATACTAACGCGATTACGCCCAATCAGCTCCGTTGCCGCCCTAATTGGACGCACCCCGCGCGAGGGCGGACGCTTTTTTAACAGCTTGCGCAAACATTCCACTCTCCTCACAACTGTCTGGAAGGGCTCTAACAATTCAAAGTACATTTCGTTTGATAAGAATATTAGTAACAGTGATGTAGACAAAACAGTTTATATTTATTTCGAACTATACAATAACATAGTTGCTTATGTACATTTTAACTACTATAACTTACATGATTATGATGCATTTTGAAACTATCCAGGATATATAATTTCGTTTTCAATGAGATTCGAAATCAAAATAGATAATAAGGTCTACTGTTATACGAATGGCAATCTAATCATAGTAATATTATAAATGCAAAAGTTTAGATGGATGGATGTTTGTTAGAGTTTGTAGCCTAAACGGCTGAACGGATCTTGATGAAAGTTGGCATAGACGTAAAGGATAGTCTGGAAGAACACATAGGCTACTTACTTTTGTTTATTTTTAATTCCACGCGGACGAAGTCGCGAGCGTAAGCTAGTAAAAAAATAATTTAAATCTTTAAAATAGTAGCAAGTGTTGAATAAAGTGAGATATTATCACAAACTCACCCTCGTTGTATATTTAGCGGCGTGTTAGCGTACGAGATTTGATTATTAACAATGCAATAGGGCCGAAGGGGCGGCGGGGCGGGGGTAGTGGGGCAGCGCGGGCTATCAATCAGGCTACCAAATGTAGAAACAATTCCACCGCCGATCGTGTTGTGATTAATGTGCAGTGTTCATCGCCTCCCATGATCATTGTGCATTAAACAATCATCATATAGATTAGTAAAATTCTATTTCTTAAAATTCTATTCAACATCACTGCCGTCGGGAGACAAGCAGAAAACTATATTTTTCTAAAGATAATTAGCACATCAATAACTTGTCCAGATAGCGAAGACCTTAGTAATAAAGCACAAAAGAAGATAACCCTAAAAAGTATGTAAATAAGTAATATTGTAAATTCTGAACTGAAGGAAAAGATATCCGTAAGTTACAAACCAAATTAATTTAGTGTACAAACTTATACATGTAATTTTAGAATTAGAAACTCTGTAAACTTTTTTAAAAATATAAACACTCGCATCCCAGGTCCCTGAGGAATATATGTCAGGGGAAAAAAAGAAGTGTACAAACTTAGGATGTGTCCTGAGTTGATATTTGATCACAGAATTAAATGCAATTTACGTTCATAATATTTAATTACTTAGAGTTAAAATAAATTACACAGCTATAGACACGGCGAGTTTTGTGAATAGTTATGTAAGTGTATTAAACATGTGCTTTCTAATAATTATAAGTACGTATTTACATCACTTAATTACTAAAACTTTAAACATTTTTAAAATTTTACACAAACACATTGGTACATTCTTAATAGTAGTAGATACCAAGTTTCTTTGACGTCTCCGTTTTTTCGATATTTCCACACTTATCACAGTTATTTCATTTACATAATATACTTTCACAAATTAATTTTATGTATTTGGTCGAATTTGTTCACTTTTTAATTAGTATTAGAATTAATATCTCGTATACGTACATAGTTAACATTCTAAATATGGCTCAGAATAACCAAATTCGTGTGTCAATAATTTCCGCTGATGAATCTATTACAATTACAAATAATTTTAAACTGTTACTGATGTTTATATTATTTATATTAAATTGATTCTATGTATGATCAATTGTAATTTTAAATATACTTATTGCAAATACACATTAGACATTCGTTGAAGTTAGTTAATTTTAAATTCCTTAAATTACATTCTGCGTTTACATAATCAGGAGAAATATTTCGGCAATTTAGAGGTTACTAATCAAGTCAATTTTTCACAAGTTAAATTTTTATCTCAATTTCCATTTATAATGAACAGTTCCGCTAAACTATGTGTGTAGATATTAAAAGGGTAAGGAATTATTGGTTAAATCAATGTCAGCCAGATGATACCTAGAAAACCAACAAATAAATACATTTACGAAATAATCGGCCCGCACACGGCCTAAATCACGTACGGGGGTGTACATACGATAGGCAGGAAAAGGTTGTAGTTTTAATTTTTAGTTTAGTTCGATCTTTGTATTTAGAACACTGACAGTGGGTCGCGCTACGCGTCGGCAGGTGTGGAGGCGGGCGGCGGTGGCGCGGGCGGCAGCGGTGCCGCGTGTGCGGTATGTGGAGTGCGCGCGGGCGGCGAGGGCGCGCTGGCGGCCGCGAGCGCCGCGGCGTGCCGGCGCGCCTTCAGCCGCAGGTCGGCGATGGAGGAGGAGCGACAGCGCGCCGCCAGCGCCGCCAAACCCGCGTACGGGGGACACAGCGCCGCCGCCGCCGCCGCAGCCGCGCTCGCGTACTGACGTCACACATTACACACATTTTAATATAGGCAGGTGCCACACGGGTGTATTCCCTTCTATGCACTGTGCTGGCTTAAAATGTTTGTACCTGATGGGCGGCAGCGGATAATATCGCAGAGTCGAAAGGAGCGAAGGCGGCGGGCGGCGCGGGGTGCGGCGCAAGGGGCAGCTGCGGGGGTTGCGGCCGCGGCACCCCGGACAGCCTCGGCACCGACACGTACGGCGCCACACGGCACGGCTCCAGCGGGGTCCCGCCGCCGCTCACGACAAGACCTGCGTATGTTGCTAAATGTAGAGAGTAGAGCATAGAAAGTAAAGGATCTTAAAGCCCAGAGTCGTAAAAGCATGGTTAATAATCAACCAAAAACACATTTAACAAGATGTTAACTAAAACGAGATCCAGAATAGAAAATAGTAGATAGTGGTATGCAATAAATTAAATGTTCACGACGCGACGTTGTAGTCGACATCGCATTGATCCGAAGCGATCGGAAACAAACGAGCGGTCTGTCGCGCGGAAATCCCGCGGGATTTCTTCCCGAACGGCACTTAATTAAATTGATATTTAAGTAAAGCATAATTTGCTCGTAAATTAAGAGAGATCCGTTGTTTATAGCCCACCCGTTGGGTGAAGTGGGCAATTAATAAATTAACGCGAATCTACCCGACTTAAGGTGTTCAGGAGTTTCGTCGGAAGGATTCATTAATTTAATTATATACTCACCTTGGACCTCAGTTTTCAATTAGACGTAACAATGAACGGTCGGAGTTTACAAATTACATTTTAATTATATTTTGATCACATTGATGCTGAGAAAATGTAAACTTGAGGTACTTTAATCAAAACAGGTGTTAATATAAAATTTAAGACAGTTTACAATAAAAAAAGACTTTAATGAATATAATACACTTTGCTTGGTAATAATTAATTTCACATTCTAATTAAATTAAAATTAATGACTGTTTATTTAATTTTTTATGCCATTGTATCGATAATTTGGCAACAAGCAACGTAGATGTAGTTAGTCGTAGCGGATGCCTACGAAAAGCGCGTAGCTAGTATGCGTGTGTCGGGAAAGGCGGGCGGGCGCGATGCTCCGTAAATCAAACCGGCTCCGGTCGCCCGTCGGCATTATCAAAATGGATGCCCTTACTCGTATGAGTTATTTCCATATTTGACACTGAATTACTTTCGAGAAGTGCCGACATAAATACGGCGCGTGCGTCCGGCGCCCCGCCCTTCGCCCCTCGCCCTGCGCTCTGCGGCCTTCCTGCATTTATTTGATTAACTTCGAGTTGTTTAATTTAATCGAATTAGAAGGTAAGCCGTCGCGGGAGCTCTTTTACTCTCTCGCTTACTCTCGCTCGTTTTAAAGTGCGTCGAACATCTTTACAGCGGTTTCTGCACAATAAAACATCGCCACCCTCGCGCAGTGCAAATAACTTTACAATTTCATGAACAGGGGAACAATTAGGCGTCGGTGTATTCTTTTATTTTTATATTTCACGGCGGCTGTTATTGTTTTTGTAACGGACTTTTACGCGGCGCGCGGCGAGATTTCAGAGATTCATATCTTCGTTAAGAATGAATTCTTAATTTAATGAAGATACAACGCTCGCCTTTTATGATTTGTTAGGGCAGAACCAAATGTTAATTGGGATTTTGTGTTTTTGCTAGAATTTTTATATTGTAGCAAATAGGATCTTTGCATAATTGTTATTATGTGATGAGGGCAATATGGATTGGTTACACATATTATTTAATAGTACTCGTTTATTAATATAGAAAAATAAAATATTCAATTGCTGCTACTTATTAGTTTCTCAAATCCAGTATCAGCATGACAACAGAACATTATCTGGGTCTTACAATTGAGAAGTTTGTAGTATTCCCAGAACAGGTAATCACGACTGTTTTGTTTGATTTTGTCTGTTATTGCGTAGATAACAAGTAGAAATTAACCCCATTAATGCAAAGTGCAAAATAACTCGAAGGTAAATAAAATGAGTTATAATTGATTCAATGACAAAGCACGAAGCGATCGCGGGAATCGATAACAGCCCGCGAATCTCGTCGCTTCCCTCAAAGGGGCAAACATAACAAATAACCGTTTCATTTCACTTTACATGATTGTTCTCATGTTAGCCGGGCGGTGCGGGGAAGAGGGTGGAGGGGCACGTAAGTTAATAAGACATTTAGCAGGGGACGGCGGGATTGCGTCCGAATGGCTCCCGCGGGGAATCATTTTATTCGATTCCGGAGAGCGGCTTTTTTCCGCTTTACGCTCCGTTTAGCGGTTATTCAATGCTCTTACAATCACGGGATAGTGCGCGCCCGCGGAGCCACTGCGCTCCCTGTCATCTCTGCTTTATAGAACTGACGAGATGAACGCTGACGGCCTTTACCGCATCACGTATCATCATTTATATCGCATCCAACGACACTACTGTTACTGGTTATGTGGAGCTACAATTCAAAATTATTATTTTTGGTTTGTATTTAAATTAATTGAACTCTAAATTAACTACTTGCTAGTTTGGACAATAGATGTAAGACCAACTTTAATGTGTTTGTTTGAAATTTCTTGATACAATCCACAGAGCAATGGACAGACGTAATTTGTAGATGTAGACATGTGTATTTTAAAGTTTAGAGGGTTGATCCTATTTACTTAGGTTTTTTGCTAGATAGTGAATAATTGAAGATTTATGATGTATAATGGATATGTTTTTATATTGACCACTATGTTACAAATGCTGATCACGGCGTGTTCGGTGTAACGTAAGTGCGTTGTGCAATTTGTCGGATTTATCGGCCCACGTGTACCGACTCCCGCGTTTTTTACCGTCTCTCGCGGATTGCCTCGGCCTCCGCCCGCCATTTTAATTATTCATCCTCGTGAGTTATGGTCGAATTAAAAAACTGTTAGAGTCGGACCGGCGCCGTCGGGAGCTCTAATCGAGTTACATCGAATGATGTAGAATACTTAATGTGCTTTCGCTGCACTTATTTTTGAACTTTCGACCTTAGTTGCTTTGATTTTTTGTTATTCTTTTGTAATCACGGAAATTAGACAATCTATTTCAAAATAGTTACCCATTTTACAACTATAAACGGCACCAAATACATTCAAACTACTTATATTAGACAAAAACTCTACCACTACTATTGAACCATTTTTTTAATAACTGAAATAGCGTTTAACAAGTAAGTTCAGCTTTTCAATAGTGTTAGCAAAAAGATTAAAAAATTATGTCATTTAAATAAAATCAATATTAAAAATTGTGCACCAACCTTTGTGCATTTGACTCTCGTGTTTCCGACATTTGGCGCGTCTGTTTTGAAACCACACCTGCGAACAGATACTAATTAGTATTAAATCAAACACGTCGCGCCATCGCACTAGCTGCGGTTCATTTCAATCAGCTGAATCGATAACACTAACATATGGTGAAACTGTGTCCCTAACGGAGATGTGACCACGTTCGTAGTAACATTTTTGTTGAAATCTAAATTGAAATAAACTGTAAACATATCAATTTAATAATACGACTGATTTTAAAAATATCTGCACAGGAGTGATATAATTACGTTGGTAAGTCGTACTTATTTAGTGGATTATTGGATATTTATAAACGCTAGAATTTTCAATAACATGGCTACTCTAACAAGATTTGTTTTTACAGATAAGATTAATATTGATTTAAACTTACTAGTTATATAAAAATTACTTTTAAATTAAAGCAAGCTATTCGTACATTAAGCGTGTCTGTACGTACTAGTACAGTGTAATCGCGTTACGTTTCCCGACACGTACGGTGAGCGTACAATGTACACATTACACAGTAGGTAGGACCGCGTGCAGGCAGCGACGGACAAACACTGGTAACCGCATTAGTGCGGAGGGCACGTCATGCTGATTGCACTCCACAGGCAAAAGCTACGACGTCGCCTCCGTGCCCATGTGAATATTAAATTTACCTAATGATTGTACCTTGTGTGTACAGGGACAAACAAACATTTTTATATCAATATAATGACAAAATCTATTGTACGAGAAGTATAAATATCTAATAATACCTAAATCTGTACAATTTCTGATTAAAAAACCTTAAAATTCTGATATTACAATTAACAAACATTGCATTAATAGATAATAATTATCGTAGACAAGCTTTCGCTCGCAACTCTGTCCACTTGTAATTAAAAAAAAAAACAAAAGTAGGTTGTGTATGTATTCTTCCAGACTATCCTCTACATTTATGGCAAATTTTATCGAGATCCGTTCAGCAGTATAGGCTACAAACTCTAACAAACATCCATCCAACTGTCCATCAAAACTTTCGCAATTATAATATTAGTAAGATAAATAAAATAAAAAGCGTGTTATGTATTTGATTGGTACGGCGCAGCGGCTACGATATGATACATACATTGCTTGTAGAGACCGATACGTTAGCACTAACTAGGGGCGGATTCATTAGCTCTGATTACATTAGACAATCCGACTAAACAAACATGTACACACCACCCCGTGTTATACCCTATAATCCGTGAATAATTTAATCTATTTTAAACATATTCAATGCAAATGTTTTTTTTAACTAACTTTGAACTAAAATCTAACTAACTAATATTATAAATGCGAAAGTTTAGATGAATGGATGAATATTTGTAGGCTAAAAAGATAAACGGATCTCGATGAAATTTGGCATAGATGCAGTGTTAAGTCTGGATTTTTTTTTGTATTTTTTTAATTCCACGCGGAAGGAATCGCGGGCGATAGCTGGTATAAAATAATGATACTTCTCAAATTATATAATTTAGTGTGTCGGTAAAATCACCCAGATTAAAGTGATGCGATATTTTGAATCTATAGTTTGTAGTTGTTTTACTGTTTAGTAAAATATTTATTACTAGCTTTCGCCCGCAACTTCGTCCGAATGGAATAAAAAAAAAGAAGCCTATGTGTTCTTCCAGACTATCGTCTATGTCTATGCTAAATTTCATCGAGATCCGTTCTGTAGTTTAGGCTACAAACTCTAACAAACATCCATCCAACTGTCCATCAAAACTTTCGCATTTATAATGTTAGTAAGATGTATAAAATAAAAAGCGTGTTATGTATTTGATTGGTACGGCGCAGCGGCCACGATATGATACATACATTGCTTGTAGAGACCGATACGTTAGCACTAACTAGGGGCGGATTCATTAGCTCTGATTACATTAGACAATCCGACTAAACAAACATGTACACACCACCCCGTGTTATACCCTATAATCCGTGAATAATTTAATCTATTTTAAACATATTTAATGCAAATGATTTTTTTTTTTTTTACATGTAATTTTATAATTACATTAAAATCTAACTAACTAATATTATAAATGCGAAAGTTTAGATGAATGGATGGATATTTGTAGGCTAAAAAGATAAACGGATCTCGATGAAATTTGGCATAGATGCAGTGTTAAGTCTGGAATTTTTTTTGTATTTTTTTAATTCCACGCGGAAGGAATCGCGGGCGATAGCTGTTATAAAATAATGATACTTCTCAAATTATATAATTTAGTGTGTCGGTAAAATCACCCAGATTAAAGTGATGCGATATTTTGAATCTATAGTTTGTAGTTGTTTTACTGTTTAGTAAAATATTTATTACTAGCTTTCGCCCGCAACTACGTCTGCGTGGAACTAAAAAAAAAGTAGCCTATGTGTTCTTCCAGACTATCGTCTATGTCTATGCTAAATTTCATCGAGATCCGTTCTGTAGTTTAGGCTACAAACTCTAACAAACATCCATCCAACTGTCCATCAAAACTTTCGCATTTATAATGTTAGTAAGATGTATTTTAAGCTTCGAATATGTTGCATGTGTTAATGATAACTTGAATTCCAAAAGATTTGAACGTTTAAATAAATACTATCCTTGACTTGACAGTAGTGAAGAAATACAACACAAGGGTCAAGTGGCTTTTATTTTTATGTGTCGCTTTCTGGGGTACAAACCCCTACTACTGGACACTTACGTATATCGCTTAACGCCGATCGGGCACTAATCTCGATATATGGCCGTTAAAGTGGCACTTGTTGGATACTCGCAGATAATTACTTGCATTAGTAATGTACAGGGTTCGAGACGTTCAACGGTGCACATTACAAGGGTACAAGAGCCGCCCTAATTAATATCGCACGTGATCATTGTCAATAATCCCAGTCCTAATAAGGTGAGGACTATTTTACATTACTTAGGGCCTGTCCCACCACTGGCTGATAGAGGCTCAGATAGCTTAAAAATGACGTCACTGTCAAATAAGGGAACAAAGTCCGATATTTCAATCACATATTTTACACGTTCGATTGTTATCAGACAATTTACAATTTGGTGGGACAGGGCCTTAATTTGATAGTATTCAGTATGAAAAACAACTGATTTAAAAAAAATCTGCTGAACTTAGTTTAGAGAAAACAACACACTAAAATCAAAATAGTTACGTGATATTTTGATTTTTGGTGTGTTGGTAACATATAATTTTTTCTTGTTCCAAAACACAGGTCGAATTAAGGGTTAATTTGGCATTAATGAACAAAACATATGTTAAACTAAAATTTAATTTGTCGATCGAAATATTTTGAACTAGAAATTTCGTAAAATCATATAATCTAAAACTAAAAAACTATTTATGTTTTTTACCACACTTTTTTCAAAAAGAGTGATTAAAATTAAATTGAAAATAGTTGAGTTTTGTAATGTGTAACTGCGTGTGAAAAAACAAAGTTAAGAGGAGACATTAAAACTGCTTGTCAGCTCATCTTACCTGTACCCTAGCTTCGCTAAGTCCCAGACGTTGGCTGAGCTCCTCACGCATGAAGGCGTCAGGATAGTGAGTCTCGTCGAACAGACGCTCCAGCTCGGCAAGCTGCTCCAACGTGAAGTTGGTGCGCGACCGCCGCTGTTTGCCGCCGCCACACCCGCCGCTAACTGACCCATTGGGAGACTTGTCCGTGTGGTCTAGTTGATAAATTAAAAAAAAATAGCAATTTGATAAAGATACATATTTATTCACAAGCTTATAATAGTACTACAGGTAAGTAGTTAGATAAGAAATTATAAGAATTCCTTTGAAGTTACTGAATTTAATTATAATAATTGGAATTGGTAATTTCAATACAATTGTGAAGTTAAATCTTCATCCTTGATCTTAAAAACATAACGGTTGTTTAAAATAAAATTCCATAAATAAATAAGTTAAAATAAAGAGCAAACAAAGATTGATGGAGCCATAGCAAAAGCTTTCTTAAAATCAGTGTTAATTCTTATATGTCTAACCGATCCCTCGGGAATGCGCCCCGTCTAACGCCGTCGATACGTTTAACAGTGTCGTTTGAAGCAATTTAGCAAATTGGGAAGCTCTCCTTTTTATACGGCAATTATGTAAATGGAGGGATTATCCAACTGTAGGCGGCGTTCCCCCTCCCCCGGTCTCTCTCCTTTCGCCCCCGGGGGCATCCCAACTTCTTAAACGGTTAAGACCTGAGAACCGGTGATTAATTATCAAACGATGCACAGAATACTTCCATTAAAAGAGCTGTGATTTATTTCATTGAAATGTCTTTCTGGTTATCCATTAAATGGTATTCTCGTAGCTCCTTCACCGTGGCGCTTAAACTCAATTAATTTACCTAAACTAATGACTGGAAGATCGATTTGTTTCGTTCCTGTTTTATAATAGCGTACTGTTGATAAATGGAAGTAAATCACGGTAATTAATAAACGATCAAGACCGAACTCTAGTTAAGTTAAACTGTCAAAAAAGAATAACGCATAGTTAGTTTTCGATAACATGAAAATGTAGGAAAAATTCGTAGAAAATTGCGAGATATAATGAAGTAGTTAGCATATTATAATATGAAATACGAATATTAGTTGCTTAGTTTACTGACCAAAAAATTTTCAGTTTCTAGTGTTGTGTGTACAATAACTTAGTACATAACTTATTGTAAACTTAAATGAAAAGTAGTTTACAACGATTATCGCTTCGGCTTTTTCTTTCTTTACTTCTTACTAGCTGTCGCTCGCGACTTCGTCCACGTGAAATTAAAAAAATAACAACATAACATTTGTATAGATAAATAAGTAGCCATTCTATATTTTTTAAATTATGGTCAAAAATGTGTGTTTTACAACAATGTTAAATTTTACTTTAATTGTACTAAAAATTATGAGTGCAAATTATAAGCATTAAAAACCAAACCAAATTATGGGTTATGTTTAGTGCTACCACGAGAATTTGTTACTTTTTGTTTAAATTGAGTCTAAGGAATAAGAGGATTATTATTCTTAACTTTAATGATATTTAGAACATAACTGAAGCGAACCATAAAGCGAGGGTCTCCCTCTGATCTTTTTACGTTAATTTTTATATTGGTTTAAACATCAAATCATATCAGGTATCTAACTAGTTATGTAAGTATGTATGTATAAATCTTTTGGTGGACCGTCAGTGATTTTATGATGATGACGATAACAGTGTTTATCAAACTAATATTATAAATGCGAAAGTTTAGACGGATGGATGGATGGATGGATGGATGAACGGATATCGATGAAATTTGGTATAAGATGTAGAGAACAGTCTGGAATAATACATATGCTACTTACTTTTGTTTTCTCTTTAATTCCACGCGGACGGAGTCGCGAGCGAAAGCTAGTCTCATAATAATACAATGGTTTATGTTAAAACAGTTTTGTAAAAATATCTTGACACGTTACTCAATTAATATGTAATGTCTGGCGATGGCACCATAACGCTAGTGATGACAAAAAGTAGTAAAACATATTCGTACCGTGCCTAGCGTCGTCATCGTCATCCGTTTCCTTCTTGCAGGTCCTAAGGGGCAGTGGGGAGATGAGCCAGTTCCGCGGTCGCTTTGCTGGCGGCGCTTTTTCTTCGAGCGCGGTGATGTCCACCTCCTCGTCGGCGTCGGGCTCCCCGGGTTCCGGCGGCGGTGTCGGCGCCGCACCGCCTTCCAGCGACTTGCTCACGAAGTCCGCCAGCCGCTCCATCACCATTACTGCTCCGAGCACGCGTCACCGCGCGCGGCCATCACTCGCCACGCTCTAAAGCCCGCACCGTAGTGAGGGCGGGTCTCACGCCTACACATCGTTAACTTAAACACCTACAGCCGACCTTCAGCTTTAAAGTGTATACAGTTTGACTTCAATATTGTAGGGAGTGTGCACAAGGGCGGTCACAGCCCCCGCCCAAGCATCGCGCACGCGCCCGCCCTGCGCCCGCCTTGCGCGCGGCTCGCGTCCGCCACAAACACCGCCGGCGGCGAATAACATACGCCTACATTATCATTATATTGCAAATTAATTTTTAACAATTTTCTCAGATGTTAGGTGCTGAGGGACCAATACGTACTGAAGTGTTAATACAAAAATATCGTGACAATTTGAATAATTACGTTAATCATGTAAGATATTAACAAATTTGTTTCGTACATCTCTATTGTGTATCAAGCACATGAACAATTTTGTGTTTGTGATCACTTGTGGTTTTATGAATGTTCAAATGTATTACCTATTGCTAAAAAGATTCCATTAAGTGGTGTGTTAGTTGAAGGAGGGACTGAAATAGAAGTGAGTAAGTGCGTAAATTATTTAATTTTACATGTTATGTGAATATGCAATGTATATGTGTAAGATAGACCAGAAAACTACCTGTGTAAAAATCTATCACAACAATCAAATCCAATTCATAATTATTACATGCATTTATAATATATTTGTATATAAAAATTCTTACAAATTCCTTGTACAAGATTATAAAAAAAAAAAACATTCAAAAACCAAGTTTACACAATTGCCGCAGTAACACCAAAGCCGAGTCTAAATTTGTCATTAGGATGGTTTAGGAGTGCGGAAATAGCGCAGGCTAGCTTCGCCCGTCGGCCTCCGAGAGCCCGATGTAGCGTGGCTCCCACTAGACCGTCCGAGTCGACAGAAGCACGAACTGTCCAGTCTTCTGCCCGCCATTCGTACGCTAGTGTAGCCACCGACTTACGGATAGCAAAACCGATCTGTAGAACAAACCATATAAAGCATATGAGGGTATATCTGTCTGGTTAATTATGCGAAACGTGATTATCTGAAACAATTTCGTAGTTATCCAAACTTAAATAAACCCATTCCTTTAAAATATGTAATAGTTACTGTTGCTTACAACTGTGCCTTTATAATCATTTAGTTTATTTCGATTCGTGTTGCATGATTGTTATTAAGTTAACAAGCAATCTTTGTCCGCTGCATCACTTTTTAGCAAAAGATTTTCACCCGTACGTAAATCAGGTTATGAACGCAACGAACTCAAACTTAAACACGTACAAATTACAAATATGAAACAAAAACAAAACTCAAACCTCGCGTTGTCGCTTCGACAGCATAGAGCATGTTAGACAAAACATAAACAAAACCTAGCAAACGTTATATGACTGCACGTCTATTATCAACCTACAGAATGAATTAATTTTCTCCCGTAAACATTAAGAAGCGTTAGAACATTATAACTACAACGTCTATAAGGCAGTGTATATTACAGAGGGATCAAAACACATTACCTCTAGCATAGCCGCAGCGGTGATGTGCGGTCGCAACACCCGCGCGTAGCAGAGGTCAAGTCCTCGGCTGCCGAGCGTGGCGCTGACGGAGTGCTCCTCGCCAGCCCAGCGTGCCGCCGCGGACGTCGCGGTCAGCTCGGGCGCGCGTCCTCTGCCAACCACCTCCGCACCCAGCGATATACGTTCTGTTACCGCCTGCAGGGTTTTCGGATAAACACTTAGGAACAGGAACGATAACAGAAATAGGATCTCGCAATATTATGTGTTGTCACTTCTATTACTTTTCTGAATGCCTATAATAAATATATAAAACAGAGATATTAAATAACTAATGTTTCAAAATAGCATGTCTTACAAACCTGTAAGAAATGTATTGCAATAAATTCTCTATTTACAGCAATGACAGAAGCAGTAAAGCTGTTAAAATATGCATCCACAATACTTTCGAAGCTGTCGAATTTTCCGTTAGCAATTTGTGCAACAACAGTGGCTCGAGTGGCCTGCGTCGGACTCACGCGGAACTCGCAACTCATCTGACCCCCAGGTGCCGCTTCCATCACGAAATATGGCAAACCAGTGGGTTTATCTTTGTCCAAGTACGATAATAGGACCTTGTAACCGCCAGGAGAAACTGAGCTAAATGACAAAGAATGCCCAAAAATCCAATTACTAGCGGAACTTTGTTTGACCGAAACACAAGCGCCTTCAAAGCATTGCGGTAATCTATATCGAGCGGCATTGTGTAAATGTCGGAGTAATCCAGGATTTATAGCACCAGCGGACAAATAGTTGGAGCTTTTTTCGGTTTCTCTGTTTTCACTTCTAGAACCTGTGACGCCAGCTCCGGTCTTACCGCGATCGCAGACAGTACTCGCTGACGGTTTCGTAGGATTACAGGGGCAATCAGACAAAGCTGAAGCATCACCTCCTCCTCCTCGCTTTCCTGTATTTTTTTTTGGAGGACATGGATTTGAATTTGTACTTTTGGCATGAAGCGTTTCAAAAAACGTTATTTTAAAAAGATTTGATAGTAACCATGAGGTGTTATCCATTACTAAATTAAATATATAAAGTAAATAAAATACAAAAGTTTATTGAAAATGTTACTATGGTTATGTCCTAAATGACAAACCAAAACTTCACATTTTATCAAAAAATATTTTTTCACAGATCGTTTAATTTATGGTATGCTTATTCTATGAAATGTAAACATGACATTTATGTTGACACTGACATTAATTAACTTAATGACGAATTTTATACGTCATTTGTACGTCACTGAGGCGCTAATCAAGGGGTTTTTCTCCTTTTTAAATATACATTTTATAAAATTTCGCATAAATCTATAAAATATTATCATGGCCACTATAGGCGCAAAATTTTTTGAGATCTTTCGTAATTTGAAATCTGATGCAGTGCCCCGACCTCCGCGACCCGAAGCTGAAGAAGTTTTCACTGATAATGATAACAGAGACAACGAAAACGAATATAATGGTAATGGAGAACACGAAGACATCGATGCTGATGTACCGAAAAAAGAAAAGAAAAAGACACCATTCAACAACAATTTCTTTAAACCTAGTAAAAAAAAGAAGAGCACATTTGGATCGCCCCCAAAGGAGGACAAAGAACACAAACACAGTAACAACAACGTCAATGTTCAAGGTTTGTTTTTAAGTTTAATATAATAGTATTTTTATATATTGTACTGCTAATAAAAATAACATAGTATGAAATTGAAACTAGTATTTTAACAATTTAAAATCAAGTTATATCTGCCATATGAATCATTGCAATCGTAATAAGTTTGTTTTACTGTCAACAGCAACTGGAAATGTAATCAATATAGTGAATTCTCGAGATGTGCATTGGGGTAATGAAATTGTTTATTACATGGGTCCAACTAATGTTCAGCCAAAACAAGCCAAAGAAGATGAAGAATACATTGAAAAGAGTAACATTATCATGCTTCTTATGGAAGCAACAAGTCAGGTAAGTCTGAATGAAAATTGTTGTGTAATTTTTACTTATAATTGTTCTACATTGTATAAAAGAGGACACTAATAGTTTTTACACTATTTTTTCCCCTCAATTATGTTGTATGGTTACATAATTTCTGGTCAAAAAATACATTGCATTCGTCTCTAATTACATTCTGATATTTTAACATAATAAATGTAATGAAATACCTTTTTCCTTATTAAATTTGATGCAGTTTTACTTTATCATTTCAGCCTAATCATGAATATATAGATTACATATCAAAGAACCTTGGTAAAAACTGGCACAGTGTTTTTATAGCACTTGGATACAGCAAGAATAGAATTGAAACATTTGAGATAGACGAAGCTGGTAAAGGTATATCTGAGGTATGTTCAAACAGTTTTTAATCATCAGTAATTAGTAATTACCCATAGTTTTGCACATATTTTTCTGGTTTAAAAGACACTACAACTTTTAAATTTGAGCTAAATTGTGTTTTGATCATGTATAAAATCAAAAGTAGGTAAGTGAAAAACCTCTACAAGTGAGTGTTATTGTCCGGTCCTCATGGACTAGTTCCATAAGCAAGAAAATGTTGTGGTCCCTTGGACTCATGCTTATTCAGGTTCAACTATAAAAGTAACAAACCAAATAATGACATAAGTCAGATTATACTATCAATTTCCATTTTATCTTTGTTTTAATTATATCTAGTTGATTAAAATTTAGATATCATTAATGCTAAGAATATAACAAACAACAAAACATTGTAATCTATACTAATATTATAAAGAGGAAAGATTTGTATTTTTGTATGTATTGAAATAACTCGAAAACTACTGGGCCGATTTTAAAAATTCTTTCACCATTAGATAGGTATTTTATTATTACTAATGTTTAGTATTTGATAAAAATATTCCACTTTTAGGTTCGTTATAAACTTCTATTGGATTGGGTACGAAATGATGATGATGGGACATTAGGAAAGCTTTCAACTCAACTCTGGGAAGAAGGAGAGAGACAGCTGGTTAAAGAACTGGCCATCATGTACAAGAACAAGAAATAAACAACAACATAATGAGCATTTAATAGTCAATTTAATAATAATTAAGAAAATGTGATGCTATACAATTTTTTAATAGACAATTATAGTCTATGATGTATCAGTCTGTGATTTAAGAAGTAAAACGTTAAACGTTTCAAAATTTTTCATATTTTAATAATATTTCTTTTAAAACATTTTTTAATAGACAATTATAGTCTATGATGTATCAGTCTGTGATTTAAGAAGTAAAACGTTAAACGTTTCAAAATTTTTCATATTTTAATAATATTTCTATTAAAACATTTTTGGCTACATTAATCTTTGCTATTTTACATACTAATATATTAAATGTTTATATGTTTGAAATGCTTAACACATTTATTGCTTGCTTTTATTGTATGGAATTGAAGTGGCAGGGGATTTGGTGCCTTTGAGGCAAAATTTAAATTCCAGTCAATTGAACTAATGTTCTGAAAGAACTTAGTATCTATTGATGAGTGGCCATATTTTACCATTTTAGTGGTAGGTTTATACTTTTTTCTTAATATTCGAAAAAACTTCCAAAAATATATGAAAAACGCATTTATGGTATAAGTAGTCGTTTCGGAAATGCGCAGGGTGTTGCAAATACTTAATATAAGCTTTTTTGTAGATTTTTCTTCAAAAAACGTAACAGTTTTTTTATTCTTTATGTATGTATATTAAAGGATTTTTTTATAGAGTTTCTTATTAGTTGTCATATGTATATATGCATATAATATGTTCTAAAATTATTAGCTGTGATTGTATATGGGGCCTATATTTAAGAAATATTAATCATGATTTTTGTATGTTTTATCTAATTTTCTAGGTAATTATACCAATGCTATGTATATAAGTTTAAATGTTTCATGTATTGGGGTTTATATACAAGTAGAGTCCATTATGACCTCATTTAGCTCAGCTGAATTTGGCAAACTATATGTGATTAAAATGTATTACGAAATAAAAAATACACAATAATTAAGACTGTATCGTAAAAAAAAAATTATATTTGTTTATAAATAAATAACAGGATTATACAAATTTTAAATATAAATGGAAAAATCGGTCAAAGTTTCACATTATTTTTCCTAATATTAAAGATATGTGAACATAAAACTGGATAACCTGGTATGATAAACGACAATGACAATAATCAAAAACATAGCATTAGGACTATAGAGCTTTTAATAGGTTAAGAATGTACAATATTTACATAAACTTCCTGGTGTATATTAAAATGTTATTTAAAAAAAAATCTTTTAATTATATAATCCAATCTAAATTAATTTTCGTCTGGTCTTCCGAACCTTATACAACCTTATACACAAGTGCCACGAAAATGGTCCTCGAATTAACTACGGGAGATAAACCTAGAAAACACGAGAAGCCGTCTGTTAGTACATTCGGCTTTTCGGGGCTCCATCCATTCAAAATTCGCGCCAAAATTTACGCTCGTGTATTCGGTACACTACAAAATGGCAAACAATTGGGTAAATGCATACATTACTTATGTATCTTTGTGTGTGTTTAAAAACTTGATAACATATTCACGAAATGAATGAGGTTATCTGAGAGTAATGAGACGTTTGCGGGGTAGTGTGCACAGTTGCGAGTTGATACTGCGCCGAGATGCCCGTGCCCGATAGAACCGGATTGAAGATCGTTGACATCGATGTCAAAGATGTAAGGTTTCCTACATCGCTGGGAGGACACGGATCTGATGCTTTGGTAAACACATAATTTAAACTACCTTAATTAGATTTTTACAGCTTATTAAAGTCTAATAAGAATTTGGTCCTGTTTAAGAAATGCCTTGTTGTATTTTTTTTATTACCTACTTACATATAATTAGCATACGAATTTGTAACATAAACATACGTGACGAAATATAAACATACTGTTTTCGGTATTTAAATAAAATTTTATCTGTAATAAATACCTACCGATTGTTGTCGAAACATTTTTGTAACGAACTATAGAATTCTGTGTTTAACTGTGAGTTTCTATTGCCAAAATACTTGTGGAAAAAGATTTTCATCTCTTTATTGTTGGAAAATAAAGATTACAGTATATTTTAAAATAAGTTTTTCAGTAAATTGCGATATTTCAGCACACCGATCCAAATTATTCGTGTGCTTACGTCACAATCACAACAGAGAAGGGCAGCAAGGGCTATGGGTTGACGTTCACATGCGGACGGGGCACCGAGGTGGTCGTCTACACTGTCAGGTCCTTGAAGAAGTTCATCCTTGGCAAGAATGCAGCGGATATATTCGCTGACTTCGCTGGCTTTTGGCGCGCCATTACAAATGACTCACAGATGAGATGGGTTAGTGTATAGTATAAAAGTTAAGCATACAAAAAGATTTTGGTACATCTGGAACAACAATTTCAGCACTGTTCACAGCAACATCACTTTCAATTCCATCATGGTCTTCACAATTTTTTTAAATGGTTGCAATATTGAATTTGTGTTTAGTTATAATTATTTGCAGATTGGACCAGAGAAGGGTGTAATCCACTTAGCGGTGGCAGCCATTTTAAATGCCCTATGGGACCTTTGGGCTAGGTTAGAGAATAAGCCTGTGTGGAGATTGTTAGTGGACATGGAACCAGAGGTAAACTTTCTTAAATAATTTTTGAAATACGTAACTCGCCTGCCTTCGCTGGATTCTATATTTCAAATGAATATTCTGTCAATCTATACCGTGAGTTCTAGTTCCAATCCTGAATCGATCTAGAGTGTTCACAATAAAAAAATATACCACATAAATAAGCTAAGATAACATATCACAATTTCACGTAATATGTTTACTTTGAAGCTATTCTTGTTAAATGTTAAATAAGAGAGTTTGTGAGTTATCAAGAGCAAATATTTGTTATCAACGTTATGATTATAGGAGCTGGTGTCAACGATCGATTTTCGTTACATAACCGATGTTATAACTAAAGAAGAAGCAATACAATTGCTTAAAGATAAAAAGAGTGGCAAACAGGAAAGGGTCAAATATTTAGAGGAAAATGGATATCCAGCGTACACTACTCAAGTTGGTAAGGCATCGTGATTATTGAATTTTTCCTACTGTTAGTCAATTCAACTGTTAAGTTAAAACTGTCAATTATCCCATAGTTTGTACAAATAGTGAGAAAGAACCGCAGGAAATTTCACCAATTTTATCTTTCTTAATTTTTATGTCCATATGACACGGCGCGTGTAGTATTCCGAGATTTTCGAGATTTTAAGAAACAAATATTATTAATTAAGGTTGGCTGGGCTACAGCGATGAAACAGTGAAAGAACTATGCGAAAAATATATGAAACTAGGCTTCACACATTTCAAAGTTAAAGTCGGTGTGAACTTAGAAGAGGATTACAGAAGATGTAGTCAAGTCCGGACATATATTGGCAAGGATAGGTTCTTGGTAAGTAGCAACGTTGAACTGATCCTTTTTAGAGTAAAGGTTAGCGCACACTCGTCAACAAGTCACCGATCTCGCGATGATTCATGACGTATCGTTTAGCTAACAAAATATATTTATTTATCCTGTAAAATGATTTTATTCCGAAGATGGTTGATTCAAACCAAGCTTGGAGTGTTAACGAAGCTATTGAATGGATGAAGAAACTAGCGCCATTGAAGATATTATGGATCGAGGAACCAACGTCACCCGACGATGTCTTGGGGCACGCAACCATTTCTCACGCGTTAAGGTATACTATATTTAATTGTTCTTATGCTATACGTTTAAAATATCCTGTTTTTAAGCCGTTCTATGCACCTATGATTTTTTCAGTCTGCTCACAAGGGACGGTAGAACTGAAAATTATCGCGTCCATATGACAAGTTTTTTTATATTCCTGGTCGGGCTATGAGTAAAGTCTTTGTATATCAGGCCGTACGGTATCGGTGTGGCGACGGGCGAGATGTGCGCGAACCGCGTCATGTTCAAGCAGTTCCTGCAGAGCGGGGGTATGCAGTTCTGTCAGATCGACTCCGCGCGCATCGGCGGCATTAATGAAATACTAGCCGTCTACTTGATGGCTTACAAATTCAATGGTATACTGCATTTAACAATTTCCTCTTCTAAAATGTGATATAATAAATAAAAAGCTTTGAATTTATCACCAGCTCACACTATGCGTCCCCACATTGAGGGGCTCAGGGCCTACCTCTAGGGTGACCTCTAGTCAACCATGCTGGCCCAATGCAGGTTGTCTTCACACGTAGCTTTGTTTTCTACGCCGATATGTGCAGGCATCACGCTGTTTTCCTTCATTGTAAGAACATCGGGTAAATTATGTAAGTGTGAAATTCGAAAACCAAAAATCACATATATACAGGGCGGGATTCGGACCCAGGACTTGTCGATTTACAAGTCAAATGCTTAAACCCCTGAGCCACCGACGCTTTCATTTACCGAGAAAATATTACTTGCCTTATCAGTTAGTGTTAAAATGTTCACATATGTTTGTTTTTTTCTAATCGTATTAGTGTTCGAATGTTTTAAATTAAACATCCAACAGTGAAAGTGTGTCCGCACGCGGGCGGTGTGGGTCTGTGCGAGATGGTACAGCACTTGCAGTACTGGGACTACGCGGCGCTGTCCGCTACTATGGAGGGCCGTCTGATTGAGTACGTCGACCAACAACACGAACACTTCTACGACCCCACTAACGTACAGAACGCAAGATATCTCGCACCTCAAGTGAGTTTACATTATCACTACATATAAAACAAAGATTCCCGCTGTTTGTCCATATGATCTTTAAAAATTAGCAACGGCAAAATTTTGACGCATTTTTTTTTAATAGAGTAATTCATGAGGAAGGTTTTTACGGATAATGATAATTTTAGAGGTTTCTAATGTGGTGTAAATTAGCACATTTACTTATCAGCATTGAACCCGACCGAAGCCGGGGCGGGACGCTAGTCAATTTCAATTCAACTTTTTTCTTTTAAAATTTATTTTTACGATTTTTGAATTTGATTTTTGATTGCATTTCACAATGTCTCAGTTACTTAAATTTGACTAAATATAACTAAAATGAGTCCAGAAAACTGGATTACTAATATTATGTTTGTTAAAATCTAAATTTTATTCCTAGTTACCTGGATACAGTACACAATTCCTGCCGGAAACACTGGAGAAGTACACGTACCCTGCCGGCAGCGAATGGCAGAGAATGTTCAAAGAAGGCGTATTCCCTCCACCTGACGATACTGAACTAGCAAATGCTTGAATAAACATACAATTCTTTTTTTATTATCATCTGTTTTTTAAAGCTTTTTTGATCCTTGATGCAAACGAAATATGTAAGTGATAACGCATTTTTTATTTTACTAAAGAATAGAATTTAAATGTAAATTTTTCGATACGTAAATAGAAATAAAATGCATTTAATATTTTATTATTGTTTTTCATTTAACTATATTTACATACACTAATTGTTATAAAACATATTTAAACACTTAACTATACCAGTCATATACTTAACAATTTTTTTTTAAGTTTCTGATTCTAAATAAATAATACAAAGTTTTAAGACAAAGTTCCATTAAGAAAATATAGTGAGTTTTTACTACAAATGTTATATAACAACAATACCACCTTTTTAGTTTTGTTTCATAATTGATTTCACCTTGTCATTAGATATAAAAATCTTTTTACAATAAAATTAATAAAATAAACACAAAATCTATGGTCATTTTTTCTGAAAGGCGAAAGCACTGAGTTTTGATTGCTTAGGAGCATTAACTGGTGATCCATCGGAGGAATCTTCCAGCTTTCTCTTTTGTGGACCTTCAGGTACATTCTGTATGCTCTTGAACATCCTGACTCCTTGGCGGGTCAGCTCTGAAGGTGTCAGGTCGGGATGCTGTTCTTCCAATGTACTTTTGTTACGTGAGAACCAGATAACAAAGGTTTCACCTTCCAACGGTGTTAAAGGCTGGACAAAGAAAACTTTTATAAGAGCGTGAGCACGTTTGACTAAACTATCGCACAACTGTTTATTCTCGCTTTGATTTCTATGAGCTGATATGGAGGTGCACACTACTCGATTTATAGTTGTGCAACTAAACAGTTGAATTGGCTGCGAATAAATCGACAATTGCACAACAGTTGTGCGATTGTTTAGTTGAATGTGTGTGCCCGCTCTAAGTTAAACTTGTCTTAACAAGTATAGGAAGAGGAAGTGGATTTGACAGAGTAATGCATAGGAAGGGGAGATATCTTTCTGTATGTTCCCTCTGTGGATTAATACAACACATCTGTAATTACAATTGTCTATGGAAACGATTGCTTCGCTATTTTGGCGAATTTAGATGGTCACTTGCTAGTTGCCCATCTTATATAAAAAAAAAAGTTTTTGTCGGATACAAAAACTAGATAATTTAAAATCATATCATATTAGTTTCTATAATAGTGTGATAGGAATGTTCTTATAACTAAAGAAAAAATGGATATATGGTTATTTTTTCAAATCTATTTAAGTTAAAAATGTTATTACTTACATCATTATTCTCTGTGCTTTCCGGGTTCGTGTGAACTTCAACTAGAGTTCTGTCCGTCAAACTCAATGGATTCTGTGCACTTTTGATAGTATCCTGTTGTTTTCTGAAAGGATTCCTTTTGCCCATAGGTGATGATTTTATTGGCTGTAAATAAAAAAAAAACCCTTTACAATCTATACTTATTACTTTTATAAGTATTATATTATTATAATAAAGCGTAAACACACTCTTCTTAATTATGCATAAATAGAATATTTATAGACAAAATTTTGGTGTTTTTTTTTAATTTCGACAAACTACTCACCACTGGTTTAATAGGTACACTATCAACTTTCTTTTTAATTCTCTGAGGTATGATAATACTGGAGTTCATCTCCTCTTGTGTGTCATACGTCTCCTGCGTCTCCAGCTCTTGGAAGTGTGTGTGAGCTACATTCAGGTCAGCCTCACGCCATCTGTCGGCCAAGTCTGACAACTTGTCAGCTAAGTGCACACGACCTAGTCGAGATGCGTATTTAGCTGCTAATGGTAACAACTTCTCGTCTTTCAATAGTTCCATCAGTTCTAACCCTCTTTGCTCGATCTCACTGCGACACGCCAACTAAAGGTATGCAAAATTAAACATACTAATATTATAAACTAGCTTTCGCTCGCGGCCCGGAAATAAAAATAGTTAGTAACTTATGTGTTCATCCAGACAATGATCTACATCTATGCCTTTCATCAAGATCCGTTCAGCAGTTTAGGCTACAATCACTAACAAACATCCGTCCATCCAGTTTCGCATTTATAATATTAGTAAAATGAGAAAATTTGGATGGTTACATATCTACAAAATGGTTTAAAAGATTTAGTTACAGGTGTAAAACTATATCTGGAACATAGACTAATAAGTTTTGTTTATTAATTTCGGCAGGATAGTCGCCGGCAAAAGCTAGTTGAACATACTTCCAAGTCACAGCTCAAACATTTTGTACAATAGAAATTTTTTTTACGAGAAAACTTGTCCATTTTAGTGTATCTATGAGAAAATTACTTTTTCCCACATAAATATAACATTAGATAACCATAATACGGTAACATTACACTTTATCTCACAGTATAACATTTCTGATAGTGAAAATCGGTTTTCCCTTATTTAATTTAACTTATCTATTTGAATCTATACTATTATAATAAAGCGTAAACACACACTTCTTTGTTGCCTAAGATGTCAGCAATTATAACATATTTTTGAATAATTCTTTTTTTAATAAAAAGCCCTACACTTACGTCACGCTTTAGGCTATATATTTTCACGCCATTAAACTTAGGGGGTAAATATTTTGGATAAAAACCCTAATGTGGGAAAGAGACCATAAGTTGCTGCCAACATCAAGAAAGAAAGATTGCTAAGGTTTGTCATGTCATGTCATTTTGACATTTGCTATTGATAATTTGACAAATGTAAACAATAAAATAAAGTTTTTATAATTTCACGCGGATGAATCCGCACGCGAACAGCTAGTTGAGATATAAAATAATACATACAGCAAATAATTTGAGAGCGGTCTCTCTAGCAGCCTTGACATCGACGTCAGCAGCGCAGTGCGCCCACCGCAGCAGCTGCTCCTCGTACTGCGCCTTCTCACTCTCCACCTCGCACACTGGTATCTAATAATTTTATTTACATACATTAGAAAAAATAATTTTGTATACAGGATGCACCCTTAAATGCATCATTTATACATCAGTCTTTTCTTCCTTACCCAATAGACTATTTTGAAAAAACATTTTTTCCCCTCGATCTATGTTCAATTTACTACCCATTTCAATTTATTTAAAAAGAAAAAATCGTCAAGAATAATTCGTTAGGAACTAAGGATACTCCACTAAAAAGCATTTTGTACTCGAATTTCGTTAAGAGTAAAGTAATACAATAAAAAACGAAAACCGACTTAAAGATGAAAAAAAAATTGATTTTTAAGAAAAATTCAATAACTACTAGATAGTTTCTAATTTAGAAAAAGTGATATCAAATGGCAGCTATACCCATTAAACAAAAAATAAACCTCTTTTTAAAGCCAGTAAAAATTAAGTAATTCAGGTTTTTCCAAATTTCCCTAGCAGTGCCCGCAAAGTGCGCGGCCAATTATGGTCATACGTTGCGTAATTTTGTTTTTAAGGACCGGCATTGATATTAACTTGTATAGTAATAATTCCTAAATAATTATTAATATTTTATCATTGTTTTATTGTTTTAAACGTGTACATAGATATGAATTTTAAAATGTATTAAATAATTTATTTAAATCTTAGCTCTAAATATCGTATTTTGTGAAAATTTATTGTAATAATTTTAATATACCTGTGTAGTGCAATCTAGAATTTTAATACACCTGTGTCGTGCAATCTATATTTTAATACACCTGTGTAGTGCAATCTAGAATTTTAATACACCTGTGTGTGCACTCTAGAATTTTAATACACCTGTGTGTGCAATCTAAAATTTTAATACACCTGTGTGTGCAATCTAGAATTTTAATACACCTGTGTGTGCAATCTAGAATTTTAATACACCTGTGTAGTGCAATCTAGAATTTTAATACACCTGTGTGTGCAATCTAGAATTTTAATACACCTGTGTGTGCAATCTAGAATTTTAATACACCTGTGTGTGCAATCAAGAATTTTAATACACCTTTGGGTGCAATCTAGAATTTAATACACCTGTGTGTGCAATCAAGAATTTTAATACACCTGTGTGTGCAATTTAGAATTTTAATACACCTGTGTGTGCAATCTAGAATTCTATAACACATGTGTAGTGCAATTTGGAATTTTAATACACCTGTGTAGTGCAATCTAGTATTTTAATACACCTGTGTGTGCAATCAAGAATTTTAATACACTTTGTGTGAAATCAAGAATTTTAATACACCTGTGTGTGCAATCTAGAATTTTAATACACCTGTGTAGTGCAATCTAGAATTTTAATACACCTGTGTCGTGCAATCTAATATTTTAATACACCTGTGTCGTGCAATCTAATATTTTAATACACCTGTGTCGTGCAATCTAATATTTTAATACACCTGTGTGTGCAATCAAGAATTTTAATACACCTGTGTGTGCAATCTAGAATTTTAATACACCTGTGTGTGCAATCTAGAATTTTAATACACCTGTGTGTGCAATCTAGAATTTTAATACACCTGTGTGTGCAATCTAGAATTTAATACACCTGTGTGTGCAATCTAGCATTTTAATACACTGTGTGTGCAATCTAGAATTTTAATACACCTGTGTGTGCAATCTAGAATTTTAATACACCTGTGTGTGCAATCCAGAATTTTAATACACCTGTGTAGTGCAATCTAGAATTTTAATACACCTGTGTAGTGCAATCTAGAATTTTAATACACCTGTGTGTGCAATCTAGAATTTTAATACACCTGTGTAGTGCAATCTAGAATTTTACAAATTTTTGTAGAAATACTATATGTCAATGTCAATGTCATGGACATGAAAATTCCAAATAAATAAAATAATCAGAAACGTAAATATTAGGCAGTCTTAAATATAATGTGTGTGATTAAAGGTACTGGTTTAAGCTCTTATAAGAATATAGAGGTTCAATGGCGTCAGCGTCATCTAGCAGTGCTCGTTCCTTGTTCGCCGAATAAAAACAAAGATTGACCGAACAGATGCAAATAAACATGAATAACATATCTCTCACTGCCAGACAAATACCGCGAGTACCTGGATTTAATAAGCTATCAAAGGCAACACGTAATATGGCTGGAATTGAACACATAACGGCAAACAGCGCAGAAAATTTGAAGAAGATGCAACTCATTGAAAATGCAATCAAAAACCGCATGCTATTTGCGCATGTTGTATGCTCTGAAAATAAAGGTTGCGGGTGGTGATGGCATCTACTGGGCAAAATATTTTCGACTGTTTGTGATTTTTGACATTGTGTAGTGACTTATAATATTATTTTTTTGTATTTTTAGAAATAACTTTATATTAAGTGTTTTATATAAGTTGTAATAATTTATCCTTTTATTTTTAAGTATTTTACTCCCAAGTAGGGTTGGCGACAGGCAGGCGGCCGGCCGCAAAATAAGTAAGCCAAAACAACGAGGTAAGGGTTTTCGATACTCGAAATAAAATGAGGATTGGATGTTTAAATATAGGAACTATGACTGGAAGAGGACGAGAGCTAGTGGATGTATTAGAGAGAAGAAGAATAAATGTGGCGTGTTTGCAAGAAACGAAGTGGAAAGGTATGAAAGCGAAAGAAATCGGGGAGGGTTTTAAATTATATTATTGTGGGAGTGATGGCAAAAAAAATGGAGTAGGGATAGTGCTAGATAGTGAAATGAAGAATCAGGTGATGGATGTAAGAAGAATAAATGATCGGATGATAATTGTTAAGCTGTATAGTGGGAGGTGTGATCTTAATATAGTTAGTGTGTATGCACCGCAGACTGGTTGTGATGACGCAGTAAAAGATAAGTTTTGGGAGGATTTTGATGGAATCATGATTAGTATATCAGGTGACGAAGAAATTTTAATTGGTGGGGATTTTAACGGGCACGTAGGTAGAACGAATGAAGGATATGAAAGAGTACACGGAGGGTGGGGCTTTGGGAGACGTAACAACGACGGTGAAAGGTTGTTACAAGCAGCGATGGCTTACGACCTCACCATAGTAAATACATGTTTCCAAAAAGAGAAAGTCACTTAATAACATACCATAGCGGCAGATTTAAAACACAAATTGATTACCTCCTAGTTCAGAATCCAGTGTAATCAAGGTTAAAAATTCGAAAGTGATACCTAGTGAGGTCGTAGCCCCACAACATAAACTGCTTGTTTCGGACCTAATAATAAAGCACCAAGTTTGTGAACTTAAAAGAAAGCCCCAGCCCAAAATTAAATAGTATTTGCTTGAGAGGGAAGACTGCAGGGAAAAGTTTCGAGAGAGAGTGGTAGATAAAATGATTGAGATGGATGTTGATATGGGTAGTAAATCGGTTAATGAATGTTGGAATGAGATTGCTACCTCTATACGGTGTGCTGCTAAGGATGTTTTAGGGGAAACGAAAGGCGTAGGAAAGCTAGATAAGGATACATGGTGGTGGAATGACGAAGTACAAAAGGCAGTTAAAGAAAGAAGGAAGCATTTAGGGCGTGGAAAAATGAGATGAATGAATATATGCAAGAGTTTAGAAGGAGAATGTATGAGGAAGCAAGAAAAATTGCTAGAAGGTCAGTGCGGTGGCTAAGGCCGCAGTGCAGAATAAACTGTACCAGGAACTGGACACACCGCAAGGACAAAAAGACCTTTACAGGCTAGCAAGAGCGAGAGAGAAGAATGGGAGAGATATTATGCACGTAAAATGTATGAAGGATGAAAATGGTAAAATTTTATTGAAAGATGGAGATATAAAAGAGCGATGGAAGGAATATTTCAGAAATTTAATGAATGAGGAGAATGATTGGAATGGTGTTGTACCGAGAACACCGGTCAACATGGCGATGGTAAATGAGATCAGTATGGATGAGGTTAAAATTGCAGTGCGAGATATGAAGAATGGAAAAGCGGTGGGGCCTGATGGCATACCGTTGAAGTATGGAAGGTTTTGAAAGAAGATGGTATAAAGTGGCTGATTCTATTCTTCGATAAGTTGTTGCAGGAAGAGTCGGTCCCTGATGAATGGTGTACCAGTACGTTGGTACCTATTTTTAAAAATAAAGGTGATATTCAGAATTGCAACAACTATCGAGGAATAAAACTCATGTCACATACTATGAAAATTTGGGAGAAGGTGATAGACAGACGGATAAGAGAAGAGAGTGAGGTATCACAGAACCAATTCGGGTTTATGCCAGGTCGAGGTACAACGGATGCCATATTCGCGTTACGCCAGCTTGGTGAAAAATACAGACGTGTCCATAAGAACTTGCATATGGTGTTCGTTGACCTTGAAAAGGCATACGACCGAGTCCCCCGGAAGGTTCTGTGGTGGGCGATGAAAGAAAGACAAGTGCCTGGGAAGTACGTGCGACTCGTGAGTGCTATGTACGAAAGAGCGAACACTCACGTCAGGTCTGAAGCCGGAGTAACCGACAAGTTCAGTGTGGCTGTGGGCCTGCACCAGGGATCGGCTTTAAGCCCTTATCTCTTCCTCCTGGTTATCGACGCGTTAACCGTGGAGATCCAGGAGGAAGCACCCTGGTGTATGCTGTTCGCCGACGACATTGTTCTTGTCGGGGAAGATGCGCTTGAGGTCCAGAGTAGACTGGAGAGATGGCGGGATAAACTGGAGACAGCCGGCCTGAAGATAAGCAGAGCGAAAACGGAGCAGCTATTCTGCGACTTCGGGGGCTTATCTAGTTTTATCCCGATTGCCTTGGATGGCGCCCATCTTCCAGTTTGCTCCGACTTCCGGTACCTCGGCTCATTAATCCAAAGCGACGGCGATATTGACCGTGACGTGAGAAATAGAATAAAGCGGGATGGATGAAATGGCGACAGGTTACAGGTGTAATATGCGACCCGCATATTCCCCTTAAAATAAAGGGGAAAATTTACAAAACCGTCATAAGACCTGTCATGATGTATGGATCTGAATGTTGGGCAGTAAAAGGGACGGATGAAAGGAGAATACATGTGGCGGAAATGCGAATGTTAAGATGGATGTGTGGGGTAACACGATTGGATAAGATACGAAATGAGTATATTAGAGGAAGTTTGAGAGTAGCCCCAGTGGTTGAGAAAATAAGGAGTAAAAGGTTAGAGTGGTATGGGCATGTTATGAGAAGGGATGAATCGCATGTAACAAGACGGACGTTAGTTATGAATGTGGAGGGGTACACCGGTAGAGGTAGACCTAGAAAGAGATGGATGGATTGCGTGAAAGGTGACATGATCAAGAAGGGAGTGATGACTGAGATGACGGATGATAGAGTGCTTTGGAGGACGAAAACCTGGTGCGCCGACCCTACGGGAGTAGGATAAGGCAGGGGAGATGAGTGCAATCTAGAATTTTAATACACCTGTGTAGTGCAATCTAGAATTTTAATACACCTGTGTAGTGCAATCTAGAATTTTAAAACACTTAGATAGTTTTTACTCACAGACACAATAAACCAGGAATCAGAGGCGCCTTTAGCGTGTGTATTAATATCACACACCGGTATCCAAATGCCACTGGCAATGTCATAGAGGCGCAGTACACCAGCGGTGTCATACGTGCACGGTGAGCCTACGTCCGTGCAGCCCAGCCACGCTAATCTAGACCCTGGTGTTAATGGTAGATGGACTGTTTTGCTTCGTACTTGTCGACCTGAAAATATAGGGTTTTTATTCAGTTTTATAGGAGTTAAATTATAGTTTAAAATAATTCGAGTTTGTAATCAATATTGTAAAATTGGAAATTAATTTAAGTTTATATTGCGTTGGTGAAGGAATTGACACAAAAGGTTTTTTATATTCGTATTAACATGGGAAATATTAAGGTGACAAAAATACCGTTTAGAGCTATGATGTCCATTGCGAGATGCTGGTCGGACAATCCAGGGTCGGTGCTGTGGTATACGGCGAGGATTGTCGTGTTGAATCCTGATAATGCCACCGCTGGTCCCGGTAGTGAGATTACCTATACATTTATAAATATTGTTTATGTACAGTATTAATACACCAAAGCTATGTCCATACCAATCATATAAAAAGACTTAATGGTTCGTTGCAAATACATTTTCTGTTGTATGAAATGGTTTTAAAATTCGTTATAAATAGTTTAACTGATAAAATTAGATTATATTTGCTTTATTTTGTAGATAAATATAATAACAGATTATTGCATCATAAAGTTTGATTATATTTATTGTATGTAATCTTCACTAATATAATAAAGAGGAAAGATTTGTATTTTTGTATGTTTAAAGATAACTCAAAAACTACTGGGCCGATTAAAAAAAAACTTCACCATTAAAAAGCTACTATCAATGAGTGGCATAGACTATGTTTTTTATTATTTTTTAATTTCACGCGGACGAAGTCTCTTGCAACAGCTATTGTATATTTTTGGTAATACCTGTCTCTGCGTGCCCATGGTAGTGAAGAGACGTAACAGTCGTGCGTCAGTGGCGCAGGCGACGAGCGCGCTGCTCGCCGCCACGCATAAGATCTCCTCCGTGTCCGGCATTGCAATACTCCATTCCTTACTACTGCCCATCAATGATATACACACTAATTTACTGTAAACAATTAAAATAGTAAGTATTAGTAAGCTTTGAATATATAAATCGATTTTACTGCTTCCTCATTGAAGAAAAATAAGTAAATCTCAACTAAGGAAATTACTTTTTTTTTATTTTTTTTTATTTTTTTTTTTTTTATTAGAAATATTAGTAGATTTTTGTTAATTTACTAATATTTTCTTTAACCATCCCAACTAAGCTCTAGGCGTGTGCTATATGGTTCACGACAATAGTCGAATGGCGGGATTCGAACCCTCGACTTATTACGAAGGAACATTAAATTAAAGATCAAAAATAAGTTGTGTCTTTAAGAGAAACAGCAATTTAAATTATATTATTAAAAACAAAAAAAACAGAAAAGACTATATTTTAATAAAAGTTAGACCTGTTGAATCATAATAGGCATAATTTTACACAGTAGGAACTGCGTTTTCTATACTAATATTATAAGGAGGCAAGATTTGTATTTTTGAATGTATTGAAATAACTCAAAAACTACTGGGCAGACTACAAAAAATCTTTCACCATTAAAAAGCTACTATCAATGAGTGGCATAGACTATGTTTTTTATTATTTTTTAATTTCACGCAGACGAAGTCTCGTGCAACAGCTAGTTCTATTGTATATTTTTGGTAATACCTGTCTCTGCGTGCCCATAGTAGTGAAGAGACGTAACAGTCGTGCGTCAGTGGCGCAGGCGACGAGCGCGCTACTCGCCGCCACGCATAAGATCTCCTCCGTGTCCGGCATTGCAATACTCCATTCCTTACTACTGCCCATCAATGATATACACACTAATTTACTGTAAACAATTAAAATAGTAAGTATTAGTAGCTTTGAATATATAAATCGATTTACTGCTTCCTCATTGAAGAAAAATAAGTAAATCTCAACTTAGGAAATTACTATTTTTTTATTTTTTTTTATTTTTTTTTATTTTTTTTTATTTTATTAGAAATATTAGTAGATTTTTGTTAATTTACTAATATTTTCTTTAACCATCCCAACTAAGCTCTAGGCTTGTGCTAGGATATGGTTCACGACAATAGTCGAATGGCGGGATTCGAACCCTCGACTTATTACGAAGGAACATTAAATAAAACCTCACCTAGGTGTCTCACAAGCCAGCGCTAAAACTGTAGAGGATAAACTGGCCATTGTATGGTTCAAATAGTTATTTAAATTAATTCCATGATGCAAACTGGAGTCATGAAACTCAATGTCGATACTCGACTCCCCATTCTCCGCAGTGTGGCATCTCACTATGCCAACATCATTCCAACACATGTATCTAGAAAGGAAAGTGTAAAAGAAAATGTTTTATTTAAAAAAGTACACAATATTGTAGTATTTAGTTAATTCGTAACTACAAACGCTTTGCTATTTTGGCAAATTCATGAGACCGCTTGCTCATTTGCCACTTTCTTAATTAAACCAAAAAAATATATATATTCCGATCCTTAATTGTAATTAAACTCTATATTGTGTTAATAATTTGTATTTCCATTTCATCAAAAGTTTAAATTAATTTATTAAAAACAAAAAAACAGAAAACACTATATTTTAATAAAAGTTAGACCTGTTGAATCATAATAGGCATAATTTTACACAGTAGGAACTGCGTTTTCTATATCTATAATATAAGGAGGCAAGATTTGTATTTTTGAATGTATTGAAATAACTCAAAAACTACTGGGCAGACTTCAAAAAATCTTTCACTATTAGAAGGCTTAAATGATGCATTTAGATTGATTACTTGATTAAATAATATTTACTGAGATATGATGTAAATAAAAATATCTTACCATCTTTCTCTACCATTTCAACATCTTCAGAATCACCATTTACTTTGCTGCTGTCTTGCCCGTAACAGTTCACTAGCATTCCTAATTGACCAGCAATATCACAATATGCTAGTACCCCATTACCTGTTATAAACACAATAATGTAACTTAAGCCATATCCCACAGGGATAGACAGAGACCATGCACTTCTATTTGGATGACCTCTCTCACTACTATATTCAGGTTAGTATAGACAGGTTGGCTTAATATCAATCTTATTGAGTAATTTATAAAACTGGATGGTACAAGTATGTTATAAAATTCGTAAGTTTAGATAGATGATGTTTGCTACTTTGTAGCCTAAATGGCTATGAACTAATCGCGATGAAATTTGGCATGGGTGTATGGAATAGTCTGGAAGAACATATAGGCTATTCCTTTTGTTTATTTTAATTCCATGCAGAGGGAGTCGCGGGCGACAGCTAGTCAATATTACTAAATCTGAAAATATAGTATGTTAACTTCGCTAATTTATTAAGAAGACAATAGATATCTGTTGTCGATATCCATTGTTACAGACTTGTGACTGGATACATTAGGATAATAATTCGTCAATAATTTCGAAAGTATTTTATATGTTTTTAGCCTGTTCTGTATGTTGAATCCTGACAGTTTTAACTGAACAATTCTGAACTGTGCATGTATAGATAAAATTTTAACTATCAGTTGAACAGTTCTGATAAAGTTAAAACTCAATATTTAATTAGAAGACTTAAATGATGCATTTAGATTGATTACTTGATCAAATAATATTCACTGAGATATGATGTAAATAAAAATATCTTACCATCTTTCTCTACCATTTCAACATCTTCAGAATCACCATTTACTTTGCTGCTGTCTTGCCCGTAACAGTTCACTAGCATTCCTAATTGACCAGCAATATCACAATAAGCTAGTACCCCATTACCTGTTATAAACACAATAATGTAACTTAAGCCATATCCCACAGGGATAGACAAAGACCACGCACTTCTATTTGGGTGACCTCTCTCACTACTATAGTCAGGTTGGCTTAATATCAATCTTATTGAGTAATTTATAAATTTGGATGGTACAAGTATGTTATAAAATTCGTAAGTTTAGATAGATGATGTTTGCTACTTTGTAGCCTAAATGGCTATGAACTAATCGCGATGAAATTTGGCATGGGTGTAAGAAATAGTCTGGAAGAACACATAGGCTATTCCTTTTGTTTATTTTAATTCCATGCAGAGGGAGTCGCGGGCGACAGCTAGTCAATATTACTAAATCTGAAAATATATTATGAAAACTTTGCTAATTTATTAAGAAGACAGTAGATATCTGTTGTCAATATCCATTGTTACAGACTTGTGACTGGATACATTAAGATAAAAATTCGTCATTAATTTCGAAAGTATTTTATATGTTTTTAGCCTGTTCTGTATGTTGAATCCTGACAGTTTTAACTGAACAATTCTGAACTGTGCATGTATAGATAAAATATTAACTATCAGTTGAACAGTTCTGTTAAAGATAAAACTGAATATTTAATTAGAAGGCTTAAATGATGCATTTAGATTGATTACTTGATTAAATAATATTCACTGAGGTATAATGTAAATAGAAATATCTTACCATCTTTCTCTACCATTTCAACATCTTCAGAATCACCATTTACTTTGCTGCTGTCTTGCCCGTAACAGTTCACTAGCATTCCTAATTGACCAGCAATATCACAATAAGCTAGTACCCCATTACCTGTTATAAACACAATAATGTAACTCAAGCCATATCCCAGAGGGATAGACAGAGACCACGCACTTCTATTTGGATGACCTCTCTCACTACTATATTCAGGTTGGCTTAATATCAATCTTATTGAGTAATTTATAAATTTGGATGGTACAAGTATGTTATAAAATCTCTTATCTTACTAATATTGTAAATTCGTAAGTTTAGATAGATGATGTCTGCTAATTTGTAGCCTAAATGGATGAACTAATCGCGATGAAATTTGGCATGGGTGTATGGAATAGTCTGGAAGAACATATAGGCTATTTTATTTTCCAAGCGGAGGGAGTTGTGGTGGAGCTCATAGGCAATATCATTAATTCAATAAATTGTTGTACTAACCTTTGGGACTCCAAGCCATGGATGATACATTATGTGATGTTGGATGCTCAATAATGCCTATACAAGTGCCACTTTGTACTGCCCATACAGCTATCTGACCAGCAACTGTACTCCCGGCTATGTATTGGCCACAGGGAGAGAAAAGGCATTGGGAAATTGCACATTTTATCTGAAAAAAAATAACCTCATAATAAAGGTGTTTCCAGTTGGGTTGATGAGCCTAACAATCTATCAACCCAAAATAATAGAAAACATTAATAAAATAATTAGAAATTAAAAGAATTGACCACAGTAAAGTGACCAAAAGTAACATTGAGGTAAAGAATGAATACTGGGTTTGATTTAGAAGATAATTTAGGATGTTTTTTAACCAATTTTTTTCTTATTTAATTAAAATATATTAACAAATATTACCTACCGAACTATGTGTAAAGTTAAGCCTCTGTCCCCAACTTTCACAGTCCAGTAATATAATTTCTCTATTATTTGGATATGCCAAATACTTTCCCTCTGATGGCTCAAAACTTATTCGACCTACAAAAAAAAACAAAACAAAACATTTTACATAAGAAATTAATAGAGAAAATAACAAAATTATAAATTTGAATTTAATATTAAAAAGGCTTACATAATACTTTTGCGGCATAGAAAGTGTTTATTTTAATTCCATGCAGAGGGAGTCGCGGGCGACAGCTAGTCAATATTACTAAATCTGAAAATTGTTGTACTAACCTTTGGGACTCCAAGCCATGGATGATACATTATGTGATGTTGGATGCTCAATAATGCCTATACAAGTGCCACTTTGTACTGCCCATACAGCTATCTGACCAGCAACTGTACTCCCGGCTATGTATTGACCACAGGGAGAGAAAAGGCATTGGGAAATTGCACATTTTATCTGAAAAAAAATAACCTCATAATAAAGGTGTTTCCAGTTGGGTTGATGAGCCTAACAATCTATCAACCCAAAATAATAGAAAACATTAATAAAATAATTAGAAATTAAAAGAATTGACCACAGTAAAGTGACCAAAAGTAACATTGAGGTAAAGAATGAATACTGGGTTTGATTTAGAAGGTAATTTAGGACGTTTTTTAACCAATTTTTTTCTTACTTAATTAAAATATATTAACAAATATTACCTACCAAACTATGTGTAAAGTTAAGCCTCTGTCCCCAACTTTCACAGTCCAGTAATATAATTTCTCGATTATTTGGATATGCCAAATACTTTCCCTCTGATGGCTCAAAACTTATTCGACCTACAAAAAAAACACAACAAAATATTTTACATAAGAAATTAATAGAGAAAATAACAAAATTATAAATTTGAATTTAATATTAAAAAGGCTTACATAATACTTTTGCGGCATAGAAAGTGTTTATTTTAGGCACACAGGTTACTTCCTTGACAACTTTCTGTGTATCTATGTCCCATATTCTTAACAACTCGTCTCCACAAGCAGTAGCCGCATACTTCATATGGGGACATATGGCAACACTCAGCACTGGACCCTTGTGTTCAGTCATCACAAACAAGGGAGCACCACCTTCCAGGTTACAAATTTTAGCCTCCATGTTCTCTGAACAACAACCCAATACCTAGAGAAATATTTCATGTATATATAACTCATTTACTCAAAAAAATTATGTAAAGAATGTAAATCAATACTTTAATTTTTTCATTGTTAATTTACTACTTTGTCATATTACTTTAACCAGATGTAATAAATGTAATATATAATTAAGTCATGTTTATTTTTTTCTATCTATTTGAGACCATATTTTAAAAATGCAGCAACAGAATGAAGTTCTTTCGTACCTCAATTTTCGGTGATGACATAATTTGAGTAACTGGTGCTGTAAATCTGGTGACAATACCATCTTTGTCAAATGCTGGGAATGTATATGCTTGAACTGCATGGTTGTCATTTGCCACATATAATCTTTTATCCTTAAAACACACGGCGAGCGCGCTTTCCCCGACACAGTGGGAGTTTGGGTCGTCGTCTTCAATACCAAGCCAAATCCTTACATCACCATCATGTCCACACGTTATTATGTGCCTGAAAATAGCAACATATATTCACGTTACATACTTATTTAATGAGAGTTTAGATATCAATCAAATATAAAAAGTTTTTAAATCAAATTAACTTACTGTCCATCTTCAGAAAAACATACATCTGTGTGTCCTTCAGCATGAGCGTACCTTAAAGGCTTACTTTCAATTTTCATTTTTACTTAAATAATACAAAATATTCATAAAACTCACACAATTTACTTTCTTACTAATTTATTTATTTGCTATAATACAAACATCTCACACGTTAATCAGTGTCATAATTTGGCGCGAACTTTGACTATTGACAGTTGACAGCTTACATTGACAGTTACAGTCGCGGCAAGAGTTTAAACCACAGATGTTATATCTTTCGAATTTCAACTACTTTTATTCAAAAAGTAATTTCACGTAATAAATACGATTATTGACATGAAAAGAAAAATAAAACAGCATGAAAGACCAAGTAAGACACTAAAATTACCAAGAAATTGCGGTCGAGGTCAAAGAGGATATAAAATAAGAGTCGGGACTCGGGATTATTTTTAATCTGTATTTCATTAATATACGAAAACGGAGAAAAAAAGATGGAGGACATTTCATGACAACCAACATGACGAACATGTTTTGAAAGGCAACCAACATAGAAAAGAAATCTGGATGAATGTCGTTGTCTATGGTTTCGCTTTTTTTACTTTCAATCTTTGGAAATAATTTGAAGTAAAAAAAAAAAACAAATTTCTTAATTATAACGTTTATTATGACTTACTAATGCAAAACGTAAAAATTGACAAAATTCCTTAGAAAATTACATAACAATAATTATCAATTTAAAAAAAATGTTATAGTAGAATGAAAAATACAGTAAGTTTTTATTGATTTCTATCGATCACACCTTGTATTTGAATAAAAATCGATAGTCGAAAAGATTCATACCCATTTACAATTACAATATCATTTTACGCAATCCATGCCTACTGAATTGTCAAATTAATCTTATTTAGACTAGCTATAAGTAAAACTATTTTAAAAAATCGCATTTGTCTGCGGCGGCGGTGGCGGCGGCAGCGCACCGATGTCGCGGCGACACTCGGCCGCAGCCGCAGCCGCAGCAGCAGCTAGTGTTCTTTGTGCAGATTTCTTCATTCAATACTCATGTGGAGAACTTTATAGGCTTCCAAAGAGGTGCATCCAATCGTCCATCTGCAACAGAATAACCAAAGATAGCTTAAAATTAATTTCTCTTACTTACACTTCAACTGAAATATTCAATAAATATGACTGGAAAATTTTATTAGTAAGTATCCTGAGTTTTAACTGATTTTAGATTATGCTATATTGAATTGATGATACGCACATATCTACATGAAGATTATCTATTGGCAAAAAGTTAGACTGCGAAGGAAGTTTTTAAAAATTGTAGAGAAGATGATGCTATTGTATGCTGTTTCAATTCTGTTTTCTATGATCCATTAGTTACATCTTCATATTAATTTCTTAAAATTTCTTTGCACCTGAAAAATAAAGAATTAAAGATTGCAGCTTATGTTTTTACAATGGTGAACTCACAAATCATCTAAAACCTTAAGATTATTTTATTAATTCAAATTTAAAAGTCAAGAACTTTTATTTGCTGCCCTTAATTGTGTAATGTCTTACACTTCAAGCCAGTCTCCTGTGTGGTAGTGGTATTGCAACGGGCAAGCCTAACCCTTGTGCTAAGATATTAATTCAATTTAGATTTTAGAAAATTTGATATAGAATAACCAGTCTTCATGGTGACAGTTTATTCTACAATATGTGATATAATAAGTGAGATAAACTCTAAACACAACATATTCAGTAATGTTTAGGTTCATTTTTACTGTAGAATCTTTTAGACTAACTACAAGTAAAACTATTTCAAAGAATCGCTATTGTCTGCGGAGGCGGCGGCGGCGCACCGATGTCGCGGCGACACTGGGCCGCAGCGCAGCCGCAATACTCATGTGGAGAACTTTGTAGGCTTCCAAAGAGGTGCATCCAATCATCCATCTGTAACAGAATAACCAAATATAGCTTAAAATTTATTTCTCTTCCTTACACTTGAGCTGAAATATTACAGTAAGTAAGATGGCAAATTTTTTTCCTTATGGTGACAGTTTATTGTACAATATATGATACAATAATTGAGATAAACTCTAAACACAACATATTTAATAATGTTTAAGTTCATTTTTACTGTAGAATCTTTTTCATATGTTTAACAACATTTAGTAGTACTTATTAAGTGAATTAAAAGTTCAGCTAAAATCATGCACTCTGGGAACTACTAAATAAGTTAATGATTATCTATCTATCTATTTCTTGTTTATGGCTCTCCCTCATCGAAGTTAATGATTACATACCATGAAGCATTTGGCAGATGTCATGAAGTTGTTTATATGGTAATTTTGTAGCTTTTTATTATAAATTTATTTCCCTGTTATATATCAATTATGCTAGTTTTCCTTCTGGAATACACTCAATTATTTAGAATGATAACTGTTGTCTTTATCCCATTTCTATTCCTATGCATCCAGATAAGTGTTCCTGCTAGTATTTACTTCCTTCGCACCTGAAAATGGAAAACATTCACTAATTAAATATTATTAACCCAATGCCCTTGTAATTAATTAAGACTGCAAAGAGTTTTTTTTTTGTTTATTAAATTACAGAAATATAAATACACTTTTGTTTGGTTATGAAAACAAACAGCAAAAACATGCAGTATTTGAATATAAGTGCTGGTCACTTACTTTATTTTAAATAGTGAACATTTACAGATCTCCTTACTCAATTTATTTTTTTAATGATCAAACAGTGTTGTTTTTATTAAAATTGGTATTAAAACCAGAACTAAAGATGTACTTAACCTTCGATAATTCGTCTACGGGAAGTGGTCATATCAATGTCTAAATTTAACCCAAACAGTTTTCCCAGTTCGTTTTTAGCAAATTACAAACCTTCGATAATGTACATAATATTTAGAACAATAAATATTTAAGGACGTTTTTAGGTTAATTTCCACAAAAAATGTTTACGTACATAACATATAAAATTTTATGAATGCTTTATTTGATATGTAGTAAGATAGAATAGTCAATATAACAAAAAGTATTGGAAATGTAACATGAAAAACATAATGAAATTACCTTATTAAGTTTCATAGATATACTCAGAAGAAAACATCAACTATCGAACTTCGACAAAGTTGCGAAAATAGTCTTGATGGCACAAATTCACTAAAACTGCACTATACTTACTAAATAATATATAAAACTAAATAAAACAGATTTAAGAAATATTGATTTCTAGATAAATGAATTTTTCATAGTACGAGAGCATATTTTCGTTTATCGTTGTTTAAAATGGCCGACATATAGTATATAAATCGTTGGTATGCCCAAAGGTACATTAAAAACAACGTAAATTATATATTTTTAATTCCATAATGCACTTAACAAGATTAAATTGTTATTTTTTTTAGTATAATTACTTTTGTTTAATTAATTAATTTAGAGATACGATATCTTTTTTTTTTATTGTAGAGCAGAAATTATAGAGAAAATTAATGAGTGAGATAGATATACATTTTAGAGCGAGATGGGGATTCTGCGTTAGCGTATATTTAATGATATTGTCAACTGTCAAAAGAGTTGCGCCTGCCTGGTCGAGGTATTAACATCATTGTTTATTATCTGTCCTAAATAATAAACTAATGACAAGCGCTTATCTATGCCCTTCCAACAATTTGAATTTGAATTTTCTTTTCTTTTTCATTTTCATTCGACACTTTACTTCGGCGTTGTCAGTACGTGTCATTGACTTGCTTTCTCGCGTAATTTCGGACTGTGTTTTATTTAATCCTTACAATATTAAAAGTACATTGTTTCTAATAATACAATTGTATTATTTTTTGTGATAATTTTAGCGCACAGTAAGTAAAAAAAACATTTTATTAACTGAAATTTGACACGGTGATGAAAGCGTCGGCACCGGTTACTGTATATTTGATGTATTTGCCAGCAAATTACTTGCAAAAAACGTGTTATAAGAAAAAAAAATTGAAATACGTTGAAAATAATTATTTCTGAACGTTATAAATATTAATTCTAATTTTATAAGCTTATTTTTGTAGGGTGTAATTAAACACCCATAGGCAGTAATTAAACCTTCTCCAGTTCTTATTGAGGTTAGGCATTTTCTGCAAGGTCATTTTAATTTCCGACAGACGTTCTTAAATTGATCTTGATTGTGTGTTCAATTTAAGACTTAATTTTTTTTCAGTCTCATCAAATGGCTAGCGAAGGTTTCTTGAACAAAATCCCTGGTTTTGCTACACTAGCAATTCATGCAGGCCAGGATCCTGAAAAATGGAATTCTGCTGCTGTAGTACCACCTATAGTTACATCTACAACATTTAAGCAACCCGCACCTGCAGAACATACTGTAAGTAATTTCACAAGTATATTTTCATAATTTTATGTGCATTAAATGGAAATTCTTAATTGCTCAATTGTGTGTAAAATTATACAAAAAAAATAATAGGATGTGTAAAGTGTGTTGAAGCAGTCTGATGACATTTGTTGCATCATCTCATCATTCAAATGCAACTTGCAACACAAATTACCAGTAATTTCTAAATAAAAAAAATTAATACATTAATTCGTATGAATAAAGGTACACTATTGATTTTTATTAATACTCTGATCATATTTATTAATACTTTCTATTTTATGAATACACTAATCGTATTTAATTAGTTTTCTTATAAATGTAATTTTTTTTAAAGTATTGTGTCTGTTATCTGTTTATAACTATGTTATCAAATTTGTAGGGTTTCGAATATGGTAGATCAGGGAATCCTACAAGAAATACACTAGAAGAATGCTTGGCTGCGTTAGACAAAGGGAAACATGCATTAACTTTTGCATCAGGTTTAGGAGCAACAACTACTATTGCTTCTTTACTGAGCAGCGGGGACCATATTGTATCCTGTGATGATGTGTATGGAGGCACAAATAGACTGTTTAGGTAAGTATTTAAGGAAAATAACTCCTTTTTGTGCTTAGTCATCACTTGTCATTATTTTGGTAGAAGATGACAAAGGAACTTGATATTGAGCTAGCGCGCTCTATCCTTCGGCCGCGTCTTCACTTAGCTTAGGTGGAGTCGTGGTCAAGCGCTGGTTTATGTTAAAAAAAAAGTACTGAATTAACTACTGCTTTGTTTCATTGCTTACTTTTAATGGACAGAGAAGGGAATGTACAATCAGCTGCAAAAATGTGTGATAAATGCCAAAATCATGTATATGACTTCTATTTCAGAAATATGTATGAATGGATCAATTCATGCTCCTGATACCAAATTCATATTATTGACATATTGCATACATGATTGAGAAACCAAAGGCCTGTACAAGTTTTGTAATGTAATGCATGTTGATGCAGCTGACTGTACATAGAAAATATCCTTTCATATAAATTGAAGGTTTTTATTTTTTTTATTAAAATAAGAAAACTGCTTTACCTAATTGTTGTAATTGTTACAGACGGGTGTTAGACAGATTAGGTCTGAAGACAACTTTTACTGATTTCACAAATCTAGAATCTGTTAAAAATGCTATCAAGGATAACACAAAGGTAATTAAAATGTTCTTTACCATAAAACACAATACCTAACTCTCAGTGTAACAAGAGTTTAAGACAATTTATTTTAATTAAGTTAAAAATATTAATTAAGTCTGATATATTGCATTAACGTTTAAAAAATAATTCTTGGAAATTCTCATCATTTCTAAAGAGGGTCGTATTTGCTTCGCAAGAAATTGAATTATTGCTGGTTTGTTTTGAAAAGCATATCAACTGTTCAGTAATCAATCATTCACAACAACATTTATCGCGAAATCGTTTTATGTTACTCAAATGTTCATAATAATGTTTAAACCATAACAAAATTGGTCGATAAGAATGTTTGCAACTGTGCCAAGTATATGTGCAAATTTTGCGTATATTAAAAAACGTTTAGTAAAGGTTAAGTTTCTGATAACATTACTGATTATAACACATTACAAAAACTAACAACCAAATGTTTATAATACGGTGATAAGCGCGTGCGCAGATATAAAACCATATTTTATTTCTTCTAATTTATTAATAATTTTATAGAGAATTCATCATTGTGATAGATACGAACGTATGAAGTTCGGATTACAATTGTCGATTACCGATTCGTTTTTTAAAAAATCGCTAATTAAAAAAAGTTAATAAAAAAGCGTTCTCTTTTCCTAATATTTCCAGTAGTGTAAAATTCTCCCAACTCTAAAGAGGCCTACTTTCGTTGTTAAATGTTTACGTTAAGATAACGATGGTGATAAATCTTACAAGATTATATTCCAAATTAAATTTTATACACCTTAATTATTCGCTATTTCTGTGCGTCAAGAAAATGTCATATAGGCCATTTAAAAACAGCATTTTACCATTCTGTTCAGAGCCCTTACTAGCATCTTTTACTAGCTTTGGAGGGGCTTAACAGAATTACGTGGCGTCAGTTTCCAACCAGATCTATCTAAAGCTATAACTGATTCTGTTTGTAGATGATTTGGATAGAAACACCAACAAATCCATTGCTGAAAGTGATAGACATAGCCGCGGTGTCGGCGGTGGCCAAGGAGAAGGGCGACATCATAGTGGTGGTCGACAACACCTTCCTAACACCGTACCTGCAGCGGCCTCTCGACTTCGGCGCGGATATCGTCGTGTACTCACTCACAAAGTATATGAACGGACATTCTGACGTCATTATGGGAGCAGCTGTTCTTAACGACGATGCTTTGGAAGAGAGACTTAGATTTTTGCAAAACGGTAAGTTTTTCCACACTTGACAGGATAGACAAGCAATTGTATATGAAACTGGGGCATAATTGCAGGTGATAGACGATAAATTTAAATCCCGCGTGGTTTTAATGTAGCAGATATAAATTTACTAGATATGTTTAGTTATAATATGTTTAGTCAGTCCTAGTCGAAGGACAAGTTTAATTTAAAAGGGCCCATTATATAATCTATACTAATATTATAAAGAGGAAAACGTTATTTGTTTGATTGTAATGAATAATAGATATGCGGAAAAACGAAAAACTAATACTCTCTCAACTCATAAACAAAACAAAAACATAGGCTATATTTTTTCATTTCTTTATTATTATTTTTAAAATTCACGCGGACGGAGTCGCGGGCAAAAGCTAGTAATTAATAAATTAATATACGTCCGGTTCTTTGGTATGCAAACTCAATACACGAATCTGAGTAGACACGCCCACAGAAAACAAGTTGCTCCCAAACTATACAAACTAGCCGTTTTTGCAATGTAATCGCGTCATCGTAATATTAGTGTCTTTCCTTATACGTACGGAGTATTTTTAAACGGATCCTAACATGTACACGGAAAAATACCCATGGGAATAATGTATGATTTGCCGCAGACAAATTACTCATGGCTGAATAAATTTTATAGCCTGTGATAATTTTTTTTTTAAATAGTTACTTTTTAATTTCATAAAATTGACAATGGCCTGTTACTTGTTTACAAGTAAACTAATACAAAAATATTACGTGCTTAATACAATTGTTTTGTTAAACGTAACATCACGTTTGAATACACTTTTGTTGTCTACTCGTCTTCCTTTTGACACGTTACAATAACTATGTATCCGGCCTTTTATATTTTACACCATGCAATTTAAATTAGGTAATTATTTCACATAATGTGACGCAAGTGAAGTGACGCGTTACCTTTGCTGAGAATAAAGAAATATTTCAAGGCCAAATAATTGTTAACGACTACATACTTCTGTTCAAGTTTAAGACAGATCTGATAAGAATAGTGTAGAATTTTTTTATACTTATCGCCACTATGGGTTTTTACAAATCGCTTTAGTAGAACACAGTTAACAGCTGTACAAATGAGGCCGACTAGGGAAGCTCCAGAAGCTATCAAAACACACATGAAGTGGTAGCCCACAATAACATCTGTTGCATGAATGGGTTGGCTCGCCCGGAGCAATACCACTACCTCACAGAAGACAGGCGTGAAATGGAAGTCATTCCGAGTTACGTCAAATGAGTGTGCGTGCCGGAGGCCTCATTTTAATCCTCCTTTACCTTTTATCAGTTTTTTATGAGATGGGAAGTTAATTTGACGGAATAGCGGAGATGGGAAGGGAGAGTGTCTACGTGCGTCAACTTCTGCGATGAGTAAATATAGGCCATTTCCTCAATTTTTCATCTTGACAGTGTTACCAGGTCAAAATTATCATTATCAGTCACTATTAATATGAAAATGTGATATTTATAAATAATGTTGATATAAGTGTTCATAAAATGTCATAGTGTAAAGCTTGGAATTACGGCTCTATTGTACTTTGATAAACGGCTCGACTTATATGATAAATTGATACTAGTAATCCTATAAATTATAGATAGATAATCAATTTTATCTATTGCAAATATTTCATACATTCTCTTTTTGAATAACATCTAATTTATGTGAGATAAGTTAACGTAAATCTATGCGAGATTGCGAAACGTTGTAACGAAAACACTGCGGTTAACGTGTTATTTTGTAACATTAGACGTAATTTATGAAATCCCAGCTTGTATACTCTATATCTAATTTATGTGAGATAAGTTAACGTAAATCTATGCGAGATTGCGAAACGTTGTAACGAAAACACTGCGGTTAACGTGTTATTTTGTAACATTAGACGTAACTTATGAAATCCCAGCTTGTATACTCTATATCTAATTTATTGTTTCATTAGATATATTTAAGAGGAAATACTTGGAAAACTATACTTTAACAATCTAACTAACTAAACGTTTAATGTTCATTTAAAAGTTTTACTTCTGATGGCAAATATTTCTAAAACTACATTATAAAGAAATATTAAGATGGGAAGGAGTTTTTAAAATTCAACCTCACTTCACTTCACTTCACTTTTGTGTTAATGGCGTTTCCTTAGAGATTTCGCCAATGTCAAGTACATATAATACTCTAACAATTTCAACCTCTAAAACAGACTGAAAATGTTTAAAGTTGGATAATCAAACTAAATATACACTAGTAAATGGAAACAATGCGCTCAGTTTTTGTTACGTCATTGCGAGTTCCGGACAAGTGATGACTTGCATAGAAAATGATAATCACAAATGTGATTATATTCAAGTGACTCTATGAGTAAATTTCGATATAGTAACAGTCATTTTCCATGATTCATTAACGTCCGCTTGTCTATTTCACAATTTAACACAATATTAACGAAAATTTACTCAGACTTACAAAGGAGTGTTAAATGGTCTCATACATCTTACTAATATTATAAATGCGAAAGTTTAGATGGATGGATGGATGGATGTTTGTTAGCGTTTGTAGCCTAAGCGGCTTAAGGGATCTCGATGAAATTTGACATAGATGTAGAGGATAGTCTGGAAGAACACATAGGCTACTTGTTTTACATAAATTTGTATTTATATGCACACAAATAGAAATGTAAAAGAAACAAATAAGAATGTAGGACCGTAAAACTAGATACGAGTTAACCAATTAAGCCATTTAAGTTTCAAACAGATCTTTAATTGACCTATTTGAACCACTTAAAATGTCTTTGTGTAATGAACACAAGTTTAATTTTATGTTTTTTTCTTAATTCTTAACTAGCCCTTTACTTTATCATTAATTTTTGCCCTAGTTCCTCGGATAGCGCGCAAAAAACCCGTATACGATATACCATTTTAACGTCATTGACATACCTTGACCTTGTTTAAAGAAAGGCTGTTCACACCATTAAATATATATTTATCACAATGAGGGACGTTAATTAAGATTTAAAGGTGCTCCTTAGTGTAGATTTCTGATACCAAAACACTAGGCTAGCCTACTGAACTCTGAGAGTAGCAATAAATAATGTTTATTTTTTTAATATGTTAGTAATATTGTTACAGCTATGGGCGTGGTACCTTCACCTACAGATTGCTATTTCGTGAACAGGAGTCTAAAGACTTTAGCTCTTAGAATGGAACAGCATCAGAAGTCTTCCTATGTAATAGCTAAATGGCTTGAAAATCATCCTAAAGTTACTGAAGTATTACATCCAGGTAAAGTCTACGATTGTATTTTTTAGGGTAACCAGTATTTGATCATGATCCCAATTGACGCGTCTTTTTAAAATCCTTCACTCTTTATTCTAGACAATCTTTTTATCGACTTTAATTCCCCTCGCGTCGCATCACCATTACCCTGACAGCAAAAAGACACGTGCGATTAAAATTAAACTCTATTACTATTGTATTACGCCTTATGTTTGTTAATTTCTAGGTCTGCCATCACATCCACAGTACGCTATAGCACAAAAACAGATGACAGGACATTCGGGAGTGTTCAGTTTCAAACATGTCGGCGGACTACAGGAGTCCAGGAAGTTTTTGAGTTCGTTGAAATTATTCATCTTGGCAGAAAGTCTCGGTGGATACGAAAGCTTAGCTGAATTACCGTAAGTAGTCAATTATATCTAAATATAGGCAATAAATGCTTATTTATATTGCTGTTTATCTGATATGCTTTAATAGGAGTATTTTATTATTTTGTTTTGTAGTTTACGAAATGAGGGAGGTTAACTGAAAATTAATTCTATGAACCTAATTTTATTTTTCCATTTTGAATCTTTTGTATAAAACCTTTTTAAAATACAATTACTTTTTGTCACAATAGATGCATTTCTTATCAAATCATGACTAATTAATAGGTTGGATTAGTATGCTAATAAACTTTAATTCCTTTTTTTTTATCTTTTGTTGTTATTGTAAAATGTTGTTTTTATCAATCTTTGTTATACATGTGTATAGACATGATACTCTTAAATGTTGATTATTTCTATTGATAAGTAATTACTGAAATATAATGGTTTTATTTATCTTGCTTTTCATAGAAATGTTTAGTCGATTCGTCTTGTAAAGAACTAATATTTCTGTCGCATTTTTCTAGTCACTTGTTCCGAGTAACAGTTTGGAACTTTGCCAGTTGCTAAATTTCGTTTTTTCTCTTCCCCAAAATTGCGATTTCACACTACATAGTTATAGTTGACATTCCACAAATGTTTTAGGCAGATTTTTACCCGCAGTATCATGTCTTTTAAGATTTCATAAATTAAAACAATTCGTTTAAAATCACAAAAAATATTTAAAAAAAAGTTTTTGCTTAAAAAGTGAGTAAGCCTTATACGTAGCTTCCGTTAATTTTTGCAACACGTGTGAGGTGTTAAAAGGAAATATGCTTCAGTTCAAATTTTTCATTTTTTTAAATAGGCAAACCAGTAGCTTATTATTCTTAGTTTAAAAAAATGGTATTTGTTTGTTTTTAAGTATTTGTTTTTAAGCCTGGTTCACACTTGGCCAGTAGCTCTTAATAACTATACTGGCAACTGGTATAATATCTATATCTCTATGAATCGGGTATTATGCGCGGTTCATACTTGACCAGTACAGTTGGTCAGTAGCGTTCAATAACTGGACTGTTAATCAATTGGCACAATGTGAACGTTAACTGGCACCAGTGAGTCCATACAATCTATGACTGGCCGTTGCAATTGTCATGTACTGGTCAAGTGTGAACCGGGTATAATACATCATGGAATATAATCTGCAGGTCTGTGATGACGCACGCGTCAGTCCCGGAGGAGCAGCGCAACGAGCTCGGCATCACGCACTCCCTCATCAGGCTGTCAGTCGGCCTCGAGGACACACACGATCTGATTAACGATCTAGATCAAGCTTTCAAAGCTGCCTTCTGATTAGGAAATTAAGATTTTTTTTATAAAACAATTTTAATAGTAATACAATTACTAAGCATTAAATGGTTACTAGCAATCGTTAACGGCCGAACTCAATAATCTATCCTCAAATGTATCTAACATTAGTTTTTTATTTGGAGCGGTCGTACGCCTTTGACTATCACACAACTGTTGTGCGACTGTCGATGGTTTCGCAGCAAATTCAACTGTTTAGTTGCACAACTAAAAATCGAGTAGTTTGCACACCTCCATATAAACTCATAGGAATCAAAGCGAGAGTAAACATTTGTGCGATAGTTTAGTCAAAGTTGTGTGCGCGCTCTTACGTTGTGTCGATCCTGATTGTAAAAATGAAGCAAATGACATGTAAACTTTAATTATGGATACCTAAAGTAAGCCGATATAAATCGAGATTGATTATTGGGTTCGGTTGTTAAAAACCAACAAACCCTACTGACACTGGGCAAGATTCTGAATAAAATGACACATCAATCTATGAAATCTCTTAGTTTGTTGAGGTTATAGGAGGTCGCAATACAACTGAGACCTCGAGGGTGTTTCCCGTTGGGCCGAACGGCCAAATGGGATTTGTCTCATATCGAATCCATACAAATAATCGAATTATTGTATGGATTCGATCGCCCCAATGGGAAAGAATCTCATTGGAATGATCGGCCCAACGGGAAACACCCGACATTGATTACCCTCCTTTACTACTTGTCAGTATGTCAGCCGGGCAAATAGACAATTTTTCCTTTACTAGTTCCTTACTGTATTTATATTTTTATTAAGATAACACTTTGCATTTATTACCTTTTTGAATGTCTACAATCATAATTTTTTAAACAAATTGTTTTATTTAAAACGTTTTTAAATTGAAACATTGTACAGTAATATAAAGAATCCGTGCACATTTATATATAGTTATTATTTACAATCATTTAAAATTATAATTATTTATAAATCTCTTATTTACAAAACATGTTACAAGTGTATAGATAATTCTATAAATATGTAAAAAAAAAACATTTGAAACTAAAATCACAATAAAAATGTTAATATAGATCAGTTCAAACCACTACGTTTTTTTTTATTTAAAATAACGTTTTACCCTACTTAGAATATATGATAATGTTTTCTTTTTTTAACTACAATGCTGCTTTTTAGCATAGATCAAAAGGGGTCATCGCTTGATGCAAAGGTTGTTTGTTTTTTTTAAACACAATAACCTATTGTTAGGCTGTAATTTATCTTTCGTTACTTATTTTGAATAAAGCTTTATTTCCACCTAGTGCCACGCCGAATTTAAAAAAAAGAAATTGAGAATAGGGCCAGTTCTATAACTCTGATTAAAAATTCTCTTACAAAACTCTGAGTGCGTGTTTAGACAATATTTTTTTTAATATTTGGAAGACTATTGGTCAGTCCACAAAATGTGGTTGAAAAAATATGAATTTTTACTTTTGTAACATTGGTTGTAGCGTAATACTAAAATTACAAACTATTGCTATTAAATTAATGCAGGAGAAAATTATAGATACAATAAAAAATCGATAAATTTTTGGCCGATGTGAATACTCCAATGCAAAATTAGTTAAATGTAATTTTAATAAACTAGATGGAAAAAATGGTAATTTTGCTCCTAACTTTCGTTAATTTTTACTTCGTCAAAATTGGCTGTGTGGTATTTTTTGTTCAATAATACATAGATATTCTTATTACAACGTTGATTTTGAACTTCGCATTACCTCGTCAAAATTATTGCAAATCGTCTAGCACATTTTTATACTCAAGGCCGAGCTTGAGCTCGCAAAAATAGACGAATCATCTTTATAAATAGTCAGGGATAAATTTATATTTCAACAAGTTTCATAGAATCACATAACGTCACTGACTTAACTTTTGTATTTTTAAGTTCAAAGACTCTCTTCCTAAATAGTAAACTTTGTTTGATTATATCTATAAATCAACTAATACCTACTTAAAAGGACAAAGAAAGACCCCAAGCTATAAGCACTATTGAGGCGACAATTATCGATTCTAGGCAGGACCTATTTTCTGTTGGGTGCCCTGGGCGGAGACCAAGCGAGCGCTACCCTCATGCCTCACGCCGTTTATTATGGGTACATTTTCTAGCATAAGGTGGCAAATGAGCCAACAATGTAGTATCGCTAAAATAGTGAGGGTGCAGCTGCACATCGACATAAGCAATAAAATATTGCAGCATTGCATTTACCTTTGGACAGGGGAGAGGAAGATGAGAAAAAATATATTTCTATTTATCCAAACTACATCCCTGCTAAATGCATTTTCTCTGCAGCAGCTGAAAGACAGCCGAGCGTTGCTGGTAGTTTTTTTCCTACTAAAAGGCGAAAAGTTATCTATTTATAATCATAACAAGGCCAACATTGTTATTAAATACTTGAATGTCCGATAACGATAAAACTCATGTGAAGCTTGTGTAATATACCATAATCAGTAATCGTTATCCAAAGTGGCCATCTCTTTATTAAGTGATTTGACATTAGCTGTGTATTATTTGTAGTTCTGTCTTCGAACGTGGTGGATCTGTGGCTAGCAACGACATTCATAAAATAATTAAAAGGTATTTTTGTTTTATTTTAGGCATATATAATAATGTCATAGCACATAAATGGTTATTGTTATTTTAAGTAACAAAATTGTAAGTAAAGTACAGTAATTTTGAGAATAAATCAACGAATTGGTGTATCATTTATATGTATGACTGTAAAATTCATCTTTTAAAAACTCAAGACGAGCCATATAAAGTAGAGATAAATATTATTTATTAAATATTAAGGCAAAGAGGCTAAATGCTATAATATTGAACACAAACGCAACACGGTGCATCGTCCTTAACCTCGTTGCAGGTCGTTATGGGTTAAATTCTTTCCGTCAAAGAATAGGCGGCCACCGGCCACTCTGCTTTACTTACCATAGACAAAATAGTTACAAATCGATAATTCGTGTTAAATTCTGGTTTTGTATTCGCTACAAAAATATATATTCAAAGGGAGTTATGGGTATGTTTTTATCATTGCATATGTGCGTATCAGAATAAAATATTTGTATAAACCGCAAAATGTAGGTAGTTTACAATAAGTATAGTGTTTTATTGGTGTCTCCACTGTCGTTAAACCTATATAGCAACAGTAAACTATCTTTCTCATTCTATTTCAAGCAGAGATAATGTATCGTTACAGGTGTCACGACAGTTGAAATTCATGACAACTAAACATACAAATGTGAATAAAAATCTTATTTTAAAAATATTACCACATTATATATGTATTTAGTATATTAAGAAAACTAAATTATCTCCAACAGATGACTCTTCGCTGGGGTATCGTTACAGCAGGCAAAATCTGCCATGACTTCGTCAACGCGTTTAATTCGTACCCCAACAAGGGGGACCAGGTCATAGTCGCAGTGGCCGCTCGCGACAAGACCAAAGCGACAGCATTCGCCAAGACTCACAGCATCGCTAAAGTGTCCGATAGCTACCAGTCTATGGCTGCCAGCAAAGACATCGGTGATTTTGATATACTTACACGCACACACATGCTACACACATACTTTCACTTAATTTCTTCGTCGATATCTACATCACGAAGTTTTCCTTCAGTGTATATAAGAACGACGTTAAAATCTACATATTCAGATATATAAGAGACTAGCTTTCGCCCGCGACTCCATCCGCGTGGAATTAAGAAAGGGAAAAGTAAGTACCCTATGTGTTCTTCCAAACTATCCTTTACGTCTATGCCAAATTTCATCGAGATCCGTTCAGCCGTTTAGGCTACAAGCTCTAACAAACATCTATCCATCCATCCATCTAAACATTCGCATTTATAATATGAGTGATATATAAGAGACAATAACACAGCCAAGACATTATTGCTCAGAATGTTAGCATCTCTTGTTATCTTACAAATTATTAATTGTTTCAGACGTTGTGTACATCGGTGCTTTGAATCCCGACCACTATGAGCTCGCTAAACTGTACCTTGAAAACGGCAAACACGTCCTGTGTGAAAAACCTCTATGCCTTAATTACAAACAGACTGCGAGTCTGATTAGGTTCGCGAAAAAGCAGAACTTATTTTTGATGGAAGCAGTCTGGTCTAGATTCTCACCAGCGTACATTGCGTTGGAAAAGGAAATAAACGCCGGAAAATTGGGAGACATTCAATACGTCGAAGTCAATTTCGGTGTCCCGATCGCTGCGGTCGACAGACTTCGGTAAGGAAAGGATATCCACTTTAATAACATCATTAACAAGATACATTACTGTATTTTTATTTTATTCGGAATAACTAACAGCCACATAATATGTATTTACATCCATAACATATACAGCAAACACAGTGTGATTACCTTGCCACAGTGCCAGATTAAGCCATCGCGGGGCCTGTAGCAAATTCTGTCCAGGGCCCCAAGTTTGCTTTAGGTCCTCAAATTAAGGGTATTAAATAAAACTCTTTATTTTTACTGTCAGATAGGCGTTGGAGCGCGGGGCCCGTAGCATTTGCTACTCTTGCTATATGGCTAATCCGGCACTGCGTAGCCAACATCGTTAAGTAATAGTAAAAGTAACAAAAGAATTGAGTTAAGAATATATGAAACATAACAATACAACTTATGAAAGAATCATGCAATATATCTAAAAAAACATATACTATTCGCAGATATTATTTCAAGAAAATGTAAAACCAAATGTTGTAGAGTGTATTAAAAAATATTCATATTGCAATTGTCCAAGTAATTTCGAATCTTTAGGTTAAAAGGTTTAGGAGGTAGTGCGGTGCTGGACATTGGCGTATACACGCTGCAGTTCGCTCAATACATTTTCAAAGAAGAACCCATCAAGGTGACGGCGGTCGGAGATTTGAACGAGGAGGGAGTCGATTTGGTGGATACCGTCATCCTGGACTACAAGGGTGGCAGGAAAGCTGTGCTTATCATCAATACACAGACGCGACTTTGGAACAAGGCAACTGTGTACGGAAATAAAGGAAGAGCGACGGTAATTGATTTTTTACCTTCATTACAATTAGCTAGACTAAACACCAAATGGAAAAATCTTAGTCACAGTGCATCTATTATTATTAATAATATATCTAATATTACTACACTTCGGAAAGCGTTATCGCTGGGAGAAGAAGTGGCGAAACTCCAGCAACGCTTCTATCATTAACAGGAGAAAACCTGCCTGCTATGAGGCCGTATCGCGGGAATGATTGCCGTAGTCGATAGCTACGGCGTGTTGTCTGTCTGCGTAGTTGTTTAATCCTAGCCTGAGCGATTGTTATTGCATCGTCTTGGAAGTAAAGAACGTGTCTAGGTCTACGATGATCACGTCGAAATTTACCGAGCGCGATTGGGTTGTAGGTGGCGGCACCTACAACTAACGAATTAGGATGACCGACGGCAGAGTCAAAATAACGACGCGACGCCAGCTTCAGGTGTTGGGCTATGGTGGGTAAGTCCAAGTCTATGTGAAGATCACTATTGCGCATGTACCACGGGGCCCCGTGGCTCTGCGCATGAATCTATTTTGAATCACCTGAAGTCGGTGTATTTGTTTGGTCTTCCCAGGGTATTGGGCTGTCCAAAAGCTTAACTGATGTGAGACGAGGTTCTTTGTTGCGTGAAAAGTAGAGAGCCGCGCTTTTGGTAGGATTGATTTCGATCCTCCATTTCCTAAACCAGGCACCAAAGGTGTTTGCTGCAGTCTGTAGACGTCGGCATAAGGCATCAGGCTTACGGCCTGATGTAAAAATGCAGGTGTCATAGGCAAATAACGCTAGTTCCACACGACGTACGCGCGGAATATCGTTGGTATATAGTGTAAATAGGACTGGCCCTAACACTGACCCTTGGGGCACCCCGGCTCGAACGGGATGTGATCTAGAGCAAACTCCCTCGACGCGGTAGCGAAACGTGCGACTACTTAAGAAGTCTCGTATTATGCATACGAGACGATATAGCTTGTATATGAGTCCGTTGTGCCATACTTTATCGAACGGTATTCATCTCGATCAGATAAATTTTCCAGGTACGTATCCGCATATAGGCTTTATGTACAAATGTGTTTTTTTTGTTACTAGTGATTTGTACGGACGTTATTGGTCTACAATTATGTAACATCAATACGAAAGGTGTTTACTAAAATATAGGGGTCATCGGTTAACTTTAGGCTTAAGAACGGCAATATTATGTAATGGTTATGTAATTATTATTTAATAATTTTATTTATAGCATTCAGTTGATAAATATTTTCGCAAACAATGCTGTGAATTTATCTTAATGCGGTGGCGAGATCAAATGGCACGCAAGCACGCAATTCAGGTTTATTTATTAGATGCATATTATAGGTGCATATGAATTTAAACAAGTTTGCCAAGTACTTATCTTTAGCATGAATATGAGGCTTGTCTTATTCGTATCCTATCTCTATTAACGAAAATATCATGAATCGAAAAATCGTTTAACTTACAGATAGAAGACCCCTTCCATTTCCCCGAAACATTAATCCACGTGGATGGCACAGCTGAAAAGATTCCCCTGCATAGTTCCAGCATCCCGTACAACTTCGAGAATAGTGCCGGTTTAGTTTTCGAAGCTATAGAAGTTGCGAGATGTATAAAACAAGGTAAAACCACAAAATCACACCAAATCATATTCCACAGCAATAAAGTTAATAATTCCAATCAACTCAAACTTGTAATTTAGATGAATAGATTTTTAAAGTAACATTGTCAATATCCAACGACCTCTGACTATAATTGGCTGATGTAAGTTCAATTCAATTAAAATGAGAACTTATAATAAACATAACTAAATTATTGTACTTTTATTAAGAAGACATGTACCATCAATTTAAACACTGAAATACAAAATAAATCCATAGACGGTAAATAACATTGTCAGATTCTGTTGAAGTCAAATGTATACTACCTTGAAATTTTTCTTATAATAGAACTTTAAATTTAATTTCTAGGTCTAAAGGAATCGCCTAGAATGTCACACCAAGAGAGTCTTTTGCTGGCTAAATTGGAAGACGAGATTCGTAAACAGGTCGGCGTACACTTCGATGTCGACGACAAAGAGTATCCTTGAGTTAATCAGATTTTTTATGATGCAAATAAACGATATTGGACATGTTAGTATTAAGAAAGCAATAAACCTTTGTTTCATTTACTGTTTTTAAGTGGTCTAAAAGTTTAAATATTATAAAATATTGCTCTCATTTAATGATAGTAATAAATTGACAATTAACAATACTAATGAAGTCTATTAATTTATCAGTAGACAATTGAGATGTAAGATTGGATTTAATTAGGTCTTTGTTGGAGGTCCGTGACAGTTGGCTTATAGACCTTAATTACTGAAATTATCTTCAATTATAATAGATATCTACATTAGATGGTTCAAAATACTTTTATTACTGTTTATCAATTTCAATTTCAATCATCACTTAACATACTTAGTATAAAAGGACATTTATAAAAATAATTATTTATTTACACATTAATAAATTTAAAATTATTGTACGTAAAAAATGTAAAATTTAGGATATTTTTGAATAAACAAGAATTATTTTAGGATACATCCCAAGACAGGATAGTCACTCTATAAGAGTTAAAAATTGAAAATTATTACCACAAATGATATTAATACTTACTGTAGTTCATCATCATCAACTTGCCCTTATCCCTTATGGAGGGTCGGCACAGTATGTGCTGCTCTTCCATACATCTCTATCAGCCGACATATCTGAATCCACTCCTTTCTTAAGTATATCCTCTTTCACACAATCCATCCATACCTTCTTCGGTCTTCCTCTTCCTTTGTAGCCATCCACATTCATTCTTAACCATTTCTGGTTTATGTCCCCATCGTCTCGTCGCATAACATGTAGTTATTATTCTTTAATCGGCTAAGTCATATTGTCTAAAATACCTTGATACCAAACATATGAAAATATTTAATGGTGCTACAGCTTCTTTTGAATTTTCTTGTTCTGGGTTTATGTGAGTCCTGGAATAAAAAAAAGAAACACTATCACATTGTTGAACACTTGTAGTGATCATCTCGATAGTTTAAAACACAGTAAGAACTTAGACAATAAACAATATATCTATTGGTAATGACATATGGTACCTCATCATCTCCCCTGCCTTATCCTACTCCAGTAGGGTCAGCGCACCGGGTTTTCGTCCTCCAAATAACTCTATCATCCGTCATCTCAGTCATCACTCCCTTTTTGATCATGTCACCTTTCACGCAATTCATCCATCTCTTTCTAGGTCTACCACTACCGGTGTACCCCTCCACATTCATAATGTCCTTCTTGTTACATGCGATTCATCCTTTCTCATAACATGCCCATACCACGCTAACCTTTTACTCCTTATTTTCTCAACCATATGAGACAATGACATATGGTACCTCTAGAATAGTTATACCCACTATAATCATGTAATTATTAAAAACAACAAAAAGTAGTACCTTATTTCTGCACATTTCCTAGCTAAATTTCTTAATATGCTTGTAGTGTCAGATAAAAGTGGTTGCCTTGTGCAAGCAAGAAATGCATAAATCCATTGACCTAGAAAAAAAAAACTCTTACTAATAATATAAATGTGAAAGTTTAGATGGATGGATGTTAGTTAGAAGGTATCTCTGAATCAGCACAAAGAATCTTGATGAAATTTAGCATAGATGTAGAACACAGTGTGGAAGAACACATAGGCTACTTACAACACTGTTTTTTTGATTCCACAATGATGGAATCTCGTGCGGAAACTAGTCTCCACATAAATAAGATTTTGAAGAATGAGAGAATAAAGATCAATAATTATACCTGTTTTATAATCAATAGTTTCTCCTGGTGGCACATCTTCAATTATATCTATTAATATTTCTAAGGCCCGGTCTAATAATGTGTACGGCAGACCAAGAATACAGGATAAAGTTGGTTCGTTCATTTTAAAAAATCTTTTCCAGCCTAATAGATTATCTTGTTCAATTTCTATTTTCCTTATGCTACTTGACCATTGAGATTGTTTTGATATTATACGAGATATGTACATTCGAACTTCTGAAAAATCTGCAACTTGAATGTTTTGCCATTCTATTGTTGGTTTAAAAATATCCGGAACATACGCTCGTGGAAGCTGTAAATTAAATACGTGAGGCTTTTTAAATCTAATTTAAAAGGAATAACACAATATAATATGTGTTACAATTGTTACAATTTGTCTATTTACCTCCGATATAAAACAGGACTGATTCTTTGCAAATTTCGAAATATCTTGTTGACATTTGGTCACTTGTGAATAATTTTCACGTTCTTTCATAACTTTTAATAGATATTCCTCGCCTGTTGTAGGAATGTCTTTAAACTCGACATCTGGATTAATATACAAACAGGGGGACATTAGTGCATCTGCATGCTCATTTTCTGGGACCTTCGCTTTTAAGATAACCTTTTTTTTCGGCATGCTGAATAATGTTAGATAAATTTAACACTATTGTTGTAAAACATAAAATTATAATGGCTTAAATGTTGAAACTAAAACATTATAAAGTTTTTATTTGTCCTTTAACTGCCAAAGAACATATAAGCAAAGAGCATATAAGTAAGAGTCGGGACTTAGAACAAAGAATGAATTCGGTCTGACACCTGCCAAACTCACTTCTCGTGGCAAAAAGTTACCAGGATAAAAATATTTAATTTCAATTTTTCCGACACAATGAAAAAACATGTGCACCAACCTAACAAAAATCATTAGTGAAGGGCTCTTATAATCGATACCTCGATATCGATATCGATTAAATGTGGGGTGATTGGGTGGCCCTTCTTAATACAATCTCATATTTCAAATAACTTTGCATTTAGGCTCAATGTAAAATTATTCGTAATGTAATTTTTCATTTACTGACATTGAACCTAAATTACCCAAAGGGAAGCAAATAAATAAAATAATCACCAAAATTAAATTTATTTGTTTTATTTACAAGGCATCGCCAAGTAATATTTTAAGTATAATGAAAACAAAAAGAAATTTTTGTGAAATAATAATTGTCTAGGGTAACTGTCAAATAATAATTTTGTATACCTGGCTTCATTCCTAATAGACACATTAGAATTTACGATAAAACCTTTTCCTTCCTTCAAAAATTTTCAGGTAACAATTTCTATCCATCCACCCAGATTCCGGTATTTTACATTTTTTCCTTTTAATTATACGTTGACATGTATTTGTATTCAAAATTTCAAGTTTGTGGGACTGCTAAAAGTGCCTTAGAATTATGTTTACACGTGCGTTTCTGTAAAATGTGAAGGATTCAATTAACGGTATATACATACATGTCTCATTTTTTTTTAAAGAGATTGTAATTCGTTTTTGAAAATGTGAGGGATATTAATGTTTTATACAAGCATATCGACAGTGGAAACTCCCCATTACATTGAGAAACAAAAAATATCGATAATGAAATTACAATGACAACTGTAAACTAGATACATCACTAGCACAAAATAAATTTTTCAAATTTAACTTTATACAACTAATTAAAACTACCATGATAGCTTTACATTTACGTTTTTTAATAATTAAATTATTAATAAATGATTACCGGTTCTCATCCAATGGGAATTGCGCCGTAAAATCTCTTTTTTGTCCTATTTTATTAAAGGACCGTACACTACAAATTTCACATTTTATAAATCGTTTCATGATCGACATTGTATATGAAATTTATAAAACTTAACAGTTAAACGAACTATTCACAAATTCATCTAAAAATTATACATAATTAGTATTATATAATTAGTTTGTCCGTAAGATAGATTTTGACGGACTTTGACAAGACCTTCAACTGAAATGACACTTGTGGTAGAAAAGGAACTCTTGACGATAGAGTGAGAAAGCATGCATTGCAAACTTAACAAAATTTAATGTCATGACATTAAATTTTGTTAAGTTTGCCATCAAAAAGTCCGTTAAGCCATACAAAATATTTTTTGTTCGAAGTTTCGCTAGCCTGATATGCTCTTTGCAATTATCATCTTATTTGAACAAGGTACGAGACGTTAATTATAATTTATATAAATAATTAAAAATGATAGATTTTAAAATTAAATAGACGATTCAGTTTCTCGATTTCAGTACACACGTGATGTCTACATCCAGTAACATTTCTCAGTCTGCGTATTCTGCTTCAGAACCTGAAACTCCACAAGTACGGTAATGTTATACTAAAATACAATCTTCAATTCAACTGTGTTAATTAACATAAGTATTATATTGTAGGGTACACCTCAAAATAGAAAACAAAAATTTGATGAAACTTTAGAACATGGAGACTTAGGCCAAAGCATTGAACAGTCTTTAAAATGTGCACAAAACGAAATGCACCAAAAGCGAATTCAAACCATTAGAAAAGAACTTGACTATTTAAAATCTACAGAGTGGAAATTTGAGTATGACAAAGGTTTTGCTCAGTAATTGTAATAAATAATAATTTCACTATGACATCATTATTTGCTTCTTGGTATAATTACCTTTTCAAAAAAGAATGTGAGGAAGACAATGATGAATACAAAGAGAACTACCTGGCAGAACAGCTCATTGATTTAGAATATGTAAGCGAGCAGGAAGCAAAACAAAATGATAAAGTTGATAATGTTGATATACCCAACAATACAACTTGTTTCGAAAGAACAGGTATCGGAATTTATTTGGTTTATTAGCATAGGTGTCGCCAGCTGATAATCTACGCTAGATCAAGGGATAGGGCAGCTATCATTAATGCAGTCTTATTTGAAGTAATTTTTCTTATGCTTATCCACTGCTGATGCTCATGATTAGCTTATAAAATACAGATTTTACTATGAACACTTATTTTGATATTTACCTATAAATTAAGTTACCTTTATTTCTGTATATCATTAAGATATTGTAACAAAAATAAAGCAGTTATTTGGTATGGTGATCTGCTATTCTTCAGAGATGCAAAATAATACAAGCTATTTTCAGATTTTACAGTAAAATCATAAATTTTTCAGGTGTGATAACTTCCAAGAATGAAAATTATGTTTTGATAGATGGGATGTTGTATTTTGATACATCAAACTCCAGATGCTACTGTAATGTCAATGACCAAGTTAGGTACTTGGCGCACAAAGATGCAAATGATTCAATAATAGTTGTACGAATATTAGAAAACAAAGGATTGTTTTGGGGTGAAGAAGGTGACCGGGAGGAGATTAGTTTTCAAGTGACCGAACATATCTTGGTTGGGGAAGTTGCTAGGAGAGAGAATCGGAATGTTTATCTTAAAGAGAGTGATGTTAAATTTAATCTGGATGATGTCAAAGGCACATTTGTACCAATTAATGGAGATTGGTTGGAACTAACATGTAGTATCCAAATTGATGATAGCAAGCCATTTGATATAACTATGAAACAGGTATGCATATTTGTGTTTTTTAAGGTTTTGTAGAAGCATTACTTTAATATATTAGGTGTTATGTTGTTGAAGAATTAAGTTCCTATTGGGCCCATTGATTGGTCAGCAGCATTCAAAATATTATACCTACAGTTGTATCTGTTATTAAGTAATATCTTTTTCAGGTTCTATCAGTGATATCCTTCAAACCTCTAAGGACTAAGTTAACAAGTGCATATATTACTGAATGGAGTGGAACATATGGCACTTGTGATAGATTGATATATTTTGACAAAAATTGTTTGTTAAATGGATATCAACCTGAAATAAACTCAAAGGTATTTTATTTATTTTGCTTAACATATAATTAATCTTTTTTTAATGTTAATAATTTCATCTTAAAATTAGTGTTCTAATTTTGTCGTTTGTTGGTATAAATATACCTAAAAATAGATATACTGTTTTTAGGCATTACAGCTTGCGATATTCAAAAAATGTTTTTAATGTATGTCTTTTTGTTTTAATTTAAGGTAATGGTGGAAGCCATAGAGAGTAATCAAAACCTCTGTACATGGAGGGCCATTAAATTATTAGTACTAGAAGATGACTGTAAACAAGATGCCAAAGAATGTTCTGATGATAATGTTGTAACTTTGCAGTTTGAAAAAGAGAAAAGGCTTGATGTTACATATCCTTTGGAATTTCAGAATTTAAATTTTAATAAAGTATCCAAAATACCAGTTATTGTAACTAATAATAGTGATGAAATATATACGTTGAATAAATGGATTATTCTTACTAAAAAAAGGGATTCACAAATTAAAGTGGAGCCATTTTTAACTTCTCCGACTAAAATTTATCCACAAAAATCCATACAATTCATGGTAATGTGCAAGCCGAAATTTCTTGGAAGAACGAAAGAATGTTTGATAATGTTATTCAGGGGTTTTCAAATAAAACGATTCATTGAGATTAGTGTTGTGGAGGAAAAAGAGTTTTTCAACACAAATGTAAATACTGTTATGAAGAAAAATAGTGAATATGAAAACATGAGAAATATAAGGAAGGATACTAGAAGCATAATACCAGGCGAAAAAACAGTTAAACCACCTGCTTTTGTATCAGTCAAACTTGGATCATTTGCTATACCAGAAAAAATATGGGATGTTGTGTTAGGTGATTCGGAGCAAACGATCCATAGTCATGAATATAGTAAAATTCTAGAACGATTAGAATTATATCTACCTTGTTTATCAAAGCAGTTGGATGGACAGAATTATATGGACAGATGGCACACTTTGATGTTCATGGAAGAAATCCAGTTAAACCTTAACATGAGATCCTATGATATACCAAAAGTGTTCCTAATAAGGTGTCAAGAATATCTTTGTGTGGAAATAAAAGGACTTACAGAGAAAAGACCCTCTTTGGTTATTGGTGATAGAGTTGTAGTAAAAGATATGTGGCAAAATAATAATCCTTCGTATGAAGGTTTTATTCATGCAATTAAAGGTGACTTAGTTCTGATGAAGTTTCATCTGCAATTCCATGAGAATTATAACGGCAGTGATGTGTCGATTGAGTTTCACTTCTCTAGAACAATATTTAGGCGTGCGCATCAATGTATCAACTACGCTATCTCGAACTTAGGTCTCGATGTTTTATTTCCATCACAGATTAAAACAAAGAAACCTCAAGTATCTAATGAAACAGTTAATACAATAAAGTGGTTTAATAAAGATTTAAATGAATGTCAGAAACATGCAGTGACAAATGTTTTATTAGGAGAATGTCGGCCAATGCCATATTGTATTTTTGGACCACCGGGAACAGGTAAAACAATAACAGTCGTTGAAACAATTTTACAAATACTGAGTAACATTCCGGAAAGTCGAATTCTTGTGGCAACGCCATCCAACAGTGCGGCAAATTTAATAGCACAACGGTTTATTCAATATAGGGACAGTTTTAAAGGCTCTCTTATAAGATTGATTGCCCACAGTTTGTTGGATTCTGACAACATACCAGATGATCTTAAGCCATTTTGTGCAACTCTGGACATTTCTAGAGAAGAAACAATCAAATCGAAACATTTAGTAAAGAATGGGATGAACTTAAATTGCCAGAAAGGGTTCATTGGCCGACACCGCATTACGATTGGAACATGCTTTTGTTTAGGTTCCTTAGCACAAATAGGATTGCCTAAAGGACATTTCACGCATATTATCGTGGATGAGGCCGCACAAGCTACTGAACCAGAAGTATTGCTTCCATTGACTTTCATTGACAAAGAAAGTGGACAAATAATACTTGCTGGAGATCCAATGCAGTTAGGACCTGTAGTATTATCAAAATATTGTCAAGAATATGGATTGGATGAATCATTCATGTCTAGAATATTGGAGTGTTATCCATATCAAAAGGATTATATTTCATTTAAAAATGGATATGATAATCGTCTTGTCACAAAATTGATTGATAATTATCGCTCTGTAGAGGAGGTTATATCTTTGCCAAGTGAAATGTTTTATGATTCATCTTTAGTTGGTAAAATGGACGGAACTCAACAATGGGTATTGCAAGCTATTAATGCTACCTGTTCAATATTTGGCGGAGATGCTGTCAAAGCCGGTGGTATATATGTACATGGAATTAGAGGTCAAAATCAGAGAGCAGATGATAGCCCTTCATGGTACAATCCTCAAGAGGCTTCTATGGTAGCATTAACTACTTGCAAATTGTTAAAGAAAGGTGTATCAACCGACGACATTGGTATTATAACGCCATATATAGCACAGGTAAGATTTTTTTTAAATTGTTTCTTTAAAGATAATCAAATAAAGATCTTTTAGATCAATATAGAAATCTGTAAATGTGAAGTTTATATTGATATGTTATCTTTTATTGCAGATTAAATATTTAAGGCTATTCTTTGATTCAATGGGTGTGGTCCAACCTAAAATAGGAACTGTTGAGGAGTTCCAGGGTCAAGAGCGCCCTATTATACTTATATCAACAGTTAGATCTTCAGACACGTTGGTAGAAACAGATCAGAAACATTCCTTGGGATTCGTGAAAAATCCAAAAAGACTGAATGTTGCTTTAACCAGAGCTCAAGTGTCGGTTATTTTGTTTTGTAATCCTCACCTACTCTGCTTGGACTCTTTGTGGAAGAGAGTAATCGTAGCAGCAATTAATGAAGACAAATACATGGGATGTGATGTTCCTGATAACGTTTTGAATAAGACATAAAAGAAATATAGTTAAGTGTAGTAAATGTTTATAGTTTATTTAAACCCCCTGCTGTTAACTCTTACGAAAGATAAGCTATCTTTCATCGTAGTAAACCGTACAACCGGTAGTTTCTATTACTGTTTGTACGGTTTTGAGTAATAGCGAGAGTTTTTTGCTAACATCAAATTAGTACATAGAGTACTTTGAGAGAAAATGTTTTTGTTTATACCATGCAAAGTTACTTCTTTGTATTAGTAAAGTAAAAATCTTAAGAATTGATACCAATAAAGTATTAACCATTATTTTGTACTTCTTTTTCTACCTTGGTGAAGACTTTTGTTTTTATAGTATTCCTACGAATTTAATTCGATGCTTATGCGTTACTTTTCAAACTAATCAATCCTAAATAGACAAATTATATTTTCTCGAAGCAAGGGATGACATTGGAGTGTTTCCGGAGGCATAGATAATAAAAAATAGTATAATGTCTGTGTACAAAACGGTGATCTGTCAATGATTGTCAAAGTCGACAGTTGTCACAGAAACCATTACGATTACGATAAGGTATAAATAAATAATAAAACGTCATATACTTGTTACGGAGATTACTGATTATTTTTTAAGGTTTAGTTTTCTTTTGTTGTACTTTCCAAATATAATGCTAGTTTATACATAATTTCAAATGATATATTGACAGTTTTTATCACTTACCAAACCTTGGTGTAGCAATCGTTTTCACCTATAATGGAAGTGAATGGTGCAGTTTTGTGCGACAATCTAATCAAATGGTTACAAACGCTTAACCTTACAGCTAAACATGGAAATCCATCAGGTAAGACTTTAAATACATGAAACAAAAACATCAAACTTTAATTTGTATTTGTAGGAATTGTCATCACAGATTAGGTCTATCCTTAAACCCGGATTCCCACCATTTTCTACATTATTAGTTATTGAAATTGTTTCAATTATGTTCCCCATACTTGAAAATTTTGTCAATAATAGCATCTTTAATATATATATATATATATATATATATTGTTGCATTCCATTATACCATATGTTTGAAATAAACATTAGTATTATTTGACTCAGATCTATCAGATGGTGTGGCCATTGCTGAAGCTCTTACACAAATTGCGCCTGAATATTTCACACCTGCATGGATTTCCAAAATCAAAACAGATGTTGGACATAATTGGAGATTAAAAGTGAGCAATTTGAAAAAAATACTAGAGGGTGTTGTTGGTATGTATTTTAGAGCAAACATATTTAGTAAAAGCACAAGATGTTAATATAAATTTAGATATACATTAATAAAATTATAACAGAGCAAGATCTAGTATGGTAATTACTTTAATTCTGTTGCCAATAAACCAGTTCTTGTAATAATTCATATTTAAAGAATAACAGATGAACAATTGTTATTATTAATAAGAAATTACCAGACTTCCATAAATCATTTGAATTTCCATTTAATATTATGTTACATTAAAAATTATTAAAAAGTATCTGATTTACAAATCTGTTATATCTGTTGAAAACCAACAGTAATTAATGAATCACTTTTGAATCTCAAATCAAATACTAGTACAAAGTATACCTTATATGAAAATGAATAAAATATTTCATGAAACAGTTTTACTAAAGCTATCAGGGAAAAATATTTTACATTGGTTTTGTATAATTTCCTTGTGCTATTTCATAACCAAACAAGCATTCAATTTCTACCTTAAGTCATTATAAACAAACATCAATTAAAAAGTAATTTATTAAAAAAGAATTGTATTGATTTATTGACCAACTTCCCAAAAGAAGGAGGTGCTCAATTCGTCTATATATATGTTTTTTTTTTACATTACAGATTATCATCAGGATATACTAAATTTGAGTCTACAAGAGTTTACAAGACCTGATGTAGTAAATATAGCTGAGAATGCTGACCCTTCAGATCTGGGCAGACTCCTGCAGCTGGTTCTCAGTATGTTGCATTACTTGATTTGATGTTTAATTTAATTTTTTTACAAATTGAAGTAGAGTCTAATTTTTAGTATCATCAAGTAAATAAGTGGTTATACCTTATTATACCCATCTTTCTATAATTCACTTCAGTCTTGATGTTTGTGTTTAACCTCGAAATAATTTTGTAATCCAAATTGAATGATTATATGAACACATTATCCGCATGGTATTAAAAAAAACTTATTAAACAAACAATGTGAAGTGAATGGATGAATGTGATATTTAACACAGTTTAAGTAAATGTAGAGAAATTAAGATATTTTTATTAATAAAACTTCTTTGAACATGAACTATGGTCCAATTTTGATCTATGCTGAATATTTGTTTGTAAATATGTAACTATTTCTCTTAGGCTGTGCTGTTAATTGCATCAAAAAGGAAGAATACATCACTCGTATTATGGGACTTGAACTATCCTGCCAACGATCCATAATGCAAGCAATACAGGTTTGGTTATTTCTACTTTAAACTTGTAACTTTATCTAGTATTAATTTCAGCATTTTGGCTTTTTTAAATAACACTTGCAATTTATATAGGACAGTTTTATCCAGCTACATGGCTATGGCAGGCCCACAGCCTAGCATTTTGACCAATTATTAAACATTGCCTGTTGTTAAAATTAAATTAATTGGGTTTAAAATGGAGTTTAAAATAAGATGAATTTGTCGCTAGGAAAAAAATAAGTATGTACTAAATATAATAGATAAAACTTTAAATTTAATAATGTAATGTAATAAAAAAGACATAATGTTAACATTAAATTAATGATTGTAAATGTAGCAATACAAACATAATGTACTCTCATAAATAATGTTAGCTAACAGTACTTTCGGAGTTCATACTTGGCAGTTGCATCGCGACTTTGTGCGAATTAGTTACGCGTCTTTTACGTCCTTGGTTAGCGAAAAAATTCTAGCGTGATGGCATGCTACATACATCAGTATACATTGGAAGTTCGCGCTTGTTGCACCGATATATCAAGACACAGTATTTGCAACATGCCGATAAACACGACACTATTTTAATATTTTTTTTTAATACTCACAATAGTGCCAAAGCAATTAAAAATTTCGCAAAATAAATATGTGTCGTATGCACGTTCTCGACACGTGTTGCGTTAAATTTGTGTGGTGAAATGTTTGACATGATGCGTTTTGAATCGGCCATTTGTCGGAAAGGAACTGGAGACGTTGACTTTGGGAGGGAACCGCGGCAGCCTGCACCTCGAGCCCGCACCGGACTCGGATGCTGACATGAGAGAGGCTCTTGCACAACGATGCCATGATCTCGATAATCAGGTATTTAATTTTTAAAATATTCTTTAATCTTTGATTTTTTTATTCTGTGCCCAGCTGGAAAACTTCTATAAGTACCTACCTAATCATCTCCAATATCATTATTGCTGATGATTGCAAAGACTATTTATATAGGAACAATTATTTACTAAGCTTGTTTATTATATTAAAGTTTAATCACATTCTTTACGAACTAAATAAACGTTTTTTTGCGCTTTAGATATGTGATAAATTTTGTAAATGAATACATAGATGCTATCAGAGACGATCCGTCGGATAAAGCACGACGATGGGTGAAAGTAGTTACTTATGCGACAGCGTGTTTACAGTTTATTAAACTCTAACAATGGCAAGTGATCTTCTAATTGCAACTACAACTATGTCAGCATTTAACTATAGTACTGATTACCTAGAGAGGGATACTATACGGTCCTTACGATGACAAAGTTTGTAATCAGCAACCTTACTTTTAGCTCAATTAGTTAATTTTATACTGGAGTATAAGTAAAACTTAGATTTTGGGAGCCGGCTTCCGGTCACGATAGTTTAATTGTTTATACCTCTTGTCCTATATGTCAAGGATCCGAATATATACGAATTTAGCATTAAATTACCGTTTAAGTTATCAATTAGATTGTTGTGTTTAGCGAAGATAGCAAAAGAATTGCGCAGATATTACAAACAGTTAATTTCGTTACATTATTGCGAAAGGTTTTGTGCGGTTTACGTTTGCAATTGTTAAAGTGCGCCGACTCTGCATTCCAAGACTGAAGGTCGATTTAAAAATCTGTTAAAAGCAATCTGTACTAATGATCATTTTAATGCTGCTAAGGTTTGTGTAATACTTATGTTCGTTATTCTACTTTAACGATCGATGTATGTAATAAATACGAAAATACTAAAGTACAAACATCTTTCAGAATAAGTTGCATTCTCTAAATATGAGTGTCGATTGTTATTTGTTGAAAATGTACTGCTATAGGTATAAAGAAACTTCATTATGTTGATGGTTTGGATCATTGAACTAATCTCTGCGATACGGGGGAAGGCGCAGTTGACCTTGAGCCGCCGCAAACATATGTTTCCTAACAAGCACAATAGAAATCATCCTTCAAATCCAAAGAGATTCAATAAATATATAGAGGAAGTTGACACTTGAAACATTTTTCACATTATCTAACTAGCGCTACCTAGTATTCGATAGTCAAAAACACAAATAAACAAAATCTGACATTGAGATATTACCGTACAAAGAAGTTACCGGTGAAAAAATGTTGTTCCCCATGTCTAGTCTATATAAAATGTCTGTTCAAATCCCATATGGTACATCAAAATCTGACAATTTGTCAGTGAGACAATAAATATTGTCATCTTAGGTGAAAATCCTTCAAGAGGAGAAGATGACGTTGCTAAGCGAGGTGAGCCGGTTGACGGCGGCGCAGCCGGGGGCGGCGGGCGGCGGGGAGCGCGAGCTGGACGAGGCGGGCGCGTCGCTGGGCCCCGCGCACGCCGGCACGCTGCGCTACAGCCACATGCGGGCGCAGCTCGACGCGCTCAAGGACGAGCTGGACAAGCTCGAGCTGCAGCGAGACGATCAACGCGCGCGCGCTGACGGCCTCGAGCGAGACCTCGCTATGGTCAAACTGAGGAATGAAGAACTACAGGTTTGTAAAATAGGTCACTAAGTGAGCTCCTCAGTATAGAGTTTTAGACTAAACTAGCTTTCGCCCGCGACTACGTCCGCGAGGAATTGAAAAAAAGCAAAAGAAAGTACCCTATGTGTTCTTCCAGAATATCCTGTACATCTATACCAAATTTCATATAAATCCATTCAGTCGTTTAGGCTACAAACTCTAACAAATATCCATCCATCCATTTGTATTTTCGTATGTATTGAAATAACTCAAAAACTGCTAGGCCGATTTCAAAAATTCTTTCACCATTATAAAACTACGTTATCGTTTTTAGTGAGTAACATGGCTATTTTATTACTAATTTTTAAATCCATGTGGACGAAGCCGCGAGTAATCTACAATGAAGAAAGTTATTTATTTACTATACAGCAAGTGACATGGATTGAACGACGAAAATAGTTTTTACTAAAGTAAAAAGTGCTATATTTTTTTAGCTTTTTACAGTTAAAGAAACGTTACATATTAGTATTCAATATAGGAAATTGCGTAAGAAAGTTATAACCGAATGAATTCCTTATTTTTTTTTAGTAACAACTGATATGTTTATTTATTACTTCATTCACTGCTTTCAATCATTCAAATGATTTATTTTCTTTTTATTATGTAATTTAATGAACATACTACGTTAAATATTTTTAATGAATTCATAACAATTATGATTTCACCGTGTAGACTAAACCAGCTTTAATCAGTAGTAAATATCACGACTTAATATTTATTAGACATGTTTATTTTTAACTTTATTACCGTGCAATTCCATTGTCATATACGTCAATATATATCGTTTCAATCTTTCGTCAGTGGAAACCTTTCTTTAAGACCGTGTGATGTTAGATAGCGGCGTCAGAGAACGTAGCTCTGAAGGACGAGGTGGACGCGCTGCGCGAGACGGCGGCGAAGGCGGCCGCGCTCGAGACCGCGGTCGCCTCCTACAAGAAGAGGATGGAGGAACACGTCGATTTGCGAAGACAGGTACGTTAATAATCACGTGAAGTGACAAAAGCAAACGAATTATCAACAGAGATTGAAGTTTTGAAAGTTTACTCCATATTGACTTTTTAAATTCTTTTTTAATAGATGTATTCTTTGTATATTATAAAAAATTCATAAGAATTTAGCAACTAAAATCTAATGTATAATTTGCCCGAGGTTCTTACGGTGAAGGAATACATCGTGATGCCTGCACATATTGTCAAAGAAATTCAAATATCTTCTTTCTTCCCAAAAGCAACCATCAAACCATTTCAACAATACTTGGCTATCCTGGTTGACAAATGCCTAGACACCCTTAACTTAGGGTAGGCTTCGAGCCCTTTAGTGGGAACGTATGCTGGTGATAAATATTTTATAATTTGGTGTATACAGGTGAAACTATTAGAGCGCGCAAACTTAGAGCACGTGCAGCGCGCCATCGAGCACGAGCAGGCGGCCGCGCGCGCCAACGCCGTGCGCGCCCAGCTCGACATATACAAGAAACAGGTCAACTATTGCCCCTTCTTCAAATCTAAATTATTTTCATTTTTAAGTATGTTACTTAGAGTAGAAACTCAGTCTCACTTAGTCTAGAATAGATCACTTTTTAAATTACTAAGTGCGGAAATTACAGATGTACTGGTTTGTCTATGATTTCGTCCATTTGAAATTAAAAAAACAACTTTGTAAGTCTATGTGTTATTCCAGATTATGTTCTATATCTATGCCAAATGTCATGGAGAATTTTTAAACCGTTTTGAAAATATGTAGTATCAAAGCTCAATCCATTCAAATTTTCTCATTGATGTTATAAATAGCAGACATCCGCAAAAAAAACTTAATATGTTCTTCCAAAGATTCGCATTCATAATATTAATTTGTTATTTTTTTCAATTTAGGTAACAGATTTAAACGAGAAGTTAGACGCGGAGATAACGAAAGCAGATAAGCTGGAGATTGAGAACAAGAAGCTAAGCAGCCGCGCGGCGTCGCTGCAGCGCGAGCGGGACGCGCTGCTGCAGGAGCGCGCCACCCTCAGGGAGACGGTGGACGAGCTGCGCTGCTCCACCGCATCCACAGGTAACATGACAGCTTACCAGCTGCCCAGCTTACCACAAAAGTTTTCCTTCGCCGTGAGAACGTCGGGTAAATTATATATCTACCAAAAAAAGCCAAAATGGAATAAACCTTCAAAACTTCATTATTTTGGTATTCACTTGCTTCCCCTATAGGCTCTCACTCTCTCCCTTTCTCTCTCTCTCGTTTCTTCTATAGTTCATTCTATATCTGAATCAATAGTCTAAAATACTTTTCACAGGATCTAATCCTGTTTTCTCCTAACCAGAGTAGAGAAATGATTGTGTGTTGTTCAATTTGCAGGTGCAAGCGAAGGCAACGTATCGAAAGAGATGATGCCGACTGACCTGAAGGAGCGGCTGGTGCGGCTCGAGCACGAGAACAAGCTGCTGCGCCAGAACCAGGGAGCACAAGCGGACCACGCCTCAGTGCAAGTATGTAAATGCTAACAGCCTTACAAATAAACGCGGTATAAAGTTAAACTTAGGACTAAACTGAGTATAAGCAAATATTAGTATAAATTTTGCTTATACTCAGTTTAATATTAGTACAAATTACCGTTAGAAAGGTAATCTATTTGTGAGTAACATAGGGTTTTTTTTTTAATTTCACGCGGCCGAAGTCGCGAGCAACAACTAGTGTATAGTATATAGTAGTATAGTGTTAAGAACAAAATTAGTACCGTGCTGTAGAATTGGCGCAACTCTAGATTATCGGCATAAACGTCACCTCCCTAGCTGACAGCTGTCAATGTCACTAGAAGAATGGATATTGGCGCGCATCTTGAGTCCTGACGAGAAGTGTTGCTCCGACTTTAAAGCTACAGTATCAATTATATAAGTTGTCTAAAAATAGATAGTAACAAAGCTTATCTTAATGTAGTGTCTATATTTGTAAGCAGAGTGCATAGAGGGTGTGTTAATGTTTAGTTTATAATCAGGCGCTGCTGGAGGACTACGCGGCGCGGCTGGAGAAGCAGCGCGGCGTGAACCGCGAGGCGGCGCAGCGCATCATGCAGCTGGAGGCCGCGCTGGAGCAGCCGCACCCCCGCCTCGCCTCCGCCATCGAAGACAACCAGAGGAAATGTTAGCACCGCAACCGAATATCCTCCCATCTATGTTTGCTTAGAAATAATCGTGTTATACTTCCCTTATTTTTAACTATCTTCAGAAACCAGTTTCTCTATTTGATTGGTATTTTTTATGTGTGATTATTCTCCACTCATCTTTCTTGTTTCGAAGAAAAGATGACATACTGCTTTAAGTTTATGAGAGTTACAGCCGAATACTGAAACGAATCTTTAACGCTTTGCTTCGTAAGGGCTTACAATTCGACAGACGTAAAAATTTAATGGAGTTTGTAGTTAGCAGCGTTTTAAATGATGTTACATATTTAATGACCGGTTTCCCAGCTACATTTAACCATTCGTTAATGTTTTTGGTTCCGTATGAAATGCGAACTTGAGTATTCAATTGAAACTTAGTTCAACCTAACACTAATGAATTCCTAGGTAATATAATAACAAAATATAGAAATGAAACCCAGTATAAACGTTTTAGTGTTCGGTCAAGCCTATGTGTTCTTCCAGACTATGCTCTAAACCTATGCCAAATTTCATGGAGACCCGTTCAGCCGTTTAGGCTACAAACGCTAACAAACATCCATCCATCCATCGTAACTTTCGCATTTATAATATTTATATGATTTACATATTGTTTGCAGCGCTGCAGGTGGAGGAGCTGCAGGGTCTGCTGGGCGAGGAGCGGCGGCGCGCGGCCAAGCTGCAGGAGGCGCTGGCGGCGCGTGACGCTGACCTGCTCGCGCTCGAGGACAAGTACAAGAAGTGCGTCGACAAGGCCAAGGAGGTCATCAAGTCTCTTGACCCTAGGACTATCACCACCGGTACGGGTACCATTGTATTAGTATAAGTCTCTATGTTACATCTTAGTTTCAAATTTAATACCGGGGTTTAAATCCCATTGGGGGCACCTACAATCAAAACAATTAGGCTGGTAACATGTTACTGTTGACTGATAATCTTTAAGTTAGAAAACAAAAAGGAGCATATCACGAAAATATAGAAGAACATCTATTTTACTGTTTTTCCCTATTCATTAAAAACACAGTAAAGGGTACACTTATACATTTTGTAATTCAATTTAAAAAATCAGGCTTTTTAAGGGTTAATGTAACATCGTTGTACAGGCCAGCAGTCAATATCGGATATAACGCTGGGCTACTCGCGAGCTAACAACAGCGCCGCCGCCGCGCGCTCCGAATCTACGCCCAACAACAACAACCGGCACGAGTAAGTTTGCAATAATTTTACTAAAAATATTACTAGTAATGATATTTCGAAAGTTTACTTGAATGGATGGATGTTTGATAGAAGGTATATTATGAACGGCTCAACAAATCTCGATAATATTTGGCATAGATAATATAATCCGGAAGAACACATAACTAGTATTTTTTGAAATCCGCGCAAACAGACCAGTGGGCAAAAGCTAGTTAATATGTTTTTGTTATAATTATATTTGAGCAATCTAGTCTATATGAATTATGTGTATTTTTAAGATGGAGTGGTAGTGGGGAGGGCAGCGGTGAGGGCGGGGAGCGCGCCAGCAACGAGCAGCGGCTGCTGGCGTCCGCGTGGTACCAGCTGAGCCTGCGCTGCCACCGCGAGGCGGTCGACCAGCGGTTCGCGCTGCTGGCCAGCGGACACTCCTTCCTCGCGCGCCAGCGCCGCCAGCAGCCGCGCCCGCGCCCCGCCGCCTCCACGCCCGCGCCCTGACCGCCGCACCACGTACTACCGGCACTACGTACGTATGGTCAAATTGACCAACTGTCACATCTTAATTACTAGCCCCGCACACCTCAGTACAGTGACGTAAAACATCACATATGGGCCATTATCTCCAACTTGATATTACCGTATTTCTTTATTGGTAATTCTAATCAGTGCCAATCTCAGAAAAATATCCCCTCTGTAAAAAAATAATGTGCTTTTCGAAATCTACAGAACCACCTTTACGTGTCAGCAGTTTAAAATTATCTAATAAAAAAAATGTTTTAATTAAGTGTTTAATATAATTTAGATTTTCATTTAATGAGTGTTAAGAAATAATGCAGGCTGTAATTGATATCTGTTTACGAGGACATAAACTATGACGTAAAGAATATTTGTTTTCTCTAAAACAGCGTACAACTTTCTTAAGTATTGTATTTTCTTGCAAGATGTAAAAAAATAACTTTTTGTTTCAGTGGTCCCACTGGCAACACAACTCGTCAGCTGTCAGATCTAACAGAACAATGTTGCAAGAATTAAAAATGACAGTATATACTTTTATACCAACAGTATAATTAGTATTTGTTACTGTGAATTCCTACTTCGAAACACATTAATATATCGCTATACTAGTTTCTTTAAACAAAACGAGAACGATGTTTTTTTTAAGTATTTTGACAGTTAAAAAACGTACAGATTATATTGTTAGATCACTTTAATTATAATAATTTATTATAAGATCATGTGATTTATGGTCTATGGTCAATTTTGTGTGATTTAGTACCAGTGATGTATGATAAGAAATATTGTAATTATTGCGTGTGTCAAAGTTTGTATGTGTTTCGTTTTTTATTCTGAGAACAAACGTAAAAATACGCATGTTTTAGTAATTTAATTTAAATGTTTTATTGAAAATTTTTGAATTGCATATAATTTGGTTGTTTTAATATTTGTTTAAAAATCAACTGACATTGGTCCACTGTAATAGCTTATGTTTTTATTTCATGATAAAGAAATTAAAGCTTTTTAAAACAGTGCTAATTAAGCCACAGTACGTGGTTAATTCGAGCACAGTTTTTTTGCATGATATTTTTGACGATAATCTATTCTGGCGGCATTTAGTAAATTGTATAAATATGACAAATGTAAAATTTCTACGTATTTGTGTAGTTTGTATGCTGATAAAAAAGTTAAAAAATATGGTATATTTTTTATAATAAACTGTATTTTTATATACGTAAAAATATAACGATATTCTTTAATGGGCCGTATTGTAAATTCTCTACAACTTTGATGAGGCTGACAGGCGTAAAAATAAACTTTATGCTTGAGTTATTTTTGCCTTTGCCTTATTTTGGTGCATTTATTTGCCTCGAATGAGTTTTATTCTTTCCGGGTAAATTCTTTTGCCTCAAATTAAGTTTATTATGTTGCCTTAATATGGTTCCGTTGGGCTCCCGAGGTTAAGTAATACTTTTATAGTATATATGAAGTTATTTCCGACAGTTTCGTATATCCAAGTTAAAGTTGAAATAAGTATTGGCTGTTTTAATCGCAGTGAATAAAGTTCTGGAGGAGAAAACTTAATGTTAATGTTGAAATGCCTTGAAAATGCCTTTAAAAATATAATAATTATTCTTTTAAAGTTGAAACTAAATACCTTAATATTGATATGCCTATACGAATATATTTCTCTGTATATAAAAAATGTAGATAAATAGATCAAAAGTATTATATTTCAATTTTATTACTATTGGTGACTAAATAAATATTTTTTTTATTATTAGTGCGTTTGATACGTAGTGCTTTTTTTACTTATTTTATTGTTTATGTTTTAATACATTTTGTAGTTTCTCATGAAAGACATTTATTTATTTTATTATTAATATTTTATGTTTATTTATTTCTCATGCTCAAATTAATTTTCGTTTAAATATGGCGAGCTGTACTAAATAGTTTTATTTAGATGTAAGGTAGATTGTAATAAAATAAAAAATAAATGTTTAATTTTAATATAAAATTGTTTGAAAATCGATTTATACAATATCTAATTGGCTAGCGTTTTCTGTAGCTATGGTCCAAAAACGTTAAGAATATTTACTTAAAAAATGATAGTTTTTTGACTAAGCTAAAGTTGTGATAAAAAGCGGATGACGATCGCCTTCATAATAATTCTGTGCTGAGGATTATCTTAAATTATACAAAAACTTTTGAAATGTAACCTTTGTCTATTATTTTGTATGTGTCTCAGCGCCTGATGGTTAAATTGCCAGGTCAATCTCCTTCTTAATTTTGATTTATTGAGATTACAATATAAAACTCTTACTTCCTATCAAGGGACAAAAAATCACAACCTTACTATTTTAGTAGCTAGGTACAGTCAGCTTCATAAATATAAATCAATTTGCAAAACATCGGAAACTAGCATACGCCCTCGGTTTTTAAAAATATGAATCCATGAATTCGTCTGTATGCATCCTACTACCAAATTATGCTGTTGACGAATACGTACATAAATAGCTTTGAAATCAAAAGCCTATACGAATTTCTAAAATTTTTGAATATGAGCAGTATTTGCAGCTGACTGTACATCTCATTAGCAAAAAGACATCATCATCAACTTACCCTTATCCCTTATGGAGGGTCGTCACAGTATGTGTTGCTCTTCCATACATCTCTATCAGCCGTAGCAAACTTAGCAAAAAGACAATAAACCGAAAAAAAAACAACTCGGTGGACAACCCGCAGTACCCAAGTTTCAGTTAGTAATTAAGTATCTCATAAACTGGACATTTTATTTATACTAGTTATTAAATCTGCATTTTCTTCTCCATGTATAAATTAACATCGATCAGATTCTCCCTCGCCCTTGTTCTTAAAAGGTCAATGAGTGCTTTCAATGGAACGAGCTTTTATTTCTTTTTTATTACAACGTTTAGCATTCTCAGCTATTGTTGATGTATTCATTTTAATTCTATCACAAGGAAAAAACCTTGATTAATAATTAAATGGAAATATTACATAGTGAAAATTGATTTTGTTTTTCTTTGTGTTGCAATTTTGTTTTGCCTTACAATGAGTGGATGTAATGTTGATAGTTTTTTATTTAGATGTAAGGTAGATTGTAATAAAATAAAAAAATAAATGTTTAATTTTAATATAAAATTGTTTGAAAATCGATTTATACAATATCTAATTGGCTAGCGTTTTCTGTAGCTATGGTCCAAAAACGTTAAGAATATTTACTTAAAAAATGATAGTTTTTTGACTAAGCTAAAGTTGTGATAAAAAGCGGATGACGATCGCCTTCATAATAATTCTGTGCTGAGGATTATCTTAAATTATACAAAAACTTTTGAAATGTAACCTTTGTCTATTATTTTGTATGTGTCTCAGCGCCTGATGGTTAAATTGCCAGGTCAATCTCCTTCTTAATTTTGATTTATTGAGATTACAATATAAAACTCTTACTTCCCATCAAGGGACAAAAAATCACAACCTATTAGCTACTATTTTAGTAGCTAGGTACAGTCAGCTTCATAAATATAAATCAATTTGCAAAACATCGGAAACTAGTATACGCCCTCGGTTTTTAAGAATATGAATCCATGAATTCGTCTGTATGCATCCTACTACCAAATTATGCTGTTGACGAATACGTACATAAATAGCTTTGAAATCAAAAGTCTATACGAATTTCTAAAATTTTTGAATATGAGCAGTATTTGCAGCTGACTGTATATCTCATGTTAGCAAAAAGACATCATCATCAACTTGCCCTTATCCCTTATGGAGGGTCGGCACAGTATGTGTTGCTCTTCCATACATCTCTATCAGCCGTAGCAAACTTAGCAAAAAGACAATAAACCGAAAAAAAAAACAACTCGGTGGGCAACCCGCAGTACCCAAGTTTCAGTTAGTAATTAAGTACCTCATAAACTGGACATTTTCTTTATACTAGTTATTAAATCTGCATTTTCTTCTCCATGTATAAATTAACATCGATCAGATTCTCCCTCGCCCTTGTTCTTAAAAGGTCAATGAGTGCTTTCAATGGAACGAGCTTTTATTTCTTTTTTATTACAACGTTTAGCATTCTCAGCTATTGTTGATGTATTCATTTTAATTCTATCACGAAAAAAACCTTGATTAAGAATTAAATGGAAATATTACATAGTGAAAATTGATAATTGATTTTGTTTTTCTTTGTGTTGCAATTTTGTTTTGCCTTACAATGAGTGGATGTAATGTTGATAGATTATTTATTAAGAGTTAAAATAAATTTACATTGATTTTTATTTTTGTAGTTTCTCTGACTTTTCCTTGTACATTTATTTTGCTGTGCATTTAGACGCTTGCACGAGCAATAATTGAAATATTCTTTCAATTGTACCAACCCCAAGGGGACCCTCCTCCTGGCAGACAAATATTTGTTATTTCAATACATTTTTATAAATAAAACACTTTTTATTTCGACATAACTTTAATGTTACTGAGATCACAAACAGAAATAATTTACAGACAGCAAAAATAAAACTTTACCACATAATGAAATACGCACTTATAAAAATATAACTTCTCAAACGATGTTAAATAAAAACTCATAGAAATTAAGAAAAAAAGAAGAACACTGGCATCAGTTCATTAGGCATTAATAACTACCCGACGACTAATTTGCAATTGTAAGAAATTATATATTACCATAAGTTATTTTATACGTATCGATCGATCGTAAACAATGAGCTATAATTTCTACAACTTGCTACAAAAAAATGCAAATTAAATCGACTAATAAATCAATTTCACCGATCAAAAGGAAACTTCGAAACGATCATATTAAAAATTAGGCCAAATATATGCTTAAAAATCGAATACATTGTTTAGCAAGTTGTTTACATTTCTCATATAACGTGTTAATTTCTCTAGATACGTCCGCAGTAACAAATCATATTTACCATACATCTTATAACTTAGTTAATCGAAGTCTTCATCTGAATCCGTCTTGAGCACACTGTCCGAGCAGGAGCCCGGCTCGCTGTCGACGGCTCTTTCTCTGTAAAAATAAGTAAAACCATCAAATATAGTGAAAATGGACAAATGTCAAACCACAGTTAGGCAGGTCATAGGAGTTAAGTTGCAGTGACAAAATTAGTTGACAAAGTTATATGCTTCGTTGAAGTCTTTTGTACTCAAATTCGCCAACAACCATTTAAAATCATATTATCTATGATTATTTGTTAATTAATTTTTTTTTAAACGACCTTATCATAGTTTTATTACTAACATAACATAGTATTAGATATCATAAAAGGTTACATAAACATTGCAATTAAGAGAAATCAGTTAATTATTGCGATAAACTTTTATCTCACTGCGCAACTTATTCTATTTTAAAATCTCTCTCAGGTATGAAAATTCAAGATACATTTTACATACCATAGAGTTTATTAATAGAATACTGCAGAAGGGGCAGCGCAGTCGCATTTTGCCGCATAATTGCCCGCAACGATTCATCATAGAATAAGCACAGTGTACGGCGAGCTTAATATTAAAATAGCACGGTCTGACCAATAATTTATATCTGCTGTATTGATTTAGCGTCGCCCGCATTGAAGACATAATCGCACTTGATGCGTCGGAGAGGGTAATGAATCGAAAGGGGGCGATTAAGTCCTTACTCCGTTAAGGCTATTACATAGCTTTCATAGAAACGCAATACCTTGTAATCTATAGATAATTAATTTAAAAATACACACACATAAGAAACCACTTCTATGTATACATTAATAATACCTACAATTATACAAATGTTACTGCAAAATACTTTAGTGTATGTGCGTGAAGTCGAAACGTATTTTTCAGTTGATGTTATAGAATACTCTAAACATATTTGTTTTATTTATTTTAATAAGTATTCAATCAATTAATAAAGAAGTGTTACATAAAATACAAAGTACAAGTCAGTATTAAAACATGAAAAGGTTGCTTATTTAATTATTTAACACATTCTATTATCTATGTATGGTAAAACAATCACTTTCCGAACACCGTAATGTGTGAAAACATGTTAGTACATGCAGCGCGAAGTGAAGCGAGATTGTTACAAAGTTGCCACATTGAGGTGTTACAATTGACCACTTACAAACAAAGCTGTAAAGTGGAAATGCTTTTATTGTTACCGCGCTGTTAGTGTCTGGAAGTTTAGAGTGTTATGGTGACGGCAATTACTACAAATTACCTCACAAACTCGAAATAAAAAAATAAATTCTATTAGATATTCTTTAACAGGTCTAAGCTTGGAGTTAATACTAATTTTAAATTAGTTTAATAACAATTTTGTAATCACATGCAATAAACACACGCAAACCTTTCGCCTGCATTATTCCAATTTACTTCAACCATGTTACTGCAGAATAAAAAAAAATGTTTTATTTATTACGTAATTAAAACCATAATCGTGGTACCGGTATTAATTCTCTTCTTTTTCTCTTCATAAAATTTCAAATTGACTCGTGAATAGGCTCTATTTGATTTATAGTCTATTTAAAGATCCATACAATGTTCCCAGCAAGGTCCTACGTGGATGACTCACGTGGAAAACATTTTATGCTCGATCGAGTTTAGAGAAGAGTTTAAATTTTATAGTGGTATGTAAAGTACCTTGTTCGTTTTATTTTGAATTATCATTTGAAAAATGACATAAATTAAATTTTAAAGCTTATTAAAACATATTTTTGTACTTTAATTTAAAACGCTTCATGTAGCATAATATGAAGGAAGTAATCGAGGTTGGTCGCTGTCGAAACATGATACGATCACGACCAAAGTAACGGACTTAGCAATTTCCTTCTTGAAACTTCGCACAGATAAAACAACTTATTACTAAGTGCAATATTTTAATAAGTTACAGTTAATCTTTTTAACTATTTAGCTATTTTTATAATAAGAACATTTATCACAAAAAATAACTAGACTCCTTTTATCTTCTCAATACTAGGTAAGAAGTGTCTATTAAAACACGTTCTTGTATTTTAATGAGAATTGAGAAGGATATTCTTGTTCAAGTGGGTGCCCAGACTTATGGTCTAGGTTCCCACTTTTAATGTGTGATCGCTCACCCGTTAAGGTCTTTGGTGAGCTGTATGTCGATGGCAGCGCCGTCGCTGAGGCCGCCCAGCGCCTCGCACAGCTCGCCGCCCACGCCCTGCAGGTGCTGCGTGTTCAGGTGCAGACCCTGGCAAAAGTTATCAACACAGACATTTAGAAACCGTTATAAATTTTATACTGTGATTGTCCACGCAATTACAGAATAAAAAATATTTACATTTTCAAGTTAATTACTTACTTAAAACCATTAAAAAAAAATTGGTGTAAGAATACGAAAAAAAACCTTTCTGGCACAACCTGTTTGAGAATCAAATCTAAAATTTTAAAGTAGTGCAGTATTTGATGTTGTATACACCTATAAAACATAACATCGTGAATGATACACAAAATGTATTTTTTTGTTACCAGACGAAAATGTTTAACAACCTATATTTAGATGTTGTTACAATAAAAGCTCAACAGGTTTCGGAGCTACATAAAAGTACTGGAGTGACATCGAGTGCTTGCTCATACTCGAAGCTTTCATTTGGACCGTGTTATAAATAAAAAAAAGCTCGGTATGCTCGGACACGCGACGCTTGTTAAGCCTTCATTACCAAGGAATTTTGCCCGCAATATTGTTAAAAACAACTTCAAAGGGCACCGTCGCTAAGTGGTCCTCACCAGTAATCTCAGGTCATATATTTTGTGCTGAGAATTTTAGTTGTTTAGACAGTTTAACTTATCATGCATATCTCAAGCAAAATGAAATAAACGCTAGATTGTTAGGGTACATCGGTGACATGATAAAAAAGGGAGTGATGACTGAGATGACGTATAATAGAGTTATGTGGAGGACAAATAGCTGTTGCGCCGACCCTACGGGAGTAGGATAAGGAGAAAGATGATGATGATGATGATATTAGGCACTAGTCATGGATTTCGATTTAATCCTGCCAATATATCCTGATATTTAGTAAGTTTTCAGAAAGAATTCTTAAAGAAAAAAAATGTATTTCTAAAATTCTAAATATATTCTTGACAGAAGTCCACTATCCATGATTATTTAATTACTTTAGCAAAGCTACAGTATTCAATAAGCATACGTTTGAAGCCATAGAATTAAACTATCCATTTCTAAATCAGGGACAGTTTTTGTTCTCAGCAGAAAATGTCATTAAATCCCCGATACGTCGTCTAATAGCTGCTACTGTTGTAAGATTCTTCAAGGAACATCAACACGTACAAGCTCTCACAGTTGTCAAGCAAAAAATATAAACGTTACCCGTTTCCCGACTCGTCATCTTGTAATTAGATGGAATTATTTTTTTACGATAAAGTCATATACTGAATAATATTTTTAAAACTTATCCGTTAAATTTACCAATAGATTTTAGTTGTAATATAAAAATAAAAAATCACAACCATAAAATCTATCGTAACAACTTTGTTCTAAAGTAAAATACTTAAATAAAATGTTATATTTGCTGTAGTTTATGCGCTACATCTAAATCAATGAAGCTAACAATAAAAAAGTGTAAAAAGAAAGATATTTGCGGTCGTGTGGAGCCACCGGATAACCGCGTGGAGCGCGATCGCATCGTGGACGTGGGGTATTAAAGAAATATTATAGAAACGTCTTCACACATCATGTAGATGCCTGATTTATTGCTAGAATTATCTGCGCGATCTAAGAGGCGGGGGCGCGGGGCGCGGGGCGCGGGGCGCGGGGCGCGGGGCGCGGGGCGCGGGGCGGGGGTACACATGGCCTCACAGTTACGTACGATATCATTAATCTTGGGGCAGGCAATCATTTATAAACTGAAAACTAAGTGAAACATTACGTGTGCTACGATAAAAGTTCAGTTGATTGCTTTCGAGTTATAATCTAATGATGCTAAAAATCTTATATTATTTTAATCGTTTATTGGCTTACGCAATAATGTTTAGATTTCATTAAATGTGCAAAATCTATATCTATCTATTCTATTATAATAAACCGTAAACACACACTTCTTTGTTGCCTAAGATGTCAGCAATTACAGAATATTTTTGAATTATCCTTTTTTAATAAAAAGCCTTAAACTTACGTCACGCTTTAGGCTATATATTTTCACGCCATTAAACTTAGGAGGTAAATATTTTGGATAAAAACCCTAATGTAGGAAAGAGACTATAAGTTGCCATCAAGGAAGCAAGATTGCCAAGGTTTGTCATGTCATGTCATTTTGACATTTGCTATTGATAATTTGAGAAATGTTAACAATAAAATATAATTTTCATAATTTCATGCGGATGAAGCCGCACGGGAACAGCTAGTATTAGATACAAAATGACATTTAACTTATTCTTGGCATTTTCTTATAGTAGGATACTTATTCCGCTAGTCATAGATTGAGTATTATTTCTTCCATGTGTGAATATCCTTTTAATTGTAAGGAAAATTATGAATAGTTGGAAGTACAAATATAAACTATTGAAAGGGCTATTATTACTAATTGGAATGCATGATGGTATCCCAACAGGAGTGATAGATTTTATTACCGAGCGATACATCTTCCGTCGAGAGTAATCAGTGAACAGGTCTAGACCGGCTGACTACCTGTGTTAAAAGAAACCGTAAAATCTTAAAAGCTCATTACTCACGTTTTAATAGCGACAAGGCGGACGAAATCGATTAAGTTGCTGCCTAATCGGTGTCGTTAATAAAGAATATAAAAAATAATAAGATCCAACAAATAATTACAAGAAGTAACGATCTTTTACAACCATTTTACAATTATACTTATAAAAAATCCTTGGATCTCTGAGCATTTTTGCGATTTAACAATCAAATTTTAAGACATATTTGATATTAATAAAATTATTTTGGGTTCCTAATGTCAAAGTATATTTGTCCGTCGACTTACCTTATAAGGACCCTGGTCGAAGCCGCAGAAGGAGGCCTCCATGGTGTAGGAGCGCGCGACCGCGAGGTGGCGCCACACGGTGACACGCGCCGTACTCTCCCGCTCCCTCTCCACTCGGAAGGAGCACGAGCCAAGTGCAAACGCTCCTGATATGCGGTGCATCAGAGCTGGCAGCATCTGTACGTCAAAAAACGTTGGTAAAAGCTTTATAAGCTTTATCGTATTATGTTATTAATTACACATATTTAAAAAATTCTTATAGCGGCAAAATGTGACACGTACCTATACTACTATTTAAATTTGATTAAGAATAGTTACATCTTGATAAAATTCCAAAGGAAACATTGAATCATCATTATTTTTATCTATGACTTGTATTTGTTATGAATATAGTATCTCTTCGGAGAAAATACATACATATCTTGAATAGTAATTCGAGATATTACTTACTTGCTTATGCAATATCCATAAATAGGCAATAATCTTAATCCTATGCAATACACCGCTTCCGATGATTCCATCTTGACATTCCGATAAGTGTTCATTGCTACCCGGCCGATACATTGGCAAATATAAACATGCAGAACTTGATTTCCTTCGTGGAATGAAGTTTTATACTGTCTTTTAAATGTAATAGATATCTACGAGTACTTGTTACTAGGCGCATACCGTTAGGCATCTGCCATGATTTTCAAAACATTAGACAAATCAGTCCTTTCGTTTGTGATCGTCGGCCTAAAGTTGAAAATTATACGGGATTTTGCACATAAAGTAGTTAGGTATATAAAAAAAGTAACGTATGCAAGTTATACAAAAACATGTCTAATTACGACCGGTTTGCACTGAACGTGAGCTAACAGTGCTGTATACCCGATTCCGAGATGTGCAAGTAGATTTACGATAACGCGTCGCGTAGGTGCATACAAATAGCTCCATCTGGGGAGCGAGGTTCGTTACCGGGCCGCGTGAATGGAAGTCGCCGTCGCATTTGGTAAGGCAACTCACGAGGTATTTGACGGGCTCGTCGGGCGCGAGGCGGTCGGTGTTCGACCAGCTCTCGGCGCCAGCGCACCCGTAGAAGAAAACATTCTTCTTGCGCGAGTGCCCGTGGTAGTCGCAAAACACCAGCGGCGGTTTCTTCCAAACGCGCACCAGATATTCTATAAGGCCCTGAGAATTAAGATGTGTATTTTAACCTGGTATAATATTATATCTTCATTACGGACCTTGTAAGAATCCGTTTTAAATGGAACTTAAAGCAGGAGAAACTGATGCTGATTTCATACATGTCATTTCCGTATTACGTTTATATGAAGGCTTATTCAATTCATATATATTGAACATGATAATATATTTCTACGTGGTTTCTCATTCATGCTACAACAAAACATCTACTAAACAAATCATCTAAACATTTATAGGTACATAGTTACAAGATCAAGTGCATAAATACCTTAGTGTGGTAGATTGAAGGATGCAAAACAGGGCTCGGCTTGCACCAGCGACGATTTAAATCTTCATTAGTTAAGCCGCATCGATGGCTGGAACAACGCACAGACATTATCCGAGACGTCAAGGAAGCTTCCCGACGAGTTATCGAGACTCGCCGGGACTGATCGGGACTGGCCGAGACTAGCCGGGACTAGCCGCGACTCGCCTGTCCGTGTCTATTGAAATGACACGATCATGGCTCGCAAGACAGCAATCCCTCTTACGATATTGCCTCCCTAATGCTCCTCTAAATCATTTCATCCGGAAATAATCACTGAACTGTGTAAATTTATAATTGCCGTATTAAATTTATTTTGATAAAAAATGTAACGTTATACATTTCACGTAGCTTACTTAACTATCGGTTAATGTCAGATAAAATAGCTTTAATCAAGTATGAAATACATCACAACAAACTTCACCGGTGCTGTGCCATAAAAGCGTCATGGCGAATCATCTTTTTACAGCGCAATAAAAGGTTACTAATGTAGCGGTTAAATTTGACGCGTGACCCGACTGCGGAGAAAGCAATGCATGAAACAATCAATGATTCAGCAACGTATAAGGATGGACGATTGACAAAGGGGGCTTCGAGGGGACAATTAAAGTGACAAGCTATTAAATGAAATGAATTGCTGACCACGTAGCTGCCCGACGCGTCCTGGGACATAAGACGGGGCTCAAGTGTTCCTGCGCACTGTATTGTTTTATTATTGTACTTTATGACGTCATTACGCTCGTGCTGGAATAAAACTTATCGTAGAAATTGTCACTTTTTCAAATCTATTCAATTTGAATATAATAAGTTTTAATTAAGATTTATTGCGTTTCGCAAAATCTGAACCACAGTATAATATTTTTATTCATCCGATTTATTATCTGTATATAGTGTTTTGTTTCGAGCTACAGATATTTTAATAATTAACAACACACAATAATTTTCAAACACAAAACCGTTTTTTACATATTGTTATTTTTAAATTGTGACAACATTTACAAGTTCAATTTCGACGAACCTTTTTAGAGTCTGTTGAAAAATAAAAGACAATTAAATTTCGCGTTCATTTTAATTTCAAAACAATCACGAATCGCGTTAGCTATCGTTTTTGAATTCCTTAATCCTTCATTATAAATTACAGGTTCAAAGCCTGCGATCGCTTATTAAGCTGCCACAGTCGATACGCGATGTGTACAGATAATGTATCTTTTTAACACATTATAATACAACAGGTTTAATTGGTTGAAAAGTAATAAATTGCAGTGTGAATCCGAAGCGTGTGTCGAGTCATGTGCCGGCGCCGGATCGAGACGAACAATAAAAAATGTTAAAGAACTATGCAACACAAACAAATCGAGCCGGGAATGAATTAAGACAATCGTTCGCCCGGATAAGAGTATTAATTTAAATACGTTTTTTATCGCATGAGTATTAAAAAACTTCTTTTGCATAACATCGATAGTTATTTCTTTAAATCGAAGGATACAGGATGTGGTATTGTCGGTCGTAAATTTGGGTATTCCTGTGGATTTAAAACTCACATAACAATGGAATAAACTTAATATATTATGCTTTTATCCCAAAGCTATTTTTAAGCGCCAATAGCCTAATGGTTTGGGGTACGGACTACCGATCGTGAGGTCGAGGGTTCGAATCCCGCCATTCGACTATTGTCGTGAACCATATCCTAGTACAAGCCTAGAACTTAGTTGGAATGGTTAAAGGAAATATTATAATAGTAAATTAACAAAAATCTACTAATATTAAAAAAAAAGCAGTATTATAGCTTCTGTAATAAGATTTTATTTGTTGTTTTTTGTAAGTAAATGTAGTTTGTACGAATGTAATGTTCACGTGCATTCTAATCGTTGTCTAACATTGCACAACGTTGGTCGTGAATTTGCTTATTTCCTCTTTCTAGTGTGCCCTTAGTTTAATTAAGATCTAACAAGATACATACGATTTATTTTAGTACAGAAAAGCTTCGCAAAGCTCTTGTAATCTTAACACGTTTTTATTAGCTTTGTACGAATATAACGGACAATTTGTATTTAATTTTTACTCTAGTAAACCAATGTAATATGTAACAACATTGTATTGTATACTGTAAGTGAAAATAACAGTTGCGTTATTACTTACAGCTAGTCGTAGGCAGAGCTTTCGTAGAGTGCATCTGCAATCTACGACGGTTGACTGCCAGTTGGTGTTATTAGAGAGTAATTCTTACGTCGCACAGACGAAGACGTTAAATGATGACCAATTTATTTAAAATGACATCTGACATTAATTTTGTAGGTAGGTAAAAACTATTAAACAAATTAATTTGCTATGTTACACACATTTGTTTAAATAATCGGATTATTACTTTAACTATCGGAACAAATAATATTAAAAACGCTTTTTCAATCCGACTATTATTTTTCAACAATGATGGACATATATGTATTACCAAATGACATGTCGATGCTCGTTCATTTCATAGTATTTCAGCGACTTCGCCAAATGAATAATTTCCTGAGAAGTAATTTATTTTTAATATCATACTTCGAAAAGAATTGGATAAGGAAAAAAGCGATGTAAATTGCATCGACAAATTATTGTACAGATATGCGCGTGATTCAAACTTAAATACGTTTAAATTGCAAGTGAAACGTTTGATTTAACGACTGAGAGTATAAGCGGTAAGAAACAATGTGTTCGCTTGTGGTGGTTTTTTCCTGGTGACGAGTGGTCGGCGTACGTCCAATTAGGGGAGTACGAAGGCGCATCATTAGCGGGCGACGTGGGCTATGCGGCCGCGAGGGCGCGGGTCCTGCGCGGCCTTCGCCTGTCCCCTAGCACCCGTCGCCTCGCCCCGACCGGTTGCGCATCTTTTACTCTAATCAGCCAGGAAAAAAATAAGCGGCCGTCGTGCGCATGCGCGAACGAAAGCAAGCGAGCGAGAGGACGCGCCACGCTCACAGCCCCGTGTCGTGCTGTATGGAGAATTTTGCGGTACTATGGTACTATGCTGTTAGAAATTTAGAAAAAATTACTACTTGTTAGGCGGTTGAAGTCTTTAGAAGCTATCGTCATCGATTCACCTACTACAGATATAGATGGTACAAGACTACATTTAACGTTGGCTTTACGTTTGTTTCAAGGTATTTGGAGCGTAAAAGGTTTTCTTTGTAAATTGTTTGCAAAAGATAAATCAATCAAGCAAACAACACAAAATAAGCATCGAGATAAATGTACAAGTGCAGTTGGGGCCCTTTGAGGTGTGCTGTGACGACCGCGGCTGGTTCAAGGGTCTGCCATCTATTTATAGAGCGCGCGGCGCGATGCTATCGGGCCCCGGCCACGCTGCGGCTCGCACGATCTACACCCGCCCTCGATGCACCCTCCGAACGCAGCGGTCGCTCAATAAAATAGACCAAGAAAAAAAGGCCATATTACATTTATTCGAGCTATTTATATCACGTGTCCATTGTTTGTGCCTCGGCTGGAATTAATCGCTGGCAGGCAATTTAGTCCCGCGCCAGGTACTCTTTAAAAGAATCAAACGGCTCGCAGCTATTTGCATGCATGCGATTCCGTCGGTATCGTCGGGGTCGCTTTATGGGATGAGGGGTACGATCGACGTCGATGACGGTTAGATGAGTCGGCTAGGTCGGCGGCGCGGCGCGGGTCACACGCCGTGCTCATCCGTATGCCGCGCGCGACTGCCGCTTCCTGTGCCTAGCGCCGAGAGGACGTAGCGAGGCGACTCTTGTCGACATTTTAGATTCATCCGTCGAAGTAACCCGCATGTTTATTCGTCACTAGAGATGCTAATAAGCGAGGGCGATGGGCACAGACGACGTTTATGGAGTGTTCTCGTGCAGAACGCACAGATGTGGGTATTTGCCAGCAGCGAGCCGCGGGAGCTGACGATTCAGTATTCGAGCTTGCCGCGGGCCACCGGACACGGCGCGAGTTATTTACGACGGCCGCGAGACAATCGTCCGGTCTGCGCTCATCCGGTGCCACCGACGACGCGCTGCCAATACCGTGACGTGCTCGTCTTTATTAAATGCCTTCCTTTGAAATTAACACACGTTTCTAGCTCGTATTTGTATGAGGTATTAATGTATTGTTATAAAGTATGCTAATATTATGGGCGATAAGAGCTGTAGAATGTGCGGAAGTAGTAAAAAGCGTAATGAATATGTAGGGAAATAATTCTTACACTAATGAATGCTATGAATATATCCAGTCTCATTGCTAATCAGTTATTATATAATTTTCACTTTTAGTGCAATAACAATGATAATGGTATACTTGGTTATACAACCGAAGTATAGTAGAGACTTTGTAGAGTCAAAGTTGTCGTGGTCGTGTCGCGACTGTAACGGTCTAAAAGCGATGGTTGCACTAATTGATTTTATTTGCCGAGTGTTGGCGGAAGCAGAGCGTATAGTCGCATCTCGGGTCAATGACCACAACCCTCACCGCGCACTATGCCGCCGGAATGCAGCTAAACACCGCACTACACGACATTGTAGAAGCACTCCTTGACACACAAAGTAGTCGAACATGAAATAAATCATACGAGATGCAAATCCTCAATCCTGATTCATTGGTACTTATGTGATAAATCGTGTAGACATTTTAAAATTCTTCCTTTTGCTTAGACATTTTCAAATACGTAATTCAGGAAAGTCGCTCTCACAAGATCGAATTAGAACATTAGAAGAGAAAAGAAGAAAAATAACATGTATTGGTTGGATCAATGTCACATAGATTAATTATTTATTATTGATCGAAGAATGTCTTTCTATATGTAGAATGTAGGAAGTGAAAACAATCAATAACGATACTCTTTATGTTGATCGTTCAATAGTTATTTTTAATGATAAAATATAATATGTTTACATAATTATGTCATTATTAGAATGAAAATATGACCTGTTTATAATATAGCATTTACTTGCAGATATTATTTGTACATAATAATTATGTATAGAAACAACGATTCCGTGCCATTGCTAGACAGTGGAAATTAATAATTACGTGTTCATATCCGTCTTGTTAAGCCATAAGACAACGGACAGAAATATAAACAACTATCTTAGTTGGTAGATACTAGGATGAATTCCCGTTTAATAAATTGTTAATGGTCTATGTTCTAGTATCTTTTTATAAGTTTTATGACAATGCAGTAGGACTTTTTCATAAAAAATCGGACCTCCACTTGTAGCTCATATTTGTTGCTTAACCAATGAAGGCGAGCTTCGCAATGTTTGTTTCTTCTCTGACAAAAATATTAAACCTTACATTTTACGGGCGAGGCGATGAAATAGAGGTTCAATACAATCGTGGTCTTAGCGCGGTACAATATGATGACCGAGTGAAACTATAAACATTCCAGTATTATTATAAAGAGGCCATTAATTAAAATAGATGCGAAGCGATAAGTACAAGGGCCGCGAGTACCGAACATACATAAAGTGGTCAGATAAAGCCGTGCACATAAAGTCTGCGAGAGCATTTTATAAACATTGCAAAGAGATGTACAGTCACGTGCATAAACGTCTATATTTGGAGAACTTGTGAACTTTAGGATGTGTACACAATGCTGAACAAGCAACTTTTTTGGGCATATCTTAATGAATAATTAAATATGCATTTCAGTACGTGCTTTCCCGTAATCGATAAACATATATGTAGAAAAACCTGGTCGATAATGATTCAGGTGACATACATTTTAGGTGATACAATTGTAATAAATCTTTCGATTCTTATGTGCACGTTTTACCACAAAAATAATCAATTTCTAAAATAGTTAAAAACGTGGTAATTTTCGTTCATGTATCATGCCTCTTCTAATTATGTTTAATAATCAATTTGTTAAAAAGCAATAGACTTTTGTAAAATTCGTAAAAACGATTTACATAAACGACATGTGGAAGGACCTTTATGTCATCGTTTTAACGTAGTCCACGCGACTGTACGTGACTCCGCGAGTTGGCGCTCGTGACGGCCGCGGCCGCGATGAACCTTTGATACAGTGTCATAGACGAGTTCCCCCCAACCAAAACCCCCCATTCCTCACCAAATAGACACTTCCGAACCGATTCCCTACGATTCACTTAATCGGCCGGCATTGTGATTCGTTCACGTGATGCACGACCTTCGTGAGTGAGCCACCGCTTCCCGCGAACGAATGTTCTTTTCCATTTAACAACTCTATTCTGCACGACGTAAACACACGGGGGAATTTTCTTTACGACGTCCGATTATATCCGATACCTTTTGTTTATGGCTTTGTAACGATATCGTTTCTTGTTATCATACCTCGTTAAGAAAATAACTTAATTTTCTGCAAAGGAACGACTACATTTTTGTTTTTGATTAAATTATATTATAATTCAATTACAATATGCGTCATAATATTTATTTGAATATTGATGATATACCAAAATTAGTTTGATATTTGCAATAAAATATCTTCATAAGAATGTAATGGATACAATGAAAAGTAGTTTTACAATGAGCTTGAGCTCACTACTGTTTGTAAGAGACGCCAACGTATCTTACAAACGGTGAACGATCTGTCCATCTATCGGGTTAAGGTTAGAAAAAAAGTACACGAATAAAGAGTAAACTGACAAAAGAAGATTAAAAAATATTGCTCAACAAATTGTTCCTGAAATTATCAATTTTATTACAAAAGCGGGCTCGCCGCCAGAGCATTTCACTGGTGTTTTTTTAGGCCCGGAGCATATTCAATTTAAAGTGCTATTATAACTAAATATGGTGGTGCTTTCGGGTCGTTTAATACCATTTTGGGCGAGCGAGTCGCGCTTGGCCGCTGGCACGATGACTTGCGGCCGGGTGTCGTTGACTCCGCCACCGTCGCCCGCTGTGATGCAAGAGGTAGAGGCATCGCGTCTATTTGCATGGCTCGCCTCCTTCGTATTTGCTCGAGTTAAGAGACAAGCCTCATCTCACTTCAACGATTACGTTCACCTTTTTTTCCCTTGTGTTAGTAAGTATATAATTAAAAAAAGAATACATTATTTTGTTAAGCTCTAAAACCTTTAAAAACGAAGAAGAATCCGACAACAGAATACTATTTAATGCCATGCCAAAAATCAACGTGAAGGCGAACGGTTAGATGCAGGTAATGTATAGAGAAGCGTACAAGCTTGTAGTGTATTTGAACACTACACAACATCTGTAGACATTGCAACAAAGTCAGTCTGCATTGTGTGCTCTGTGACTCCAGGAAACGCACACTTTTTTACAACTTCACTCGCTTGTCCACTTAGATATGCTTCAGTGAAATTGACCCTTAAGTTATACCTAGAATACGTAACTACCAGACAGATATCGCAGAAAAACTATAATTTTATTACAAAAACAAATGGTGTGATGCATTAACCACACTATTGATGCATTACAACAGTTTTTACCGATGCAAAGTCCTTTTCCTCAGAATGCTACTGTCATTTAAAACTCAAAAATTGTTTATATCATACGATTTTCCCCCTAGAAATAAAAAGCGATAGACGACGTAATTCACTCTATTTATTTAGAGAAACAAAACATTGCTCTGGTGTTTAATCCACGCAGAGCCTAGGGTTTTAAACTAAATTAAATAAATAAATCAAGAATAGGCAAATTTATCGCTAATTTAATGTTATGCGTGTCTAGTTCATTAAATTAAATATGTTTTATAGTTCCATTCATTGTTACTGAACAAATAGCGTACAGTCGGTGGAACCTGGGCCTGCGGCGCCGCGGGAAGACGCCCAGCATTACGGACCTCGCACTGGTGCCCGCCATCATATTTCATTAGCCGACTCTATTCGCATCGCATTATTTATGGCTTCTTAGTTTTGTCCATGAATACTCTCAAACAGCACGACTGTAATAGACCCGCGGGAGCGCAGTATTAAGGACATCTGAATGGTATTACTGGGGTCAAATCTATTCTTAAAATACCGCATCTATAGCTATGTTGTTCATTACAAGACCATTATTTGCAACTACAAAAATCTATTTATTGAAATAAATTACGAACATGACTTCTTCTGCTTCTCTGATTTAAATAAAACCCTTTTCACTCGACGCCGGTTTATAGAAAAGAAATATTTAAATATAGCATTGAGATTTAATCCAGAGATGAGAATGCATTTATATACGCGTTAAATGCAAATAAAACGTAAAAGCATAGAACTTGGATAACATACGAGTACTGATGTCAGTTGCGTATATTTTTTTCTCACAGACGCTATTTTAACGTCGCCATTTTTAAATTAAGATTCATTTCTTTCGATCACGAGATTTGCTCCGCATGTAAGTCATGTCTTTCATTGTGTGGGCCGTTAACTTGTGGTTGTTTTGCGACTTACGCAGGTTTGACGTGCGGCGAGGCAGAGGGCGCGGGAGTGCCTGCGCAGTTTCCCGGAAGGTCCTGACTTCGACTTTAATTGCTGGGCGTTGATGGGCCCATCCTTGAAACATTATTTAAGGTGAGAACGTTCGTTCGCCCTTCACGAGTCGCGGACGTGTTAGCGTTTGAGAAAGGAAATACCATTTCTTACGACCATAACCTTCAGTACAGGTTCTTTTTGTTTTATTGTAGACTGTTTTGATAACATGTTTTTGCTTCAAAGTCTAACTTAATATATATTAAGGTTTGGAGTTTTATTTGTCGTTGTTGTTGTTTTATGGATATGGTAGAAGACATTTAATTAAAAGAAAACTTTATTATAAAAACTAGCATAAACGTAGACATTTTTCACACATTATATCTTACAATTTAGTACCGCTAGAGCAAGAACTGAATCATAACCGGCTAGATGGCTACAACAATGACTCCATATTACTAGATCGTTCGCGGTTATTACTGCGACCGTTTCATTTGTTGTGATGAGTCGACCGCAAGCGTTTGTAAAGCAATCCCGAGGGAATCCGGAAAGCGATAGAACAACAAATGGTGGCAGAGCTAATTGTGCAATTGAGCTTTAGCCACGCTGCGAGCTGCGAGCGGTGCGAACGTCTCTAGGCGCGGGCGATGTTCCCAGGCCGACAGTTTCTGCACGTACTCTTCGCCTGGACAATGCCTTAACAAGCCTACTTCTTTTTGTAACGGTACACAATTACATTTAAAGGTAGACGTTACGCTTCACCTCTTTGTGAGTTAAAGAAAAAAGGAACAGCCTGTATAATTATAGAATTACACAGGTTGATGTTTTTTTCTTTGTTCACTAGTGGCACGTGAGCAAATCTGTCGGCTAAGTAGTGAACAAAGAAAACGATGTATTCGTACACCAAGACCATTACAGGACGTTGTTTATGTTGTAATCATTACAGAAGTTAAGCAGTTGTCGCAGTTTGGATTACAACCCGACATAAATATAATAAAAACAAACAGTTGTTGACAATTATCAAACGGTATCAAATAATTGATTAAAACTTGAGTCAAAACACGTGTTTAATAATAAACTTGTTGCAGATTACTCAACATAGATAACAGGTGTTAACATGCCAGAGTGATAAATAAATAGTTAGGTCGTAAAGCCCACCAAAATCACTTCATTTCACTTTTTTAATCTCTTTTACATGCCCAAGTAAATATTTATATTGTCAACACGGATAACAAAGGATCACATCGATCAATGCTAAACACGATTCGCAAACAAAACACTTACAAAATACATAAAAGTAAATATTTTTTATGCACTTTCAACAAAGACGAGCTATAATAAAGCTTAAAGCTTATTGAATAGAAGTTTTTATAAATCGTCGGCGCGCGTCGGACGTTCGTGAGAAAACAACGATCAGCGCTACGGATGAGCTTTGCCGATTGGATTTATAATATTTCAAAATCACGCTCGCAACCTTGAACCTACAAGAGAGTAAATCACACATCATGATAACTTTGTTTTTTCAACGGCTGTAAAAGGAATTGTAATGCGCTTATCGAAGCTCGAAAGCTAAAGTTGCGAAGTGAACGTGTTTGCTATAGTTTTGTAGAGAATCGTGTTTTTATTTTTGCGACTCACTCTAAGAATTTTATCGCTCATCCCGATTTCATATCGTCTTAATTTATATTGTTTTACGAGTTTTTGCTATTTCTCTTTTTTCTTACATTTAAACTACAAGTTTTAAAACTACACAGGGAGTGATAGGCAAAGAGTATTATATAGTTATTTAATAAGAATAGGTCGTTTTCATAATATGGCGATTGTTTGTTATGAAATGCGAAACTGTGACAATTAAAACCACAATTATATGATTTACAATTAAGAGTAGATTATATTTGCTCTACGTAGTAAGCTAATATAATCTTGTAATAGAATGGAATATAAATTTGGTAAAATGTTATGCATAAAACTCATGGAGCTAATCTTAACTAAACGTCTAAAAAGAGTAAAAGTTAATTAAACTCAAATCACCGGATCTGAAAATAAGAGAGCCAGTTTTAACAATAACCCAAACACGATTGGCCAATATTTTTCCCGTAAACATAGAACCATAAGCTGCATCGTCTGGCGAGACGCAACTCGTTATTGCGAGAATTATGGAACATTTAAAGGGACAGCAACACCGACATTACACGACCGCATCGCCTCGTTACTTTAATCAGATTTTTAATGTGTTTAATCATGCTATAAATAGGTTATTACAAAGTTATTTTGCTTGTCTTCTATATAGCGTTGAAAATACTTATTTAGCTAAACGCGAACATGATTGAGGGTTGTTGGATTGGGCATCGAGGGAAATTATAGGTGGTATTGGGGCGTTCCCATGGCCTACACTAACGCCCTGACACCTCGCCCATGTGCGCTGCTGCCTACCCAATTATAACGGGAACCAGGCCTTAGGGCGAACCTACACAAACTAAGGTCGCCCGACTAGATAACGGGTAAGTGAATGTTCGTTGTTTGCGAATATCGAACAAAAGTTAGACGTATAAAAGAAGGTGTCCGAATAAACAAATAGCAAACCTACGTCAGTAAAGAAATCGTTCGTTGCATAAAGAAAACAGCTATTTTGTTACAGGAAACTGAACTTCGAGATTAGAAACGCACAACATTGTAAGCAGTGTCTATAAAGGAATCAAACCCTTAAGAACTAATACATTTTTCTAAAATTCTATTTAGTATTTTTATCACCAAGAACTATGTATTTTTAAACCGTAAGTCGCAGTATCGTAAGTAACCGTTATCCAACGTGTACGAGGCAGTAGCAGTGTAAAGACTCCTTTACTCTGTCCTATTTTGCAAGCAATCTCCCGACCTGTAATTGCTTAAACATATAACCACTGTCACGTCGAAAATGAGATGGATTGGTACCGCGCAAACCGCACACATTATTAAATAAACAAGTCGGCTACGAACAAGACGTCTTGTTATAAGATAATGAGTCATTTTCAATATTGTAGGTTTTGAATTCTACGAATTAAAGGATTGTAGGGACACTTAAACAGATTATTCTTAAATATGTATTGTTACAGTGAGTCAGTTTGACATGATTTATTTATTTCGCTGGAACGAAAACAACGGTTTTTGCAACTATGCACAAAGCGGCATAAATCGGCCGCATTCCGGGGTAGTTTTCGTTACGCTGCCACCAAGTGTTGGAATAATATCCCGCCACCTATCAAAAATGCGCAAACTAAGTTGACTTTTAAAAGAAAACTAAAAGTTCTTTTATTATCTGTACAAAAACGTTAAACTCATAAAGTACTATTTTTAAATTTAAATTTTTATCTCTTCCCTTGATTATTTTCTCTCTCTTTTAAAATAGTTAACATGCGCACATTCTTTTTGTGTTATTCCAATAATGACTCTTTTAATCTATGTGTTGTAGTTATAATACATCTTATTTTTCATATATGTTTATGTACGTATTTTTCTTACATTTTATTTTTTACTCATATGTATGTTATAATTTCTACCTATCCACTGCTACTACTGACGTGTGGATGATCCCAAGGGTTCTCGCGGAAGATCAGCGCTGGTACTTCAATTAGGAGCATCCAGCAATTATAGCTGAGCGAGGACCAAATTAAAAAAAAAATGATACGCTATACAACTATTTCGTACCTAAAACACGCTGTATACGCTCTTTACAGTTCAACTGGCAGTTAAAATTTTGCCAAAAAATGCACAGTTTTAACTGAATAGTTCGACTGCTCTGTTAGAACTGAGCGTATGTAGCGGGTTTTTATGTTGAGTTTGACGCATCTTTCAGAAACTGGACATATCTAATGATCAACAAATGCAGTGACGGCATGCTTGCACACAACTTTATAAGCATATCACACAGGTTGTGTTGCAAATTCATCATAAGATTTACCGCTACATTTAGGAACTGTCATAAGGCACGGTGAAGAGCCTCGTAATATAAAGCCAGCGAGCATGCAAATGCCGATTCCGCTAACCTTAATGGTGTCTTGCTCACGATTTTGTCCCGCGAAAAGCAAGCGGAATGCCTCTTACCTCAACCACACGTGAATATTATACTTTTAAATGAGCTGATAAATAGACAGCGCAGTAAACAAAATGTGCTTGTTTTTGTTGAGAATAATAGTAATATTTTTTCTATACACGTCTATAAATTATTAGGCTTCTGCTTAAGGCGTGGTTTAAAGGAATAGTATTCTGAGTAAACGAATAATCAATATGAATTGATTGACAAATTATGTTTGAATATAATATAAATGAATATTAATTTGTATGCATAATTACACCAATATGTCCTTAAATATTAACCTTGTCGTTGTCACAAATGTCAAAAGAGGGGTCAAGACCGCGCAAAATGGAAATCCGTGATCTCTTCCTACCTACTCGTATTCAGGTCATGGACGGTAAATATAAAAACAATTTCGGCCCTAATCTAATGATCTAAGGTTTTTGAACAATTCCGATCACATTTTTGTTTTATATTTTTGTGTCATCTAAACATATTTCTTCTTTAAAGTGTTTCAATTTATTTTTATGATTAGACTAGCTGTTCGCGTGCGGATTCATCCGCGTGAAATTATAAAAACTTTATTTTATTGTTTATATTTGTCAAATTATCAATAGCAAATGTCAAAATGACATGACATGACATAACAAACCTTACCAATCTTTCTTTCTTGATGTTGGCAGCAACTTATGGTCTCTTTCCCACATTAGGGTTTTTATCCAAAATATTTACCACCTAAGTTTAATGGCGTGAAAATATATAGCCTAAAGCGTGACGTAAGTGTACGGCTTTTTATTTAAAAAAAGAATTATTCTAAAATATACTGTAATTGCTGACATCTTAGGCAACAATGAAGTGTGTGTTTACGCTTTATTATATTAAGTATAGATGTTAGTAAACAATTGATACAGGCCAGTGAGAAATCCAGTCTTCTAATTTATTATAATGCATCTGTCCAGTCATTTCGTCTGCGGCCGTTTTACGTAATAGGTGTATAAATAATAAGATTAAAGTTAATTTATACCAATCTAACGAACGTTTGGGAAATGAATAATTTTATGTTAGCTATTATGCAAAGAAACAAAAAGAAAATACTCCACTTATAGCTTTTAATGCCAGGATATTCATTTCTATCGTTGAAGCACTACTGGGCGTAACGTTTACGTCAAATCTCGATATAATTAATGACTCTTTGGAGTACTAGCAATTCTAACGATAAGCTATGTCAGGTAGGTGATTAATTTACGCTTAGATTCTTAAGAACATTCAGACGGAAACATATCTAGTCTGCTTTGTGAAATTTATTAACTAATAATACGTCATAACGTCTATGGTGCCACTATTAATAATAGTAAATTAATTTAGATTATGATCGACGAAATGAATAGATCTGCGAATGAATAGAGATGTGAGACACATGTCGGAAACAGATATTTAAAAAATAAAACAGAAGTCCTATTTTATGAAATTGTTAAATACTAAAAAATAAAAGGGTTAAAAAACGTTAGTTCAAATTACTACCGTCTGCGCGTAAAACTTTAATCGTAAAAAAATTATACCTCAATATTAATACAAGAAGTACTCGTATAATACGTTATAGGTAGTAGGTAGGTTTTATTAGTTTTTATTTTGTTGTTCAGTGAACTCTTACATAATCTGTGCTCAGAAGAGTTTATCGAAAACAATTAACACCACTCACAAATATCAAGCGTGAAAAGGATTACTGTGTGACTGTGTGCGGCATTTATACAGATAATAAAAATGTTAATAGTCAAATATCACGCTTCAGGTTTCCATTTTATAAAGTGTTATTTAACTATCCAATTAAAGTTTAACAACACGGAGAAATAAAAGGACGCTACGTAAAGCTGCAGTATTCTTTTCATCTGTAACTGCGAGATAAAAAAAATCAAAACATGTAACTAAGCTGTAAGAATAAACCCATAATTCGATTGATTATTTCTTTATTCATATACTAGTATTCGCCCGTGACTCCGTACGCGTGGAATTATAATAAAAAAAAGTAAGTAGCCTATGTGTTGTTCCAGACTATCCTCTACATCTATGCGAAATTTTATAGAGATCCATTTAGCCGTTTAGTCTACAAACCCTAACAAACACCCATCCATCCATCCATCCATCTAAACTTTCGCATTTATAATATTAGTAAGATAAAATCTTGCACCCATTAAACTAACGAAAATGTTTGTTCATTAAGGTGTACTTAACAGGTGGTAATATAAATCGGACGTGCTAAAAGCACAGATCTAAAGCAACCAATGTCACACAACAATCAAAGTATAATAATAATAAATTGTTTTATACTGGGGTAACTTAAAAGTATTTCTTTAAGATCTAATTGGACCTAGATCTCTTTTGTCTGACAAGAAATCTATTCAGCGTGATTGCACGCTGTGAATTTAAAAGCAAAAACGCTCCGTGCGGGATGTCCGCAGCTATGGATCAAGAATGGTTATACGAAGTATAAATGTCGGTTGCGAAATGACGCAACATGTAAGTAATTAAATGATACGAGTTAGGTCACGTGCACACATCCGTTTATTTTCACGCGAATAATCGCGCTATAGTTCGCAATGTTATAACCGAAAAGCGAAAAATAAAGTCTCCTACAACTCTGAAAACAACACTCAAGATACATTAAAAAAAAGCATCGCAATGCAAATAATGTGTGACTTATCACACGACTCGCCCTGCCCAGATTTATCGTATCGTGCGCGCAATAACTTTGAATACGTTGTGTTACAAATCTTTCCTTCTTTCGCCACACGGGCACGAAAATCGCAAGTGTAGACCTAGCCTTAGTTTTATTTTCTTTAGGCTTCAACAGCCTCTTCGAAAGATAATAAAAATTTTATTTACCCGTTTCGTACTTCATCCCGATATCTCACAAGTGACTTGTTGTGATTGTTTATTACAGCATTCCTGTTCAGAACTTTAGTTTTTAGAGTATATCTGTTGAAAAACTTGACTAATGCGTAAAGAGTTAGCTATGGTGCTGTAGTCATACATTAATGACAACGAGAACAAAATATTAACGAGAAAAATTAACATTTCGATCCTAATCAGTTGATAATAACTAAGAGGATATAATTACTCGTAACGTACATATATGGAGCGGTTTATGTTGCACGAGGAAGGCAGAAAAAAATCAAACATCCACATGCATTAACGTATAATGAAAGTAAATAAATAAATAGGAAACAATAGTTATTTACATTCCATTGACCTCCAAGTTCTATTGTAGATAGTGAAGAAATATTGTTTATATTAAATAAATAACATGACATTTTCTTGTTGTTATTATATTTAAACTATACTTTTGTTGTACATCTAATTTTATTTTAACCTTTACAAATTTTCAGTTCCGGTTAACACTTCAATTATAGAAAAAAATTAAGCCATCAAGAGTACTCTGTAAGATTGTTGCGGTACGAAAGGTTTCCAAAAAAGTTGTAGATGAGCCCAAAAAATAACATACGAATGTTCTGACAATCGTAATGACCTCATCGTTACATCATTGCGTTGGTTACGGTACGAGGGAATTATTCACACTCACATAGATCGTGTTCTGGCTTTGAATACTATAGCAACTAGTAATCTTATCTTACTAATACTATAAACTAGCTGTTCGCGTGCGGATTCATCCGCGTGAAATTATAAAAACTTTATTTTATTGTTTACATTTGTCAAATAATCAATAGCAAATGTCAAAATGACATGACATGACATGACAAACCTTAGCAATCTCTCTTTCTTGATGTTGGCAGCTTATGGTCTTATGGTCTCTTTCCCACATCAGGGTTTTTATCTAAAATATTTACCCCCTAAGTTTAATGGCGTGAAAATATATAGCCTAAAGCATGACGTGAGTATAGGGCTTTTTATTAAAAAAAGAATTCTTTAAAAATATGCTGTAATTGCTGACATCTTAGGCAAGAAAGAAGTGTGTGTTTACGCTTTATTATAATAGTATAGATGCAAAAGTTTGGATGGATGGATGGATGTTTGTTACAGTTTGTAGCCTAAACTACTGAACGGATCTCGATGAAATTTGGCATAGATGTAGAGTATAGTCTGGAAGACCACATAGACTACTTGCTTTTGTTTTATTTTTAATTCCACGCGGTTGGGGTCGAGTGTTAAAGCTAGTCCTCAACAAATCTAGTAGTTTTTGGCATAGAGTCCTGCATACTTTCTAGATAGTATAGTATTCTATTACGTAGTAATATTATTTCCGTAAAAGAAAAGCCATTGCTAATTTGATATCCATTAACGTCATGAGTCATTTAAAACAAAGCGAAGAAACATTATTATACAATGATTCTTTATGTAAGGATAATGAGCAACATTTCTCAGACGATATTAACAATGTCAATCCTTGCGGAGACCGCATGCAAGCCCTAATTGCATAATTCAAAGCGATTACAGATGTTCAACACTGTAATTTGCATATTTAGGCTGTAATCATATAAGAAAAAAACAAACATAATAAAATATACAAAACATGGAACCGACTTCTTAGTATCTGCATTTATTTTATCATATTCGTATTCAATTTCTTGTAAAATGGGCTTCATAAACAGTAATGATTCGTTTTACGAATGTAATCATGATAGACATAATTTTTTTTGTCGCTAAGCATTTCTAACTTTACTAATATTTAAGGCAATTTCTTAAAAAGGTATCATAAAAACATAATTAAATAATAAAACAATAATATGATGTAATTTACTTCTAATGCAAATAAACCGACACTTCCTTTAACTGCGAACGGAAGCTTAGAACGGCTTTAGAAGATAACTCGAGTGTACGAGTATGTAAGAAACGTTTGGTGCACGCGCACACGTTTGACTAAACTATCGCAAAACTGTTGAGTCGCGCTTTGATTCCTATGAGCTTATATGGAGGTGCGCACACTACTCGAATTTTAGTTGGGGAACTATAAAATTGGCTGCGAAACAATCTACACTCGCACAGCAGTTGTGCGATAGTTTAGTCAAAGGTGTGCTCCAGACAGGCGTTAGAAGATGAATCACATACAGCGGACATATAAAATAATATCCGGTCTTTCGAGTGCATTTTACGACAACCGGTCCATTCCGTTATTCTTACAGATTTATAAAACAGATACACTCGTAAGGACGTAGAACTTTAATTTCGCAAACAGCTTACAAAGTAAACTCGGGATATTTTCTTCTCTTTGAAAATATATTATGTATACATTTTTTTATTTATTAAAAGAATACTTATTTAATTTATTACTCCTAAGTAGGGTTAGCGATATTAAAGCACCCGGTCGTAAAAATTGAACCAAAACCTTAAAGTTTATATTGTGCGCCGACCCCATAACAGTGGGATAGACTCAGGGAGATGTTGAGAGGACGATTCTTAAAAAAAGCTAAAATCAGCACCATACATCGCTTCAGTTCTATTTATGATTTTAAACAAATAAACGTCACTTACTGCACGCAGCCATTATTATCACCTAATTGCATCAATAGATAAATCACTCACAATAAATTTAATACAGTCATGAATTTAATTAGAACAAATTAAATCTACGTAGAAATAAGGATCATAACTCTTTAGCCGGCAAACTATTAGTTTACTTTAGATTACGTTACAGTGTGTAAGTTTTTATCGCGATCGGTCTCGTAGATATCGGGCAGGCGAAACTTAACACCGTGCGCACTACGTTAGACCACCTTGCCGCTGTACCGCCTAATTAACGATATACCACGATCATTTTAACCCTAGTAAGTAGCTACAAAAGGCTTTTAACATCAATCTGAATCGATAGCCCCGTGAGTGTGATAGTTGAGTCTTGAATTACAATAGAACTAAACAAGTTTGTATCAATTGGAATTTCAACTAAGAATTAAATGACTTATTCTTTGATTGTCACATCAATAATTTCACATTGTCAGCTTGTGAGGTCTCATTGTTATCAGTCAAACATCAAAGTCATGCAGCCGTTCAATTAAAGCCTACGAAGCGATGTAACATCATCGGAACGAAAAAAAGTCTGACCGTATCGTTCGGATCTCGCCACTTTTGTTCCTTTTGCAGCTATTAAAGTAATATCTCGATGTTTTTTTGCTATAAATAAAACTGTGAATTTTATTTTACAGACTCCGACCAATTGTAAGTCATCCGATGTAAACGAATACGATAGGCATCGCCGGGACGAGATTAAATAGAAATCTAAAAATGAATCTTGAATGCTTTAATGCAATTCAATCTTTGTTCGTTTCAAGTTAAGTGCAGTGTCTTGTATGGCGAATACAATGAGCTACTAAATATATGTTTAGTATTATTTTTATAAATAGAGTGGAGGGTTGCGTGCGGGTAGTAGGGCTAGTGGTGTAGGCTCAGTGCGAGTGTGTCAAGGCCCTAGGACTGGTGGCTGGACAAACACGCGGCCTCACCAATTAACGTGGCGGCTGAGCCCTCGCGAGCGTCTGGCGGCCGGCGGCTTTCAACTATTCAATGCGCTCTAATTGCTTTTATTTCAGACCACATCTAACGTCGGACCCTTCGCGTTCGAGTGTCCTTTGTTTGTTAATATTTTGACGGGTTCTTGCGAATCCAGAAAAGTTAATAAAATTACAACAAATATTCTTGTGATTTTATTTACTTTTCCGGTTTTCAATCCTTGTAATTTAAATATTCCCATGCTGACTATCAAACAACTCTGAACGTTATCTTAAATAAAAGTATAATTGGATAACCTACCGAATTAATGCTGCGATCTACAAAAAAACTTATCGTTACGCCTTTCCAGATTCGATTCAGTATCTCAAGATTTAGAATAGGGACCACCCAACAGTTCCCTTATTGTAATTTTGTTTACATTTAATTAAATTAACTTAAATCCATTTAAAAAAAGCGAAGTTCGTAATTTAGTATAGCTATAAATTAGGGCGTTCAGTAAAGTATCTCACGGAGCGGCTAGCAATGCTAATGAGACGATAAACGTTAATTACACAAGGAACTAATTGCAAAAAATAATGCCGGTAAATAAACACAGCCGCAGTCGTAGCTTTCGAGCTAATGTGGTCCATGGGCCATGTCTTGTTCTGCGTAATTTAAGAGACTGATGAACTAATGGATGCCACAGATTATGCTAAAGTGTAGCTAATAAGTAAAGAAATAAAATAATACACTTTAGAACTTTAAGTGAAAATGATTCTACTCTCGTAAACCAGTTTTATGGTATAATCTAGAAGGTTTCGTTTGCATAAGATATTAGTAAAATGTATTGAAATGGAGGACTCCTCAAGTTGCTGCGGGAAAAATTTATGCAATTACTTGCACAGGATATGTACTAAAAATTTACATATTTTTGCGTTGAAAATAAGTAATAACCCTTTTCGAAGATCCATTAGTAAATTGAGCACTGAATTAGTCTAAGGTATAAGTTTATTATTTGCTCTAATAGAAGGCTATTGGAATCTTCATCCATAGGAGTAGAGCAATTTTAACAGACCTTAAGACCACTTTGTGGGAGGCCTACCTATAAATAAATTGTATTGAATGGAAACGAGGGGTTAAAAAAATTAAATAAGAAAGGGCTTTTATGTTACGATGTATTATAATTCGCATTGTGATTGATATATGCGTTCCTTTGTTTCACATATAGATTTGGTGTAATCATCGGGCAAGTGGCCGCCGGCGATTGACTTTTTTATGACCATGTGAATAACGAAACGAATACTAAGAAATGAATTATTGTAATGTAGTGCCTTGTACGTAGATAGGTCTGCAGCGATGTAAGAGTATGTTTAGCAGTGAGTACGGTAGATTAAGAAGATATCGAGCTGCAATATTCCGAGAATAACAAACATTGGAATAAAAATGTCGGTGTGATTTCTCTCAGAATTAGTTCCAAGAATATGCAGGAAAAAGTATCAACATTACTACTATTTATTCATTGATGTTGCTTTATTTCTTGATGATGAATTAAAAAATCGATCTCTCGCACCTATGTAAATCGGTACAAATATGTAAATTATGAATATTATGTTACAATTATATTAACTGGGATTAAAGTATATAAAGCGTTAAACATTGCGCATAACACCCTTTTTATTAGAACAACCAACAATGCTACCAGATTGCCGGATCAGAATTTCATATCTACAGTGAATGCTGTACTCGTTAGTGAAAATAATATCATACTGTCAAATTCGACAGAGATCTCATGATGTATGAGATCCAACCACAAACATTGCAAAATCTTCAGTCCCCAGCGATTTTAAAAACATGTTGGCATCACATTGTTTGCACCACTATAAGAATCCATAAATAATTTTAAAAGAATTTTCTGAGCACACATCAGATGTTGTAAGAATAAATTAGTAAGTATGCAATAATTGCAGTCGGGACGTTCGTGATGCTCAATGTGAGATACAACAAAGGTACACCCTTGAGGCCGCGTCGCCGTCCACCGAGAAAAAACTACGACAACCCTTTGGACAAGCGAAGAATTCGCGTCGACCGCAACAAGAACAAATTGAGCGCGAACGCAAACTATTGTGCGGTACGATTTGAGATAACTCCCGTGCGGAGGAGCGTCCGCGCTCGCCCGCCGCCCGCCGGACGTCCGCGCCGGGCGCCGCGACTAGCCCGCGGCCGCTTCACCACGCATCGTGTTCATCTCTCGCTGTCGAGGTAACAAGTGAGGCGATCGCGGTCGAGGGCAGCGATGTAGATGGCACTACAAACGATGTTCGTAGGAACGGGACCGTCGCTTCAGCGGTGGTGCGCGCGGGACGCGTCACTGTTATAAGCGGGGTCCCGGGCAGCGCGCGCTCAGTGTGCCCGAGTGTCCTGTGTTGCGTGAGCGCACTCCAGCGAGTGTCCACACATATCACGGTCCGTACTCTCGACATCGTCATCAACGACAACATGCAGCTCTTCCTCGCCTCCAGCCTGCTGCTGCTCGCGGCGGCCATCGCGCCCACCACAGGTATGTTCGATATTAACATCTTCTATACTTTATTCGCAGCTAAATTTAATCGGCAAGTTTATTTTTGGCAACGCCGGTGAGTACTGGAATGACAAGTTCCATGTCCCCGTTCTATGATAGGACTCAATGTTTTATTTTTAGTTATTTGGTGAATTAGATAATTTAACTATTATTGAAATTATTCAATTGAATACCATTCTAGTTTCTTAATTTCTATAATAAATATTTTATAAGTAACTGGTCTTAATTAGTACTTTGTGTCTAGTTTTAAACAAGTCATATGACATGTGGTGGTACTAAATAAAATGATAATGTCCCCAAGTTTGAGAGGTTTTTCGTTGCGGGAATAGACTTAGCAATGAGCTCATTACTTAAGACCCCATCAAGGAGGCGGGGCGGGGGCTGGTTGTCGCTGCAAGTCGCTGTTGTGACCTGCGGGTCCTCGACCTTCATTGTTCAGGTTTCATTACAGTGCAACGCCTCCTTGCCACAGCTACAAATAACCATTATATTTTTAATTACATTGCTTGAGTTGTGGAATTCAATAGGTCTTCAATAGTGATTTCTGTTGTTCCAAAGTATAATTAATTACCTTTTGTATAAAGGGTTGTATTTGTAATTAAAAAGCAAGAATTAATCTGATACTAATTCTAGAAAAGCTCTCTGTTTTTATTCTATGCTAAAATTATCTTGCGTGACTGCTTATTAAAAAGATTTTCAAAAAGCACTCGTTTGAGTCAGCCGATAAAACGTTTTACCAAAAACTTTCTTTTTATACGTTCCCATAGGTTTACTTCCTGTCATGTAGCAGGAAGTCGTACGGACTTTTATACATAATATTATTGGTAGAGGTGGTTTTCAAAAGTCTTAAAAAAACTGAGTCGCTATTGGAGATATTATTAGTCGCTACTAGTAGCGACTCTCTAGAGAGGAATATAATATTAACAAGTATCCGAAGAGATAAGGATTGTCATTTAATGTAACATCTTAAGCAAAAACTAACATAACAAAAGTGTTCAAGTCATAAGTAGTTGTTTCATAGCATACTCGTTAATTGTAAGTCAATAAACTGTTTGATATGACACTTCATCGTATGTAGTATGCTTTAAAAGGCAAATAGACTATGCGCCGGAGTATTTCGCGTTTGTAGTGTTGACTCAAGTGGCTCGGCTCGCGGCTCGCGGCAGGCAGGTAAAAGAAATCGAAACAATGTACCAACAAAAAAGCTTCTCTAACAACCAACTTACGCTCTATATTGATAACCGATAACATAACTTAACGATTTAAAAAATAGAGCTATTTTATTAAAACTACGCTTTTTATTTTGTTTTTAATAGCTATTACGTCAAATTAAAATTGTATTGTGTAAATGCAAATGCACTTAGTGTTAACATCAACCAATCAAAGAAATTTTTTTTTTAATGTCTTAATGTAATAAAGAGCTTTTATTCCAATCAGATAAGTAAGAGTCGTACTAAGTTCTAAAATGGTGTTTTTACATATTCTAGAAGAATGTTAGTATCAAATAAAATATGTTTATACTTTTTTTGGTATCTAAATGCGATAAGTAGTCGTTGTACTTGATAAAGGAACAAATTTTCTGTATCAAATAAATCACGATTTCGTCGTCTAAAGTGCATAGATTGCGAGCGTTCTCGGAAAGGAGTCAATGTCAATGACACCGCGGGCTGTCGAGCAGAGATTTACTCGAGTGCAACGAATTATCTCATCAAGACATCGTCGGAGCCTGAGAAACGTTAAACGATCGCCAAACGAGCGGACGGTCGGGCTGCGATTCCGCTAATGAGCCGTGTCCGCGGTTATCGGGCCTATCGACAGGTCGGCAAAAACCGTGGAACGGAAGTGGAGAGGAAAAAAATGGTCAGGGGCCCGCGGGGGATGGGCTACAGGTGCGGGGTTCATTCCCCCGGAGAGCCGCTAGTTCCGCAGACTCTGCGCCTAGAGCAAAACGATCACAGACAACCATGTTTTTTTATAATTGACTCCTAAAATGGCACGTCCTTATACGATCTTAGCTTCAGATCTTCGATTCAGATTGGGAATTCGATTCGGTACGAATGCGAAGTTAACTCGCTAAATTGGATAATTGGTTTGCTGATATCTTATACATAGATAATTTTTCAATTTCTTTTCAAATGGGAAATCGTAAATGTTTATCGCATTTTACTTCCTATTAAGATTTGATTGGTATAACAAAGAGGAAAACATTGTAAATTTTTAAATTCCCGCATTCCATAAATCGCAACATCATAAATGTTTTGCGTTATGTGAGACATGTTGAGGAATCGAAGCGATAAACTAACTACAAAAACGTAAACACTCAAAGAACTTCCGTAAATACTAACTCAAGGTTATATATTGCATTATTGATAACGTAACAATGCGTAGCACAATTCAAACTTCTGCTATCTAAATATCACCGGTACGTGTTATCATAACACGTTTTGTTTTAAAAATATATCGGGTATGATTAACTGTTATGACACATTGGTACACATTAGACCGTCTGGCAGAGGGTGTCATATGACACGTGTCAGGTAAGTACAACGTTAGGCGTTTATCCTCCCTTGCATTTAATACATCTACCTGACTACCTCGCTCACGTAGGGTTGGCGCACCAGATTTTCGTCTTCCGTATCGATATATCTTCCGACATATCAGTCATATCTTCTTGTTCGTTTATGCAATCAATCCATCCATTGGAAGCAAAACAAGGGAAGTAAAAGTCGCCAATAGAATAGATTAATAAAACAATATAGTAATAACTAGCTTTTGCCCGCGACTCCGTCCGCGTGGAATTAAAAAAAAACAAAAGTGAGAGTAGCCTATATGTTCTTCCAGATTATCCTCTACGTCTACGCCAAATTTCATCGAGATCTGTTCAGCCGTTTAGGCTACAAACTCTAACAAACATCCATCCATCTAAACTTTCGCATTTATAATATTAGTAAGATTTTGGGTAAATATGGATCGAAAACAAAAACAGGTGCATCACAAAGTCACCGAGACCATTAAACTGATAGGAAAGTAGAATGGTCTATCCCATTAGAGTCAAAAGCGTTAGATTAATTCTCCTTTAATTAAAAGCTCGGAAGCCGTTACAAATGGATTTGTCAAGTGCCGACAGTATCTAAATCTAATTTATAGTAGAGTTCCTTTTTTCCAACCCTACAACTTAATACCGATGTAATGCTCACGCCAGGTGGGGATTATATCAAATTACAACAGGATGGAATCTCTCCTTGCGACGACCTTCTCTCCTTTTTTTTAGCGAGCCTCGGCCGCCTCTAAGAATTACCATAATTTAAGATTGTGTCGGACTTCCATAAAGTTTGAATTTATGTTTACACTAAGAAGAGTTTATGAAGTATTATATTCTGTTCGTATACACATACGTGTGTGTGATGAATCTTAACTTTTAACATAACTTTCTTTTATATCATAACACATATTAAACTCTAAATGGAACGACGAGTATAAAGAAGAAATTAAAAAAAACGATAAAGCCGTTAAATTCAATAAAGCTACTTTCTATTTTTATAATTATTGGCCGTATGTTTAAATGCAAAGATAAACAATTCTAATGAGGTCTTCCAAACACGACCGAAAATGAAGGAAAGAAATTTCCAGTAGCTTTGGAATCTCAGCACCATTAAAGCAAACGCTAACAAGAAACCACCAATGACGACCGTCGCCTTACAAGGAGCGCTTACATTTCCCTTTAATAAGTGTCCATTAAATCCTACGCACGAAATGAGAAAAAGACTGCGAACCAACCGGCGGCGATTGCGGTTAACATGAAATTTCAATAGGACGGTAAGAACTGGCGAATGTTTGTATGGCACGGCGAGCCGAACCGGGCCGGTACCGGGTTCGATTACTAAAAATAGTCCTCTGGTGCATTCCGCGGGAGGAGGGGACGCGGGGTAGTGGGAGGTCAAGGGACGCGACGTCCTTGGATTCGTCTCCTATACCATCATCTCAATCCCTTTTTTGCGATCCGTCAACCGCGAACGTTCGATCGCCTTTCCCACGGGCGCTCGTTATCGACGATCAATAGATAATTCAATTGTGTATGTTTTTTGCTTCGTTATAATCGTCAGCCACAAAATTCAATTTAAATCACACGGATCATAATACACAACTGTCAGTTGGATTGGTTGAGTGTGTAAAAAATTAATTCGCAACAATTTATGATGCTTATGACCTGGCCTGGCCAAAAAAACAAGCTTTTCTATTGTTAAGCTACACTTCTGCAATTAGATCATAGTTTAAATTAGAATGATTACCAAAAAACAATCCAGTTATACTAAAGAAAATATTGGAAATGTTATCGATTTAGGTAAATTTGGTTAAAAGCAATTAGACCATTTCATTGACAGATGTAAATCGCAGGTTTTGTAATATTTTTCTAGCTATAACGAATTTGTTATTAAATTGCATGTTAATGTGAAGACGATGTATTATTCGAATACATTGAAGTACACAATATAGATACATTTTGTCTGTCTGTTTTTACATAAAACGTTTCACGTAATACGCTCTAAGAGGACACTTTCAATGTTAAGGTTGCCTTTTCAATGCGAAGGTTGTGAAGGTTTATTACGTGTATGGCAACAGAGTGCGGATGTATGGCGTCAGTATTCAGTACCCGCCCGTTGCCGCCCGCTGACTGGTTTGCGTTATGTAATGCACTCCAGCTATGCAAGCGACACGGCGCGACACGGCGCCGACGCCGAGACTCCAGCGCAAACCCATTACCTATTATTATTTAACACCGAGTGTCTTCTTAGTAACACATTATCGACGAACATTGACGACAAAAAGACTATCAAATATACTAAAGTAAATATAGAGTGAAGTGCATACTTAATGCGTTCTTTGAGTGCATCTCATATGAATTATGCTTAAGGCACACTAAAGGGAACATATAACATATAACATATATCAGTACTATGTCTCGAGTAGATAGAATTATAGTAATTGTAAAGTAGAAATTTACCTGTACTAACCGTGTTTAGTTTCTTTGGTCCGAAATATTTTTAACAATATTCTGCCTAGAAGGTTTCCCTTTGAATCTTTGATACAAACTCTTATAGTTCAGTGACTAATCTAAAGACTAATTTTGATGAATATTTTCTTACAAATCTCTATCGAATGAAACAAAGGTAAAAATGTATGAGTCAAAGAGACAGGAAATACGTTGATTAATACTACGCGAGCTGTTTATTAATTTTATCGAATACAATATCATGTTCAACTTTATGACTAAAGATGTACAACCCTTTCAATGGAAGGAAGTGGTCGTTACTATCACAAATCACTTAAAATTCCGTCACGATAAGTTTATATGGGAATATTAATGAGACTTATATGGTTTTATTTTAAAAAAGTTACACGAATCTGTCTTAAAAAGAAGCTTTGCAAACTTTCCTTGCGACAACTTTCTGCTCGAGTGTGAATATTTTGTCATGGATCAATGCGCGAATCAGAAAAATGTGCAACTTTTTCCCTTTGTGTATATTTGCATCGTAATGGTTAGTAAAGGTCATGCATGTTATTACCGTCAGCGTAGCTGGGAGGAATGGAATAAGACATTAAGTTGGCCGGGAGCCGTCCTGCAACCGGTCGCAACACGAGCGCTTCAGCTCTAAAAATAGGATTCCTAGTCACGGGTCCTCAGTGCGCGAGGTGTTCAGACCTTGCTATAGACATATCCATAAATATACCAACACCTCACATGCACAAACGTCCCGCTTCGAAGTATTTATCAATGCTTTTATTGCTTCGCGTATTAAATTTACACGCCCTAAGAGGTTTATTCAACGAAAATGTAAATAATTTGCTAGAAAATGTGGACAGGAATAACTTTAAGGATATGCTGCGCTTCTCATTATCTATATAAAACCATTTTTGAAGATTTGCCATTATGGATTTGAGAAGTAACGTTAACGGCTAATTTTGAACTTGCTTGTATAACACAATTTTATTTCTTACACAAATGCTATTTTGTGAAGAGTTTTCTATATATCATCTATTGTTCAAGTGTAAATCTGCTTGATAAACAATCAATAATATCTCCGATATCAAAGCATTTACTTGTACAACATGAGTTTTTCTTGTTGCTTTTCCAACTTCCATCATGCTCGACTAAAATATATTTCTTTAATAACTTGATTTCTTCGTGTCTAAACATCTTCGTTTTTAAACACTCGATGTACTCGTATATGGAGGGTCAGGTCGATAGTGACCGGCAGCTTTTGGTCAGCGGTCCGTTAGCGCCCGCGTCCGGCGATGAACCTGCCGGATATCCCCGAGGTGACGCGTTCACTGCACCTTCGCCGGCAATACCGGTCGCATATCTAGGCACTAAAATCTGTATTGATCATTGATCGATTGAAAAAGTACTTTGTAATTTATACGTCTCATCCTTTAGATTGAAGATCCTGTCATTTAGTGCAACAGGATATGAGATTATACTCATTCTTATGGGTTCTTAACAGCCGTAGTGGAGTAGGGCTATCGGATCTTCTAAGGCATGCATTGTACAATTTACTTATCATCGCAACGAGGTGATTTCACACATGTTTCCGGCCGTAAAGTGCACTACTCTTGTTACTTGACTTTGTTGTAACAAATAAAACAGACCATCACTAATAAGTAATAAGTGTATGATCTTTTAAACTGAGACAATCCGGAAACAATAACAGTAATGAACATTTCATAAGTTTAACGAATTCACCTATCGTCCAAACAATGTACGGCTGTCCTCAATCGATCTAGCTCATGCGTTTGTACGTGTTCGGAGCGAAGAGCATCAGTATGCGCCGCGCGCGCAACATACGTGACCCGACGTTCCCCCTTCATCCCTCCCTCTTCACTCCTCGCCCTCCACAACTCACCACTTTCTAAGCGACCTTAACGATCCCCCTTTATGTCCATATAGTTTTACAATTTCATATTTATTCAGGTGAATGCAAGTGACGTGCCATCGTTACGGTCGCAAGCCTATCTTTGAAACGTGCATATCGATTTATTTAATAGTTAACATGGTGTTGCAGCTTTATTTTGTAATATTTGGAGAAAAATTATGACGATCCGTTATTCTTGTTATTTGTGAAATACCAAATTGACAGGCTGAGTAATCACCAAGTGAATTGTTTTCAAATTCACTATTTATTTTTGTAAAATAGAGAAAACATTCAAATTTGAACTGATATTGTTATTATAGCAAATAATAAAACAATAACAAAAATTGCTTTCCCTTGTTTTACGCACCATCAATAATATTATTTTTGTCATCTAAACAAATTCCCAAAAACAATAATTGGTAAAACACAAGACTTTTATTTTAATGCTTTTCTCATGTATTATTCTACAAATAAATCAGTTTGTTTACATAAAGTAGCAGACGTTTAGTACGATGTAGATCTTCTGTCCGTAGAAACGCCACATAAAACTTAAGAACCATGTATTCACGCAAGTGAACGCAATGTTTATGGGGTATGCAAGATTCTTGCTAGAATGTATAAACATGCAAGTCTTTATGTCTTGTTTGCCAATAATTTTTTTCAACATCAAGTAATATTTTCCACATACATATAGTTTTAATGCGAACAATGATGCTGTTATTCCGAGTTGATGGAACCTCCCTATTATGTCTTTCTCAACACATTCTGAAAGGATAACTACAAAGCTCTCAAAGTTGGCGAACACTTCCGCAATTCGCCGTACGCACCTATTGAATACTATTCATTCACTATAATGGGATATCATACAAATCCAAGGATCCGATCTATTGATAAACGTCATCTAATTAATATCTGACTAGAACAGGTACCGGATAATCTATAAGCGTCGTAGAGAAGCCACAGGATGCGTTTTATTACAATTTATTAATTGCCTTCGTGACTGTTATTAATCGAAGCATCTAGGGTTCGTCGACCTCGGTGTAGAAGCGTGGAAAATGGTTCATTCCATTGCACTTTTGTAGTTGCGATGCTGTCGTGAATAGACGACACCGAGGCCTTGCTTAAACGCAATATTTCCATTTATTTTTGAAGCAATAACAAAGACTTGTATTTTTTGTCCTTGTTGAAACGATTCAGAAGATTACGTAAAAAGTCATCCAATCAATGTTTTCGTTTTGAAAAACATGTAGACGTAATAAACCTGCCAATTTCAGAAGATGAGGCATTTAAACTTAAATAATAACAAGTTGTAGTATCTAAGATGTTCACGTATTATAGGATCATTTGATCCGAGTGTTGTATATCAATGTATGTCGATGCAAGTGACAATGTCCCTCAGGCGCGGTGTAATGACCCAGCGGGAACCAGTACCCGCAATGCTAGACCAGCTCCGCAATATCGCATTCCAGCTGAATGAAAATAAAAACTATCTGTGGTATTAGAAATTGATTCTTTCGAGTCTTTGTATCGCTTTCGATGGATTATTCAATTATGGAATAATACGCGTTGCGGTTGACCGCAACCTCAGAACAATGAATTTAATTAGGCACGTAATATCGGAGCCCGACCGCAGACGTCTCGTATGCACAAGTGCAGGTTGCATTTTTCTTTTTACTGTCATTGTGCGAAAGGTGAAAATTCTTATCGTTACAAATTTTAACAATTAGAAACAATATGATAGCAATTTAAATGTGAATTATCCAATATCTTGTCTATTGTGTATTTGCAAGTTATATTGCAGCTTATAATGATACATTTCTTTTTTTTTTTTAAATAGCAGCGCTTTTAGCAACTAAAAGTCCAGTAAAAATATTTCCTTAGTAACTGATTCTCTAATCTTGATCATAAATGTGAATTTAAATTAGATTAAGCATAACAACGTAAGCACGTCCATTAGTAATGATAATGAGAAACGGTTTTTGCAATTTTTTGCTTCCGCCATAAAATAATTTGCAACGATCAGACCGAAGTAACTACTTCTGCTTCTTTTGCGGTTAAATATCATCAACGCCATTAAAAGAATCATAAAAATGGTGTATTAAAACAAGTGTTTTTTTTTTGTTTCAGCTCAAAGGATAACGACGATACAACTTGACGGCGTCCAGTATTTCATATCGAGGATGAACCCGTACAGTCCAGAGCTCAACTACTTCCTAGCGTACCAGTACTGCAGGTACGTTATCTTGTTAAAGTACGAGTATGATACAGACGCGACGCGTATCACAGACAGTGAGTCGGACGTATTATGACTCTCTTATGACTGAGATGGTATCGTTGCCCCGCGAGCAACGTCCCATCTCGATATAATAGTTAGGTCGTGACTCGCGGCTCTTATCCAAGCTATCGTTGCTGTGATCCTGTTCAGATGTTGCCATAAGCAAGCCGCGATGGGCGTTAACATCGCTGCCGGCCGCCGGCCACTGCGGACTGCCAAGACCCGGAAGCTCGGGGACATTTACATTCCCGTTATTGGTTCTGGGAAAACTCGAGAACAATATCGGCGCCTCGGTGAGCCACTTCCGCGAGCCATTCATATTTTTTAATGCCCGCCTCCCGGCGTTATTGGCGCACCTTTCCCACGGAACGCGACCAAGGCATGAGGGCCCAGTTGTAAAGTGATGCCGTGAATGGAATGCGACTAATCGTAAATTATTACTGGTTTTACTATTGTTTCATTCTTACTCTGACGTGGGAATCTATCGCTGTTTAGCTCGTTTGGTGCTTGTTATGACCGCTTACATAATGCCAAGTTCGTGATGCCGGGTCCGCCACGTGCACAGCCGGGAGATGGCGGAGGTCAGTCCCCTTTGCCCAGTCACGATGTCCTTCGATCTCGGAGCCGGCACGACCTACATATTTACAATTCCCATTGTTAGCCGTCCCTAAAGTGAACAATACTGATATTAAATCCGCCCCTTTGTGGTGATCGTGTGTGTGATTCTTCAACTAGAATCAAGTTAAAATTGGATGTCAAGCGATTTAAAATTGACGTAACAAGGAAAGCGTTATATTGTATATTCCATTTGGATCAACAAACGCACGGAGCAGTCTCGATAAGTTCTTTCTAACGACGTGTCATACATTGCGTCTGGTCATAAGATAATGATCCAATTGATCGCCCCTCGTAGCGTACGTAGTAGGGCATAATAAAAAGAGGTTAACGTTAAAGAAGGCAGTATACACATGTGTTTGTTAAAATATATATTTTTATATGTAAAGGGCAAGGGCACGTAGTCACGTTACCATCGAAACATGTTAAAATATACGTAACTGAAATATTCAATTAGCTGTAGCAAGTTTATGATTTTTAATTTAAAACGTTTCATTGAGTTACATCGTGCAGAATTTAAAGCATATTCTCAAAAACTGGAGGCGCGCACCACGTACGAATATTGATAGTCTTCCGACAACATCAATACAGTTATGGTGTAAAATATCGATATGATGATGGTGGGATATGTCAATGGGAACTGCAATAATTGTGGCATTACAAATTCGCAACGCATTCGCGAATTCGACGTTACGATTCGTAAGTAGTTCATGTGTGTGCTTGAATTTTGAATGACTTTAGTTCACTTTTAGTAATGCAATTCATATTTATAGGTAGAGGCAATAAGATTGCATCGAGGTTAATTCACCAAGATTGGTAAAAAAAAAATAATAGTGATCTTGGAAAAAGTACGATCAGCGTTATTTTTTACAAATTCGAAAGATAATAAAGATCGAGCGTTTTATTATGCAACATAATTACTAGTAGTACAAGTTTAGAGCAATCTGTACGGGACTAAGAAGGTTTTTATCGTAAAGTTCTTTACTCCAAGGAATGCGGCTTCGTCACGTAGCAGTCTGTATTTAGCAAACAAATTGCTCCGCGATAAACAGGCTCCGCTGCAGCCTCCGCTTGGGTTTAGCCGCGATTAGCTGGAATAGCAATTTAGTTAAATCGCGTATTTAGATCCGCCGTTACTAGTAGAAGTGGCCCCTGTCATAGCCAGGTGCATTGCGGACGATTCCCACGTTTAATTTCATATGCAAGTCAATGACTTAACATCTAATGACCAGTACGTATAAAAGACCCGTTTATAATAATTTTATATGTACTTTATGAGTTCTAAGACAGCGTGGAAATTTTATTGCGAGAAAAGGAAGTTGTAAATAATTATGAAGATAGGAATAGACTCAACACGTATGACTACAGTTCCGTTTAGAATATAAACCTTAGATAATTAATAAGTGCTTTTATTGTAGCATTATTTGTTTTTATTAGTCTTTTCCAATTTGTTATTCACAATAAAAATAGGAAGTAACAATTAAAAGATTTTAACTTTTAAAGTACGTATCTGTATTTTAAATAAATATATCAAAATAATTAATGTCGAACAATCCCTTTGATGTTTGAGACCAAACATATTTTTTAATTCATTTTTTTTTGTTTTCAGATCCTTAGGTCTCCAACTAGCTTCTTTTGAAACAAAAGAAAAAGCAGACTCCATAACCACGTATCTCTTAAATGCAGGTAAATTATAAATTCCTGCATTCTATTGTGGTGTTAAAAACCACACTGTCACAGACTATTCAATATTGCACAAATAAAATAAATTTATTTTCAAATGCCCATTTTCAGGGTACAACAAATACGATTTCTGGACGTCTGGCAATAATTTGGGGACGGACATGTACTTATGGATGAGCACCGGTTTGCCGTTCAATGCCACCTTCAACTACATGCGGCGAATGAGCAATGTCACCCCCTACCAGCACTCAGACGACAGCATGGACCCCGTTGACTTGCCCCAGGGCAGCACTGCACCTCAGCGCACTGCCAGGCACGGGTACGTCACTAACATGATTGCCTTCATCAACAACATCTGCCCCACAATCACAATTATCATCACACCAAATAAAGCTAAGAGAGAGAAATGCGTATAGTCTGAAAGTTCTCAATCACTTGGAAGTACATATGAGCAATAACCAAACCAATTGCGACAAACTATTTGCATGCCTCGTGAGTTTGTCATATTGAAAGAGGCAATAGTTTTGTTTATTAGTTTAAACAAAATTGAACCATTGTAGGTATTCCAGGACCGAGCACGTGATGGCCAACGGATGCGTGGCGCTCAAGCAGCCCGACTTCCACTGGGAGCCACAGCACTGCGGAGAGATCAAGGACTTCATTTGCGAGCAGACGCGTTGCTACTACTACAACTACGGCTCCATCCCCGTGTCCTCGGCGCAGGGGTAATGCCAGGTGAGATGCCAGCAACCCGGGGCCCGCCCCCGCCGCCGCGCGCTCCGCACATTCTCCATCGCACCGCTTCACTACATGTCAACAGGACGACATCTATCTCTAATATCGAGACGTAGTTACTAAAATCATTATTAAAATCGGAGTAGTTTGTGTGCTAACAATTTAGATGTAGATTTGTCTTACTACAACCGTCAACATAACGGTATCCGAAGCGCGCGAGCTGCGGGTTCAGGCCCCTGCGTACAACCCAACCACCAAACAAGATCCCTACCACCCAAGATATTGGCTTTTACACTTAATTACTTTTGTTTTAATTTCATAACTAAGAGCTAAATGTAGATTCGTGGGATTGTCTAAATTAACAAAAATTTGGTGGGTGGGTGAAGGGGGCTTTGCTTGGTATCTAACCAGAGTTATTTAGTAACTCAACATTTGGGTCATGTTTGCCTTAAATCGTCCCCTTACGGGAGGAAATTGAGGCGTTGTATTATGTAATCGTTATGTGAGGGTCGCGCCCCGTCTGTCCTCTAGGAAGCCGCTGTCTCTGACGACGACGACGACAGCGCATCCTCTCACCTCGTCGTCGCCGCCGCCGCCGCGCTCCGAGCACCTGCCCACCCACTTCAACATCAGCGTGCTCTTCGACAAGCTGCAACCCTCCGCCCTCGACGGCCTCCGCTCCCCGCACCTCAAGTCCGGATCGCCTGCCAAGGCCTCCCCCCAGATAGACTCGCACTATTCGCGTGCGGCCGATGCGCGTAGCCACGAACAAGAGCAGGAGAAGGAGGAGCCCACACAGGGGCCGTATGACAACGAGGAGGGCATGGTGGGTGACGACGCGGCCGCATACCTCACGCAGGAGGGGCAAGTCGCGGCGGGTGCAGCGGCGGAGGCGGGCGAGGGTGCAGCCTCCACCGCCGAGCCGGACGCCACCGAGCACTCCGTCCACGCCAGCGGCATGCTGGCCCCCCCGCGCTACTAGCGTCTGACTCGGCGGCACTCGCTCTAGTGGGAACTGTCCACGACGATTAGCTATATCCTCTACCAAAAGTATTATTCATATAAAACGACGCGCGTGTAGAGCATTGATAAGACTTAGCTTGCTTCAATAAAGATGCAGTTACGCATCCGTAAATCCATATTACATGAATGTAAATGAGATTTATACTATTAGATATCGTTTATGTATAATTTCAGTACGTCGGGAATTTTAAGATGGTTATGGTGGTTGATGCGTGAAGACGGCGGCGACTCGTGCGCGACTCGCCGCCGTCTTCAGACGTGCGGCGGAGGTCGCACGGTACTCGTGACGCACGCGGTGCGGTACCTACTTTTCGCTCTTGTCAAAAATATTGTGCGCGTTAGATCTCCGGTATTACATTTAACCGTAAAACGTAGATTTATTTAAGAAAATTGACGCTAATTATTATTGGTCTGGACATATCATTCGGATTAGTGATTTAAGATTATGTTTATAATATGCGACGAAACTAGATAAGTATGTTAGTAAGTTGAAACTCAATTTTAAGATAAGGCGATGTAGTAAGTTAATAAATATAAAAATTGTAATAATTTCTTGTTTTATTTTTCTATAAACCTTAAAAAAGACAGTTTTCGTGAAATCTATAAATATCTAATTCTGTTTCTTCGAAAAGGACGTAAAAAAGCTAAAGATATTAGGATCACATTAAGACAAAAGGTTTGTTTTGTAGTCCTGAAAATCGTGCATTTGTACAGGTGTGCAATAAAATGTAAGACTCACCAGCCATTGACGACGCCCTCGACATTGAGCATGGGCACGATCTTGAAGACGTACTTGGCACGCAGCGCGGCGGCGGACGGCGTGTCGGCCAGCAGGCAGCGCAGCGTGCCGTCCATCACCCAAGACGCGTTGCTCTCGCCGGGGTGCACGCGCGCCGTCAGGAATATTATCTCTCGGTCCTTCACACGGGGTAAAAAGAGATAAAATGTAAATAGGAAGAGGGAACACCTGGTGCACTTGATGAAAAGGAACCACTAGGATAGGTAACAAAAATGAGGGCAGAAGAGGTAAGAAACAGAGAAGAGAAAAAGATGGAGATGAGAAAGATGAGGAGCCCGAAAAAGAGAGAACTAATTTTTCCCCGCTACAAGTATTTCTAAAATGTCTAAGAATCGAATTCTTAAATTTTTCAATGATAAAATGCATTAAAGTAGGTACCGCGATGGGGTTGGCAGTGCAGTCATCCGCCGTGATTGTCAATAGCGGTATCTCGTTGTTGTTAAGTGAGTAACAAAGAGGCTCCGCCCTCAGATACGCTCCCATGGGCAGCTGCAAACTCCACTGGAAGATACGAGTCTGAAAATATTTGTACTACCTTATTATTTACATTCATTATAAAATTTGTACTTAACAAATAAAAAAAACGCACTGTTCAAGAATGTCTCTTACTATATTTCAAATACTCTTTACCCTTGATATAATTTTTTAATTTGTGTAAAGTTGTTAAAAAGCGCAAATATTTTGTGGCTTTTCAAAATTCTGCATAACTAACAAAAACAATTCAATATTAAATTTTTTAGTCTCAAAATTTTAAATTTTACTGCAGGCTACTTTTAAATATGTTTGTGAAAATATAAAATTTACTAATTAAATTGTATTAGAGTACCAGTAACATAGAGTATGTAAACGGGAAGTGGTAGGCGAGGTAGCAGACATCGTTGGTGTGCGGGAACTCGATATTGAATGTGACGGTGAGGTAGCACTTGTTGTGGCTCTTCTGGTTCGCGTAGTGATAGCTATTGCGGTAGTAACAGATCTCAGAGCCCGCGCGGACCCAACCTAAGAAAATATAGTTGAAATTAAATATTCAATGAAAAGAATGACTCTTTAAAGACATTATTAGGTACAAGGTGAATGGACATATACCTGGTTTCCCTGCAACCGCTTCTTTAACAGAATATAATACTGGCTTCATACCGAAATTGAACTGGCTGTCGGATTTTTCACAGTTCACGATATTAAATATATACGGCCTTCCTTGCTGCATGTTGCGGACTTCGAAATAAAACCATTGATGTCTTTTATTTGAATTCACATCTGGCATCAGAATTAGGTCGTATTCTCTTGGACCTACCTGAAAATATACTTCGTTATAAGATTAACTTTCGAAATATTTACATTTCACTATAGTTTCTTTAAATATTATTGTTTTTGTGGCACTATTTAACAGGTTTTAAACTTTTTAAAGAAACAAACAGTGTTACGTGTAATACCGAACGATAAATTTTGGACAACACTGTACCTGAATAGCTTTTCTTAAATTCCCAGATTCAAATCTCGATTCGAAACTCAATCGCGCCGGAAATGTATTAGCTTTTGAAATTTCTTGCTCATCTGTATTTGTCAGTAGAGTATCTGTACTGAAATTTTTACAAATAATTATCATATGCCAAATTAGTAACTAAAAATTATAAAGAAAGATTTTCTACCTTTTCTGTGGTGTGGTTTCTGCTGCTGCAGCACATAGTTGATCTAAATCGTATACTACTTCGTTCATGTACGATTCTGGATTGATTGCTTTATCCACACATGATAATAACTTAGTCCTGGAATAAATGTATTCTAAATGGTTATTACTACTCAGAATTGGACATTAAGAGTGTCCCTCGGCATCTACTAAGGGAAGGAAACATTTAAATGTCCGATAAAGAGTAGACAACGCGTCTGCAATTCCGGTTTAATCTATGGGTAGTCGCTTTGCTATTTCGGCTAATCCAGGCCTCAAATTGGTCGTTTGCCACCTTATGATGAAGAAAAATAAATTTCTAATTGTGTATACCTGCAGGCAGCTCTCTCCATTTTATTCAGTGGTTCCGGATGATTGAGACTTTGTCCACCAGACATGTCCGGATACGCCACTTTCACAAACGGTATAACACTCCTTACTTTTGATGCGATTATTGAATAAATTGTTTGAAATATACTATACTTCGATACTTCTTTATGAATTTTTAACGACGTGCAAGACGTTAAGGCTGAAATGAAAAACAACAAAGAGTAAATAAAGGTGAAACATATGAAAACTTTATAGTAATTGAAAAGTTTAATTAAAGAACATTTTGCTTATTATCTAATTTATTTTAAGTGAATATTAGAAATTATTATCATTTAATAGATATACTTACAACTAGTTTCTTGAATTTTAGTACAACATAGATATAATGATGCAGTATGACCAGCATCCGACACACGTTCGTAGTCAGTGTTACTTAACATGGAGCATAGCGAGAGACTCATAGATGATGGTATATTTTTACTACCGCCTGATGTATTAATTAATTCTTCTAATATAGAACCTCTAGAGCTAGTACGACTTCTTACTAGTTTTAATTGTCTATTATATGAACCGAATTCTTTAAAATAAATGTAGTATCTGGAATTAACAACAAAGGTTTTAAATTTTATTTAATGAAGTAAATGAAATAGTTACTTTATATTATAATCAGGAAATACAACTTTCATAACACATGTATTCAAAAATATCGTTTTCTCTATTTTTCAATTAGAGTGAAAGTGATAGCTACAAGTTACTTCGAGTTTTCTGACAGTGGAATCCCACAGTAACAATAACTTACTTCTTTAAGTCTTCTGTATCTCTCTCGTTAGGACTTATCCAAAGTGAATTTTGTGCACTGTCGCCGGTTTTTATGCTTGTTTTTTCTAAATCAATACTCTTTTCTGGTTTTAAATCGGATTCGTCGATATCAATGTCTGGAATGTCTTCTACACCCTCGAGGTCTGCGTCAGGTTCGTCATCATCTGCGTCAGAATTTACAGTTTTCGTGTCAGAATTTGCACCCTCATCCTCATCTTCGTGGCATGGCCATGAGGCATTTGTACCTGGAAATAACGTTTATAGTGAAATATAGATAAATTGGTTACTAAAAGTCACAGTTTCATGTGTAATTAATTCGTTTGAAAACATAAAACAATTTTGAAAAGAACAACAATTGTTTTACCTTTAAGTATAGGGTTTAGATTAAAAGAGGCGGGGCTTGCTGTAGGCACTGGTAAGGCTTGATGTTTGAGACACAGCGTAATGACGGAGCAGACGCGAGCCAATAGTCCATCGAACTCCGGCTCGTCGGGACACTGCGAGCAAAACCTGTGCAGAACTTGCACGTGCTTCTTCGTGCATAGCGCTCGACGACCTGCTTCTGTTGATAGACGAGAGTTAGTAAATAAAAATAGAGATTAAAAACAGAAGGTGGGAGATATCCAGAAAAACATATTAATCTTACTGATATTACAAAGATGCTGTAGCGTCTGCAAAATATGTGCACAAATCTTGAGCCTCATCCGTCCTTCGTAGCGGTCCCATCGGTCGAACACTCGGAGTAGAACACCACTAAGACCAGTCTTCACAATTTGCATGCAGCATACCTCTGTAATATATTAAGATTTATTAAGGCCTCATTATGTATTGTATAGATCTAGTCAAAATGGAATGGGCTTGAGGAATCATAAGTTAACAAGGTTTAGGTGATGATTTTCTAAGTTAATTCTGGTTCGCAAGCCATTTTCATTACTCTATCTAATGTAACAAGGTTCGTAATAAGGATATCTTAAGTGCGAGAAACAAAAGTATGTGATATTTACTATTTTTGCTGAAATAATCAATGGCGTCGAGACAGAGTCGCAAGCGTGCGGTTGGGATGTAGCCAAGCGTCACCAGCACGCGCTCGTAAGTCGTGATGATGCCGTCCCGGATCAGAATAGACGTTGTCACTGCTGTAAGTAAAAATTGGTAAAGAATAATACGAATTTTAATATGTAATTCGCTTAATATTACAATTAATGATAAATACCATTTTTTGACAGTTGTTTAATAATGACCAAAAGCGGAAATATAAGCTTATTATCTGTGTAATGTCCTTTGAATATTAGATGCGTTGTTCTAACACAACCGATCATTCTTACTTTTACTGCGAATTTGGGATCTGCAAAATAAACAACTAGTGATGAATTGCTATTAAATTTTACAAGGCGCAATTTTGCAGTTTAATAACTTGTGATTAGAAAAAATAATAACATTCTGGTGCTTACCTCTTGGTGCTACTGCAGCTATAATCCATATTAGATCTTGAACCATTAACTCAGTACCAACAGTACTATCTCGCTTGCACTGAGTATTGATCAAGGTCCGGAGTATAACTTGAGTACCGTTGATGGAGATTAAATGTTGTGTACATTGTTGTCTTGCGATATTGTTAGCTGAAAAACAATAAAAAGTATATCTATGAGTTATATTAAATAAAAAATAACCTAAACCTGTGTTATTCAACACACTCAAAAGGCCCTTAGACTTATACTGCATATTTCATCAGCTTAACGTGCAATTATGTTTATATTAGATTATATGGTATTTATTGGTAGTGGTGGTTTAATGCTGTAGATATTCCTATTTTCGCTTATACCCTTAAAAATGCTTTATAGGGGAATATCCATGGTCTTACCACAATAATGTAAACCACACCAAATTATTGATATAGAAGATTCTAGCACAAAATAGCGTAACGATTTGGATCATATCTAATCTATTATCTTAAATTGGCTAGCTAATTTTATGGTTATAAGAAACTAGAATGTTTGCTATAACAACCCTTGTTCGCATACAAAGTAAGTATTTTACAATCATTTTTGTAAGGAAATGGATTTAAAAACTGACTTTCATGTAAGACTCACACTTAACTTAATTTACATTTATCGAACCTTAAACATGAGTTCTAAATATATTAAATGGTTATTTTTAAATCGTTTTGCGGTAACTGATAAACTTTGTTTTATAAAGGTAATAACATAAAATATAATAATACTCCTGAATATGATTTTTTAGGACAAATTAGACCAAAAAAGAGTATATTAGTACGTAGCTTTGCATGCTATGTGCATTACAAACGTGAGAATGTTAATTTGCATTGTCGAGAGCATGTAACATACATAACTACAAGGTCAAGTTTCAATTGGTCCAGTGTTAAGCAATCGTTGCAGGCAATTGCAGGTTGCAGGCATGCCGCTAATGTCACTCGATCACACGAAGAGGAGAAAGGTGATTGGCAATGCTACCTAATGTGGTAAGAAAATAAAGTCGTGCATACTTAATGTTATCAAAAGATTCTTAAAAACAAATGCAACAGAATTAAGAATGGAATACACAAGTAAAGCGATCATTGCGGCCACAGCAGTGGACGTACCCTTCTTGTTTAACGGTGCTTTATTTTCTTTTCCGTTCTTTTTCGTTTCTTTCTTCTTGGTTCCTTGATTTTCATTAGCAGCTGACGGTCCAATAAGTTAAAAAAACAAAATAAGTTCTATCTAATATTCTCTTTCTTAGACCGTATCCGTAAATGTCGTTCGAGTTATAAATAAAAAAATTGTAAAGCAAATAACTAAAGGCTGAAATAATTGAATTATACGAATAAATACAACCAAAATACATACAAGTTTGTATGGCTACCTAATTACTTGGGCTATTACTCAATTACTATCTATCTATCGCCGTATAATGTAATAATAGGTTAACTTATAGTTACCTATATTCTTCTTTCCTTTTCCTTGTTTCAAACACAGTGTTTCTCTTAAAATCGACGTAATGTAAGTGCATGTTGCAGGATCTCTTGTATTCTGGAATATGCCATTAGTAAACATTATAGTAATTTTCCTTTACTTCCTTTTAAGTCTGTATGTTAAAGAGACAAAGGTTTCGTGCGTTATTATTATTATTCTTTGAATTGAATTTTCTTCTTTACTACATACTTATATCTTCATTATATTTCAGAAATAACAAATAAATAATTAACTTCAATATGGCTCTTACTTCTAAAATGGAGATGAGTACTGGTATGGCTCCAGATTGTTTGTTCCACAGCTTCTCCAGTGTTGTTTGCCGAACCTGTTTGTCTAAAAAATAAAATCATCGTTAAAATGCTGACTCAGAATTTTTATGCTTTGTTATAACTGTGGGTTTTCATTAATCAAACAGTAAAAGAAAAACGTTTTTTTTTTATAAGAGAAGGGGGCAAACGAGCGGCGAGAACACCGAGGTGGTCAACGACGCCCATGGACATCTCTGTTGTTCTTTTTAAAAAGTTGAAATAATTTTATGACCGTTTCAGGAGTGAAAAAATATGATTAATTGTAATTGTGTGGTGGTTGCTTGTAGAAACATGACGTCCTCGCTTGTACGTTTTAGTTGACGACGCCTTCCGCGACTTTTGTTCTACTAATTTGAGGACAGCAAGTGATCTTTACAATGAGTTACAAACATACTGTACTCATTTCTACCCTTGACTCAATTAGTGTTACCAAACTAGAATACTGTTATTTGGCATTGATGAGTTGAGATTGTGGACAACAAAAGTTCCCACGAAGTTGGTTTTATTTGTTTCTCAAAATACTTGATAGTGTTTTATTTCACGCGTTTAATTTATTTTAATGTGAAATATTTAAAAAATATCATGGTGGAATAAATTTTCCTTGATATATAATCGTTTACCTACACATTTTGACGCTTTAACTTGGGAACATATGTTTTTCTTACGCCTTATAACCTTAATTGGTTCAGAAGGGTTACGTGTTATTTAAAAGAATTTTATTGGCTCGACGTCAAGTGAATTTAAAAGTACTACACATATCTACATTAAATAATTCGCAGGTGGCTTTGGCCGCGGTATCAACACTCGTAGTTTGATTGACGGCTGTAATGCCATTTGTCTCTGGATGCTTTACTATGAACGCAATTGATAAATATAATCATTTACCATTGTTTATGTTTACCTATAAGATGTTTAAACATTAATTTTCACTATGATAATATGCACGGTTTTCTATTAAATACATTATAATTAGTTATAGTCGAATGAATGGAATTTACTGTCTATATCATGCTGAATGTTATGAAAAACTTGATAAATTGTTTTTGTATATGTGTTTCAGTCAAAATCTAAACAATGTACAGAATGTTCTAACGAATGTTAATACAAAACCACTACTTTGGGAGAGCACCGAGATAACTGAGTGACGCGGGGCCGTTTGTCGTGACGTTGGCGACCTGCCAGTGGGTACGCACGACACGACACGCGTCACCCGCCTGCCGACGGCCGCGGGCTCAGGCCGCAGTCAGGATATAAACGCTGACATAGCAACCAACTGTCGTAACTCTTGGTACAGAGATACATTTAAAAATAAAACTTAAATCGCCGATTGACAGTGAAAAATAATGAATTATTTTGTACCGAATCATAAACAATTCTTAATACTATCTGTTATGTAGCTATTACGTTCTGAAAAATGAAAGTGCATACGTAACGTTCACAGACACATGTTTGTAATCATAATAAACGTACTGCAAAAGTACGAAAATGCATTTAACGGAACGCGGAGACAAAAACTACATTTTCAACGTCGACTTTTCAAGGCAAACAAATTATTTTTAGTACACTCTTTATGTATTTTTTTAATTATCGTATTATTTAATAGGAAGTAGGAAGTATAAATAATAAATAACATATTAATATGTAGAAATTACAAGATAAACTATACATCTCCGCGTATTTTGGTAAACGAGCCGAGACACGGAGGTCCGCAGCTGTTTCGAGTCAATGTCAAGGCGATTCTTGATTTATACCGCGATATAATTAGATCCTTGCGAATGTAAACAACTGTTCGTATTTTTTGTATCGCCCTTTGTATTTGGATTTATTAGTTGACTAAAGTAAGTTTTCGATATTTAAACGATTTAGTTAACAGTCCAAGACTAGCATTTTACGCACGAGTATCAAATGACAAAATATCTTTAAGATATCTGTCCATCAGTTATTTTCCTTTGTAACTCTTTATATTTCCTTGCTTGCTGTATACCGTGTACATTTCTGACCAAACTATAAAGTTCTCTTAAAGGCATTTTCTAAATCTATCGTTTAAACAAGCGTAAGCAAAATCATTTCTTTTCTGTATTAATCTTTGATCAATATTGCAGTTATACGATTTCTTAAACTATTTAGAGCTACGGAGCGATCGAAAACCGGAAGCAATCTATAAACATGTGTTATAGATGGGCTATTTAAAACATTTCTTAGTTATCGATGATGTAGTTCTGTGGAGCACTGAAATTCGAATGTTGTACAGTATAATGCGTGCAGTCTGCTATTGTAATCTATTTCTGATGCTTTCGATTTAGCATTAATTTTGTTACTGTGATGTTTGGATTGGACGTATATAACAAAAAGGTTCATCAGATTATAAAAAAATTTAAATACTTTAATTATGTTAGGTGTTTTTGGCTGTAAGCTAAAATAACGTTGAAAAATGTAAAAAACAGAATATGTCTTTAATGAATGTGGCTTCAATTTTCATGAAATAAAAATTAATCAGTAAAAAAATTTGATACGAATGTTAAGACATTCTCGAAGAAAATGACGAGTTGAATTTGAGTCGAAGAATATGTTGGATTCAAAATAAACAACTACGCATTTGATTTAATGATGCGATCAAATGTTATGATATGAAATTATGTTATCCACCTGTCACTGGTTCACTATGCAAATGTTGTTTGACAAAGATCTTAATTGAGATTGATGATGATTGATAATATTATGAAGTACTAGCTTTCACCCGCGACTCCGCCCGCGTGATAAAAAAAACAAAAGCAAGTAGCCTATGTGTTCTTCCAGACTATCCTCTACGTCTAAGCCAAATTTCATCGAGATCCGTTCAGCCGTTTAGGTTACAAACTCTAACAAACATCCATCCATCCAGCCATCTAAACTATCGCATTTATAATATTAGTAAGATAGTAAGAAGTAAGATGACAATTATTTAGATTCATATACAGTTTGTCAAAATACAGAAGAAACGTAGTTCTCATCTGTCTGAATATAGCTTTGAAAATGGAGAAGGAGAAAACACACAACAGTGGTGTGTTTTCACTGTTGAAACACTTGTATTAAAAAAAATAGACAACCTCCATTCTATGTGAAAAAGCATAGACAATATGCTTTGTCCACGTGTTTGTACATTTAAACTTACGGCAAGCAAACAACAGTGGTAATAACAACAAATACACTATCTGAGAATATCTAATTTTGTTAAAACCTATCCATGGAAAACTTTCCACGTAGGTGAGTATTAACACGAAGAAGGCTAGTGTGGCGTATCGATTTATATCAATTTCAAGGTGCGTCGCAAGGTGACAGTTACAAGGTGCAGTAAACTGGTCGATATGCTTTTTCCAATCTATATTCTATCGTGTAGGTTATTTGGGGTCAAAATCGAATAAACAGTGTGGATTGATGGTGATCGATATTGGGTAATTTTACATATCCAATAGTTTAAATCTGAGTAAATTAATCGTGACACTAGTGTAGCAGGTACGAGTAGCACTGCACCAATTTATCGCATAGCTTGTACACGCGATTCCTTTGCAGATAAAACACTGTTCGTATTTCGTGGCTTAAACACTATCATTTATATTATTAAGTGCTGACAGTTTGTTGTGAGAATTGTTGCTGTAACAACGATTAATGCTCTATAAGTTTTAAGTTTTGTTACTGAAAGTTTAAAGTAGTTTTAGTTTTATGACTGTAGTTCTGCAAATTAGTTTATGTTTAATTCCCTGGATCAAATACAAGGGATATTTAATATCGAAGGAAAATTTCTCACGTACATGACATCTTACTATTATTATAAATGCAAAAGCTTAGATGGATGGATGGTGTTTGTAGCCTAAAATGATGAACGCATCTAATGAAATTGGGCATAGACGTAGAGGATAGTGTGGAAGAACATAGAAGCTACTCCCTTTTTTTTCACGCGGACGGAGTTGAGGGTGACAGCTAGTTTACAATAAAAATAAGAAAGATATAAAATCAACATCACAATTCAGTATTAATACACACTATATTTAAATCTACTAATTTTCGCGAGGCGTACCAGTTACGAAATAAAACAAATTACCACCAAAAAAGAATACCTATCAGATTACAAAAGAATGATAATTCAATTTCTATAAAAAATGGATAATGAAAACCTCGATAAAAGTATACCGCGCGACTACAAAGTCATTAACGTTCTTTTATCACGCAAAATGTTTCGGCAAACTTGCCAGAAATTGGTGTAAACTTTTTCATGTTTTTCAATTAATATTAGCTTAGATCGTAATGGTAAATCTTCATAACGCAGATTTTTTATAATAAAAAGCGGCAAACGAGCGGCGGGAACACAGAGGTGGTTCGACGCCCATGAACATCCGGAACACCAGAAGCACTACAGATGGGTTGCCGGCCTAAGATTATAGGGCTCATAAACTTATTTATAGTACTTAATTATTATTTACTAGCTGTTCTCGTGCGGCTTTATCCGCATAAAATTATAAAGAATTTATTTTATTGTTTACATTTGTCAAATTCTCAATTGTAAATGTCAAAATTCAAATGCACAAATGACAACCATGGCAACCTTGCTTCCTGGATGTTGGCAGCTTGTAGTTTACGGTCCCTTTCCCACATGAAGCTTTGTTACAGATTATTTTCCCCCTAAGTTTAATAACGTGAAAATATATAGCCTAAAGCGTGTCGTAAATGTAGGGCTTTTTATTAAAGAAAGGATTATTCAAAAATATGCTTTGATTGCTGAAATCCTTTCCCACGAAGTTGTATGTGTTTATGCTTTATTATATTAGTATAGATTACAATGTAGTGATTGTAATACTAGATTTGTAAGACGTCCCTAATAGTGAAAAAGCTGAATTGTTACCTATAGAAATATTTACATATTATATTATCGAATTTTGATAAGGTTTACTACGTATTCACATTCAGTGAGCAGTGAAATTGATTTATATTTAGTAGTTTTAAAATACTACATTTATAATATTTTATTAAAATATTAAGCAATGAAAATCGATACGTTTTAGAATATAAATTGTACCATCAATGAACACAGCTGTAAAATATTTGCAAAGATATGGTTGAGTGGCTATTTCTATTCATTATGCCAAGGTATGATGACAAACAAATCGGTAGTAATCGTAACGTTTACGATATACGTTTCCTTTAGGTATGCTTCCTAGAGTGGGGAAGACAAACATAGTAAAATTCAAATGAAATAGTTATTATTTGCGCGTTGTAAATATATTTTATTCATGAACAAGAACCATGTATGTATGTGTGTATGAAGACCTTAGTGTACCTTATACTTAAATTTTTTAATATTAATAATCTTTCTTTAACAAAGCTGTGACTAAAGAAATCTACTAAATTAGTTTTCAATCCATTCTTTGGTAAAAGAAAATGATATACATAAATTAGATTAACACACAGAAACAATTTGATAGGTTGGTTATAAATTTCAATTCATTTGAACATTACAAGACATTTACTAAATACCAGATCAGAGGAAATTACTAATACTAAAATAATTTTGTATACCAAGGCCAATTCTTTGAAAATTTATGAAAAAATTACAGCAACGTATTGCGATATTTTAAGTACTTCCCGGTTGTCAGTCATAAATACGACGTCTGATATAAATAAAAAAAATAATAAAGTTTATCAACTGGAATCTACAGTTTGAGTTTACAATTAAAAAAAAATTAGCTTTCTGTACAGACAATTTAAGCTTTATTTAACTCGGTTAAAGCTATTAAAATATGCTAAGAAAACAAAAATAGAGAAGAAATTAGCAGGTGGATTGCTTCAAAAAGACTCAAAACAAACTAGCCCTCGTACAACGAATATTACCATCCTTGAAACCTTTCCAGAAACCCTTTAACAAGTTTACCTTTTACAAAAAACAATGTGATTAAAAGCTGTGTTTATCCTTTTAAATTCTCCAAGGTGTCGTGTAATTTGTTGCATGATGACTTAAGTTCGAGAAAGGGCCGAGCAACGATTACACCCGCTGACAGTGATTGGCTGCCAAGGACTGACAGCTCTGGTAACTGATACATGGTTTACTCACGATAGTCTTGTATCCTAGGTATCGAATTTTAAACGAAATGTACTAATTATTGTAAAGCTTTTGACCGCGATATCGTCCGCGTGGAATCGAAAAAAAAAAAAACAAAGTAGCCGTTGACTAAGGGTAGGCAACGCATCTTCAATTACGGATGTCTATGGACAGCGGTCGCTCCGACATTTCGGCGGATTCAGATGTCCGCTTGCTCGTTTGCCACCTTATGATAAAGAAGCCTGTGTCCTTCCAGACTATGCTCTACATCTATGTCAAATTTCATCGAGATCCATTGAGTTGTATAGGCGGCAAACCCTAACAACCATCCATTCCATCCAAATATGACATTTATATTATTAGTAAGGAATTAAACAGGATAGCGTTCTTATTTTTTGACGCACATTAAATGATACTGGTTGCCAAAGCTTATGAAATTATAAAAGAAAATTACAAAGCTCGATGCTGATTCAACATCAAAACTTTTTAATGTCATAATATTTATGAATTTATGTCGATATCGATCTCAAATATAAATGGAAGTCCAATGCTATAGCCGACATGTCCCATTCACCAAGTCCATAACAATAATTGGCTTCTTTTACTTATCACTAAATCAAGGCGACCATCAATCACATATAAATGGCTCATTGGCATTTTATAAATACTTATTCAATGTTGTTGACAGCTCACACAATTTAAAACCAACTGATTTAAACAGAGATGGACTGCGTATATGTTAAACTGATTGATCATACTAATATTATAAATACGAAAGTTTAGATGGATGGATGGATGTTTGTTGGAGTTTGTAGCCTAAACGGTTGAACGGATTTCGATGAAATTTGGTATAGATGTAGACGATAGTCTGGAAGAACATATAGGCTACTTACTTTTTTTTTTAATTCCACGCGGACGGAGTCGCGGGCGAAAGCTAGTTCAATAATAAAGGTAAAACAAAACTAATTACTTAATTGAATAGCAAATAACAGACAGTAATAAATCATTGAATGTACATTGTCAATTCAGCTCTCTCAGATCTTTCATCAGACAAAAACTGTCACATAGTTCATTAATACATCGACGCTGCAGAAAGTTATAAAATGTCAAACAAACATGAAACAATTAGCATTATTTTGTAATGTATTGAGCGAAACCCGTCAAATGCGACGACTCGCGGGCAACGTTCCAATGCAATAAGTACTAGCGTCCGCAATACACAGGCGAAGATTTGAATCGCAGATATTTATGTGGGAAAATCGTAGAGTAATAGTGAACGATATTTCACTCTATTGTACGGATCACTTACTACAGTCTTTAGTTATGAAGTGGTCACTAAGGAAAGTGTAGGTTCACTTTGAGAACTGTACCCAAAAAGATTGTGGCAATTAGTTTATTATACAGTTCGTTTAATATTATCTCAACGTACCTAATCTTGAAGTTGACGTAGAATTTTTATTTATATACAATTGAATAGAAAAAAATAACGCTAGATTGCCATTAGACAAACGGAAGAAATCGTTCACGTGTGCAGTTGTTTATTTTTATATATTCAAGAACGCTAGTCTGTTTGATAAAACAAAATTAATGATATTTATTTTAGCTAGTCCTACATCTTTGATCTCGGAAGAGCAGCTGCCGCATCGTAATCGACGATTAGGAAATGTTGATTAACGATTATTTAAGACTAGCTGTCGCCCGCGACTCCGTCCGCGTGGACTTAAAAAAAACAAAAGCGAATAGCCTATGTGTTCTTCCAGACTATTCTCTATATCTATACCAAATTTCATCGAAATCCGTTCAGCCGTTTAGGCTACAAACTCTAACAAACATCCATCTAAACTTTCGCATTTACGAGTATAATATTAGTATAAAGTATGATTAGCAACAAGTTAAATATGATGACACTTTTTGATCTGTAGCAATAAGAAAATGTGTGTGGTTCCAACCAGAGATTAAAGTTAAAATTAAAGATTATTTTAAGTTGAAATAAAAAATGTGCTTCTGGTTTCTAAAAGAGGAACTATTACAACGAAAGTCAATTAGAAACAATGTAAACGACTATTTGAATGATCATTTTGGACACAGGCATTCGTGATGGATGCGAACAATTGCTAGTCGAATGGAATATTATCTATATTCTAGTTTCACATGTCGGAATACATAGTACCCAGTCAATGAATAAACACAAACGAAATATTTCAACTGATTTTAAACCTTATTACAATAGTAATAGAGTTTGATATTCTGCATTCGCTCGGTGTGTAACTGCAGTCGCTATTTGTGACTGTTCCAAACATTCTGTGTGTAATTTACACGCATTGTTCCGCTTTTTTTATTGTCGTTCGCAGACACTACAGATAATATCATTTAATGTTTGTAAATAATTCGCATTGATTTCTGAAATGTAAAAATTGTAACAGAAATGTATTTACAATATACATTTTATTGCTTGATTGTAAATTCAACTATTATAAGTATGTCATTCATTATATTATCAATCCAATTTGATTCCGGTGTAAACATCACAACAGGTTTTTAGTTTCGATAAAATAATGACATAATTATAGTATTTTTGACTGAAATCTGAATATTATTAAAGGATACATGTTAGCATAGTTAGTAGTGACATTACTAGCTCCCGTGTCTGTAGGGAGACTTGGTTAGTAAGTAAATAAGTTCATCGTACCGTGAGACGTGAGACGAGAGTTGATGCGTGCGGTGATGTTGCGGGCCACTTCGGTGGCATCGTGTGATCGCTGCTGGTACAGCCTCAGTCTCTCGAAGAGGCACTCCGCGGAGCTGTCGTCCGCCATGCGGTACACTGCACAGATAACATGCAATCAATACACGGCACAAAGTGGCCGGGCTCAACCCGGCTTAAAGTGACCCAGATTACGTAAATAAGACACCTTTCTCTAAGTTAAGCCCGCAATAGACGCTCAGAAGGTGTATAGCTGGCTTTAAACTTGATATCTAAAACAACATGAATAACAAAAGAGAATCTGACATAATAACGGGTAGTTAAAGAAATTATATTTGCTAGTTTTCTAACTACCCACATTCTGTGAATATAATGTTTTAGTTCTCGTTGTATGTACTAGTATATAACTGTAGTTCAAATAATTTACAATTTTACATAGTCTCACGTCGCTTTGTAAATAAATCTTTCGTTTCTACAGTAAAAAGTAATTTAATTTAATTGCATAGTGTGGCAATTAATATCAATCAATTGCAGCGAATGGATGTTATTTAAAATAGCTTTATTGCTTTATTTTTCAGTATTTTACATAGTAAATTATATTTTCAATGTCATTTAAAATGTTTATTTTTTATTAAATCATTCAACTATTACCATCAAATTAATTTTATTGTTAGAATTTTTTGTTGAAGATAATAAGAGCTCTATTAGTTTTTCTTTACAGTTAGTGTTATAGGTTCTATACAAAACTGTCACTGTAATGCATAACATAACATTCAGTTAAGTAATTAAATACGTACTTTAAATGTTAATTGTTCCGTGTAACATTTACTAAATCGAAATCAAGCCAATTAATTACAGCGTTATTGAATAAGAGGAATATAAAATCTATTAAAAACCGGTATAGTGTTAACGAGGTACACATTTTTAATCTTTTTTTTTCAATATGTCCACACCGGGCAGTTTTATTTGTACTATTGTCATTTATTTTGTTTTAAACAACTTAAATAAAGTTATAATATTACATGATTATAGCAACATTTTGATGCTTTTTTATTGCGAAAAGAGATTGCTTATGAATACAAATTACTTGGTGCGCTAATTAACACTACAATGTGTGAAACCAGACAGCAAAACTATGATTTAATACAATTAGAGTACAGATTTAGTTTTATGAATGTAGGTTAAACATGGATAACACGTTGAATGAAAGACTGGCTACAAATTTCGACGTGGGACGTACGTGCGTGTGTTGCTTAGTGTAGTCCTTTGCTGGTGTTTGAATATGAGGCGGTTGGTTTGTAAATAAACAGTGTATGGTGTACGATGCGCGACTGCAGTGACAGGCGAGATCAGCGCCCCGCGGCGGTCGCCGCCCGACTAAAACTGAAGGGAAAATCGGTGCGCGACGCCTCACTCGCTCCCCGTGCCAAATAATCGCTTTTCACGCGCGTAAACAAATATATGCAGCGATGCTCTAATGCTAGAGACTAATGTTGCTTAACTGCATATTATCGACTAAATATCTCGAAAAAAATGTACTGATTACAATTTTTGGGTATAAAATTCTAAATTGTTTAAATATACGAAAGAATAAAATTAAAATATAAAATACGTAAAACTTATAAGGTTTAAACGTTTAAATAAAAATGTCAATAGGCCATAGTTACCTGAAATTATATAGCGATAAGAGTAAAAACAGATGTCGTCCTAAGTGTGTATCATGTGGGACTCGAATAAAAATCGATGCGATTTTCAAAAGCTTTTAACAAAGTTTACATCTTTACACGTCTACTGCTGAGTCACTTTAAACATTTGTTGTTTTTTGGGTGAAATCTATTTAATCTAGAGGTGACTTTGAACCCACTTTCTACTTATCAATAAAACTATATGGCTATTGTTGTGTTTACTTTATTCGTAGTTATTCATTGTGCTTTTATTTTATCTGTTTAAGTGTTATTATTTGCAGACGTCCCTTACAATTTAAGCAATTAAATAAACTTGAATAAATATTTCGGATTTACAGTGGGCAGGGTTATAAAATCTAAAAACAAATACATTTATTTGTGTTTCCATTTATAAACATTTACGATCTTACATCTTGCGGGGAAAAACTTATCACTCTGAGATAGCCATACGGACAAAGGCTTTGTTCTGTTTTACAAAAATAAATTACGTGAAACAAATCTGGTTTCAAGTGTAAATAAAATTGATCTTTATAAAGATGAAAGATACCAGAACAATAAACATAAGTATTCGTCGGCAAAATGTTACAATAATGTTGTCAGTATATAGCTTGATTACTTACTTCTCCTTTTGGATTTCTTGGCTGCGTAATTGCTTACTATTGTATCGGTTTCTGTATCCACTTCCTGCAACAATATATCGATTATTTAAATACGTAGGTTTTGTAATGTTAATCATACATTATTCAAACCCAAGGCCTAAAGTTTGTAAATTAAGAGTTCATTGATTTTGTAAATTATACCATAATTGCAGCCTAATTTTTTTATCAATCATCTTCCAACGTTACCTCTCCATATTTGGCAAAAGAAATTTAATATATTTGATATGAACTTGAACTTCAAAATGCAGGCCTATTTTTGTAAATTATACCATAATTGCAGCCTAATTTTTTTATCAATCATCTTCCAACGTTACCTCTCCATATTTGGCAAAAGAAATTTAATATATCACAGTCACCATACAATTGTAAACGAAACCATTTGCATAAAAAGTGAAGATTTCCAAGATAAGAGCTTCACTTCATAAGTCAGACTGAATTAGCTACAATCAAAACATGTTTAATGGATCTTAAAAGCAGCACCGGCCTATCCATATGGGTACTATACTCACATAGCACTATATAAGAGTAAAAAATCCATAAGAGTACTTTATGAGGATAAGAATGTACCAAACAGAAGATCGAGTTCTCTGGCAATCTATAACTTACAACTAAGAGTTTTTGGTTGTATTTCTTACAAATACTTTATTTATGCAAGTAATTACGAAGGTAATATGATCAATTCAAGTAACAGATTCGCTGTTAATGACATTACGAGTATTGGGAGTGTTTTAACTATTTTATGTATATTGAATTCAAACAAACCTGACATTTTTCACTCATGACACTTATGTTAATTCTATTGTAGAAATTCGTTAAGTAAACAAATGTATATCATTGCCGACAACAACTATCTTTTAATTTAACTACTATATAACCTTTAAATTAAATGTCAGATCGAAAAATTGACATTTGAAATGTGTCACAAATAATGCAGATGGCCTGTATTTGCGTGTCGTAACGCTCTCGTAATAACCTGCACAGAAGTTATGGCTCCCAAATCGACTACATTCGAATTTTATTCGGTCATAAATTATTTTTATATTTTCATTAGATCCGTGTCGGTAGTTAATATATTTGATATGAACTTGAACTTCAAAATGCAGGCCTATTTATTGTAAATTATAGGTGTCCTGTGCCTGGCATCCGTTGCAATGCCCACGAGACAAATAAAAATATCTGACTTTGTGGTTTTGCTCTCAATGTTTTTCCTTTCCGAAAAACTGCGAAAAACCAATTAGGGTTTAGATTGATCTTACATTTCATTAATATGTTGGAATTGATAAATCTAAGGATAGTAAAGCATCGGTAAGAAGAATAAAACGGGTACAAATAATTTACTGTTTACTATTAACAGCAGAAAAAAAACTGGTAGTAAAAAGAGATAAAAACGAGGACAGAAGGACGAACACTAATTTAAAATTCTCGAACGGATATAGTTAAAAAAAAGTAATACTAACAGGGACGGAATGTACACGCCTTTAATTAAATTACATTGTGATAAAAAAAAATAATCACTCGTCCGAGCCAAGGCTATTAAAATCACATTGCATATAGAATATTGGCTGACATTTAATAGCAGCCATCGACCAGATCCCTAGCTTGGAGCACTTGACATTTTACTGCGACGTAGTCAGACGAGTTTCGTTAACAATTACGACTTACAACCGCCAGTAATAACTATTAAGGAAACCTATAAGGCAGTTGATCCATTAGGAGCGAATTTAATACACCAAGACGATATTACATAAATAATTCGACTAATCTTTTTGCCCTTGTTAGAGTTCATTCGCTTGTCACATGATGTTTACGTGTTAATTCATGTTTTGTTAAGATTCGTGTTGAATTTGGAATAAAAATTCGATGTTCGAATTCGTGTGATGCGTTTGCAAGAAACTTAAGATCTTACGATGTCGAACAGCATTTTATTGTGTGGTCTTAAAATCTACTTGAGTCTTCTTCTTCTTAAGGTGCCTCTCCGACTAGCAAAAGTTGGCGGTCAGTTCTCCAAAGACTCTATCTCTTGCGAGGCGAAACAGTTGGGCGGCACTCGCAATTCCTGTCCACACTTGACTCTTAAATGAAGCAATCTCATTGAGCCAGATGAATCATGTTGACCATCGGCATATGTGGTCCATTACGTCCCGAACAGATGTTTATAAATGTAATGATCAATAACGCTGAGAGTTAATATACAATAGTCTTGCGGTGTAATTCTACTGACGAAATATTTGAATTAAAATATATTGTTATCCTTGTTTCATTTAAAAGTATGAGAGAGAGGAAAATATTTTGTATATAGTAAATTGACAGTAGAAATCCACACTTATCTACATACAAACTTTAGAAGAGAAGGCGACAGTTAACATTGTAACTGTTATTTTCATTTCTTGTGGACGTACTTAATAATGTATAAGAAAAAAACATTGTTCGCTCTAAGCATGGTTGTTTGTCAATGGACATTCGTAAGCACGAATTCAGTCTTCACATTCGGTACTGAAGCGGTGAGTACAAATAAAACATTTCGTTTCACATTTATTCACATATTCGCAATGTTATATGACAAAGGCAATTGTATCTGACCTCCTAAATATTAGATTTTACGTAAACTAAGTAATAGTTTCACAAATATTTCGTCGGCTTACATCTGACCTTAGGGGTTTAAACAAAATAACAATACCGTAATAAAAAATAATAATTTAATGATAATTAGCTCATTTAAATTGAGCAACAAGAGAATCGTGTTTGACTTGAACGGTAAAATAATAAAATGACGTATTTTTTTCAGCCACCTGAAGACGTTGGACGGAAAGACCATAGAAACACTTTGCTGGATTTCTTAGATCCAAGAGGGATTCTGATTTCTCCAGGCGATGCGAAGCTGCGATCTAAGAGACGTGATATAAGTAATAACTAAAAGTATTTACAAATTAATTTAAATTAAATGTTTGAAAATGTTCCCGCCTCACAGGAGGGTAATGTGTTTTGATGTTTGTATATATGTAATAGTTATATAATATAATGCTTTCCAGCGTTCTTCACGCCCATATCTTCCGTGAAGCACACTGACGCTCTTCGCCTGCTGTTCAAGACATACCTCGCAATGCTCCTGGCTACGATTAGACAGGGCAAGCCACCTCTGTCGCCGCCGTTTCCGAAGGTCATAGCCAAGACTATTAAAGAAGTGTTATTAAATTAGTATAATAATAAAATGAAATGTTATGTTAATTAATAAGGTTTCCTACTCATATGCGTTGCCAACCGATGATACGGCCTGGTCTATGGGGGAAACTACCATTGATATGATCTTCGAAGTAGGTTTTTTTTTTTTTTTAATTGTTTTAGTCTCTAGTGGTAAGTGCCCCCCCACTCTATACTGGATACAATCATGTCCCTGCATCCCATGTTATGTCATCCCCGCGACCTAGCCCATAGCGCCAGGCGTCAGGCTACTTTCTCACCGTGAAGAAAGACCCCGGACGGGTCTGAAACTAGTCGATGCTGTACGAATTACATTGGAGTGTTAGCCGTTGTTAATTTGTTTATAATGAAATGTTTTATTATCATATGTTACAAAATAAAAAACGTTATTCTTTCTGTGAACCCGTGTTTTTCATCTTTTTATGAATAAATTAAAATTCTAAGAAAATGCACCAACAAAAAAATTGTCTGACAATTTATAACTACGTTACCACGCTATACGTATAGATTTATCTAGAATGATTAAAGGAAATACTCTACTAAATATTTTAAGCCGTATAAACAAGAATATTGGGGCATAGTGATCTTCTTTATTAAAAGGAATTAAAGATGTTTAATCAACAAAACTCGTTCATTTGCCCTTAAAAGTTATTGAACAGCAATAAGTGAGAATTTTTTTTTCGTATTATAACCGTTTATAATAATAATAGAACATATATGAATACTTTATACATATATCTTTCTCATCATCATCATCTCCCCTGCCTTATCCTACTCCCGTAGGGTCGGCGCACCAGGTTTTCGTCCTCCAAAGCACTCTATCATCCGTCATCTCAGTCATCACTCCCTTCTTGATCATGTCACCTTTCACGCAATCCATCCATCTCTTTCTAGGTCTACCTCTACCGGTGTACCCCTCCACATTCATAACTAACGTCCGTCTTGTTACATGCGATTCATCCCTTCTCATAACATGCCATACCACTCTAACCTTTTACTCCTTATTTTCTCAACCACTGGGGCTACTCTCAAACTTCCTCTACATATATCTTTCTATTAAAAGAAAATGATAGGGACTTGTATTATTACAACAAGAAGTTACAACAATCGAAACTCACTGAGAATACAAAACTTACCGATTTAAGATAGATCAACTGATAAGGAATTTAGTAATAGTCTAAATACCGATAGATTAGGACATCTGTTTGTGTTGCGATTTTTTTAAACACTAAGGTCTTCGTTATGCAATGAATGTAAGAAATAAACTGCCTTATTGAATACAAATTCGAGAGACGCATCTAGTTCCTTTCTTTCTTGGTTTGTGGGCGGGGTGACATAGAGTATATAAGAGAAGCGAAAGAATAATATTAAGTACAGTGATCTTGTTACTGAGGCGCCTCCGTCATGAAGGTACGCTTCACGAGTGATAAAAAATGGATCCTTAAAAACGTGAAGTGTTATTTTATAGAATCTTCTGAATTGTGTAGTGCATATCTTTAACCTTTCATTCTTTATTCGTAGTCGCACGAACTACGTCTATAGTTTGTGGTTGTGTCCAATTTTTTTTAAAATTAAAATAACAATCAATGTTAACCAAAAGAATGTGTTGCCGACAATAAATATTAATGAAATTTACAGAAAATTATCGATAACCTTGAATTATTATATCATAAATGTTTCATTATGTGAATTGAGAATATAAGGGGAAAACATACTGCGTTTAAAAAAATGCCTTTTTATTGTTCTTTATCTAAAGTTTAAACAAAACAAGAAAAAAGAAAATTAAACCAAAAAAAAATTAGCATTATTTTTTAATAAATGTGAAACCATGTAAAGCCCTTGGGTTTTAATAAACATTTAATTTTCGAGTAGTTTAATATTACCACAAAAGTCAAATCGATTAGATAGATAATTGTAGGTTCGAGTAAACCGTTCAAGTACTGTTATGAATGATTAATGTCAATGATTGTTGATGATCTAATTTCATAGTCACACCTTGTTTTCATTTAAAGTGTTAGGAAAATAATTTTGACCCCAATTGATGGTGAATTGTTTGTGTTGTTTCGTTACAATTGATTTTGTGTCCAGGCGTTGGCTATACTGGTATTGTGCGCGGTGGCGGGGCATGCTGCAGGAGGCGCGGTGGCGTGGCCGGGCGCGGCGGTGGCGCTGACAACTCCCCTGGTCAACGCCGTCGTGCAGCCTCACACTAAGGGCTTCGCTTACTCTACTACACAGTATATTAATGCAGTAAGTAAAGGATCACTAATTGAAAAAAAAAATTAACGGTTTCTAAATGAGCCTCGAAATAACCAAACGTAATCCTTTGTATTTTGGAAATTCTAATTTTTAAATCTGACTACAACATAATTGACTAAAAATACAATTTTCGTTCCTTGCAGCTACCGGCATCATATACGTACGGAGTACGCCCACAATTCCCCTATCAAGTTCCCGTAACGGCTTACGCTCCTTTGCCAGGATTTCCGGCGTACTATCCGGTGGGGACTGCTTCGTATATTCCACAAAGTAGTCTGATTTATCCTCAAATACCACCTATCGCAACGGGACAACCACAAGGACCAATTTCTAGCCCGCCAACTGCTCCTATTGCACCAATTGCGCCTATTGCTCCGGGTATACCTCAACAGCCAAATGTTCCACAACAGCCAAGTGTACCTCAACAACCCAGTGCTCCACAACAGCCGAACAACCCGCCATCTCCTCCGGAACAAACGGCAGGTGATGCAGACACGACAGTAGTCGAGTCAGCGGAATTCATCAATCAACAACAGGATCAACGAACATCTAGCCCCGATGGTCAACCACAGTCATCGCCTACAAACAATGTTTCAGATCAACAATCCCAACCCCAAGTTCCATCGTATTCGCAAAACCCGCAAATTTCCCAGTTCGCGTCCTTCCCTCAAATTCCTCAGTTGCCCCAAGGCTTCCCGCAATTCCCGCAATTACCGCAGTTCCCGCAACTTCCATCATTACCTCAGTTCCCAGGCGCGCAAGAAGGTATATCATTCCCACCGTTCTCACAACAACCATCGGTCCCCCAAACACCGTCCCAAGAAGACTCGTCTTCACAAGAACCTCCACAGCAATCAACACAAACGCAACCCCCTTCCACATCGGAAGATTCATCATCTCCGCAATTCCCGCAACTGCCTTCTTTACCGCAGTTCCCTCCCTCTCAAAGTGACTTACCACAATTACCACAGCTACCGTCTTTTCCCCAATTTCCTCCCTCACAAGGAGGTATACCACAATTCCCACAGTTCCCTCCTTCACAAGGGGGATTGCCCCAATTTCCGCAACTACCAAATTTCCCTCAATTCCCACCAAGCCAAGGAGGTTCTTTCCCTACTAGTTTCCCCTCTGCCGATAACTCCAACAAAGGTTTAAACGACGAAGACACTATTTCAGTTGAATCTGCCAAATAAATTCTTACAGACAATATTTTATTTGATAGAATTCAAGAGTGAAAATATTATTAAGTATTTAAACATTAACAAAAACGTGATGATAAGGACGATAGTTTGATGCGTATGCTAAAACATTCACAGTTTTTTTCAAAAGCGGTAAGGTGTATTTACTTGATATATTGTTATTAAAAGTAGAAACCACTGTTTAAAAACTAAACAGAGGTAGTCTGTGTAGTACTAAGATAATATTATACCTTTGCCCTGGAAATATTAAAACATTTAATTTAAATACGCATTTCCTTATTTGACCTTGTACACCTTCCTATACCTTCAAAGTTAAATCTCATTTGGCGCCGTCTGACGAGAGTCGTCGCCCCTACAACACTTCAGTCTGACTCATATTGCTATTGACGTTTCTTAGTAGAGATGTATTGAAATTAGTAAAAATAACTAATTAATAGAAACAATGATTTTATTTCTGTATATTTAAGAGTATAATGTTAACACAGTTATGTTTGTAACAAATATTTTCAATTCATTGTCATAGAGTGCTGTCAAGCGGGCTTAGTTACTGTTTTTTTTTTGTTTACAACGAAACAGTATCAAGCTCAACTTAAATGTTGTGAGCAAAAAACAGATGCCATTCAAACAAGGATATAAAGACGGATCTATTATTATCCCCACAAGCCTTCGCGATTGCGTTGTGACCACCACTTGTTTAAGTTAGCTGCAGACGAGTTCTTGCCATTTAGGCCGAGTGTGAAGAAAAAGCGAGCGGGGAACCAACTGGTATCTAATTGGACTGATATATTGAAGCCGCCGACACCGTCGATGATTGGTGTTGATTTATGATTCGGTATTAACAGACGGGCACAAGTAATGGTGCACTCTATACCTGCAGAAATCTGAAACCAGAGATAATAATTTAATATTCAATTACCTGTATTAAAAAGTAATAAGATCGAAAAATACCGCCAAACTAATGACACCCCGCTTTAAAAAACTGCTCAAAAGTTTAGGTTATTTCGCTTACCCTGATGAAAACTGTAACCTTGGCTTGAGGTCTTGCTTTCACAGAAAACTTCTCAACATAGAAGAAGGAAGTTTTTCTTTGCCGCTTGGGGCTCATGTAACAATAATTTCCAGACACGAAGGTCCGCCCTCTCCACCCGAACTTTTGTGATTTCGCCCTTCTTAAAAACCCTGAGCGTATCCCTATACCTACGGAGAAAGAGACAATAATTACTGTGTTCATAAATAATTAGTCAAATTACTACCATTATTCATTTACACATACTATTATGACCATTTCTTATAATTGTTCTCTATATTAAAAAAAATGTGGGCACATACTTGAACCTCCTTCGGTAAGCATTAACTTTCCAGGAAAAGCGTGCGGTACAACACTAGCTGAGATAACGTTCATAATCCAGGTGATGTAAGGGAAGACGTCTATGAATAGGGGCGGGTCATCGTTCAGACGACTCCTCATGGTATGGAGACGGCAGGGCTGACTGCCCGCCGACAGCCCTATCAGTTGGAAGGGTCCGTCCACATCTTGGCTAATAATAGGTGCACCGGGCCGAATACCACATCCTGTTGTACAAAGCTCATGAGAAACACCTCCTCCTAACTGTAAATAAGACATCGTGTTGTTTTTGGAAATACAAATTTGAACTGAAATAAAAAATGATTCTTAGTTCACTGTTTTTGTCATATCTCAAAAGATTAACGGATTCCTATCAACTTTGGTTTATTTTGGTTTGTGCTAATTAGCTAGTTTTCTTAAAACTTACACTACTACTACGATGCCTGATGCAATCCTTGTGAGGAAACACCTTTAAAGTCTTTTTAGCCATCCGTTCTCCGTCTAAATCGATTGGTACGGCTAGAATAAAGACAATAATTAAAACATCAAATATAGTTACATATATAACTATCAAAAAGTATACACTAATTTTAATTAAATGCATCTTACGGTTTAGATAGTCGATCAGAAAAACAGCCTTGTTTCTTCGTTTTACTTTTCGCTCCACTAATGTTGGTAAGCAAATCGGAAGCATGTAAACTGGAATTCATATGACAGCATTAATGATAAAGCAACAATAAACAATTAAGAAGAAACAAAATAAATGTTTACCTACACGATTTTATTGGACGTACTAATTTTACAACCGCTACGCTATTGGCGATACCAAATCTGAAAAATATAGACAGATATATAAATATATCCTTTTCCTATTGTAGCTATCATGATTTTTTTAGATCGGTAAAAGTTGATACCTCGTATACTCTGGATGTGCTATTACTTCTTGATGAGGCATCACGAAGTAAGCGCGTGAGCATTTCTGGTTCATCTTAAGCTGGTCGCGAGTCAGCCCGCATTCCTCCTCATCACGCTCATAATCTCCGAATATCACGTGACCTCTGGAATTTAAGTATTATTTTTATATTAACGTATCCCACGAGAACCGTGACTATTTCAGGGATTTAAAGTAGCCTATGATATCTTCTAGACTATGCACTACATCTATGACAAATTTTATCGAGATCCGTTCAGCCGTTTAGGAGGTACCTACTAACAAACATCCAGGCATCAAACTATCTAAACTTTCTTTATAATGTTAGTAAGATTTATTGACATTCTTACTTTTACAATATGCAAGCATACAAGAAAGCAATTAAGATTGAATTTGAATGAAAAAGAAAACTACTAAACCTTACGAAGCTAGTGTCATAACAAAATTAATCTAACAAAACCTTACAGTTTATAATTCTTGGGCAGCTTGAGTAGATCTTTTGCTGTACCGAGCACGAACTGCTTGTGTACGAGCACCACTCGCGGCGCCACCGACTGATGCGGCAGTGATGTCGTCACTATCGGCAATATTAAACAAAATTTACTATTAAAAATGCCATATAGAGAATAGAAATCTGTCTATTCGGTCAATATTAATATAGTGTGATAAATCTGGCAACAAAACAAACTCCATAAAATGTAGACAAAGCACAGATGTGAGTAAAATATGGCCAGGGAAATGATCTCATGTATCAAATGAGATCTGCGATGTTAAGTCTGACTGTACACCCTGCTAGTCATTTTGGACTTTAACTGATCTTTATACATTTTAGCGGGAGCTGAGTGGGGTTTAAAAAGCCTATGAGTTGTATTAATGTTGTTATGTTTATACCATGTATGTAGTAAACAGCGGCCAGCCATGTGAAGGTGTGAGGCTCAAGGACGCCGTCGATGGGCTTCAACTCGAAGTCATCGTGGCAGGTGGCGAAGTCTCTTAACTTGCTTACCACTACTTTTATGCAGACTGAAATACCATTTTTAAATACTGAATACCGACATTGATAGTTGATACCTAACTGGAATTCGACTATTATGGCACATTAAAACTTATTTTTGTCTCTTCTTTTTTTAAAGGGAATAAAGAAGAAGGGAGGGATAATAAAGGTTGATACTGACCGTTACGGGGTGTAATGCAAAATGATCCACGGCGAGCATTTATGCCATAAATACGCAATGTTTCGGGGAAACCAGCGAGCAACGAGCCGATCGATGCGAATGTTACAAGTTGCACCACGTAACGTAGGTCAGTACCCACTTTTATACAATTATTTCGATAGTGAAAACTTACCTTACTTAAGGTAGGTTTGAAAAATGCAAGTAACAATAACTTACTTACTTTTATAAGAAACTTATTATGTAAAACTCTACTTTTGCTATTTCGAACTTAAAGTAAATATAAATTTTAAAACTGCTATAAGTTCTGGTAATGTGCTCAAGAATGCGGTATTTTAAATACATCTAATTTACGTACATGTAATAAATATAGATTTGTAAACGTCCATTACGTGCGCTGTCTCTGCCAAACTATTCTATACCAACATGTTTGTAAACTGCATTTTCCTGCGGATGATTATAAAATATGCTGCGAACGGAATGTACACAAATTTTCATTCAATAATTATGTCCAAATTATGTGAATTAGTAAACAGTTCACAAGTATTGTGAAGAAGGTGTGAATCAGTCATATTTGAGGCATATCTTTTTAACAAGCAAATATTACTTGTTTCTCTGCGTCAATACTGCTTACTAGTTTATTGTCTTCGAGAATTTGTAAACATTTTGTGAGTAGTGAAGTTTTATAAAGGAGTTGCTTTGAAATTATGTCTCCACAAACGTTATTCTATCATGAGATTTCGCTGGATTATTCTTCTTTGCACAACAGTTGGTGAGTGAAAAAATCTTTTACCTATCCCCAGAGTTACATAATTCATTATAGAATCTTAGTCTAAGCGTACATTCTTAGAATAATACGGACTCGGACGTATCAAAGAGATTAAAAAATTTAAATCATTAACAGTAAAAATAAATATTCCAATTATTCGTATGTTCAGATTTAAATGTCTAAGTATCTAAGAATATTTTAGAATTTCATTTGGGAACTAATCTTCTTACGTCTTGATCCTCTAAGCCTTACCCTCTTTAATTTATTTTTTGTGAGTTTAAATATTTATTAAATGACTCTTTGAACAATAATTGATATAATTCAAATATTTTAGTTGGCATAGTGTGGTGTTGGGATGTTCTCGCAGATATGGGCTCCAGACGTTTTGGAAAGGACGGACACGGTTAGTTGCACAAATGCTTTTATTTCATAAATTATGCTTCATACATTTAATATCAAAACCGCACACAATTGTGTAGCAACAATTTGAAGAAACTTCAGGTTACATCTTATTTTACCTAATATATGTACTTTTTATATCATATATAATAATAATATTTCCATATTTACATAGCGTTGGGAATTTAATTTTGTTAGTATTGTTAGTTTTCACACTTTATTATAGTTGTTAGTATTGTTAGTCTACTAATTATTTTTTTTTTTTAAATATGGATCCCTCCTTGGGTAAAGGCCTCCTCCATCTCCTTCCAGCCTTCCCTGTTTTTGCTTGGAGTCAGCCAGTCTTTCCTTGTCACTTCCATTATGTCATCAGACCACCTTTTTATAGGTCTACCGACTTTCCTTTTTCCCGCTGGTCCTTTCCATCTTGTAGCTTCTAAAGTCCATCTATTATCCGTCAACCGTGATATATGGCCAGCCCATTGCCATTTTAATTTTAGAGCTTGTGTTACTGCATCTGTTAGCTTGGTTCTTTGTCTGATGTTTTCACTAGAAATTTTTTGTATCTTTCTTATGTTTAGTATGCTCCTCTCCATTGCACGTTGCGTAGTTATTATCTTTTGTCTAGCATTCTTTGTAAAAGTCCACGTTTGGCAACCGTACAGTAGAGAAGGCAGTAGGCACGTCTCAAACACAGCACGCTTCAGGTTTATACTGTAGTCGCCTTTTAGAATTTCTTTTAGAGACCAATATTTTTTCCAGCTTATGTTAGTTCTTCTTTGGATTTCTTCTTCGTTGTTGCAGTTTCTAAAGGATATTTGCTTTCCTAGGTATATATATTCGTCTACGTAGTCTACAGGTTTTTTCTCTATTTCAATTTGTGTCTTGGAGCTATTTGTCATTACCTTTGTTTTTGTGGCGTTCATCTTCATTGAGTGCGGATAGCATAGATTTTAGTGAGTAACCCGTTTCGGCGAAGATAACGATATCATCGGCGAATCGGAGATGGCTCAGGTAGCGACCGTTTACGTTTATTCCTTTATTTTTCCAATCTATTTTTTTAAATATGGTTTCGAGAACTGCTATGAATAGTTTGGGTGACAGGGGATCACCTTGCCTTACTCCTCTTCTTATCTTTATCTCTTCTCCACAGCTTTCAAGTTTAACCTTACTTTTACAGTTGTCGTAGATGTATTGTAGGATTCTTATATATTTTGTATTGATGTTTAATGTCTCTAGCGTTTTCCAAATTGTCTTATGGCTGATCGTGTCGAATGCTTTGTTGTAGTCTACAAAGGCCACATACAACGGTCTGTTGAATTCTTTATACTTTTCGATTACTTGTTCTATGGTTTGTATGTGATCGATTGTACTAAATCCTGCTCGAAAGCCAGCCTGGTCTATAGTTTGTCCATTTTCAATATCCTTTTCGATTCGGTGTAGTATTATTGAGGCAAATAGTTTATAAGTAGTGTTAAGTAAACTGATTGGCCTATAGTTACCGATATCGCTAGGGTTTCCTTTTTTATATAATAGTGTTATCTCAGATGTACACCACTGATTTGGAGCGATTCCCTCGGTAAGTGCCAAGTTAAATATTTTTGTTAGGTGTGTAACTAAGATCGGCGCGCCTAGCTTAATAATCTCATTAGTTATACCATCTGCTCCTGGGCTTCTTTGAGTTTTTAGTTGTTTTATGTGGTGGTGCACTTCTATATATCATATATGTATAATATTAATTAGTTACATAGAACGATTTTTTTGTCTTGAATCGAAATATTCATATGCTACCATTGAGATTAAAGAATTTCTTATAATAAAGTGGCATCTACTTATGTAAAAACGAATGATTTGTGTTTCAGTTTTCAAAAATGAATATGTTTTCGGAGATTGCAAGAATCCTAAAAAGATTTATTACGAAAAACATCACAAAACAGTTCAAGAAGTACAGCGTGCATCTGTTATAAGGGTGAGTCTTTCTATAGTTTGGTTTAATTCAAATGAAATCGACGTTGGAGCCAAATTCAATTCTTACTTCCTAATAGTAGAACTTTGTGTAACTAAATTCGTAATTGGTTCCTTTTTCTATCGGTTGATTTTCTGATGTTTTCTTTCCTCATTTGCATATAAGGATGGTTTAACTTTATTTACCGTTTCTATTTCTTTTTAGGATTGGCTCTTTGATACTTGGAGAATCCCGACATGCATTATTTTAAGGGCCTCATCATACGAAAGCAACGCGTTCCGTCTCACGTATTATAATTTCGAAATCTGCGTACCCCGAGTAACTTTCTGTTACGATAAAAAAAGATGGAACTACTATTATTATGAATGGTACATCCCAAAAGGTATTACCTACGGCTCAGATTGGGATATTTATTTCTACGGTCCAAACAAAAGTGATTGGACACTACAATGGGGATAGTACAAAAATGTTGAAATTCATATCGTTATCGAGTTCACGATACGATACTAGGGTAGCATTAAGTTAAGCACAAAGTTCATACTATACAGAATCAGCGCCATCTGGTATGAAATGTGCGCTTTTTACTTCTATCTGTAAGGCCGATGTAATGATAGAATTATTCACCTCACAATATTTCAGCCATTCCTTTCTCGTTATACATTCAACTTGAGATGATCAAAATTTCCTCCAAGGTTAAAGGGATCTCGATGAAAGATTTGGCACAGTTGTAGAAAATAGTCTGAAAAAAAGATAGGCTACTTATTTTTTTTAAATTCTACGCAGTCGAAATTGCGGGCAAAAGCCATTAAATAAGAAAAAAAGAGGCAATAATTTCTGTATATTCAAAAAATCATAGATATACTTTTTGTTAATATTTTTTATCGTAATAAAGTATTTTACCAATTCTGAGTGTTTATTTAACCCCATTTAAAAAGTTCCATACGAGGTAAGTAAATTATATACAATATACAATTTTATTATTCCTTGAAATCAGATATTTAGTAAGTAATAAAAATTAAAATTATAGATGGTTAAATAATACAAATGTATGAAAAAAAATCGAGGAACTTTTAATACGAATAATCTTATGAACTATTGAAAAACCGTTGTCCTATATAAGAAAAGAAAAGTTAAAACGAAAATACAAAAATTACAGTGAGAAATTTAGACATGATCACCAAGTTCGAATTAATTAGAAAGTAATGACTAACTTAATTATCGTTTACTATAATTTGTTTTAACGTATTACTCTGGTTTATCAGGTTTGAGTCCGCCCTGAGGAAGAGGAGGAGGCGGGACGTTAGCGATTTCAGGATCTTTAGGGGAGTAGTTAAGAACGTTAAGGTCACTGGGCTCCGGAGGCGGGCTAGGAGTAGATGGATTGGAACCAACTGAATTAGGTATCTGTTCTCGGCCAGACGGCGATGCCTCGTACTGGCCTAAAACATTCGTCAATGGATGGTAAAGTGGAGGTAAACCAGCGTACGGATTAAAGCCAAAGGGATCGAAGGGGTCATAGAATCGGAATGCAGGATAACTGTAGGTAAAGTGTCGGATATTAGGGATGGTATTGTACGTATGACTAATGGGTAGAACTTGGGGTGGTAATCCAAATTGGTTCAGCGGTATTGGGGACTCTGTACTGGGAGGTGGTGGGGGTGACGCGGCCTGGTCTGCAGAATTTGGTAAGGATGTACTCGACTCGGAAGGCGCCGCTTGTTCGGAATTGGAGGGAACTTCAGCTGGAGGGGCTACAGAAGATGCAGATGACTCGGGCTGTTCTGTGCTTGATGGAGATCCGGCTGCCTCTGGTGCTTTAGAGGATGGTCCTGGTGCTGGTTCTGGAATTGCATTAGGCCCTCTTGGTAGGAATGCTGGCGCAGGAATTAAGCCCTGAAATAGCGCAAAAGAAAGTTGTTACAATAGGTGCCAAATTTAAACAAACCATGTGATGGACGAATGTAATTTTATAATAGAAAGTAATATCCAATGACAATGGTTAGGGATAAAACTAGTTATAGAATACGATAAATCTTTTAATAACCAGTAAAGCCGTGTATAATCTTCCAGCTAGAAAAAGATGGTAGAAACTTACATTGCCTAGTGGTAATTCATGTCCGTAGAAGAAAGGTGACTGCAGCGGGAAGGTGAAAGCTGCGTCGTGTATCACTGGCTGGTACACCGGGAACGCCTTGCTCGGCTCCAGGTTTTGGTTGGATGTGATGAGGGCATTGTACACTTTCGGGATCCGACCCGGCGCTGGATCCGATGTGACAATGCCTACACACAGCAACTGGAAGAAGTATACGTTGTGTAAGTTATTTGGATTGTTATTTCTGATTGGCTGTTCATATATATAAAAATAGTTATATTTGTAACCAATGACTGAAGAAATGGAGGAGAAAGGATAACAATAGGTGATATTTTGAAATCAATATATTTATACTTAACGAAATTGATTTTCTTTTTGTAGGTGACTTCACCTCGTACTTACGAGCTATTGAGATTGATTAAAACAAACAAATATAATCAACATAATAATACTCTTGATGTTTTCCTACTATAGTTTACTTGTATTGTGTGTGAATCAATAATTTTCTCGGCTCAGTCACAAAACCAGTTATATGAATTGCATTATAGTCTGCAGTAACCAGACCAATTACAATTTACCTTGACTGTTCAGGTACATGAGAGACACATATTGAAAAAATGATCGAGTGATATTCGACGAACAGAAACTAAGATTGAATATTTTGTATTTCTTTGTCTTTATAGTTCTTTTCTTGTTATTTTTTTCCTTATAATACTTAGATGGCAAGATAAGAAAGCCCAAATTATTCAACTGAGTTTTTACTGAAGGACATTTTTAAATTAACAGTTTTTTTTGGAACATTCAAATCTTCCATTATAAGTAAAAAACAATTATAATTAACACGTTTACTGCGGCAAGTAAAATCATAATTCTTCATCTGGAGCGGCGGCAGGCCGAAATGCGCCCCCAATGATATTTCCGCCAGTGCGTGGCAGGTCTTTCTAGACCCACGAGCACTAGGATAGATTAAATTGCTTTAACTTTGTGGAAACATAATGTACACATTTTTTAAATTATAAATTACATTTATTAAAATACAAAAGTATACTATAAAACATACTCCTATGTACAAACAGACAAGAAGTCTTTGTATTAAATGTAATAAATCTGCACAAATATAATACATTAATCACAGTTCATGATACAAACAGATGTAACAATGGTATATAAATTCCATTTAAATAGTGAATAATAAAAAAATAAGTTTTTCTTACATTGTTGCAATATTCTCTATAATGAATGCTCTATTATAGGTGCAAGGGTTTTCATTGGCGTATTTTGATGTATTAGAGTGTAAAAGAGGTGATAGAGTTAAAAGAAAAGCTATTTCCGATTTAGAAAAAAAAATTCCGAGATCGGCTTCGTGTAAAGTTTTAGTTTTTTCCAGCATATATTATTTTAATAAAGGTAATAATACTGTAATATCATGAATATTTATAGTGATGTTCATATTTTCATGAAACTACGCATAATTACAGAGAGGCCAGTTAGATTAGTCGAAACATAATTAACCGAGTTGCTTTCACTACGTATAATACAACATTGATAGAAAGGAAGACAAAAACATTAAATTTAAGGTCGTATGTAATAACAGACAATTAGCACATAAAGGATATTAACGGCAGAGAAAATGCAACGATAAAAAAACATCTATGCATTTACGTAAAGGTCGATGTTACAAGGAATATATCAAACTAGCATTGCAGCACTTAGCTAGTGTTTTTAATTTTTGTGAACCATAAGTAATTTAATTTGTCATGTCATCATCATCATCATGCTCCTTATCTTACTCCTGTAGGGTCGGCGCAACAGGTTTTTGTCCTCCACATAACTCTATACGTCATCTCAGTCATCACTCCCTTTTTTATCATGTCATTTACTTTAGTCTTGTAATTTAGTTATTTTTTTGCTGGGTTGCTGAAGTGTCCATTTATTTCCTATTGATTCATTAGTGTTACGTTGACCTAAGTTTCAACGGAGTAAAACTCAAGTTACGTAGTTCGGAAACGCACTTCATGAAGTTATCAAACGAAAAAAAAGAATGGTCAAATGAAGCTGGGAAACCGGCCATAAATTATGGGGTAAACGATGACAGGATTAATAATGACATGTTAAGCTAATTTGTAAATAGAATTACTTAACAAAAGTTTAGTTAAGTCACTAAGTAAAAACTTACCCCATAAATAAAAAGCGCTCAATCTCGATTACTGTACTTATTATATTAAAAGATACTTAATTTAAGAACAAGTAAGAGATCTTAACTACAATAAAGATTACATGTTTGTTTGTTTGTTGCTTTTGTTCAATGCTAATTACTGAGAAAAGTAAGACAGTATTTTTTGTCTTTACGGATGAATCAGCGGCTGTGGTTAATCAACGAAGCCTTGACATTTAGATATGTCATGCGGAATTGGCTCGAGTTATACAACAGAGAGGGAAAGTAGCAACAATAATTACATACTAATATGGAGTGGTAATTAACTTAAGTGGATTGGTACTAAAAGTTAAAACCTTAAAATACTAAATAACAAACTTATTGTCATAATTACAGTCTTTTTATTCGTATTACATTTACAACTATTAGTGGGTTTAAAAATATTATATCGAGAAAAAAGTAATTTGATGGATATTAAATTAAAAAAGTCAATTTGGAAAAAATTCCGAATTTCAAAATACAGTTATAATATGTTTTAAAGAATAGTTTTTCAGTTACAATAATATAAAATAGTAACTACCTCGTTCCGCTAGATGTCCTTGTGATATACTAAAACAATACAAATTCTCACACATTTTAGATAAACGCATGGCCGAAGGAAGGGGCCAGGTCATTGCCGACTTGTTGTAACACTTTGCCTAATCGTAATACATTATGCCACTCCAGACTGTAATCCACGAGCACTTGATGCGAAGATAAGCTTGCACCAGACAAATTACGTTCAAACAAAGGGTCAATTTGCTAGCAATTTGAACGTCGAGACTACATTGCGATTTGAGAAATGTTACCCAATCCTTATTAGATGGATTAACACTAATCGATGAAAACAAATGTATTTGAAAGTACAGATATTAAATATTAAGCAAACATTTTTACAAATGCTGTCAATTGATGCCATGGCAATGTAATACATCTAATCTATACTCTATACTAATATAATAAAGCGTAAACACACACTACTTCGTGGCGTAGGATGTCAGCAATCACAGCATATTTTTGAATAATTCTTTCTTAAATAAAAAGTCCTATATTTACGATAAGCTTTAGGCTATGTATTTTCACGCTATTAAACTTAGGGGGTAAACAAATTGGAAAAAATCCAGCATGAGGGAAAGGGACCATAAACTAAAAGCTGCCAACATTAAGGAAGCAAGGTTATGGTAACGGTAATTTTGACATTTGCTATTGAAATTTTGACAAATGTAAACAATAAAATATTTTTTTTATAATTTCATGCGGATGAAGCCGCACGGGAACAGCTAGTCACAAATAAAGGTCATTCTCATGATGTCAAAAATAATACCGAAATGAAGTGCTTATTAAGTGCCGTGCTTTATTACAGTCTATATAATAAAATACAATTTCCTGATATATATGCAAAGTAATAGTTAAAAGTATATTATTATAATTTATATGAATGTGTTAATTGTTACTTATCTAATATTTCGAAATAACAACATCAATGCTAAAAGTTTCCCAGTTACAACTAGGCAGTTAAGTAATTACGTGCAACTTTAAATAGCACTTAATAACTCTTATTTACATTATAATTATATTTACATTAAAATTGTGATATGGAAAAGAAGCTTCCTGTAAGAACGTTCTAAAAAGCCTTGTACAAATTCCTTTCAAAATTACACGTAACTATTTTATAAATATGCATAGCTCAGACCAAGTTGCTTAAATCATCTTCTAATTTCAATGCTAATTTTAATTAATTCGCTTAGGAGTCCATACATATAAAATTCGTATTGTAATACGAAAGAGATTTAAATTCTCTGCTATAATGCGATAATCTCCTAAGTAGATATACTCGACGCCCCAGAAAAATGTTTCAATCAGTTAGGAAATTGAAAGAAGTAAAAACGAGATAACCATTTCTATTCGGTTGGCAAAAAAAAATTCCAATCTATCATGTCAAATTCGTCACAACGAAGAATTGTGCTCCCGAATTTTCTCTACCGTCGTCACTTACTGCCTTAGGGATAACAGCTTATTCATTCATTATTCCCACAAAGTAATTAAACCACTATTGTGTTGATTTTACATTTCTTTAAAGTATATGAAATACGATAATCACGGAGTAAATATGAAATGAATATAAAGCTTAATTCACGAAGCAATCAGTTCATATAAACAAGTCAACAACAATTAAGAGTTTTAAAATGGCATAATTCTCGAAGCTTCATCATAAATGTACTTACACGGTCGCAAAGTAAAAGGTAACCTAACTTGTGTGCACTGGACATAGAAAGGTTCGTATCAAAAGCTATAATTTAGGCTTGAAGGCTAACACAACTGTAACTTGTTACTGCGCCCACACGATTATTTTTAATCTAAATTATTAGACGGACTGTTTTTGTTTCATTGTTTGTACTGTGTACAAAATGATATATCGAGCGTATACCCGAACTAGAGTTAACATTTTTCTTTTACATAGTAATAATAGGCTGGTTATGACTATAGATTTTGTGTTTTATTAGACAAGTTTGTTTCATATCCATTTAAGCATTCATGACACTTGATCACAGATAGTCTTAATTTTTCTACAACAATATGGCATCATTCTGGTCGATAACTTCAAGTCGTCTTTAGCCGCAGATTCGCAGTTTAACTTCCATGCCACTTTTTATGAAACCCTTTCAAAGGTTGTGCGCAACTTTTAAGGTAATATTGTTAATTGAAGATTATTGATGTCCAATTAAATTTAATGAGGAGACTTGAATGAATGTGTAGCCGGAAATGAGTGACACAAAGGCGAGGCTCGCTCGACAGCTGACAGCCTTGGCCACGCCTGCGATCAAGGTCTAAGAAATGGAACGTGCTACAAACTGGTACCCGTTAAGGTCAACGCCGCAAACAAATGAGGACTGCACTCTAATATTCTAATGTAAATGCTTTGTTAAAATATTAGAAGCTAATGTTTAAGATCAAGTTAACGCTTAGATATGGCAACAACGTGTCGTGTTGTTTTAAACCTAGGTTGCTAGCCGTATTTATATACTTTAAAAAATGCTTTCAAAATCCTGTGCCATATGTTTTATTGAAATGTTTCATAGATTATAGAAATCCTTTTCCTAAAAACAAAATAAAATCTCGGATTAAAATTAGTGTCCATTTGTTTTCTTTACATCGATAACTAACTGCCATAACTAAAAAGATATTCGCAAAACAGAAATAATGTTACATAACAGTTATAAACCGCAGTAAATTCGTCTAACAATCATTGATTTATTACTTCGATACGCCGGAATTTGCAAACTTACTGCATACATTGTCATTCTCTTTCTTGTATTCGTTTAAAAAATAAGACAAAAGAATGATCAATGGAACAGATAGTTTTGCAACGAATGGCGCATCATTGTGCATTCTCAATAAATCAGAGTTCAATGACCTGTTGCAGTCGAGCCTATAAGCCTCAAGAAATTTCTCACCGCTTTGCCAAGTTCGATACAAGCCTCAGAATGCTAAAAGCTTACTGATGCAGTATAACAAATAGCTACGCTTTCGACGACGAATTAGTCATAACATTTAGAATTTATTGGCGAAAGTTAACAAAGAAATGTTTGTGCATTTATGGAAACTAATGGAATAGTTAACGCTTTTTAATCTTTCGTATCAAGGAATAGATTTGGTATTATCTGAAGTTAACACACTTCGTGTCGGCGTTAATTACGACGTATCCTTTCTCTGCCAGCTATGGAATGTAATTTGAACAATAGTGGTTAGTGCATATTATCTAGTTTTAAGTGAGATTTGTAGATCAAAAGGCGACTTCTTTTTGGTTCATTATGCAAACACGCAAGGAAAAATTATATTCAAACTTCTGACACAGTAGGTAATAAATGTATATATTTATGGATAAATCAAACGGCTGTATCTTCGCGTTAGCTCTATATACGGTCAGAACGAGATCCCATATGATCAATGTAAATTGAATCATTTTAAAACATGTCCATTTATACTTTAGTGCCATAATTATTGCAAGTATATTCATGAATTGGTGTCAGTAAACATAGTAAAAAGGCATCTCTCACGATGGTTATTACTTTTTATTTTACTTAACGCTTGGATAAATAAGAACTATACAATAAGTAAGCATTACCAGTAGATTTTTTACAGTATAAGATGGCAAAAGAACAAGTGGCCATCTTTATTTACGAATATAACGAAGTGACCGCTATCTTTTGCATTTGCAGATGCGTTGCCTACGATTAAAAGACAGAAAATGGGACGCACAAAAAGGATTTTGTTCAGTAATGCCCCAAATACTTAGGGCGAGAAAAGATCACATCTATTATTTTTTGTTGTTATAATTCTAAGATGGTAAGCCTTATATTCTTGTAACATTGATACACTGTGTGGTGGAAGTTTATCGGCGTCTCATTGCATGTTCATTGTTCTCAAAGAACATGTCGTGTGCGTTTGTTTGCCCGAGTATGTTCATAGAACAGCTTAATTAAAGTGTACACACGACGTTTTCATGCCGTATTTGTGGTTGTCACGAAATCTACCATTTATAGAGATTTTTACTGTTTCGTCGCACATATTTTTGTATACGTGATTTACCAATGGTTGAAATTGGATTTTAATATATGAAGATTTTATTGTTATAATATTTGAGGTTGTTTTTGTAATAGAAAAACAGCATTTAGAACTTTAATTAAAATAGAATACAACAACTCGTTGAACTCTTTTGCTCGTTTAAGATCATTTCTATCTTAATATACAACTTCCACTTAGCGAATGATCGCACGACTCTGGCCCGCTGCCGTTTTCATGCAATCGTGTATTATGTTCATCGCCAGCGTCCGAAGTCGTGCGAATTTAAGCTAAGTGGAAATGGGCCCTAACAGTTCTAGTTGTACTACTGCAAAGTGAACACGAGAACAATGGTCACTGACTTATCACGCTTCATTGATTTACAATACACCGTGAATAATTCTTGTACAAATTCAATATAACACCAAATTAATATCCATAAACAATGTTAGCCACGGCGAACATAGTATTTAATTAATAATGCATTGAGACATAAAATTATGAAATGTTTATACTTTAATCCAACTGCTTTTATAGTGGATTTTCGTAAAAATACAAACATTTTAGATAAAAATAAAGTAAACATACGAAATTTCCAATGAATAAATTAAACATAATTTGCATAATCATCTGATTTATGTTCTTTATTACAAGAAACACCAGCGAAAGTTAAAGAATAAAATTAATGAATGAGATATATAAACTATATGTCTATTTCTGACAGCGAAAGTAATGAAGACTTTAAAAATAAATGTGTACATTAATTTATTAACAATATTTGTACAAATCATTAGCTTAACATTAAAATATGTTGTCTAATAATTCAAACAATATAGAAATTAACTTGACATAATAAAGAAATTAATTAAGTTATGTATATGGAATTGACATTTAATATAATACTTTTTTTAAAAAATCGTTGAATAACTTTAGTCTAAAAGCTTATTTTTTTAAAAGCTCTGTTGCACGTATAGATATAGTATATATTTTTACTTACAATAGAGTATTGTAGAATAGAGGAGTGCATGTTGCGCGCGCTCTGCGTGCCGGCCGTGGCGAAGTGGCTGCGAGAGGGCGCTGCGCTCGCCGGCCGCGCGACCCGCGATCTGACCCTGACTGGATGTGGCCGCCGCGCTTACATCTTACTCAACTCTTACCGACAATATTATGATTTATTATTACTCGATACAGAGATAATCTGTCATAAAATATTGTCTATTTTGCATAGTTTACGCAGATCTAAGGCAAATTTCGGTAAATTTCTTGAACTAGCAAACAGCAATCTACGCATATTTATCGAATTCTTATAGGATTTTCCTTGAAAGTTAGTTCTGTGAAAAAAAATGTACCGGATTTATGTCTCGTATAAAATGTTTGCACCTTACACTCCTTCGGGTTTTCCAAAAGATATTTCGCAGAACGATTTTCAATTCATGTTCAAGTTTACCTCAAGTGCGACAAAATGGTATAAAAATTATCTTCCTCAAACATTATCATGTAATTTAAATCCTTAACCCGTAAACTAAATTTGGTTAGAGCTTTCTAGTCAATTTTAACTCATTGTCAGTCCTTGAGAGCGAATGCAAGCACGTTGTGCTTTGGCCTACTTAAGTGATAAGCCATAAAACTTTTAGACTATTTATTTTTACACAGGTGGACATTACTGTCATATATTTAACGAGTTGTCGCAATATATGAATTGTACAGTTTTTTACGACAAATACGGAGGCAAGTACCAAACGGTCATAATTTTTTGACCAGAAATGTACAACTTGGGTATTGAATCTATTATTTTAGGCAATTACAGTAATTAAATTGTTATAATAACTAACATATATACGTAAATGTCACTATTAATATAGTAACAATTACAATAGAACTTCTAAGTTTTAATTCATTAATTGTTTTCGATTTAGATTCCATACTTTATCACTTAAAACTTTTAACAACTTCATTCCTTATTCTGTAGGAAAATGAGCGAAATCATTGAAAGATAAGACTTTCATTAATGTTAGTCTTAAACAAATGTTTTAAACTTTACTAATCACATTTCTAATTATAAAAACGATAAGAGGCAACATGACATAATATTACAATGATAGTGGATCGTCTGAAAATAACAATTTTGCATAAAGTTTACAAAGCAAAAGCTTTTATAAATTTATTTAAACGCCATCTACACGCGAATTTATGTAACTCATCATTCCTTTTGTTCGTCAATCGTAAGTTCGTATGCGAACACACAATATAGATGGTGCTGTAATAAAAACACAGAAAGATTTTTTATGACAAATATTTTTAACACATAGGAACATTACTTTATTATGTAGATTACGATTCTTTTTTATGTATTTTTTTACCTTACTATGTCTTTAACGCATTTTGTTATTTTCGTTTTATACAGAAACTTCGTTCAATGTTCATAACAGAATTCAGAATATAAATCGATGTATTTGACACTGAATAATTGACCGCAGTAAATTAATTAACCGCACTTAGTTTATTCTTATCGGACGCAAATAACTGTTAATAAATTAAACGAAAATGTTGTTTATATTAGTTTTTTTATATAACTTATGGAATGGCAATTGACTTTTGAGATTCCAAAAGTAGAGCACATTGATTTTAATTAGACTTAAATTTAATAATTCGGTGCGTAGTTTTGTGTTTAATATTATTGCAAGGACATTCTATATTAAAACACATTGTATTTAAGACGCAAATTATTATCTTTATTGTTTATTTATTTCAATAGATAAGCAGCTCAAAGTCCTTTTTGTATCATTTAATTGTGACCCCCTTATTACCTATATCTTGGGTCACGACGTTTATCATATGCAACCAATACTGGAATATTCATAGGTAATGGAAAGTTTTAACATTTATTACTTTACTAGCTTTCGCCCGCGACTCCGTCCGCGTAGTATTAAAAAAAACAAAAGTGAGTAGCCTATGTGTTCTTCTAGACTATCCTCTACGTCTATACCAAATTTCATCGAAATCCGTTCAGCTGTTTAGGCTACAAACTCTAACAAACATCCATCCATCTAAACTTTCGCATTTATAATATTAGTATGATTCCATAGTTGTAGAAGTTATATCTACTTAAATAAAGGTTCGGATCCGTGCCTTTATTGTAATACGGTAGAGAATCAGAACAAATCGTCGTTGTTTGTTTTTTATTGTAAAATTATTAAATAGTCAACTGGTACATATTCGTTTCGACTTTAGATGTTTCCTTTCATTCTGCTTGTCAGTTCCATTTTTACCGTCGTTATATTTAGCAATAATAAAATCCCGACACTTCCAGTACATTCGTGGTTGCTGACATCGTGAGATCAAGAAAGTTATATTTGGGTTTGCATACGTAAAATAAAATTAACTCCTACTTAAATTCTTATATATTACTAGTATAATCGTGTGAAATAAAACGCATTAGATAATTTAAAACTAATATAATACTAAAACAAATGGATGCAAGTAAAAAATATATTTAGCCATTACATTGACTTTTCTTTTATACAATTATTTACATACTAAATTACAACTAGTATCACTCTCATTTCTGTACTTAAAATTCGCGGAACCTCCAGTGTCTAAGTCCTTTGGAGACTAACGTCAAATATATTCGAATGGTATATGACATAGCCTCCGAATGACTAGAAGTGGCAACTGCGGTAAACATACGACGAAGAATATTGCAAAAGGGCTGAAGAGGATGCATGTCCCCAACCAAGCTATAAGAAACCATGTGGGCAGGAAGGCGACTTGCTCCAACATTATCGACGTCCGATGCCAACCGAATCCAGAAAGTTCATAGTTTATGACTATTGGAAATTGTTATAAAACTAAGGCTTTCATTGTACTCTTCTAAACTGGAGAACTCGTACTTAGGATCGCCATCTGGAAATAAATTAATATATTGTTAAATCAGAAATGTAAATAATAATTGTAACTAACTCTACTGCTTGAAAAAATTTTAGGTATTACGAGTATATATAATGGTATCAATTTCAATCTGACAAAATAGAGACAGGAATAAATACAAGTGTTTCGGTAATAGTACCTAACAATAATCTTTGTACCGTCATCTGTAAAAATGAATTCGATAGATTTTTAATAGTTTAGAAAACAGAACTAAGGTAATGTATTTAAATAAAGATTGTAAGTGTAAATTTTAAGTTCTTTTGTAGTAGCGAGAGACCCGGAGACACCTGGCGTTAGGAAATTGTGAGGTGGGCGCCGGAGACGAAGGCGAGTCTCAGGCAAAATAAGGGGAGTCGTGGGCGCGTTTTTTCATTTGTGTTGCAGTTAGAAGGCGCCATAGAAATCTATAATGCCAGTAATACTAAAACCGGCTCTGCCTGGAGAGTAAATCGGTCTGTGTTGTGACACACGGAACTTTACCACATCTAAAGTGAATGATGTGATATAAATCATGTGAGTTCATAACGAACCAGATTCAAGGACTATAAGTACTAAAGACAGCAGTCAGAAGTGTAAGTGTTAATTCTCAAACAAAATATTATAAGAAAAGTTAAGGTTCTGTTAGTAAATAATATCAATTAACAAAGGTAACAAGATAGTAAAAGCAGTTACAAAAATCACAACATAATATTTATAGTATGCTACGCACTTGTGCGTATTTGTTATCTGTAAATTGTTTTAGACGTTATTAAGCAATATGTAAGTTGGCAATGGAAGGTTAACTCAAGGTTAATAACACGGAAGCTCGAGTGTTTAACTTTGAAACCAAACAGCTTTGCTCTGAGTTTCCACCGCCAAAGTAAGTTGTACAACAATAATGTTATGTTTTTTGTAGAGAATCAGAGTTATAGCGATATAATACAAGAGGCAGTATTATACGAATTACAGTACAATGTGTTCATAACCTAAAGATATTTATTCATTCTCCGTGGAATTAAAAAAAAAAACAACAAAAGCAAGTAACCTATATGTTCTTCCAAGCTATCCTCTACATATGACAAATTTCATCGAGCCGTTCAGCCGTTTAGGCTATCAACTACCCTAACATCCATCCGTCCATCCACCTATAACATTAATATGATTAGTATGATCGACTGATTCAAGTAATTTATTTAATCAAACCGCAATTTTTTCTTGTTTCTTCATTCATTGATATAACTCTAATCTATTAGTTTATCTGTTAAAGTATATAAATGATATAATTAGATAAGGAAACGATATATTTGATACATGCCGTCTACAAGTCCGCGCCAAAAGTCTTATTAAAATTCTGATAGATCAAGGGTGGTGAACATTTATGCATTAAAGTGCCATTATTAAAAAAAAATGTTTAATGCATTCTTAGACGTTGCATGGAATAATTTTGACTGCGACTATTACGTCAATTCCATGGTGCACCTACTTCATAATTTTTCGTAGTGTTGTTATGATTATTATCATGCCCAAAATATTAAGATGTGTGCAATTTATGGCACGAGTACTAGTGGTTCGCCACTCCTGTGATAGATGAATATGCACATTACGTTTCACTATTTTGCATGTTATATTTAAGTCTAATTTCTATCTGCATTCTTTTTCATAACTAACGTTTATTAACGTAAATATGTTAACACAGCAAACAAAATAATTATTATTTATTATTACACTATTGCTGGGTTTTTGAAGTTTTATTGTTTTTTATTTATTTTTTTTCAAATGAGTAAAACTCAAGTTACGTAGTTCGGAAACGCATTTCATGAATTCATGGATCCAATAACTAACAAATAGTTAAAAGTAACTGAGAAAACGGCCATATGTCTAATTAAAAAAAAAGGAAACATATCGCTATTTTACTTCCATGTCTCAATTGGCAATACAATTAGAATTAGAAATGCTTAATTATCAGATAATTGGCTTGCCAAATAGATATAATCAGAACGTTCAAGTATTCAAGACATGAATGGGTATGCGCCAAATCAAATGATTTAAATTAGATTCATCAAAGTGTACGATTTATTCTTATAACTCTAATTAAAGAAGATAGAATTAAATTCTCGATAGTTTAGAATGTCCTTTGAATCTCTTTCAGTTACAAAGATAAAAGGCAAATGACTAACGAGTTTCGGATTGTCGCAAGATTTAAATGAATTTTTCAAAGATTTTTGTCTAGACTATATTGTAATGCGACACTTGCATTTTCTTTGAAAATGTAAAGAATGATTGAAAACAAAGAGGCTCTGAAGTTGAAAGTGACAGCAGTATTATATTACAATATTATCTCTCGGTTTCAATGACCTCATTACAGCACAAATACAGGGGTTGAAGATATCATCAAAAAAAACTAAAACAAATAATTCTTTGACAAAAACAGATTTTGTTAATTTAAGACAAGTCAAAATTTACAAAAGAATCATTACATCATAATTGGACTAGAGGAAAGTTAAAAAAAAACGAAATAAGACTATGTTCTATATCCGTACTAAATTTTATCGAGATCCGTTGAGCCGTTCTCGATATATCTTTTAACATACAAACATACGCATTTATAATATTACTGGCTTGCGCCCGCTACTCCGTCTGTGTTTAATAAAAAATCAAAAGTAAGTAGCCTATGTGTTCTTCCAGACTATTTTCTACATTTATGCCAAATAATATCGAGATTCGTTGAGCAGTTTAGGCTACAAAAACTAACAAACGTCTATCCATTCACTCATCTATCTAAAAGTTTATTCAGTAATATTATTAGTATGATAGTAAGATACATATATAATGTTTTCATATAAATAGACACATCACGTTTAGTATGTTCGTTGTCAGCGGTTCTCGACTTCACCTTGGACTGATATGTTTACACTACTATGTACTCTTGCACTTAAATATTCAAACTAACTGATTGTAACCTTGCTATGTTTCGTAAAATAACTGATAAGTCACGCTGAATTAATAGTCGTATAAAGTTTTTTTTTTTTTTTTTTTTATATTTTGATTATACAATTCCTCTAGCATGGAAGCCAGAGCCTTTAATATTCTTCATTTAATTCATTTGCATCATTACATTTTTTATCTTATACATTTTACTTTTTATTTTTACAAATTTTGTTCATACACAAGCTAAGAGACGTTATGATTAAAATAAATATTACTAAGACTACAGGTACAGATTAAAATTATGGACATTATTAAAATTATAACTGGTAAAATGAAATATAAAATAAAATATAGGATAAGTATAAAATAAGTGTAAAATAATAAAATTACAGTTAAAATGACTGGATTGGCTATAGTTTAAAATGACTAGATTTAAATGCGACGCTACAATTCACTAAAGTTTTAATATGACTAGGTTTAAGGCACTTTATTTTTACTAATTAATTTTGTTGCTACATATTTGCTGAATTCTAAAAACGTTTCCCTTGCACTTGTATTTCCAATTATATTTCTAATATTAGCCAATTCTATCTTTTCTCCTATTTTCACTTCAATTGCTGCCCTGCGTGCCTCAAAGACAGGGCAGTCTATTATTGCGTGCAGCACGGACTCACCCCGTGCCGGGTCACAGATACACGAGGGGCTCGTCTTACACTTAAATCTGTGTAAGTATTCGGAGAAACCCCCGTGACCTGTTAAGACTTGCACCAGCACGGGGTCCAACTCGACCTTGCGGAGTACCGGGTAGGCTCCCACAGCGTCCGGGAAGAAGACCTTGGTTGTCGAGGCCGTTTCCCCCTCGACATAGCGCCTGTTCCATTCTTCAAGCGAGTCCAGACGAAGATGCCGCTTGACGAATGAAACAGGACACTTGTCATAATGAGGTTTGGTCTTTACTCCAACCGCAGCTTGCTTGGCAAGTACGTCCGCCCTTTCGTTTCCCTCAACCCCCACGTGAGCCTTCACCCAATAAAATTTTACCATCTTTCCGTCTTTCTTACATTCCATCGCTATCATTCTTGTCCTTACAGCGAGGGGGTGAAGGGAATCGATAGATCTTAATGCTTCTAGGGCGGATCTGGAGTCGGAGTAAACACCAAAGCTCTTCGAGGGATTCTTTTGTACGAAAAGTACGGCCTCGTACAGGGCATACAGTTCCGCCTGATATACGGTGCAGAAGTTGCCCAACTTTAATTTCCGGCAGTTAGTCTCCGAGGCGCTATCCCATATAGATAGCGCCGCGCCGACCCTGCCGTCAATTTTGCTGCCGTCGGTGTAGATTCTTACATCGACAGCAGCTCGTTGGGCAACTTCGTCACCGTCCGTCAGGCAGTCGAACTGCAGCCCTTCCAGGTGGGCGGGATGCGGGAGCTCTGCGTAGCTCGTTGGCCTCTCCAGTTCCCGGTCCCCCAACACTCGCTGGGAGTGACCTTTCTTTACTTCATAAAGTGAGGCCGCTTCTTGGACCCGAAGGTCCAGAGGAAGCAGCCCAGCGAGTGTTAGGGCAGCGTTCAGAGATACCGTTCGATAGGCCCGAATGATCTTTAGCGCAAACCCGCGCTGCACCCGATTTAACAACCGTTTGATGGTCTTCTTCCTAGCCGCCGGTGCCCACACACTAGCCGCGTACAGGATAATGGGCTCCACTACCGAGACATATATAGTTCTGATGATCTCGGGGTTCAAGCCCCACGAGATTTTTGCAGCGGTTGACAGTTGACGATAGAGTCTCTGCACCTTTTTGCAAACATTTTTAATGTGCGTATTGAATGTGAGTCTATCGTCAACTGTCAACCCTAGAATCTTCATCTCCTTGACCAGTTCAATGCGCCTCCCGGCCATGTTCAGATGTGGGGAGTCGTACTTCAGCTTTCGTGTTAGCAGCATTGCTGTTGTTTTTGCTGGCCCGAAGTTCAGTTTATTACGTACTCCCCACCTCCGAACATGTTCGAGAGCCGCATTTGCGCCACCCTGTATATCGGCGGAGCTGTTTCCCGAGAACATCAGAACTACATCATCCGCAAACGCTCGGCAGCGGATACCCATTTCCTCTAGTTCCACCAGGAGCGGATTCAGCAGCAGGTTCCAGAGCGTTGGTCCCCCAATGGATCCCTGCACGCACCCCTTGGTGGGCTCCCGGGTCCACTCAGCGCCCGCGTACCTGACGTGCACCTTCCGATCACTTAAATAGTGATCAAGAAGGCGCCGCAGGTTTACGGGACACTGAGATTCGGCCAACCTGCACCTGATCGCCGGCCACCAAGCGTTGTCGAAGGCTCCCTCTATGTCTAATGATATCAGCACAACAAGCTTCTTCCTACCTATTTCTGCTCTGATGTGCTGATTCATGTCATAGAGGGAGTCTTCGGTTCCACGCTGCGGCATAAAACCATATTGATGGCGGCTGATCAAAGGTGCAGTATGCCACTGGACCCGCCGCACCAGCATCTTCTCCAAGACCTTACCCATGACGGGCAAGAGTCCGATTGGTCGGTATGCTTTGGGGTGCGTGTAGTCTGCCTTGTTGGGTTTCCGCAGCACTACAACCGCTGCCTCTTTCCATCTCCTGGGGAAACACGCTAAGGCTAGGCAGCGGTTTGCTATCATCAAGAACAGCTCTGGATCCAGGGTGATGGCCGCCAGGCAGATATCTGCGGTGAGGCCGTCCGGGCCAGGAGCTTTCTTTGGATTGAAGCTGGACGCGGCCCACATGAGTTCGTCCCGAGTGAATGGGGGGTCGCATGACTCATCATGCGACCTCTCGTTTACTTTTTCGGCATTAATTCTCATTTCTGTGTGGGCCGCGTCATCTTCTTCAACCCGATCTGCCGGGTAAAAGAGCTCCGCTAGCATCCTGGCCGAGTCCCCCCCGCTTAGGACTTTACCGTCTCGCGCGAGGGGGATGTCCTCCTTTCTCACCGCAGTGCGACCTATCACCCTGTAGATCCCGTTCCACATGGTCTCATGGGTTTGCCGGCCACAGAAGTCTTTCCAGCTCTGGATCTGAGCCCTTTTTACTTCCGAGAGGTACTTTTCCTTGGCATCAACATACTGCTGCACGACCCAGGCTCTTCGAACTGACGCTGCGCAGCGAATCCGCCTCTTCTTTCTTAAGACATCCGTCTTAAGGTGAGAGAGCGCTTCGGACCACCAAGGCAATCCTGTCCGTTTCCTTTTCTGAATCTTGGGCATGGAATCTCTGCACGCTTCTACCACGGTTTCCACATACTTGTCTACCCTAGCCTCCAGGTCCTCTTTCGACGTTACCTGTTCTATTTCCGCTGGTGTTATACCCCTCTCCTTCCACATTGAGGCGAGTTTACTACGAAACTCGCCCCAATTTGCCTTCCTTGTGTTGTACTCCCGGGTAGAGCGGCAGATATCAACGCCCACTGATTTTTCAAGATTTACGTTGAACAGAATTGCCCTGTGGTCCGAACTGGACACACCGTCGTCCGTACGCCAGTTCGCTACTCGTCCGAGCAAATCGGTCGAGCAAGCCGTAATGTCGATGCAACTGGAATATCTTTTCCCACCTCGGATAGTATCAAACGTGGGCTCAGACCCTCGGTTCAGGATATGGAGACCCAGCTGGTCCAGGGTTTCCTCCGCTTCCTGTCCCCTCCGGTTTGTAATCTGGCTGCCCCACCACGTTGACCACGCATTTAGGTCTCCCGCCAATATCACGCCTGGCACGCCCAGCTTCTCCACGACATCGCCGATCATGTCCAGATACGGTTTGATGGGCTTATCTGGTTCCAGGTACACCGACACCAGGCCTATCTCCCACGCCGCGGTTCTCACTCTTGCAACAGCGATGTTGCAAGTTGTGAGATCCGGGCAGTGGGTGACGATCAAGGTGTCGTCGAATAGTACAATGGCCGCCTTTACCACTGCATCTGCGGGTCTGTTTGCGGCACATTGTACTATCCTTGCACCTGGATACTGCCTCATCTCCCCGATCCCGCCTACGTATGGCTCTTGGACTAGGGCGAACGAGAGTTTCCTCACGCTCGCCTCTGTGATCAACTCTGCCGTGGCGACTCTTGATCTTTGCAAGTTCGCCTGCACAGCGTGATATCGGCGTATCCCTATTGGAGGCGCTATTGTTACGCCTGGGGCCACCTTAGCAATACGCTATGGTTGACCTCGCCAGGGATTCCCAGCGCCTCCTTACCGGGCACTCGACGCTAAATGCGTTATGGTCCCTCCTATCAGATTTAGCCTTAAGGCAGTTTCTGCAGGAGGGTGGTTCTGCGGCCAACCAGCTTGTACACTCTGTCCTGAGGTGCGGGCCCCCACAGTGACTGCATACTTCCGCGTCTTCCGTACACAGCCGCTTTGTGTGCCCATACCCCAGGCATTTCGAGCATTGAACCAAAGGGGACTGATCGGCCACTGGTACACGCTGTAAGTCCACGTGGACCGACTCTGCCATTGTTAGCCGGCTCCACACTATGGTGAAACCCTTAACACCACGTGGGACGTGAGCGGATTCCTTGCTCTCTTTCTATATCGGACCTCCATCCTCAGATCTTCGTCTTTTATCTCTTTTAGGAGGTCTTTATTTTGCTTTTTAATAGCCTGGGGGATATCTTGATCATTGATGTAGTTCATGACACCCCCCAAGACTATTAGAGGGTCTTTATTCTTTATCTCCTCGACTTTCAAACCGCTGCCAGCACTCCGCAACCTATCTTTTATCCTATTTATCTCTTGTTCCGTGCTGCATCCTACAATTATTTTCCTGTCCTTAGCTTTTCTAATCTTATCTATCTTATACCCTTCGTCTTTTGCTTTTATAACATTTCTGATCTTTTCTATGACTTGTTCGCCCGTTTCCTTTTCGTCCACTGACGTAATCGCCACTGAATGCGTTGCTATCACGCTCGGTGGCGGTCTATTTATCGCGCCAGCTGCGACACTTGCGTAGCTATTTTTTTCTTGTATGCTCTGAAATTTTTCCAGGGTATCCTGTAGTTCTTGTATTTTATTGTTACTTGTTTCTATTAATTTAGCATGCTCCTCCATTTTACCGATTATGTTAGGACCGCATGTAGTTATTTCTTTTTCTGGCTCTGGCATTCTCTCCCTTATTGTGCTTTCAGCTTCCCTTTGTTGTTTCAAGTTTATGTTTTCTTTTACTACTTCCTTTAATAAATAATGCATTCTTTCTATCGCTAGTGTAACTTCTTGTCTTATTTCTGTTTTAATATTTCTAGCAAGTCCTAATTTTTCTAAAGCGCTTTTAAAGCACTCCTTTGCTTCAGTCAAGATATCCACCTGCTTGGGTTTATTGGCAGTAGTCTTTGTCGGTGTCCTATTGCTTACTTCCTTAACAGAAGCAGTCTTTTTAATCTGTTTTTCTACTTCTACTGCTTTTCCCTTTGGGCGGGCTATCTTTTCTGACATTTCTCCTTTTCCGTTCTCCCACTCTCCTATGCTTTTTCTGACCTTTGAGGTCTTTGTCGGTGAAGTTTCGCTTCGAGAGGATCCCTGTTTTTCCATATCAGGGGTGGTGGTGTCGTCTGTTTTCTTTTCAGGAGTCCGGTACATTTTGATATGTTCAGGGAGTATTCAACAGTAGGTAAAATATAAAAAAAAAACTTACTGAGAGTTATGGTCAAAACCTTCTACCTAATACTCATAAAAATAACTATTTCTAGCCTGGTCAATAAACCTAATACAAAACCTAAATCAAAAATCTGGTCAATAAACCACGTTAAAACTTATCTGCTAGTGCTGGTCGTATAAACCTAGTCTACTTAAATTAAAATACAAAACAAAAATTTTAAACTTTTTATAATAAAAATGACTAGATTTTGTTAGATGTGCCGTCAAACAAATATATATTTATGTCTAGCCGCGTCCCTTATTTTTGTCTAATTAATCTAATTTACTAATGCTATTTCTAAGTTCAACATTTTTGTCATAATTCTGGCTTTAAAATTTTTTGTGGGTATTTCGAAATTTTCTTAATTTATTTTAGTCCAATTTACCTAGTCACTGTTTCTGTTTCTTCTATTCACTTCTTCATCCTGATGTATATGCATTTATAAAGGGTTTCTTCATAAATTTAGTCTTCTTTTGTTATTTTCCTACGCTGCAATGTTTTCGACATGTAACGCCTATTTTTGTTATCCGATTTTTAAAACCGATATGTCGTTTACTTCCTTAAACTGCAGGTTTTCGTTTGACGTATTTCGTTCTTCGGTGACACTTTTGGTTCTATGACCTCGTGGCCACGTGGTTTCCAGAAAAACGATAACAGCTTCGCCAAATTTATTGGAAAATTTTTAGAAATGATATAGGCGTATAGCCCCCGTCAAGGCGCACCTAATGACAATAAAAAGGTATATGTCACAGATCGCTTTCTCGCGACGTACGCATTTTAAGTTTCGTTCTTTATAAAACCTTGAGTTTTTTCTAGTGAAACTTCTTGATTTTTTCTTCTTCTTAAAAACTGAAATTATATTCTTGTTCCTTACGTTAAGACGCACAGTTTGGTAGTTTGCACGACTTGTTTTTACAACTTTTTACCACACTTGTCTATTTTTAAGTACAGAGCAACTTCTAAGTACTGCGTAACCGACGGCGTCTGGGACGCGACCCGTATAAAGTTTACGACATGTTGGTCAATAATATTGAAAAGCAAAAACAGTAATATGTTAAAATGAACTGCTTTATTCATATAATGAAAGTGGCAGTTACTTAACCAATTGCCATTATATTACTTGATATTAAAGATTTGTTTTTGAATTTATGACACTTTAATTTTATTTTTAACCTACTTCATATATCTTTAACTCGCTTTCGCCCGCGACTCCGTCCACGTGAAATTAAAATATAATATAAAACATAGCCTATGTTACTGACAACGTAGCTTTTTAATGGTGAAAGCATTTTTGAAATCGGCCCAGTAGTTTTTGAATTATTTCATTACAATCAAACAAAGTTTTCCTCTTTATAATATTAGTATAGATTAAGTGACTTTAAAAAACTGAACTATGTAGTACATAGTTATTTAAAATAATATTATTTGAACTTGTTGTAAACTTATTTGATGCATTGCCGTAGAAATTTCATCTAAAATCTTTGAAATGGTAAAATAGAAATCATTTTACAATAAAAAAGTTAACAGTCGAACATATTTACGTCTGTCAATATGTTACTGACGATTAAGTTAACAAGATTATATTAACAGAGGTAAATTCCAATAATTATTTTATATAAATAATATTATTGTAAAATAGCTTGATCCAGTTGTATATGAGTAATGAGTAACATTTTTGATACGCATTTTCTCAAGCATTTGTTTTATTTAAACTTGACACAATTTTGAACAATTACACAACGATAACAAGTTCTAATCTTATCAACAGACATTATTTACGTCTACATATTGATCTCACCTTTATTTACAAATTAAACTGGACATACGATAAATCCTGCGTTGCACGATATATAACAACAAATCACTTAAACACTATTGTTCCCACGTGAGGGTAATACAGTCACTTTCAATACGCGAACACACGGTATGCTATGTTGTGGTACTGGTGGTTGTGGGCGCCGGGTGCACGCAACCAAAGGTTTCAACACTAGGCATTGCAGCTTGCTCTCTCACACTCGTCGCACGTACTACCCTCGAGTTGAGATAGAACCGCATACTTCGTCAGTGGACGACCTTCTGTCCACCTTTATTGCTAATCAAGCCTCGTCTTTTGCAATCGGACTCACACAGCTCCTTGTGGTATTTTTGTTGAACATCTAATTTAGGTCAAAGTATAAACGTGTTAACTTGTTTGTTTAAACGTTTATTGGCCGGCCTATTAAACTTTAATTGGTACTAATATTGCGCGTTATTTTCAACTAGAAATACGCGGTTAAATAGTAAACGGTTAAGTAGTAAGTTAGTTCTGTCTCTGTTTCATGATGTAATCTGATACTAACTGCCACACTCAGGGTTAATTAAAGGATACCCTAAGTGTCGTGTATGAGAAGTCTACGCTTAGGGTTATAAGTAGCCATTGAACGTTTCATGTTGTGGTAAGATGTAAATTACGTCAAATTAGGTTCTAACTAAATACTTGAAGTAAAAAAAAAAATTAGTAGATATGTTGACCAACAATTTTTACCATGTCATTCAAATCCATAATAATGTTTTGTATGATTAAAACATTAACAAAATGTATATAATGAATCAATCATGACCAATTTATAAATAACTCAATGCTGATAAGAAGTAATGCAATGTTTTGTGTTACTTATCGTGTATCCAGTTGTTAGCAAACTATATACAAGTGGTTCACCGAGTTATTTACATAGCTTTTTGTGTGATTGACTCCGTGAAAATACCGTGACATGTTAATGTAGACTTGATAATTGTTAATTAAAACATCTTGTTGGTTGATGAGACGTATATAGATTCAGCTTCATTGATACATGTTACTAATATTATAAATGCCAAAGTTTAGAGTTATATATGTTTGTTAGAGTTTACCGCCTAAACGACTGAAAGGATTTCGATGAAATTTGGCATAGATGTACAGAAAAGTCTAGAAGAAGACACACTTACATACAGTACATGTAACAACAATGTTTCCAGTCAGGAACGTAGTTTTCCTAGTAAGTAGTATTAAATGTTATTTGACGCTGGTGAAGTTAGATGGATAAGTTATAGTAAAATACTAATTTGTTAAATTAAATCTCTGATAAGCTCTAACAAGTGGGGAACGATTTAACTATCTGTCTACACAAAATAAAGTCTATAACTTCTGCCTACGCCTTCTAGGTTTTAACCACACGGTTTTATCTGTTCTTATAATAGTGTCGTATCATCAATTTTTGACCGACTTCCCAAAAGAAGGAGGTACTCAATTCGTCTGTATGTTTTTATAAATGTTAACATTCATTAATATAAAGATGTATATAGCAAAAAACGGTGGTTATTACATCATTTAGTTTATGTTTAATCCAACCTTGATTATATTCAATAAACCCTGATTAAGGATTCAACCATTCGGTCGACAACTTTCCCTTTTACAAAACAGGTTTATCATATACCAAAACTGCAATGCATTTTACTATGTATCTTAATATCAACTATAATATACCTAAATCTAGTTAAACAAAGAGATATACGCAACTTAACTCTTTGCGGTGACCATGTGTGATGGTTGATAATAAATGCAGACCTGATTTAACTTGGTGCGCAATAACTTCTGCTTTTAACTTAATCACCCCTGTGTTACCACCGCGGAACAATACAAAAACATATTCATACTTGTCTATTTTTAAAAGATATTAAAGGCAAAGGTGCATGTGTTTGTAAAAGTGTAGATGAAGCGGAAACCTTATATGGAAAGGTCAACCAATACTAAGGGCCTGTCCCACCAAATTCTAAATTGTCTCAACAATCGAACGTGTAAAATATGTGATGGAAATATCGGTTTTTGTTCCCTTATCTGACAGTGACGTCGATTTTAAACTATCTGAGCCTTTATCAGCCAGTGGTGGGACAACCCCTAAACTACTTTAATTAATCTTATAAAAGAATGGACAAACTAAGGCTTACAAGTATTTAAAGCTACCAATGCCGGATATCTACAACAATAACATAAGTAACGGATAAGCTAGTATAATAATGGTAGGATAATGACTAATGACTAATGAGTCATAATAGTTACAAAAAGAATGACTTATCTAGAGGATATTTATGACATACTAGCTTTCGCTCGCGACTCCGTCCGCGTGGGATTAAAAAAAACAACAGTGAGTACCCTATGTGTTCTTCCAGACTATCCTCTACATCTATACCAAATTTCATCGAAATCCGTTCAGTCGTTTAGGCTACAAACTCTAACAAACATCCATCCATCCATCCATCCATCTAAACTTTCGCATTTATAATATTAGTATGAAGTATGATAACTGTTTAGACTACAGTGACACTTGAATTTAACCATCTTGTAAAAAAAAACTAAAACATGCAGTCACAATAAAGTTCTAGAAAGTACTTGGTACACGTTTATTGCGTCAATTCAGTCATTCGTAGTACATTCTAGAGCTCGTTGACGTCAATTTAAATAAGCTATTTCAGGACTGATGAATGATATTTTATGCCTATGATATCATGATAGACAACGTCAATAAAAATATAAAAAGTTTAAATGTGCGAACATTGATTTTCTAAGAACACTAACGGACTGTTGTACGATTACGTATCCATAGAATGGATTCGTTTCTCACATTTTCAGTGAGATAGAAACGACACTAATCTTTTTACGTATTTTTCGGCAGTATTGTCAAGAAACTCAAAGATATGTGTAAAGTCAGTCAACTGGACTATCGGGATAATGCCTATTTACCCCTAACTTAAGGTAGGCTTCAAGCTCAGTCATCATCATCATCCTCCTTATCCTACTCCCGTAGGGTCGGCGCAACAGGGTTTTGTCCTCCAAATAACTCTATCATACGTCATCTCAGTCATCACTCCCTTTTTGATCATGTCACCTTTCACGCAATCTATCCATCACTTTCTAGGTAGGCTTCAAGCTCAGTGGAGACGTAAATAAGCTAACGGCATTCAGCAATAATAACTTTAAAAAAAAAACGGAGAAATATGTTTATCACATCTTTTACAACACATAATATCTACGATAGTACAAATGCTATTGTTTTCCCCGCAGTCTATCCGAGTCTATTATGCTATATCCAGTAGCGTGTACAACTATGACATTTAAAGCTCAATACTAATACAGAAAAGTATATACTGATTAATGCATGACCTTTTTTATTGCGGCTTTGTCTTTGTGTTGATTGCTCGACTTCGTAATACACCGTGTGGACAAGTCGGTTAAAATGATGAAAGTACAGGTATTTGCATTACAAGTTAATGGAAAAAATTTAAACAATGTCAACTTTGATATATGATATTCACATTCGTCCCAGGTTGTCAAAAGATTATGATAATCATGTAATAAACTGGATTTTTTGAACGACTTCCCAAAAGAATGAGGTACTCAATTCGTCTGTATGTTTTTTTTAAATACCTCATTCGTCGTCATCTGAAACTTACCCCAAAGGGGGGCTCAAATTGATGTGATAACACCTTAACTTAGTTTTAACTTAGGTATATTTCATGTTCAGTTACCTATAAGAAGGTAATAAAAAGAGTTATGTACAAATATTTTATCGACACGATGTTCTTTATCTAATTAAAAGTGCTCTATAAGACGGTATTAATTAGGTAATATAAAAAATAATAAAAACTAGAAATATAAACAAAATGTAACTTACAACATGTACAAATATTCCTCGTTACTTTTGCTCGCCTGCCGCTGGTAGCCACCGAACTGGGAACCTATGGAGTTAAAATTAATTAATGACACGGCACGTGGCTTGAAGCCATTGAATCCGGATGCTTGATTCAATTTGCATTTATCATTGTAATTCCAAGAGAATGTATTTATGTAACAAAGAACACGTGTTACAAAAATAACTCTTGCATGTGCAATTGCAATGCAGTTAATACGCGAACAGACAGTTTGTAAACAGTAACAGAGAAAATATCTTTTATTCCTGTATTCTAAATTATAGGTAGTTCCAGTAGTTAGTAGTAAATAGTAGTAATTTCATCGACTCTGGCAATTCAGATTTTCCGCAAGGGATTCAAGAAGGTTTAACGAACATTTATATTCTTAAAAAAAAAAACATGTTCCAATATTCATTATTATGGGATGATTTTGCATCACGTTTTCGTAGATGCGCCTATTATGCTAATTAAGAGCAAGAATTTAAAAATTATTAATTGTGTAAAATCCGCATAGCGACCGATCGGATGGTCTCTATGAGTTGTATTTTAAAAAATTAAACACGTTTCTCTAAATAAAACCTGTACTAATCTTATCATATTATTTGAAATTGTTATTTAATTAGTATTTTTGATACAAAAAATATTAAAACACCAATTAGATTGAGTATGTTACATAAATTAGAAAAAATACAAGTTGGTCGATGTCGAAAACAACGATGTTATTCCAAAGCAATAAAATAAAAATAACAGAATTACAGTTACGCTTAACTTTGTATCTGTTTTTTGTGTGTTTTGTGAATGTTGTGTTCGTGCGACGATGCACGTTCTCCAATTTTAAAAGTGACGTGATTTAGGACACGTACCCATTAGCCTTACTTGTGTAATGTGTACACAACACATAAGTTAATTTGTCATAAACTATTAATTGAATAAGGCTACTCAAGTGTGTTATCACAAATCGTTTATTACTTTATATAGCTACTGTATGTATTTTAGAATAAACATATTACATAAACAGCAACATTGTGCGGTAAACATTAGAATATTCTACACGTGTTCAAAATAAAATAACTTATAACTGCTATCGATATTAAATTTGTAAATTAAATAAATAATACAATTCATTACAACAAACTGACCTGTTTGACAATTATCTGAATTAGTAGAACTGGCACTACTCTCACTTTCAGACCGATTTCTTGAATTGAATAACAAATTCCATGGATTGTAAGAAGCGTTCTGTGTTCTATTTTGATTCTTCGAATCGGTTTTCCTTGTTGAATCCATTATAATTGAATACTTTGTCTTGATTCGCTTTGTTTGTAGCACTTTTCAATTTTGTATAGTTATTTATTTGTTAACGTACTGTCGCACACACCGGCTGATAGTATAATAATATTGTGGCAGGCGGAATGCAAACAACAAACCACGGGCCGGCAGCGTCGCGTGGCGGCGGGGCGACGCAACAACGGCGCTGCTATGCCAGGGAGCGTCGAAGCGTCAGTCGTTGTTATGGACCGATGTTGCCCGATACCTCACGGAAATACTCGAAACCGTGTTTACGTGGACTTTGCTCGATGCAAAGACATTGCTTACAATTTACAAGCTAAGCAAATAGTAGGGCAAACCAGCCAATGACGTAAGCGCATAATTACTACGCGGTGTCCACAATTGGTTACGTTCTGTTCTTATTTTAATATGTAAAACAAATGGAATACATTGTATGTGTTACTTTAGAGCTTTACAGTACAAAAAACTTCTAACTTAGAATTTAACCATAGAAGTTTTCCTTGGGTTTCTTTTGAATTACGCTTTTTTGAGTCGTGTCCGAGTTATAAGACCTATAAAGTAGGTAATTGTTATTGTATCTGGAATTACTCAATCTTTTATTTTTTTCAACGTTACAATCGCCTTCCTTAGATGCAAATTATGACATTGAGCTGAACGCCTTTACAGAAGCGGCCTCTGTCGGATAAAACGTGTTTATTTTGAGGTTACATTAAGGAAAATGATTTATTGTTTGACCGGCGATTCAAATTTATTGTAATTGTAGAACTAAGTCTTCGACAAATTTTTACGCACATTAACAGGTACAAATATATTAATCAGGTTATTGTAAAATCAATTCCGTGATTCTACAAGTTAGTATTTTTAGTTACCTTCTCTTTGTCCTTACGTCGGCAAAATGCCAAGGCTTTACATACGGTCCTGACGCTGCTTCGTTATTGGAGAATACTGACCGCGAAATAGGATGGATATCTAAAAACCTTAAAAACTATCATATAGTTAGGAGTTATTATGAGCTGCGTTTTACTGATCATATTACCAAAAAATTAAGATTGATTTCCTATTTACCCTTTTTAATAAAAAGACATTTAAAAAATACGAACGTCCTAAAATCCATAAACAATATTAATGACAAGACAATGTCATATTTGACAACAAAAATCGATGATTTTAAATCTTAACGTATCATTTTGTATTACATTAATTTAATTTTATATTGACAAAATGAAGATTCCTTACGTTGTATCGACAAACACGAGACATGCGTATCGCACGGCCGAGTTTATGCAACAGTCCAACGGCGAAGTGCATCGCAGAATAATAGCAGAAAATTTCGAATGGGACGAAGACTACACGCCTGCACCACTCTCGTTATTAGCTGCTGGCGCTCTGTCGAAGATTTTCCATAGAATCAATCCACTAAATAGAGTACTAAGAAAAGACAGAGATATTTTAATGGATTTATTTCCAGCTGATATTCCCCTCAAATATAGCGTCCGTTTAATAGAGGTATTTATTTCTGCATTCAAAAGAAATTAGTTTACAATATTAAATAGGCCATCATATTATTTTATTTATAATTCAGGATGAACAATATTGGAAGCGTTCATTCAACACCAAGTTCCCAACGAGGCTGGAACTTGGAGTCTCGTTCTGGAAAGGAAAGTATCTATCGACATGTTTGCAAGAATACTTGGAAAATGCTAAACCTGACCTTTTCCTTGAGGATGAAGCAACAGAATTGGCTTCTTTGGTATTTACTTAATACCATTCAGATTGTATATTTATAATAAAATCTGTAGTTAATCTAAGATTGAGTGTTAAGAAGAAATCGGCGCAACACTATGATTAAGTGTGCATACACGTCCCGTCCCTATGACAGCTGTCAATGTCATTCAGAAGTGTTGAGGATAAGTGCGCCATATGGCGGGAATCTGTAGTTTAGTGTTGAAGTTAATTACGTTGATACAACTCCTATTAGAATTTATTTCACCAAATACAATGTTATCAATGTAGCTAAAGTGATTTCATCAACTCCGTTGTAGTAACACCAGTCTTATTCCAGGTTAGTCCTTATATTTACCAATTAGGATTGAACCAGCTACAAATAATTCGTCAACCAACGCCACCGGTTCCGGATCCTAATACAGTCGAAGATAACTGCGAATTTAGCGTACCTAAATTATACGACCATATACCACTAGAGCCTGTCCTAAGAAAGTTGTATAACCTGCAAGAAATATCTCTGGTCTTTGGACTAAATAATCTCGGTGATGAATATTTGGCAAGATACTTTGAATTTTCTATACAAGACTGTGAATCTTTATGCAGAGGTCTCGAACACTTGAATCATATAAAAACAATTCGTATAAATCGTAGCAACTTAGACTGTTCGAAGGTGAAAGTGATTTTACAGAACATTGTCAAGAAGGAAACTATCGAAGAGTTAGATTTCAATCATTGCAAGATTGGCGATTATGGTATGAAAGCTCTCGGTGGTTTTATATACGTTCATAAGAATATACGGAGAATCCGTATCGCTAATAATAGATTTAAAGAAACAGGTGTCGCGGGCATAGCGTATGCTTTGCAAATGAACCCAGAGGCGCCGATCGAACTTATTGGCAAGTATTTATATAGTTAGGATCTGTTAGTTGTTTATTGAACCTTCTTTAATGTAAATGTAATTATCTCCAGACTTTAGTTTGAATCCAATGTCGCTACAATGCGCTACAACGTTTGCGGCTGCGTTTGTACGTTGCAAGGAAAAACCAAAAACTTTGATTGTCAACTCCTGCGGGTTCCGAGGAGCGAGCGCTGAGAAGGTTTGTAAAAGTAACATAAAATAATGAAAACACTATGAAGACGTACAGAGGTAGATAGAAATATAGTACCATATGGTACATAACTTGGATGTTCGACTATGGTAACTACTAAAAAATGTAACGCTAAAAAATTCATATTACACGTTATCCATCCTTTCAATACAACGCCATTTTATCATTCGTTAGCAACCAACAATGTCTTTATTTAGCATTCTAAGGAATTGATAAGGTAAGCAATGTGCAACTTCATAATTATGACTAACAAAACAATAAGCAATGATAAACAGAAACGTCTAGATTATTTTTATACTACGAATCAGTATTTAATAATGATTTATTAATTTCAATTAATCCAGTTTTTTCTACGGTTTAAGTCACATCGTAAAGTAGATGTTTGGCTAGAATAGGCTCAGTTTGGTAATTTACGATGTTAATTACAGATGGCAGGCCTTCTGTGCTTGAACAGAGGTCTGACCAGGTTGGATATGGCAGCTAATAATTTGTCTGGAGAAGCAGAGGCAACATTACTGAGCGCGTTAGAACAGAATAGAAGGATACTTCGAATTGATTTACGGAGAACGCGTAAGTGCCGGTACATTTAGTTTAATGTGACCTCCAGTAACCCATAGGAATCATTCTAAGCGAGGTATACTTTGATCCAATCCCTCCTGAAACTTTATCATGTCATGTTATATTCTTATTTTTAAATAATTCTGATATTATAAATGCGAAAGTTTAGATGGTTGTTTTTTAGAGTTTGTAGCCTAAATAGCTGAACAGATCTCGATGAAATTTGGCATAGATGTAGAGTATAGTCTGGAAGAACACGTAGGCTACTTACCTTTGTTTGTTTTTTAAATTCCACGCTTACGAAGTCGCGGGCGAAAGCTATTATTTTTATACAAGCTTAACTTGTAGATATATCAGAAGAAACGCAAGCTAAAGTAGATGAATTGCTAGAGCGTAACAGGAACCTCGTTGGACAAGAGTCGGAGGCCAGTGAAGAAATACCGCCGCTGTACCTCAACGAACCAGAGTACCTGATTTGGGAGTACAATCCTAATAATCCTGATTATATTCCCGGAAGATATCCAGAACGTGTTCCTGAAATTTAATTCTATATTTAAATGGTAGTTTTTTTTTAAATACTGTCTTTATATTAACTTAGTTTTAAACTACAAATCGCCTTTATTTGACAACCTTCGCAAACTCTTGCATTCTGATCTTTTACTTTTGTGTTCTGTATTCAAATTATACAGTATTTTATGCGTTTGACCTTTATTTGATCTTCTTTATCAACGTAAACTTTTATCAGAAACGTATTCATAAATTTCCATCTTATGTAGATTTATTGTTTAAACTGATAATGCATACAAACTTTATTGATCAGATTATTGCAATGGATATTATCTTGGAATTTACAATGACGTTAATCTCCCTCTAACGTACAGGTAACTATATCTTTTAATAATTAAAATATGCAATGTGTCAATGAAACGTGTTAATTCGTTTATTGTAACGACTAACGATGAAATTATAAAACATTACGTCTTAATTCCTTATTTATGTTCTGAAATATTCACTTCATTGAATCTCGTAGGCGCTGTCCACACTGTTTTAATTTTATTACGACATCAAAGAATTACAGAACGTGTAAACTTTTTTATTAAAGCAGAATTCCGAAGCAACACAACTGAAATCATTCAATTCACTTTTTGACCGACTTCCCAAAAGAAGGAGGTACTCAATTCGTCTGCATGTTTTTTTTTAATAACTAGCTGTTCGCGAGCGGATTCATCCGCGAAATAATAAAAACTTTATTTTATTGTTTACATTTGTCAAATTATCAATAGCAAATGTCAAAATGACATGACATGACATGACAAACCTTAGCAATCTTTCTTTCTTGACGTTGGCAGCAACTTATGGTCTCTTTCCCACATTAGGGTTTTTATCCAAAATATTTACCCCTAAGTTTAATGGCGTGAAAATATATAGCCTAAAGCGTGACGTAAGTGTAGGGCTTTTTATTAAAAAAAGAATTATTCAAAAATATGCTGTAATAGCTTACATCTTAGGCAACAAAGAAGTGTGTGTTTACGCTTTATTATAATATAGTATAGAGTATAGATAATATAGATATGTTACGTAGGTCGCTTTCTGCTTCTAAATTTATATTGCATCTACCATAAACATTCAATTTGTATTAGTCAGTATATCTCATAAATCACAAATTTTAACACTAGATTGATGATACCGGTTGCGTTAATTCTGCTCCTATAACTAATCCAGTTTCCAATTAGAAATGATGAACTGATTCCGAACAATTGAAGCAAGTGAGACGGAAATGATTTATGTACACTACTATAAGCCTTATTACAATGCGTTTGTTTATTTTATACTAGCTGTTCCCTTGCGACTTCATTCGCATAAAATAATGAAAGTTTTATATTATAGTTTACATGTGTCAAATTATCAACTGCAAATGTCAAAATGACATGACATGACATGACATGACATGACATGACATGACATGACATGACATGACATGACATGACATGACATGACATGACATGACATGACATGACATGACATGACATGACATGACATGACATGACATGACATGACATGACATGACATGACATGACATGACATGACATGACATGACATGACATGACATGACATGACATGACATGACATGACATGACATGACATGACATGACATGACATGACATGACATGACATGACATGACATGACATGACATGACATGACATGACATGACATGACATGACATGACATGACATGACATGACATGACATGACATGACATGACATGACATGACATGACATGACATGACATGACATGAACTGATTCCGAACAATTGAAGCAAGTGAGACGGAAATGATTTATGTACACTACTATAAGCCTTATTACAATGCGTTTGTTTATTTTATACTAGCTGTTCCCTTGCGACTTCATTCGCATAAAATAATGAAAGTTTTATATTATAGTTTACATGTGTCAAATTATCAACTGCAAATGTCAAAATGACATGCCATGATGTCAAACTATGGCAACCTTGATTCCTTGATGTTGGCAGCAACTTATGGTCTCTTTCCCACATTAGGGTTTTTATCCAAAATATTTACCCCTAAGTTTAATGGCGTGAAAATATATAGCCTAAAGCGTGACGTAAGTGTAGGGCTTTTTATTAAAAAAAGAATTATTCAAAAATATGCTGTAATAGCTTACATCTTAGGCAACAAAGAAGTGTGTGTTTACGCTTTATTATAATAGTATAGTAAGTATAGAAGATATAGATTTAGACAGGTGTAAACAGAAATTATAAACAATAAATATCCTTAGAAATAACCTTTAATCCCTTGCCTATTGTGATAGAAAATTCAGTGAATATGAACCATTTATCATGAACATAACCAATGAAGTTGATAATATTCCCATATTAATCTTGAGTTTCCACTGCCGAAGCATTTGTCCACAAACATATTACTATCGCGATTATTCTCGCGTGTATAAAAGAGATAGCAGTATATTTTCGGTGGAATGTTTCGATAATAGTAGTAACAGTATCTGAAACCGAATAACCATGATAAAGCCCGGATTAGATGTTCTCTATAGGGAATAGGATCACTTTACTCGAAGGTCGTATAAATATGGAAAAATCGTTTTGTAACTTTTTTAATAAATATAGCATATGTTACTCAGTGATAACGTTGCTATTTATTGATGAAAGTATTTTTGAAGTCAGCGCAGTAGTTTTTGAGTTATTTTAATACACACAAAAACTACAATTTGCTCTTTATAATATTAGTATAGATTAAATACATGTTTGTATAGGAAATGGAGAAATAATTCTATGGGAACTTGAGTCTTTTCGCCTTTATTTTGGCGGTTGTAGTTTTGATGTTGTAGTTAGTTGTCTTGTCCGGGCGCAGTTCAGTGAGCCAGAAACATCGGCTGAGAGCACCGCAAACAGCTTCATAATGCTCCCGAGTGCATCTTCACTGCACCCACTAAATTTACTGCGAGCGAAATTAATTTAGTGAAGTTTATGAAGGGAATTACAAATATCCAGAACCCATCTGAGTTCTTTTAAAATTATGTTAAGGGAATTTGTTGATTTCTAAATTGTTTTCTATTGAGAATTATATCCTACTCAATTTTTTAATTCTAATGAGTTAAGTAATTTTAAATTATAAAGTAATGTAAAATATAAACTAAAAAGAAAGTCTTTAACAACTTCAAGGTTTTAGTGTAAAAAGTATTCTAATTCAGCTAACGTAGTTTCCTTTAAAACTCGGGAAAGTAAGTACATTTAGAAACTATTTTTGAAACTTGTAAAGTCGTTGAAACTGCATTTTAGTGGTAATGTGCATATCATTTCCATTAAACTTAGAAATTTTTTTATGATTAACTATATTTTATGTTTTTTTCCGACGCTCGTTTACACCCTGTAAATGAGCGTCGGGAACATCGAGGTGGTCAACGACGTCAACGTTTTTTTTTGTTTTTTTTTTTAATATTTCCTTTCACCATTCCAACTAAGCTCTATTGTGCTAGGATATGGTCCACGACAATAGTAGAATGGCGGGATTCGAACCCTCGACGGCAAGATCGGTAGTCCGTACCCCAAACCATTAGGCTATTGGCGCTACAAACCTTTACCTTGGTAGTTTACCTTCAACCTTAGTAGTAACATTCATAGATACATCTTTATCTGCAAATGTCATGAATGTTCAACGATTATATACTTTTTATAATGAAAAGGTAAATCTATAGAAGTTAAATATAGTAAAATAAATCGTATTGGTTACAAAAGAAAAATAAATACAATAGCAACTCCGACCTGCGTTATTGTGAGCGTTGGATGTAGAAACTGCGAGCGCTGATGTACTCGTTTTATTTCCATTTGCTTAAAATAGGGTAACATTTGTTAAACTTTCTTTATTTCTGATACATTGTGAAATTAAAAAAAATATAATACTTAGTACAAATAAGAAATTAATAAGATGTAGGACGAATGCATATACACTCAAAAAATTAGTTTAGGATACAACAATCATGGATATTCGATAGACAACTAAAATCTTCAGTTCTTCTTTCTAGCATTACTTAGAAATTCTGGCTTACGATAGTTTACATAGGAGCCATCGGTATGAGTGTGCAGTTCGTAACATGGCGCATTTGGCCTAAGTTTTTCTATAACCAGAATCAGTATTACTTACCGAAAGGGAATCTCAGAAAACATTTCTTGTTATGTTCTAGCTTATTTACACGCTTACATTTTAAATGATAATGAGTTTATACCACTCGGTATTGGTAGAGTTAAATGTGTATTTATCATAAACTAGCTTGCTCGCTACTTCGTCCGCGTGAAATTAAAAATAATAAAAAGATAAATTACCTTTCTAACGGTGAAAGAATTTTTTTAAATCTACCCAGTAGTTTTTGAGTTATTTCAATACATACAAAAATACAAATCTTTCCTCTTTATAATATTACTATAGAAGTATAGATAATAAGCCAGTACAATACGCAAGACTAAGTAGATGAAAGAGTTTAGTTTAGTTTTTGTTATGTTTTATGTCTACCCGCATCTACCGCTTTGAGACAGGTAAATTTGAGCGTGACAGTTCTGAAAATATTTCACAACTTAAGTCTACCGCTGTCTACCCGGAGTGATGTCTCAAAATGTTTCGAGGATTTATTCAAATGGAAAAAGAGATTAAGTATTCTTAGACTGCCCAGGGCAAAAAAGATTCTATAGGACGGCAAAACCTAGAGATGTCCGGAGTTAGCAAAAACGTTAAAGTTATAAATGATACGATATAATCTTTCACGATTTAGCTACTCCCTGTTATTCGTGCTCCTAAAATTACTGTTAAAATTGCTAAATATCGTCCTTACAATGGCATATGAGCATACATATATGTACATATTTCATAAACTATAGTTAATTTAGAGGCGACGTATGCATTCAATCATTACGAACACATGTCGCAGAACACATACTGGTTATTATACAAATTTGAGATTGTTGAATTCTGTTTAATAATTTCAATACGTAAACTACTCCACTCTTAATAATAATTATCTTTAGTAAGTAAACTTACATGTTCTGAAAAAAAAAAGTTTAACGTACAAGTCTGCGAATTACTCTCACATAACATTCTACCTAGTAGACATGATAAAAAATTGGGTAGAAATCTTGCTCATTGTTCTAGTAGAGATAAAAACTGCACAAGTCCGATTGGACTTCACATACTTTGATGGACTCATAACTTCAGTGTATATGTTGAACAAAACAGACATCTATATTTCCTGCCTACCCCTCTCTAGTTCCCACTTGTGTCCAATGTCTTGTAAATATCGCCACGGACTAGGACTAATAGGATTTTTAATCAGTTTTCTTCGATTTACAAGCGAACTTAAATAAATACCTCTCACGTGCAAAACAAATTGTTTTCAATTTAAAACAGTGATCGGACAAAATAAATTGACTTTTTAGATGTATACTGACAAACACAAAGTACTAATAGAACTGGAAATAATTTGGAATTCTAAACTTGCAACACATTTCCATAAATCAAATTACTTTCTGCCTAAAAAGGTATATAGAAATTCAGCAGTTATCTTATTTCTTATACTATGCTAAGATTATAAAGAGGATAGATCTGTATTTTTGTATGTATTGAAATAACTCAGAAACTATTGGGCCGATTTCAAAACCGTAAGGAAGCTACATTATCAGTAAGTAACATAGGTTACCTTTTTAGTTTTTTAATTTCATGCGGGCGAAGTCCAGAGCAACAACTATTTATAAATATTTGAAATGCGAAAGTTTACATGTATGACCTTTTGTTAGACTTTGTTGCCTAAACGGCTGAACCGATTTCGATGAAATTTAGCATAGATATAGAGGATAGTCTGGAATAACACATAGGCTACTCACTTTTGTTTTTTTTTATTACACAGAGGGAGTCGCGGGCGATAGCTAGTTTTATATAATTTTCTTGATATTTTGCCATACGTGTCTTTTAGTCATAACTATACCTAAAACTACGTTTACTGAAACCTCAAATTATTCTATTTGATAAATTTTCGATGAATAACCCCTAAGGACACTAAAAATGTAAACTAATTATATTTAACAAAGGATTCGCAATATTTCAACAGACATATTTTTTAAAGCTTACGCTAATATAGATTTAATTGTATGTACTTTTTAACAGTGGTAGAGCCCGCTTTAACATCTTCGCACGAATGGGCCGGCTCGCCCGGTGTAATACCACGACCACACAGAAGACAGGCGTGAAGTGGGAGCAATTCCGCGTTTCGTCTGATGAGTGTGGTGCCGGAGGCCCAACTTAGGTCCCTTTTCCTTCCTACCCTTTTTCTTATGAGAAAGGATGGGAAGGGAAAGTGGATTTGACGGCGGAGGAGACGCACAGGAAAGGGAAATATCATCTTTATGTGCGTCTCCTCCTCCGTCGATTAAGGATAGGCAACGCATCTGCAATTGTGGATGTCTATGGGCAGCGGTCGCTTCGCCATTTTGGCGGATTCGGGTGGTCGCTTGCTCGTTTGCCACCTTATATTATAAAAAAAAAACGAACGCAAAACGAGTAAAATATGGAATTATGCAAAAAAAATTGGATAAAGCTGTGCTGAAATATTTTTACGTTTACGTCCGATGTAACAAATATTTTTCCATATTCCGCAGATTAACATATTCTGATACAAAACAGAGGGATTTGGGTTTGTTTTATGAATAATATTACTAATTACTTTTAGATTCAAATTAGTCGATATTATATTGAAATGCTCACTACCAATCGATTGTAAAATACGTCAATTTGAAAGCTTTAAGCTCTTTACGAGCAATGATTTAAAAAAAAAACAGATTTTAATAAGTCACCCATTCAGTTTGCTATATGCCGACCGTGATTATATTCCTAGTAACTAAAACCAAGTCAAAATATAGAAAAATATCATTATCATAAGACCTTAGTCATTATTAAGACCATTTAAATAACACAATACAGATATCAACAAAAACCCAAAGCGCTTTTTCCACAAACCACAAAATATTTGAGTAAAATCCCTATAATTCAATTACAAAATATTATTATTTTATATATATACTCGTATATACCGAATAAATAATATTACGCTTCAATGATATCTTCTCTTCTCTTCGTAAACAGCAATTCAATACATTTTACCAATTTATTTTATGTATATCAATTCATATACGAATTAAAACCAATTTCGTGCTGAAATGAAAATGAAGGCAGAGAGTGGCAATTAAGCAAAACGCAATCGACTTCGATGTTTGAAGTGGAAATAAACAGCTCGCTTGAGTTTATGCTAGAATTTTACTTGCCATTAGAAAGGCTCTGTGTTTTATGTTCCAATAGACACCAACGACTTATTTTGCTTAAATAAAACTATTTCCTATGTTTTTATTTTATGAAGAAACTAGTTTTCGCCCGCGACTCCGTTCGCGTGGAATTAAAACCAAATTCGTGCTGAAATGAAAATGAAGGCAGAGAGTGGCAATTAAGCAAAACGCAATCGACTTCGATGTTTGAAGTGGAAATAAACAGCTCGCTTGAGTTTATGCTAGAATTTTACTTGCCATTAGAAAGGCTCTGTGTTTTATGTTCCAATAGACACCAACGACTTATTTTGCTTAAATAAAACTATTTCCTATGTTTTTATTTTATGAAGAAACTAGTTTTCGCCCGCGACTCCGTTCGCGTGGAATTAAAAAAAAACAGATTTTAATAAGTCACCCATTCAGTTTGCAATATGCCGACCGTGATTATATTCCTAGTAACTATAACAAAGTCAAAATATAGAAAAATATCATTATCATAAGACCTTAGTCATTATTAAGACCATTTAAATAACACAATACAGATATCAACAAAAACCCAAAACGCTTTTTCCACAAACCACAAAATATTTGAGTAAAATCCCTATAATTCAATTACAAAATATTATTATTTTATATATATACTCGTATATACCGAATAAATAATATTACGCTTCAATGATATCTTCTCTTCTCTTCGTAAACAGCAATTCAATCCATATTCCACAGGTACAATGGCTGTTTACAAAAACAAATGATCTCTTACACGCTTCGTTGATCACAATAAGCTTGTGTCTATCGTCAAAGGGAATACTAAATACTTTTTTGGAATGAAATTGAAAAGATTTGAAAAGACTGTGATTGCATTATTTGTCTGGCAACATTTATAATTAGAAAAAGAGGTTTGTTTACTATTGTTTGTAATTACTCCCGTTCTGATTCAGTAGATAAGTTTTGAATAATTCCATCCTGTATCTGCGAAATCAATTTCCTCGCATGTTCTGAAAATTGAAATTGGTTCATAAGGACTATATTCTCTATCAAACTTTCCACAAATTGGATTAAAACTTTCCCAACTTCTTCAAAATTCTTGTCATACATTAACATAAGCGTTAAATTATTCACTTATATTCTATATATAATCTAATGTTCCTGTGACATTATTTGTTGGCTACTTTGAAGTATAACAAGAAATTGAATATACTTGTCGATTATAATTTTAGTTAATGATTTGTTTTTCATCGAACATCGAAAATTTTAGAGACTTAAAGCTTAGTGTCTTGTAAAAGAACAGAAGGTGAGTGTGGATTACTTAAAAGGTCGTAAGGCTTTCGTTCAAAGTTCAAGGTCAAATGGCTGCTTTACAGCATTTGCACCTTCAACACAAAACAGGATATACTTAACGCCATCTAGTGATTTTTTTTCATCCTTTAATGATTCCATTTATTAATTAGAAAAAGAGGTTTGTTTACTATTGTTTGTAATTACTACTCCCGTTCTGATTCAGTAGATAAGTTTTGAATAATTCCATCCTGTATCTGCGAAATCAATTTCCTCGCATGTTCTGAAAATTGAAATTGGTTCATAAGGACTATATTCTCTATCAAACTTTCCGCAAATTGGATTAAAACTTTCCCAACTTCTTCAAAATTCTTGTCATACATTAACATAAGCGTTAAATTATTCACTTATATTCTATATATAATCTAATGTTCCTGTGACATTATTTGTTGGCTACTTTGAAGTATAACAAGAAATTGAATATACTTGTCGATTATAATTTTAGTTAATGATTTGTTTTTCATCGAACATCGAAAATTTTAGAGACTTAAAGCTTAGTGTCTTGTAAAAAAACAGAAGGTGAGTGTGGATTACTTAAAAGGTCGTAAGGCTTTCGTTCAAAGTTCAAGGTCAAATGGCTGCTTTACAGCATTTGCACCTTTAACACAAAACAGGATATACTCAACGCCATCTAGTGATCATTTTTTGCATCCTTTAATGATTCCATTTATTTAATTACTAGCTATTGCCCGCGACTTCGTCCACGCAATATTAAGATAAAAAAGTAACCCGTCTATGTCAGCTACCCTTCAGGGAAAGTCCGGTCGAAGCGACCCAGCCGTTTCAGAGATTACCCGGAACAAACCCGGCTTGAATACAGACAAACAGACAGACAAAAAAATGTTGAATGCGATTTTCGTTATCAGCAACGCAAATACATCATCTTCCCGAAATCTGGAATTTTTCTTTTGATATTACAAACAGACACTCAATTTTATTATATGTACAAATAGAATTTCATATGGCGTGGTTCGTGCTATATGTATAATAGCTGTTCCAGGCGACTTCACTGCGCAGCATTAAAATAAAAAAAGACACGAAGTACATAATTAAATTGGCAAAATTTGAATAAAGAGATAACCGCCTGCTTCACCGGTTGCCAACTGTCTTCAGCTGTAAATCATCCAAAACCACCAAAAACTAACTTAAGCGAGCAACAGCGGTAGAGCCCGCTTTAACAACTTCGTACAAATGGGCCGGCTCGCCCTTTGCAATACCACGACCACTCAAAAGACAGGCGTGAAGTGGGAGCAATTTCGCGTTTCGTCAGATGAGTGTCGTGCCGGAGGCCCAACTTTAGTCCCTTTTAGAAAAGGATGGAAGGGAAAGTGGATTTGACGGTGGAGGAGACGCATAGGAAGGGGAAATATTCTGTTTATACCTGCATTCATTTGCAAATCAGATTACCAGAAACCACCTTAATTGAATAGGATCTCCTTGCCATCCTTTATATCCACCTGTACTTAACCTACAACTTCCTGAACCTGAGGTGAACCACCTGTTACTACCTTCAAGCACCTACTAACATTTGCAACTCCCTTAATCCACCAGAATCTAACTGCAAAGGACTGACACCATCTGCATTCTCTTGTAGTGACATGTAACCTTTTTTTTCTGCAACCCCTCGCAACCACATAGTCCATGTGTTACTCCAGACTATATTTTATTATTATTCAAAATCTCATTTAGATAAGTCAAGGCATTGCGGAATTATCGAGTAAATACGTAAATAACAAAAAAACTACATGTCCCTCGGGAACCTGACATTTTTCGAGGATGAACCTTATCCCACTGTGGTCCAGACTTTGTTAAATATATGTGCCAAATTTCAATAACATAAGTTGAACCGTTGCAGAATTATCGAGTAAACATTAAAAACAAAATTAATGTATCCCACGGGAACCGTAACTATTTCCAGGATAAAAAGTAGCCTATGTGTTCTTCCAGACTATGCTCTACATCTGTGCCGAATTTTATGGTGATCCGTTTAGCCGTTTAGGCTACAAAGTCTAACAAACATTCATCCATAGATCTAAACTTTTAAAAAAAGTTTAAAATTCATAGTATTTAAGTATGAATTATGATTGCCCACGACCCACGTTTTCGTCCGCGTGGAGTTTAAAGTTCAAAACTTACGTTCGCCCTTTTTTCATTCTATTACCTAAAGTATTATCTTAGTAGTAATCTACGTAATAACAGAAATCTATTGTTGAAAGATTCCAAATTTCTAAGCCCGGTAGTTTGTGAGCTGATTTTTCGGTTACCCTTATTGTTTGTGTTCGCGATATCTTCTAAACTATTTGTCCAATTTAAATACTGTAAAGGACAATTTTGTTCTACATTAAATTCTCCTGGCAACGAAGGCATTTATTTGGATAAGGATTAATACTGAAACCATTAAAACAACGACGCAAATAGCATGCGATATTTAATTCATTTTGTAAACAAAAAAGTGGTTATTGTAAGAAAACCGTTAAAGATAGATATATGCTATCGCGGACTTTTCTGTAGAACTTTTTGAGATCTACATTTCTTTCATACATCATTTTTATATACCTCTAACGGTTTAGGCAGCGTAAGCCGAGAAAAGTTAAAGTTTAGCATTTTTTTTTTTTCATTCTATTACCTAAAGTATTATCTTAGTAGTAATCTACGTAATGGACTACTACGGTGAAGGAAAACATCGTGATGCAACCTGCACATATCGGAGAAGAAATTCAAAGATACATATGTGTGAAGTCAACCAAGCCGCAGTGGTCCAGCGTGGTTGACTATGTCCTAGTCACCCTACCTTAGGGTAGGCTCCAGGCCCCTCAGTGGGGACGTATAGTGAGCTGGTGACGATGATGATGATGAATCTACGTAATAACAGAAATCTATTGTTGAAAGATTCCAAATTTCTAAGCCCGGTAGTTTGTGAGCTGATTTTTCGGTTACCCTTATTGTTTGTGTTCGCGATATCTTCTAAACTATTTGTCCAATTTAAATACTGTAAAGGACAATTTTGTTCTACATTAAATTCTCCTGGCAACGAAGGCATTTATTTGGATAAGGATTAATACTGAAACCATTAAAACAACGACGCAAATAGCATGCGATATTTAATTCATTTTGTAAACAAAAAAGTGGTTATTGTAAGAAAACCGTTAAAGATAGATATATGCTATCGCGGACTTTTCTGTAGAACTTTTTGAGATCTACATTTCTTTCATACATCATTTTTATATACCTCTAACGGTTTAGGCAGCGTAAGCCGAGAAAAGTTAAAGTTTAGCATTTTTTTAACGCCGGCGTCTAGAAACACGCTGTTTATTAATAGTTCCTAAACATTAGTAATAATAAAATATAGCCTATGTTACTCACAGATAAATTAACTTTCTGATGGTGAAAGAATTTTTAAAATCGGCCCAGTGGTTTTTGAGTTATTTCAATACATACAAAAATACAAAAATACAAAAATACAAAGTTTTCCTCTTTATAATATTAGTATAGATAGTATAGATAAAAATTAAACTGTATTAAAAATCAAGGTTCCCAGACTTTTGTTACGAACGGAAACTAATATTAGAACATTGATTTAATCTTGAGGTTTGCGAGTGGAGTGCCCATTGTTCTGTCACAAGCCACAGACACATGCAAAGATCTTCTGAGCCATCTCGAGTTCTGACGTAACCCTCTAAGGCTTTTAAATGTAGTCTACAAGTATACGAAAGATAATAAAGAAGTCGTTGACATTGTATCTACTTACTGCAGACATATTACACGCGCTGTAAATTACTCCCAAAGAATAAAAATCTGTCGTAACCTTTTTCATTACAATTCTATACAAAAATGTCAAGGGTGCCTATATACATTTTTTACGCAAGAAAATAGCAAATGCGTGGACCCTCAAATCAAATAAGTGTTAACAAAGAAATTTTTAGACTTATTTTATAAACATTTAATTCCAGCAGCTCTATTCTTCTCACAAAAGATCTTGTTGGTTGAAGTGCAAAAGAAACAACAACCAAAAGTTCAAGCGCCAAAGTTATTTTTGCAGCTTCGAAACAAATTGCATTCTTATCTTGCTTCGGGTAGACAGTAAAATAAGTTTGGTCTGGACTTGCACTGATGAAGTCTTTAAAAAGAATTTCTGTAAATTTAACTAAACAATTAAAAACTCTTCAATCTACTTTATTTTGGTTAACTAAAGTTACCATTTTGTAATGATATACTGAAAAGTTTGTTGAAAAACAAAATTTTTAAAACACTTTGATAAACAAAATTGTATTGTTTCGACTTTATATATCTACCTGTCCCTCTAGATTAGAGTGTAACTAGTTACGTTTTTTTCAAGTTGTAAATGTAAGGGTTCTATAATATACAACGTTATTGTTACTAAGAAAGGTCAAGGAACAATAGCTTAAAGTATCATACTCGTACGTGGAACAAAAGGCGCTCGAGTCTAAATACTTTCAACGAGATGCGCCCATACAGCGTGCCATTGACGCTCACAAGGTTAAGGCTGTTGCTGCTGAAAACTTAAGATTACAACAAACTCAAATAGTATAATTTAATTTCAACAGATATAAAGACGAATTATAAAGTTAAATAAAACAAATTCTCACAATAAATCTAACTAATATTATAAATGGGAAAGTTTAGATGGATGGATAGATGGATAGATGGATGGATGTTTGTTAGAGTTTGTAGCCTAAACGGCTGAACGGATTTCGGTGAAATTTGGTATAGATATAGAGAATAGTCTGGAAGAACACATAGGCTACTCACTTTTGTTTTTTTTAATTCCACGCGGACGGAGTCGCGAGCGAAAGCTAGTAAGTTATAAACTCTTCCCTTTCCCTGTTTCCTCATTCCGGAGAAACGCGACCTCTTTTCCTTATTTTTTCTCATGGTGGAGAAACACCATCTTAACTTTAGGTTTCTAAATGCCTTTCCGTCGATCTTGCAAGATTTTCAGAGACCTTGCGACGTAACCAAAACGCACATACTAGCGGAATAAAAACAGTTAATTTACATCTTTGAAAATTGGGTAAATGTTTCCACGTGCGATGTATTTCCGCCGACACGTGCAAGACGAAAAGCTCCCACAAGCCTCATAAAAACTGGCGTTGCAGTAAATGTAAGCTTGGTGACATTTCCAAGGCTTAAATTAAATATTGAACATATCAACCAGTCTAACTATAACCGTAGGTGTCAAATGCTGAAATACATGTACATATATTAATAATAGACTTTTTGTACCCTTTGAGGTCGCCTTAGGCTGGGTACTCATCGTAACGTTAGTTTGTACCCACCTTTATATGACGTGTACACTTGTACACAGGATATATTTATCCTTTTAAAAATAATACTAGAATGTTAGTTAAAGAAAACAGCGTAGAATTGCCAAAAGAAAATTAGAATAATGCAGAAGGCTATACCAAACTTTAACGTCGGATGTAAGAAAATTGCGTTTGTAGATTTGAGGAAAATTCAGCAGCGCGATGTAATATTAGAATATTGATTAAATCTTGAAGCTTTGTAACTAAAGTGTCTTTTGTTCCATCAAAAGCCTCAGAAGGTTAAAAGAAGGCCCTGAAGCCAAATTGAATTGTATTCACTCAGTTGCTTACACAACAAAAACATTTCTTTGGCGAAATATGTATTGGATTTAATCATGTAATTTATGACAGACCTAAGTGAATATGTCATAAACATAAAAGTAAGGAAAAATAATAATCCATTAATCTAAAATTAACTAACACTTTAACAGGAAATCAAGACTCGTGTTTATAGCGCCAGCTGAAAAAGGTAATGATAGTCAAATTACTTCTTTTAGTTAAAAGCTGGAGATACATTTTAATAAAAAGATAAGGCCGATTATAAATCTCGTTTCCAGTTTATCGTTAATATGCATATGAACATATTATTAAGAAAATTCTATCAAGAAATATATAGTATAGGAGACATTAGTGTACCGTATAACGAGCATTTCCGTAAGCTTCTTGACAATCTCGAATGGAGAATCAAATTTCGCTACATTCTTAATGACGTCCTCGCAACAAAGCCTCTTAGGATTGTTCATTTTTATCGCTAAACATAATAAAGGTACCGGAAAATTTTATTTTATAATGAAAAAGTACCAGAAAATAATAAAATTCAAGCGCCTTTGTCTCCGATTTTGGGTGTATGTACCACCTACTAGTAATATTTATTTTTGTTAAATATAGAATTACTTCGATTTGGATGGATTTTTAGTTTGATGTTATTTTTCACATAATATTAGGCAATAAATTTCTTCCCCTAAAGAAATATGAAAATCTTAAGCTAACAAAAAGAGTGAAAATAATTTTACCGGTGAATTTTCCTTAACATTTATATCGTGAAAAGTGTAATAAAAGTGGTGTAAGTATGTGCCGGCTTCCGCGTTCTTTGAGTCACGACGCCTGACTTTTATTAGAACTTAGAAAACAAAATTGCGAAAGCCTGTTGTGTTGAGAACATTCTGTTTTCGACTGATGATTTTAATTTGTAGTTAATTCAGTTAGAAAATACTTCTTCATTAAAATTTTAAATACAATTACGTTCAAATGTAAATGTTAATAAAACAAATAAAAACCGTATCAAATATAAAGCGAGAATGCGTTAAACAATAACGAAACCCTTTGATTATCTTTAAACTTTTAATTAAAAGCTGGCGGATTTGTAACAATCTCTCTTTTCATGCCGAATGATGAGGAATATTCATCGACTTTTTTGTTCGTTATTTGATATACGTAATTAAAAATGTATAACTTCATACGCGTTACATAGGCGGAGAATATTACCTTTCTCTTATTAAAGCAAATATTGGAAATATCGATAACTTTTCCTACTTATATTCTCTAATTATACAATTTAATAATCCATTATACTTCATACTAATCATACTAATATTATAAATGCGAAAGTTTAGATACATGGATGGATGTTTGTTACGAGTTTGTAGCCTAAACGACTAAACGGATTTCGATGAAATTTGGTATAGACATAGAGGATAGTCTAGAAGAACACATAGGCTACTCACTTTAGTTTTTTTTTTATTCCACGCGCAGGTAGTCGCGGGCGAAAGCTAGTGTATTATAAAGTTAAAACGTTCTTGTTTCTCAGAAACGCGACTCATTTGAAGCTAGTGACATTTTCTAGAATCGTGGAAAATAAATGAGAATTGCGTCGCGTTTACCACGCAGCTGAGTTATCGTAAATGATTATTATAATTAACGGGACATTTCCCACCTGCGCCTCCGCTGAATGTACCTCTAACTTTAATGGAAATATTCATTAACGTCGCTTGAAATATACCTCTTATTCACGCTTTTCCTCCAAGATTAGATTTTGTTTAAACGACAACATTAGTTCAAAAGTTAGAGCCATTCGCAACACACGTTTTCTTTCAAGTCCCGGTCTTGTACAACGGTATCCAAATTGATGCCATTTAATATTTAAAAAACAGTATTTTTTCCTCATAAATGTAGTGGATATTTCTTACTCTATCTCACATATAAGACTAGTTAGTTTGATGATATACGCTTAAACCCTCTTTGCTAGACCAAAAACTACTTTACGTTAAATTTTTAATATGCTGATCCTCTGATGTCAGGATCTACCTACATCTATTTCAGAAGTAGGAAAACTTAGTCCTCATCATATTTATAAAAAGGTATAAAACATTATACCATGTACTAGAAACAAAAATATACAAATCATCAAAGCAAAACTCAGGATTGAGTACGAATCAAGTTAGTTTGATTCACTGAGCATAAAACCGAGTAGCATTTTTATATAAATAAAATCGTAGGCACAGAATAAACGGTGAAGGGTTACGATATATTTGATTCTCTACACAATTTCCGAGTTATTATTTGATTTCTATTGAAATAAAAAAGGATATTGCTTTTGGAATTAGATATAAGTGTAAGAAATGTTTTGAAAATGTCTGATACATTTACGTAGTAACAGAATATTTATTATGTAACTTTGTTCTTTACTGTTCTGTACTATTTTCAGTACTTAATTTAGAGGTTATAATAAATAAGTAATTTATTAAACTGTGTCAACTGTTGTAAAATTACGTATTGAAACGAAGTCAAGAGGGGTCTGTAGTTTTAAATAATCAACCTCATTGAAATAAGAAAATGCAAAATATGAAAATGACGTCCACTATGGTATGTGATACTGCATGAAGCGCTCTTTGTTCAACAAAATTTCCGGGTAATAATTGCGAAGCGTGGTCCACATTCAAACAATTAACATCACCAGAATTCATTTTCGTATTAATTTCATACTTTTGAACGACTGTATAACGCTTCTTTGACAATAAATTCTATACGAGTGTAGTTTGGCGTACGCTAAAACGAATTATAACACCAACTAAAGGTTAAAATTTTTAATTGTTATATTCTATGCTTCTTTATTAGATAAGTAACTGTCGTGTCCACAGTATATTAATATATAAAACACATTTCCTTACATATAAAGGAAATTTCGACAATACTCGAGGTCAAAAATTTTCATGTAAGTACAGATTTCATGAAAATCCAAAATAAAAAAAATTTACTTCTTTAAAACACATTAACTGAAACCAGAATTGAAATAAAATCGACACTCAGATGTTCAGGTCTATTTTCAATATAAACTACCTTAAATAACTTTTATAACTGTAAATTTTAACTTTGGAAACTTTAAAAGGTAAAAAGGGTCATTAAAAGCAAACAATGCTCTCGACGTTTGAAGCAAAAATAAACATCGCGAACTTTAAGCACCATATTCAATTTAACAAGCACTTGAAAAATAAACTGCAGTTTTATTTAACTGTACGAGAACATTTGCGGCAGGGTTGTGAAAACTGCTTTAGTTGCAAATATTCTCCTATCTTTCTGTCAGATAGTTTTGATATATTGTAGCTGGATTTTTATTGAATTTAAAACTAAATATTAAAAATGTTCAAATTTATAATCTATCAAAATGGAACATTATTTACAAGTTCGTTTCAATTCAATGTCCAAACAAGATATATTGCCGGGATTTGCGATTGCTATCACGAGTGATCGAGAAACGTGTTGTACTCAGTACGAGTAACACGAAGTAGATTTCATCGGTCTTTGAACTTACATATCATACTTCATACTAATATTATAAACGCGAAAGTTTAGATGGATGGATGGATGGATGGATGTTTGTTAGAGTTTGTAGCCTGAATGGCTGAATGGATTACTATGAAATTTGGTATCGATGTAGAGGATATTCTGGAAGAACACATAGGGTACTTATATTTTTTTTTAATTCCACGCGGACGGAGTCGCGGGCGAAAGCTAGTATTTTATATCTGAAACAATTTGTTAAACATGTTATTTAATATCGAACTTAATCTAATTATTGTAATGTTGGTATGAGCAAGCAAAATATTAATTTTTATTTATATTTTTCTATTGTATGTAACTGCAAACCAACGTATTTAGATATTTCACCATGAAAAGAATCCATTAAAGATATTGAATAGATATGGAACTATACCAGAATTAAAAAGCGAATGTAAAATATTTTATAATAACAGCTTATGCAAAATAAAACAGATAAAATGTACGAACAGTTATTTTCTCTTTGGGGTTGTGAACGACGGCAAAACTGGAGGCATCTCTTGTTTAATTTTCATTACCTTAAAATGAAATGACGGTATTCATCTCATTTTAAATACTTATTTTAATAAATCTTTGGATAAAAATATATAAATTTTAATTTTTCTTACGCATTTTTTTCCTTGTTTCGTACATAAATAGATTTTTTACACAATTAAACATTCAGAATAAACAAATTGAAAATGTTGTACTCAATCTTTGCGACTAGCTCCGTTTGTGTTTTATAGCGTTGATATTGAAGATAAAAATTTCACGAACAATTTAATTGTTACATTGCGTTTGTTGGAAATACATAAACGAAATATTTACGTGAAATTCCCTTTGTAGTTAACCGGAAACCGGCAAACGGATACGAGTGTGTACACTCACCACCAATATTGGCGAGCTCTACATTTCATGTTTGTATTCCCTATATTCGAAACAACTGATGAGAACTGATAAATGACTTCTTTAATTTACCGAAATTTAAATTATTTTGTTTGCAGTATTGATTTGATATTAAAAAAAGGACAATTTATATCCCATAAACGATAAATTAGCACTTTCCTCTCTATTATTTTATTTTAGAGGGAGCATTATAATGAAATTTTCGTGTCGTTAAAACTTTGTCATCGGATGTAACCACTATAAATTTGTTGTGAATTTTTGCAGCAAGATAGCGCCGTGAAAGTCATAAAGCGTTTAAATATCCTTAAATATTCCTTAATGAGAAAATAATGAAAGTTTTACAAAATAGTTAAGGATAATTAGACATCAATAATGTTATTTATTCACTCCGACATAATTTTATTGATTACTAGATTTCGCCCGCGACTCCGTCCGCGTGACATTAAAGAAAAAACAAAACCAAGTAGCCTAAGTGTTCTTCCAGACTACCCTCTGAAATGTATGCCAAATTTCATTGAGCTCCGTTCAGCAGTTTAGGCTACAAACTCTAACAAAACCCATCCATCCATCTAAACTTTCACATTTATAATATTAGTAAGTATGATTTCATTTCTTCCAGTCAGTTACGATTCCTTCAGAATTTATATTTTATTCCTATCTAAGTCTTCAATTATGAAATCAGAATTCACTTTCTCAGACATTATTTTCTTTTTGAAACTTCCGGGACCTTTTTCCAGTCGTACTCTAAGATGGCCACCGATTTTCCCCTTGAAGATAGGGATGAGATTCTCCTCTCCCGTTAGCAAAAGTGCACCTGTGGGCAAAGGCCATCGTCTGACAATTTAAAAACGAATTGTTCGTTTGCTGCCGTATAACGTCAAATGATTTCTAACAAGAAATCTAGTCGTGAAGAACTTAACCTTTTGTCAAACAGCGTCGTTGAATGCACGTTGCTAAAGGTTAACCTTCACCTTTTTTCGCGCACTGAAAGCACAAACGAAGTATAAAATGTTACCACAGTTAATTTCATGTAGCGGTTCAACTTTATTCACTTATACTTGTGGAAACGGCATTTTTGTGCCTCTAAAGTTAGAACACAATTCACAGGAGTGAAATTATTTGAAGTGCCTTTGGCAGCGCCGCGAGTGAGTTGTTACAGTTCAGCACATACTCTGAACTTCACAGTGTGAAGTGTACAATCATTTTTTAAATGTTCTCTGCACATTTCTTAAGCAGTTATGTGTGAGAATGAAAACTGTGTAGTGAATATTCCCGTGTTAAGAATTGAATAATTTTTAACCGACTTAAAAAAAGAGGATGTTTGCAATTTGATCAGATTTTTTTTAATGTATGTTCATCGATTATTCTATTATTTATGATCAGATTTACGTGATTCTTTTTTTATTTTATGCGGAATAGCTGTTATTTGGTTTCCAATCCAGTAGTTTTAGAGTGTTTTAGTTTCAATATATGTGATATAAATGAAACTAGCATCTGTTTTTTCAAATCTTTTATTTCTTTGTACATGATAATTACTTCATCCAATGAGTACATTTAACATCTTTATACACACATGTACTTAAATTTGGCCACAGTATTGAGCATGCAAATTCTAAGCAATTACTTAAATGCCACTTATAACTTAACTCTGACTTTAGCTACGTTTGTGTTAAAGACGTTGTAATTTAAATATCTGTAAAATGTAATACACAACATTCACTGTAACAACACCATTAAACCAATAAAAACTAAATAAAAAAACATACACAACTGAATTAAAATTAAAATTTAAAACAGCGCACATTTATGTAATAACTCCATCCTGAGTACTTTTAAATATCCACTGGTATTCAAAATATAAACCTTAAATTACCAAATGTCTTAATTATTTAACTCTAATTGACAAAATTTGTCTTGAAAAGTATTTATCTAACAGACACATTTTACTAGTTCATTACAATATATATTTAATCGCATCAACTTTTATTATTTCATAAGAAACGTATAAGATAGAACAATTAATTTTGTTAACTTAATTCAACACCTTGACATAAAATATGTAACTAATCACAATAATAAAAAACTTTATTTTGGTTACCATTTGTAATAACTTCACATACATTTATTCCAAAGACATTTCTAGACATTTACTAAAAAAGCAAGAATTTATTCAGATTTTGTCTTCAATCGTTATGTATTCAAATGAAAAACTTCTGGTCTGAAATGACATTTTACGGCTGAATTGACGTTTCAATATTACATCATAAATTTAAATTAGATAAAACAATTTAATACAGTTCCTTTGATAATATTTACATAATGTTTTACTTATAACTAAGAGTAACAAGTATACAACAACCAATTTTTACGATTTTTGGTAGCAATTCGATTCATAATCTACAAACATCGACCAGTTGTAACAAGCAATCAAAAGTAGATGACATCCATCGCGCGTTTGCACTGCTAATATAATTAAAAACACGTTTTTTTCAAAAATGAGAAGAAAAGGGCAATATCAGAGTCCATTTAAATAGACATAGATGGAAAAATAAAAACAAAACTCTATCCTATCGATAAATAAATCTTAAAGCATATAATAACTGAGATCAAAAAATGGTAGAAAATACATGTTTTCTTTGGTTTTCATTCTATTTTACAATAATAAAATAACCTAAGTGGGTGGTTTGAGAGGCGTATTGCCTACATGTAGATTCTGCAGCTGAGGTAACAAAATGGCCGCCGTAGCTATGGTTGTCACCAACACGAACACAGCGAGTAACGCTCGGTCGGCGACTACAGCGACCTAATAAAATCACAGTGTTATTAAATAATTGAAAAACTAAATCGATCCTCATTAATTATGGAATGTTTTAAATGAATCAAACATTTTATAAGGAAAGTGTATCTAGTTTACAAGTTACTGTTACCATTGTAGAAACACTTTTGTAACGACAAAACATGTTTTATGTATTAGGGGTGTCTCAGCAGTGATTATATTGTACATCAGAAATACCAACATAGGCGTGTTAAAAAAAAAACATTCGACTGGTGGGTGGAGCCTGTCAGAACTTGTAATTAAAATATCTCGGGCTGAATTATTATACATTTTTATTATCTGTCGCCGCGCGAATAGAAGCCGCAGAATATAAAATACTTGCAATACCCAGGTGCTCATTTCAGATTCTTTTCTAAGTTTATACGAAAACAATTTATTCATATACGAATATGTTTTTCCAAGATGCCATATTCTGGTACGAAATTAATCCTTGTGTCGTTTTAGAGGTCGAATCCCTCAGTTCATTGCGGTACTAATCCAGATAAACTGGAATGCCCGATGTAGTGCATAAGTGAAAAGTTACCATGAATCGATAGTTAAGGACTGTCAACCGATCGCCCGAGTCGATTCAGGAGAAACTTGCACTTAAAGTAACTTATATTAATCGTAAAAAGTCCATCTGAAAATATTTTATGTTTTCTTAAAATTGTGTCAAATACCTATTACCACTCTATACCGAGTTTATTTTTTACTCTTATCAATTTAAGATATTTGTAAGCCAATTTTTGTGTTATGTCTAAAAAGAATTGAATAGACTTTTGAATAAAGCATACAACTTTTTTTATACAATTAATCAAAATAAAGTCTAACAGTGCTAATAACGTAAACTTAAGAAATAAAGTACCTGTTTCCACTCGAGGTTGGCTCGCTCGAGACGTTCGTTGGCGGCGACGCGCTGCTCGTGGCGCGCGGCGGCGTCGCGCAGCGTGCAGCAGCACACGCAGCGCGCGCACGCACCACCCCCACCTACCGCGCCCCCGCACATCTCGATTCCCAACGGTGGACTTGACGGGGAGTTCACCACCGGACCCGTACGACCTTTGCAATTGTAATGATCTACTTCTTCATATAGTAGCAACATGCCAGAACAAAATCAGTTTTTAAAAGTGTATACATAATCAGTTAATTGAAAAAAAATCTTACAAAAAGAGACATACTTAGATGGTTTATGTTTGGGCGTGGAAAGCGCGGCGAGGCTGATCCCGGGGGAGCGGGCGAACCATCGCAGCCGTGGCAGGTGTGGCAGCCGTGGCTGGCGTGGCAGGTATCGCAGCGCTCGCAATGCGCCTCCGACTTGAGCCGCGAGCCTGTGCGCGGATTCACCTGCACGCACGCCACTGCCGGGGGACTGTCGCTCTGCTACCACAAGCAAAATTACAAACTTTCAAATGAATTATTAAAAACTGACGCGAATATCCATTTATACAATGTTAGGTAGTCAGGTAGCCCTTCAAGCTACGAATGTGTGACTCGTAGCAGTAAAGAGATGTCTGGTACTGTTTATCAATTTTTTTGGTTTCCATTATGCATTCTGATTAACCTTGGTATCGGTGTCAAAGTTGATGAAGAGCAGGCGCGCGAGGCGCTGTAGCACCAGCTCGCGCAGCGCCGCCGGCACCGGCTGCCCTCTCACTCCTCTACGAACAACAACACACCTTCGCGCAACTGTCTCCCCTTTCAACATTAGCTGTTACTAAATTGCCGAAAACTAAATCACTCGCAACAATAGTAATAACTCAAGATGACCAATAAGTAACCTTCTATGTCAGTTTTTTGACATTTTGTCACCTATTTAACTTTACTACAACTCGGATTTTGTATCAGTTTATAGGGTTTTTCTAAGGATATAGCAATTACAATGGGTATTAATAAAAAGGAGAGCAAGTTAAAGCAACGAATATATATGTGAAACTTATAAAAATAGACTCGCCTGTAAGATATGTTAAGAGTTACCACTGAGAGCGATGCCGAGAATGAAACCAAACACGTACTGACGCCGTAGTAAAGACCTGTAAATATTTGAACAACATAACGACAATTGATAACAAAAGAAATAACGTTAATACATAAACTTTTACAAACTCTAAGGATTTACAATTTTTGTGAATCGATAAAGCTTAAAAGGACAGATTTAAATTTATTTTCCCAGATTTTATTTAGCTCAATTATAATGGTTTTCTACTTTAACATTCATGAATAACATTCCTAATTTAGACGTGAACATTATTGTCTAATTAACGTGTTCATGTAATCAATGCAATAATTTCAGGTTTAATTGCAAACCATTGCCCAATTTTCCGAGTGAAATTCGTATCGACAATTGAATACCATTTTCAATGAGGCTTCGGTATTTGGAGAATCTTTTCGACGAAATAATGATCGACGTAATAAAAACAAAAGAATAATCTATGTTCGTACGTAAAAATTTGTCTAACTCTTACATAATCTTTAGATTGTGCATTTACGAAGTCTTTCCTACTATCGAGTGAGATACATCTAGTCTCCATTTGTCACGAACAGAACGAAGGATTGGAACACATCACTAAAATGTTCCAGTCAGATTGTGACGTAGCTAATGCTTAAATGATCATCGATCACGTCGCTCAACGGATAAAAAGCTTATTGACTAAAACAAATTGCTATTTACTTTTCAACAGACTAATCTATTTCTTGATAATGGAATGTGTCATTAAAAGTGAATTCTTACTTATTAATGGCGTCTTTTCCGTAGGTGGTAATGTATCCCGTATAGTCATGAGGAATACAGTCATTGAAAGCAATGCGCTTATTCCTAAAGTCACTTTCTCTCCGGATTCGGATGGCACATAAAATACTAGAAGAGCTAAAACAATTAAGTATTAATCAACTAATCAAACATCGAAACTAACAATTAGTCAAATGTTTCAATGATCGCGGGGACTTTAATATTTTATAAAAAATATATTTTTACTCCAGTCATTTAAAAGTAGTGGAAATTTATTCATCTATGCAAAGAAATCTTGTATTCAACACTATTTCTTGGTATTTATAACAATTTAAAGATAGAATTACTCACCTATTCCATTTATAAGAAGGCATGGTAATATAAGATTGAATACATAGAACATTGGTCTCCGTCGCAGTTTGATTACATACGTTATGTCCGGGTAAGGCTCGACGCAGCACGAATAGTACTGATCGTGTCTGATCGCTTCGAAGCTCACCAAATCAAATTCACCGTTCGTTTGATAGTTCGTTGTATCGCCTTCGTCAAATTGTTTTATTAAGTCCAACTAAAACAACACATCTTTTAAATAGCAAATCTATATCTATACTATTATAATAAAGCGTAAACACACACTTCTTTGTTGCCTAAGATGTCAGCAATTACAGCATATTTTTGAATAATCCTTTTTTTAATAAAAAGCCCTACACTTACGTCATGCTTTAGGCTATATATTTTCACGCCATTAAACTTAGGGGGTTAATATTTTGGATAAAAACCCTAATGTGGGAAAGAGACCATAAGTTGTTGCCAACATCAAGAAATAAAGATTGTAAAGGTTTGTCAGTTTGTCATGTCATGTCATTTTAACATTTGCTATTGATAATTTGACAAACGTAAACAATAAAATAAAGTTTTTATAATTTCAAGCGGATGTATCCGCACGCGAACAGTTAGTATTTAATAACCAACGTATCAGAATGGAATAGAAACGTTCAGACTTCTATTTAAAATCTTAATAACCGTTTTATTTACACATTAAAAACATACGGAAAGCTCATTAAAATTCGTGTAAGTTTTATTTGCTTGTGTGTTTACTGTTGAAATTGCGATTGCTTTAAACTTGCAACATTTTTTAATAACTGATATTAAAAAGCTAAAAATTTATATCTAGTCAAGTTTAAAAGCTTCTTTGATTCAAAAGTTTTAATACCGCTTTAATAACTACTGCAAAGCTGTTCTGTATCTTCATTTCATAATAAAAATTCACCATCTAACTTAATTCTATATACATTCGTTATGGTAGATACTCACAAAATCATGTAAGACTGCTGAAAAGTTACGTACTAAATATTTGTTACCGTAATAAAATTGACAAGGGTTATTTTGAAAACTAATTTCCATAGTAACAAGAGAAATTCGCGGGCAACGCAAGGGAACGCTTTGAACGGTTTTATTATCTGGACAGTGACAGCCGTTGCAACATGCTGGAAACAAATGACGGGGGAACCCTTTTTGTTCCGTACGGTTTGCAAGTATAGTCAGATTTTTTAATATTGTTAAATGCATTTTAATTTGTAATATTAAGCGGTAATCTACATTTGCCATAGGATGATCATAGCTTCTACGACGACAAAGAAACCCTTACTACCGCATTTATGCTGGATTTCTGAAGTTTTATTTATTTATAATAGAAACCCAACGTAACACATGAAACGATTATGTTTTATATGAGTGTCCATTTATTTTATGGTTACCTAGTGATTCAGTGTTAGGTTGACTTAAATTTCAATGAAGTAAAACTCAAATTACATAGTTCGGAAACGCATTTCATGTAGTTATCTAACAAAAACACTAACGAATGGTTAAGTGTAACTGGGAAACCGGGCATGAATCTTTTAATAGTTACCTGAAAACCGTCATATGTCCACGAAGCCCATTTCATAGTGCACAACTGGATATCGAATGGGAACTGCTCAACATTGATGTCACAAACCGAGACGTAAATGCCGTGACTGAGCCATGTCACCTCGCCTGTATGCTTCACTATGACATTAGTGTTGATGACCGCTGATTTATAATTGGGGTCAGCACTGTTAACAAAATATACATTTCCTAGCAGCCAAAGAAATATAAAAGAAGACAATATCCTTTTCTAAATGGTTTTTGGTCAAACACACCTTTCTTATATTTAATAATTGCTTTTTCTTGTTGAAAATGTTAAAAATCTGTTCAATTGATAGGAATTATTTCTACAATGTTAACAGGTACTTTCGTAAATTGATTTTCGATTAGATTTTCCTTACTTTATACCATTATATTTAACATGGCGGAAGATAAGTGCTTCATTAATAATAATGGTATTCCGACACCGTGTATTCAATTACATTATTTGCGATGTTTACGAATAATTTCAATATGGTATCGAATTTAACGGTTTTTTGCATGATTAATTACTTTAGATTTTTAAAAACAATATGTAGAAAAAGAGCAATAAACTATCTAGCAAGGAATTTCTAAAGACAAAGTTATGATTAATTAAATGCTTTATACACTGACCTTGTGTTAATTTGATAAATGCCTAATTCCACATCATAACAACAACTTTAGAGAGTGGATAAATGCGATTACTGTTCAATTTCTTCTCACAGGAGACCATATCAAATATATATTAGGAACCAATTAATAAACAGATAGTTGCCTCAATAATAATAATATAATAATAATAAAGATTCTTTATTGTATAATCATAGATTACAGGATCAATATCGCTTTGGCTCCTTAACTAGAAAATCCTGTGTTTAAGGAGCCAATACCTTCCCTTTCAGGTACATTTAACAACAAAAAGAAAAAATACTTACTTATTATATAAAATGATATCAGGCCTCCATACTCTTTCGTATGGTATTCTAATAACACTGATACCATCGAAATCGCTGGTGTTCCACCTCAGATGATAATCCGTCCAGATCTGAGTGATCCAGCAATTAGTGGTGAGAAGTTGATCTTTTTCTTCCTGCACAAGAGTAAAGGTGAACATTTGTCATGTCCATCGGCGTGGAAAATAACCGCCATCAATCATCGTTGGACAATGAACCTTTGTTAAAATCATGAATGGCGACAAGCTAAACCGAAAACAGGATTTAAAAAATATCTGTTAAAACATGGTATAAAAGTCTTTGTAATGTGTAATATCTTATATTTTACGAATTTTTTTATTTAATTAATACAAGCTTTCGCCCGATCCCGTACCTGTGGAATTAATAAAAAGTAGTAAAGAGTCTATTTCTTCCAGATTATACTCTACATGTAGGTAGGTAGGTAGGTATGCCAAATTTCATCGATTTCCGTTTAGCCGTTTACGCTACCAACTCTAACAAACATTCATCCATTCATCTAAACTTTTGCATTTATAATATTAGTAAGATTGCTATTTAACATTTTAATTAAATAATTATCTGAAACTGTTTTATAACTTGGTTATAAATTAGGCCCTCGTTATCCCAAAACTAATCCGACACCGGAGATTTGGACATCCTTTATCTCTTTACAAGGTCACTCTGGACATAATAACATTTGTGTGACGTAATCATGACCGTGGGCTTTGATTACCGTAATATGTACAAATACGTATCGCCATCTCTTTGTGCTTAGCTTTAACATCTTCAACAATGGCTTCTAAAGTGGAATGCAATATTATATAAGTGCCAATAGCCTAATGGTTTGGGGTACGGACTACCGATCTTACGGTCGAGGTTTCGAATCCCGCCATTCGACTATCGTCGTGAACCATATCCTAGCACAAGCCTAGAGCTTAGTTGGATTGGTAAAAGGAAATATTAGTAAATTAACAAAAATCAACTAATATTTAATATAAAACAAGTTTATGTACGTAACAAGTAACTAAAAGAATAATGAAAAGGACCGGATGATCACATCTCGCATGAACGCATCCAATCATAAATCGAGAAATCTATTGTATTTCGTGTGGGTTGCCGAAGCTGAAATCATTATGTTGAGATTTGTGGATTCGTATTAACCAATATAAAGAGGAATTATGATGATCGGTTACTAAGAAAGTATAGTGATTAATATCGAAGCAGATATATCGGATCCCTACAAATGGTGTAAATCATGTGTAAAAGTCTTAGTTTTTTTTTAAAGGGATGAGAGAAAGAACTATGTAAAAATTCGTTATTACAAAATTCTACGTGACAAGTTGTGAAAGCTTTCAGTTCCAAAAACCAATATATTTTCAGGGAATAAACCAAATGAAGTATTACAGAATTATTTCTATGGTTAACTAGACTATGCACATTTTATTGACTAAGTTTGTCTTCCACGTCGATAATTGCCTATTTTTTAGCTAAATCAAAATTTCATAATAAACTATCGCAAGCTCTAACGTATGAGGAAAATCAAGCTTGTTATTTTCATCCAATAAATTGGCTGCAACGAGACACCGTAATAAATCAACTATGCAATTGGGTCTTGCTAAGGGTTTTCAAATCAATTTATATCTTATTATGGAAAATATTTGAGTAAAAAATTAAAATATCTGAGCGTCGGTGGCTCAGTGGTTTAAGCACTTGACTTGTAATCTACAGGTCTTGGGTTCGAATCCCGCCATGTACCAATGTGATTTACGATTTTTCGAATTTTCATATGTACCCGACGTTCTTACGGTGAAGGAAAACATCGTGAGGAAACCTCCACATATCAGCGAAGAAATTCAAAGATATGTGTGAAGTCAACCAACCCGCAATTGGCCAGTGTGGTTGACTATGGCCTAGTCACCCTAACTTAGGGTAGGCTCCGAGCCCCTCGGTGGGGACGCATAGTGAGCTAGTGATGATGATGGAAAATATTTACTAAAAAAATCACTTCTATCGTCTATAACCTATATAAGAAAACGCATGTTACATTCAACATTTCTTTGTAACTAATAAAGTTAATATGATAAGTGCTTTAAAACATAAAGACAAAATAATAAAACAGTAAATTGTCCGTTCCGTATGAGAAATTTTCTCCACAGGCTTGTGAGGTTTAGACCTGACATTTGACCTAAGTTCAAGCAAAGGTTGGACGGATCGTCCGCTAGCCGACATGAAATACCGCGCAGGTGATGTTGATATTTGGTTAGAATATTGCCGGATAGACTTGTCACACCCATATGTTATTGCTACAACAAACAAGTTCCTAGTCGGTTGTTGTCTCTAAATATTGACCATCAAAATCGCTTTGATTTATCTGAAGCGTAAAGGTATGAATCGGATATCCTTGAAAAATAAACTACTCTTGAAGGAAATGATAGCATGTTATATTTATAGCTTGAGTAAGACCAAAGAATGTATGGATAGATTATATTAAAGAAGATATATGTAAAAGGAAATTAATTTAGATATCTGTACTATTATAATAAAGCGTAAACACACACTTCTTTGTTGCCTAAGATGTCAGCAATTACAGCATATTTTTGAATAATTCCTTTTTTAATAAAAAGCCCTACAATTGCGTCACGCTTTAGGCTATATATTTTAACGCCATTAAACTTAGGGGGTAAATATTTTGGATAAAAACTCTAATGTGGGAAAGAGACCATAAGTTGCTGCCAACATCAAGGAAGCAAGGTTGTCATCATGTCATGTCATTTTGACATTTGTAATTGATAATATGACAAATGTAAACAATATAATAAAATTTTAATTATTTCATGCGGATGAAGTCGCACGGGAACAGCTAGTAGTCTGATACAGATGTAACTGTAGGAAGATGTTTCGTTGAAGTATATAACTAAACTAAATAAAAGAATGTCAATATGTATTGTTCTTCAGTTATTTTTAAGATTCCTATTATACACGAAGTAAAATACATACCACATCTATAATGTGGTGCAGCGACACACCAAATGTCACCAGCAAGGGCTGTGAAGAGTTTTCCACTGGCCGCACTGATGCGTCGTATTTCTGCATCAAATGTCGTATCAATTTGTACTCTTCGTCACACCCACATGTACCTGCGAATAGAAAGTAATTTAAATATGACAAAGTAAATAAAGAGACCCAGAATAGATAAACGGTGTAATATTGAAGAGCATTTTTGGAGACATTGTATAGAAAATGCAAATTCTTTCTCATCTAACCGTCAAGATCTACATACGGAAAAGTTCGACTATTAATGCCAATCTATTGTATCGTTACCAAAGAATAAATATTTTTCTTTTTACTGAATCATACTTCATACTAATATTATAAATGCGAAAGTTTAGGTGGATGGATGGATGGATGGATGGATAAACATCCAGAGTTAGAGTTTGTAGCCTAAACGGCTGAACGGATTTCGATGAAATTTGGCATAGATGTAGACGATAGTCTGAAAGAACACACAGGCTACCCAAATTTGTTTTTTTTAATCTTACGCGGACGGAGTCGCGGGCGAAAGCTAGTATTTCATATTCCTACAAATATTATTAACAGTAAGAGTATAACATTATTATGCAAATAAATACTTCATAAAATCCTGGAGGTGTTTGTAGAAACGAAATCTTTGTTACAATTCGAAACTTCAAGGTAACGCAAACGTGCTGCTAATTAGATATTAATGTAAAAGGGTCAGACCTGGATCTCTGTTTTCGACATCAGTATTATACAATACGAGATTTTCAAAGGCGAAAGATAATTAACCACAGCACGGATCCAAAGGTATGGTCAATTAATTATTTTCTCTTATTCACTGTATCTTTTTATTTAATGATTATAAAGAGAAATATTTGCTTTAGATATTCCATATTTTTTGTTCTCGGTAACACTGAACATAAGCGTTTAGTCTACGAAAGCTTTCTGCGGTATTTCATGATGGAATTCTTATACTCTCCATTGGCGGTGGCATGAAAGGCTTGTTCTAATTTCGATGACAATTTTCTCTCCGCTACACCGATCCCTTATTATGTGGAAAATGTTAAAGAAGACCAGGAATTTTACAAAGCTTAAATAATGAGATAAAAATACAAATTTTTTATTCTATTTAATGCGGCAAGGAAAGGCATCAATATCATTTATTTCATCTCATATGTAACCATCATCATTTACAATTATATGTATGAATTCGATTAAACTCTATGTATAAAGAAAATATCATCTTCCCCTATAGAAATATATCTCTTGGAACTAGCATTGTCGTTTGGGTCACCAGGTAGTTCATTGTCCAACGTGCATGTACAAGATACGTGTAAGATATATGTTTATACAGGATAACATTCTATGCAGGAGGTTTACGTCTGAACCGATATATTCACTTCGAAATAGGTAGATTTTATCACAACCAAAACATCTCTTGTACAACTTTGTATGCAGATATCAGTGTTAAGTAATCACTTCGGATTTATCTTGATTAAGCTTCATTTTGCATTGTTTTATATTGAGGTCAGACTTTTAAAGCTATACTCTATTTTAAATCCACATAAAACGTAACTGTAAACATTAAACTTACGAAATGAGGAAGCGATAGTTTGAGTTAAAAGTGGCCTTAAAACTTAATAAACTTGAGAATTGACCTAAATAGATTCAGTCTTCAGTATCATTATTATCAGACACTTGATGACTTGACACAGAATTGTAGCTTTGTGATATCGTCATTTTCTCTCATCCTAATCGATTTAGAAATACCACTGAAGTCGAGATCCGTTTACTTAGGTTTTTCAAATCTTCGACCTAGGATTCCATACGTTAGTATTCAATCTAGACTAAGGTAGCCCTGATTATGCGGCTTGGTCGCAACACGTGTTTATTTGAATACTTACCTCTCACAATTAACACCTCATAAATAAAGTATTAAAACTCTATATAGGCTAAGCTCTCACAAGCCGTATTGTGATGGTCAGCATAACGCCGGACAAAAAGTTGTCGAAGTATGAATACGTATTTAAATGTTTAAATTCTGTCTATCCAATAAATATAAAATACCGGAACAAATCTTATGTATTTTAAAAATAAACTGTTCCATAAATTAACTAAATAATCCTTTATCAAATAATTTCCTCGTATATGATTGTGCCTGAAAAAACACGTTGGCGAATATATTCAGTAAGCCTTGCGATGAAACTATTAGACAAACTAAACGAAGTTCCGACATCTCTGCATATTCATACGAGTACTAAAGGCATTTTGTAATATGGAGTTCATGAAAATTGTTATCTAAACGGCTAGAGATGTAATTAAATAAACACCTACTTCAGGCTCTCATAGTTTAAAGCAGTGTTATTATTTTTTTGTTAAATTATTACTTCTTGATCTTATCAAGTTTAAACAAGTTGTTTAGAATTAACAGACTTAATTAAATAATGAAACAAATCAATATATTTCACTTACCTTTAAAAGAAAATGATAAAATTATCCAAATACAACGCCGTAACATAACTGATCTCAACATTTCAATCACTTCACGCAACTTTTATTTAACTTAAACAACATAACTTTCAGAATTATGTATAAATTTGAGAATTTTCAATCAACATCTTAACTCTTCACAGATACAGACACATTTTTACTTATAATCATAAACTTATCACAAACTAAAAAGTGATTCTCTACACAAACTTTTATTACATCTAAGAAATAAATATCAGAAAGATTTTTCGATGAGGCAGCAAGAAAAAAGATTTACACAATAAAGTTTTTATAACATCCGTAAAACGTGATTAACGACGTGAGTGATATTCGGGGAGCAGACAGCCGTGCGGCGGCCGCGGCGGCTGGCGCACTGATGACATGACGGATCTCTCAACTCCCAGAAAAGATCCCCCGTCGCAGCGCGCTCCTAGAACCTATGCCGCCCTGGTACTAATCAACGAAAACCTAAGAAATTTATAAAATAGAAAAAGTTAAAGAACTAAGATTATTTTATTGTGGACAAAGGTATTAAAATTATGTCACTTTTAGTTTTAACTGTGGATTTTTGCAAATCAATTTCGGAATTTTCACGTCAAACTCAGCCTTTTGAAAATCGAATTCGGACGTTTTCATATCAAATTAACAACATCCGAATTTGATTTTTACTACGTTTGGAAATGTTTGCAACTTTGAATACAAAACTTCGTCGATGAAAACACCGTGAACGTTGCGTTCTTGTTTCTAGTGAGTGATCACGAAAACACTAGGGAGTCCTCAAAGCGTTTAAGACTTTCATTTGTACGATGATCAGCACGTTGTGGGGTCGGAAATGAGCGGCATTCCCCTAAGGGATTGCTGACTTGCCCTTTGACAAATTAGATCCCATAGATTTACAAATAAGGGTTTGATGCGCGTGGAATAAAATTCACAACATCATTTTAACTTTCTTTATAACATTTTTTAGTTTTATCTATTTATTTTGTACGTTGTAATACATAGATCAATTTCAAAGGCTCGGTTAAAAATAACACTCATCCATGTCTTCCAGATAAATTGCCTAACCACGGCTTTAGGTACGTAATTTATCTTAGAACGCGGGGATGCATTTGCTCCCTTTTTAGATATTTTACTATGTCGATTTGATATATTACTTCGTAATCTTTCAACGGAAGTTCCTGGGTTTGGGTAAATGTCATTTTTGATTGGTCACAATCATCTCTATCAAGTATTTTTATGAAAATTCTTTGATCATCATTGATTGAAGAATTTAAGCTATTATCTATATTAATATAATAAAGCGTAAACACACACTACTTTGTACCGTAGGATGTCAGCAACCACAGTATATTTTTGAATAATTCTTTCTTTTTGACAAATGTAAACAATAACATAAAGTTTTTATAATTTCATGCGAATGAATATATTTTTTTCAAACTCATGATCGTGAATATTACTTGTGAAATGTATTAATGCTAACAATATTAATTAAAGTAAATCGTCACGTACAATTGGGAATTTAAATGGCAGGTTAATGAAAATGTCATAAACAAGTTAGTTACCCGTACACGTCAATACGGTGCGCTAGACCGGGAAAAGAGAAAGGCCGCTGCAAGGCCAGATCGATTCGGCCTCCAGTTAACAAAACATTGGCCAGATTAATCTTTGTTAATGAAAATTCTGTAAAACAACTGAAAATTATAACATAAGCATCTTTTACATATTAGGTTAGAAACGAATCCCTGAAAAAATAAGTAATAACAATAGTCGTAATAAATAAAAATAGTCCTAATAACAATAATAACATACCTTTTACGTATTAGATTAGAAACGAATCCCTGAAAAAATAAGTTTTAAATACAGCAATTATAATAATAATAATTATTATTAGGACTATAGTTAATTTGTAAATACTTAAATTCTTAATCTAAATTGATTGCTTAACATATAAAACTAGCTGTTGCTCGGGACTTTGTCCGCGTGAAAATAAAAAGCCTATGTTACTCACAGGTTAATTGCCTTTCAAATGCTAAAAGAATTTTTTAAATCGGCCCAGTAAATTTTGAGTTATTTTAATCCATACAAAAATACAAATCTTTCCTCTTTATTAATTAGTATGGAAAAGAAAAGGTTTGTGTTTCGTTAAAAATAATTCTGGTAAAGCCTATACAAGAATTACTTTGCTGTTCAAAATTTTAATAGTAAAGAGTTTTAATCGTCAGACACTTAACATATTTTCTAACCTGTAAATCTGTGGAAAGGAGCTTGGTTTTTACATATATGGTGCATTCTAAGTGCTCTATTTTCCGGCTGAGAGTGCGGGGAACGGTAAATCGGTAAGTGGAAAACTTTCCGCCTTCGTAATTTGAGAACTCGACTTGCCTAATTAATCAGGAAACTGCTTTACTAGTTTCAACTTTAGTGCTCATTTTTTGTGCCAACGCAGGAAATATACCTTTTTATATTATAAGCAGCAAACGAGCGTGAAACCACATGAATACGCCGAGAAAGCGAAACGATAGCTGCCTATGTATATACATCAGCAATTGCAGATGCGTTGCCTACCCTTAATAAACGAGGAGACGCATATAGAGGATATTTCCCCTTCCTGTGCGTCCCTCTACCGTCAAATTTACGTTCCTTTCCCATCTTTTCCGCAAAAGAAAATGGTGGGAAGTAAAGGGACTAAAATATGACCTTCCTCTTTGCAGATATTTAGAAATGAAAGTCATGTGCGTGTATTTACATATTTTTATTCAATTGTGACTTAATGGAGTGTAAAGAACAAAAGTTTTGGACTAATTTTCAAAAGATACAGTTATTCTTTCTCTAGGAATCTTTGATGGTAGACTTATTCGACTTTATTGATTTTCAATTTACGTGTCATTATACATTTATTGGTAACATTTCAGAAAGAACATCATTGAACCTACGAAAAAAATGGATTTGCAATTATTTTAGTTACAAATGAATCTGTATTACTGTAAAAATAATACTTTAGGTCATAATTAGGTAGGAATCGATGTTTCGAGTTAAGCTAGCAGTCAGGAGCAGTCGTTTGAGTGTGAAATCTATCAATTATAGCACCAGCCCGGGGCTCGGCAATACCTTTACGACTGAATGGCCCCGACAGCCGTTCTTATTGGAAACGCAATATCGCTACAATTTAAATATCCTATTCATATATTATACTAGCTTTTGCCCGCGACTCCGGCCGCGTGAAATTTAAAAATAACAATAAAGAAATGAAAAAATATAGCCTATGTTACTCACAGATAAATTACCTTTCTTACGGTGAAAGAATTTTTAAAATCGGCCTAGTAGTTTTTGAGCCTTCATTACAATCAAACAAAGTTTTCCTCTATATAATAGTATAGATAAGTATAGACAATTTATGGAGGAAAGATTTAATATTACGCCAAGTCGTTAGTTAATCATCTCATTGTAGCTGTTTAATGGTTAGATTAAAAGATTAAGTTTAAAGAGTCACTTACTATATTTACACAAAGAAATGAAAAAAGGACTCTCAGTGCGACAGACGTTACTATTATTATATAGATCTACTTAATTATGAGGTACTTTTTTAAATAAAAATATAGTTTGAGTCATTGAAATTAATTGATGATAGATCTTCTTCAAGATATCTATTATAGGTTCATTTATGTTTAAAAATTAACGTAAAAGCTAATTTTTAAAGCAGCATAGGAAAAACTAACGTGGTAAAGAAACACGGGAGAGGTATGGTGAATTAAAGTTAGTCGGGTCGTTAGAGCGGAAAGCCCCAACTACTTAACGATTTGCTGCTTGAAAAATATTCATCTGAAATGCTTCTAGAGTTAGAATGCACTAATAATGAACATTTGATTTACTCCTCGAAGTACAATTCTATACTTTATTGCTATGTTATTAAAGTGGTTATTATTTTCTACAGTTTAGTGTCTGTATTTAATTCTGTAAGTTAGTTTTAATGACGTCGAAGTCTTTAGTACAACTCAAAAGTGACTAATCTTTCGATGTTTTACAGTAGTAGTATATCTATAACATTGTAATATGCTGTTATGATCAAACCATAGAATTACGAATCACATCAATTCGACACACATACTACTGCAAATATTATAAATACGAAAGTTTATATGTATGTATGGATGGATTTTTGTTAGAGTTTGTAGCCTTAACGACCGAACGGATTTCGATTACATTTGGTATAGATGTAGAGGATAGTCTGGAAGAACACATGGACTACTTCTCTTTTTTTTAATTCTGTTGTAAATGAGACCTGCTTTGTGTATCAGAGGATGCATTGTAAGACTGGCTGGTTACAGTAGTTTAAATGTGACATGTATTTTATATTTGAATATAGAGAGTTGTTCGATATAGAGAGAAGAATAATGTTATATTGAGTAAAAAATAATAACTTATTTTTTATATACACATGTTGTATTATATTGATTTAAATGTAAATAAATAATTAACATTATTTATTCTACGTTATTTGTGTGCTGGCTGAAGCAAATTCCTATCAAATTCCACGCGGACGGAGTCGAGAGCGAAAGCTAGCATAAATATAAATGCGAAATTTTACATAGATGGATGGATAGATGTTTCTTAGAGATTGTAGCCTAAACGGATGTCGATTAAATTTGGTATAGACGTAGGGGATAGTCTGGAAGAACACAGACTACTCACTTTTCTTTTTTTTTTAATTCCCCGCGGACGGAGTCGCGGGCAAAAACTAGCTTATACTAGTATAATAATAATAAGAGAAGCAAATCGTAAATCCGATCTCGAACTCAAAGATTCTCAATTTCAAAGTTGATTAAAGTTTATAAAACTTTCACGGTCGATATCCGCGAAATGAGATACTATAGCCGCAGAATTTCACAAGTTTAATCAAATCAATTCGCAGCTTGATTAACGTTTCAACAACGATAACTAGGTAACTTAAACTTAGATTCAGATTATCCGGTACTACATCACTAGAACGAGACAAAAGCGAAAGGAGCTAAGCAATTGTTTCAATTGAAATTTCAGAATTTCAATATCGCTGGAATGTTGGCTGTACCAAATGTTACAGTAATAATTAATTATTCGATTGCCAATTGTTACTTAATCTTCGAAGTTATTGTTAAATTACTGATTCCAAAGACGTCATTTGGTTTTCACGTAAACTTCAAATATTCTTACCTGTTCCAGTTCTTCCAGTTTCAGTTTCTTCTCAGTTTCTTCAATTTCGAGTAAATTTTACTTACGATAAAGCATGTTTTTAAATAAATAATTGAATAAAAATAAAATTATAAAATTACGTATAGATTTCTATTAAACACGGTGAAATATAACCAACTAATGCTATAATTTTTAGAAGGACGCTTTCTTTAAAAGTATTACGCCTACAATACAAAGTTGACATTGACCAGATGAACGATGACACACGATTAAGTCCAGGGCAATACATTTTCCATGTAAGCAGATAATTCACGCGACGTTAGAAAATAAATATTATTAAACTCAGAATTGTAGTGTTCATTTACTATACGATAAATAAATGTGAACTTGTCTATTATAGACCTTATAGCCAACTGGCTAACTGGATAACTATCCAATTATAAACTTATTATTGCATCAGTGCCCTTTTTGATATAAATTTGTCCCTTTATTTAATTTATAATAAAGATTAACGTACCCGTTTAAACCCAAATGCTAATAATATCAACTTCAATTTGCCGTTCTAGTTACTATCACAGAGAGTAACCAAAAATAAATTTAAAAACTATTTATCAAATTTATTTTAAACTAGCTGTTCGCGTGCGGATTCATCCGCGTGAAATTATTATATAAAAACTTTATTTTATTGTTTACATTTGTCAAATTATCAATAGCAAAGGTCAAAATAACATGACATGACAAACCTTAGCAATCTTTCGTTCTTGATGTTGGCAGCAACTTATTGTCTCTTTCCCACATTAGAGTTTTTATCCAAAATATCTACCCCCTAAGTTTAATGGCGAGAAAATATATAGCCTAAAGCATGACGTAAGTGTAGGCCTTTTTATTAAAAAAAGAATTATCAAAATCGGTTCACTAGCGGCGGAGTTATGCCGTAACACACATAAAAAAAACATACAGACGAATTGAGTACCTCCTTCTTTTGGGAAGTCGGTCAAAAAGGACGCTTTCTTTAAAAGTATTACGACTACAATACAAAGTTGACATTGACCAGATGAACGTTGACACACGATTAAGTCCAGGCCAATACATTTTCCATGTAAGCAGATAATTCACGCGACGTAAGAAAATAAATATTATTAAACTCAGAATTGTAGTGTTCATTTACTATACGATAAATAAATGTGAACTTGTCTATTATAGACCTTATAGCCAACTGGCTAACTGGATAACTATCCAATTATAAACTTATTATTGCATCAGTGCCCTTTTTGATATAAATTTGTCCCTTTATTTAATTTATAATAAAGATTAACGTACCCGTTTAAACCCAAATGCTAATAATATCAACTTCAATTTGCCGTTCTAGTTACTATCACAGAGTGAAACCAAAAATAAATTTAAAAACTATTTATTAAATTTATTTTACACTAGCTGTTCGCGTGCGGATTCATCCGCGTGAAATTATAAAAGCTTTATTTTATTGTTTACATTTGTTAAATTATAAATACAATACAAATGTCAAAATGACATGACATGACATGACATGACAAACCTTAGCAATCTTTCTTTCTTAATGTTGGCAGCAACTTATTGTCTCTTTCCCACATTAGAGTTTTTATCCAAAATATCTACCCGCCTAAGTTTAATGGCGAGAAAATATATAGCCTAAAGCATGACGTAAGTGTAGGCCTTTTTATTAAAAAAAGAATTATTCAAAAATATGCTGTAATTGCTGACATCTTAGGCAACAAAGAAGTGTGTGTTTACACTTTATTATAATAGTATAGATATAGATAGATAAGAATAAGAACTTATAGCAAACATATTTGCGGCATTAGTATTCCAAAACATTCTCATGATAAGAAATAAGTTATTTAAAAAGCTACAATGCTTATAACGTTTTTCTTTAAATTTTAGCCCACGAGTGCCCGAGGCAAAGAAACTGCGACATCGATAGGGAGGATGTCTGAACGACGCGAGCATGAAAAAGCCATCGTACATCATTGTCTGCTATCTTTTTATCGTTTGCTGTTCCACTTGTGTTAAACGTAATTAGACCTTCGGAAAAATGAAATATTTCCAATAATTTTAATGTTAGTTTACTTTTGTTACATTTTCAAATTAAAAACATCTCTACAAATCTTTTCTTGTTTCTCTCTATTTTCACAATTAATCTTCATTTTTTAAATTACATTTACAAAGGTTAGCGTGGTATGGGCATGTTATAAGAAAGAATGAATCGCATGTAACAAGAAGGACGTTAGTTATGAATGTGGAGGGGTACACCGGTAGAGGTAGACCTAGAAAGAGATGGATGGATTGCGTGAAAGGTGACATGATCAAGAAGGGAGTGATGACTGAGATGACGGATGATAGAGTTATTTAGAGGACGAAAACCCGGTGCGCCGACCCTACGGGAGTAGGATAAGGCAGGGAAGATGATGATTTAAATTTAAAGCCCACTAGTTAATCGTTTTTAAAGGATTAGTTTTAATAATATTGTGCTTATGATAACTATTTTTCATTAAAATCCTACGAAAGGTTCTCGGTATACGTTACGATGTAGAGATTATTTTAATTAATCCGCTTAATTGTTTTTTAGGCTAACGTTTTCATAAAGCCGATAAGTCGAGCGATCTGTTCAACAATGTAACGTAACTCCGACATTAGGGTAATGTAGAGAATTAAAATACAGTACAACCTCGATAAGTTAAAGTCCAAGGGAAACACAAAATATTTTAAGTTATAGAAGTTTTAAGTTAAAACGAAAATAAAAACGGAAAATATAACATGTGACGCGACGTGACCGCGAATAAAAGCTAACTAATGCTCGCCCTGAAGAAGGACCCCCGAAGGGTCTGAAACTAGTCGGTGCCGACACCGGATAATAAATACGTGAGTTAAGCCGTTTTTATTTTCGTTTGAAAGTAATGTCTCACGATAGTTTAAACAATTTAAGTTTTAAGTTATCAAGGGTCTATGTTATAGAGATTTTGGGCTCTGATGGGAAGAGAACATATTATTTTTTGAAGTTATAGAGGTGTTTATGTTACCGAGGTTTGAGTTATCGAGGTTCTATTGTATTAAAATTCAGTCCTTTTCATATAAATAGGCGTTCCAACATCGCTCTGATAAATAAAAAATATAACCCACATACCTAATATAACTCACTGAAAAAACTACGGTTGAAAGAGCTTAAAAACTGGTCCTGATAATAAACCGGAACAAACAATAAATATTACATACTAAGTTGTAATAGATAATAAAAAGAAGAAATCAAGTTATTTCATTGTATGCGTAAGCTTAGTCTATACTAATATAAAGAGGAAAGATTTGTACTTTTGTATGTATTGAATTAATTTTTTATTCCTTTTAATTTTACGCGGACGAAGGCGCGTCAACAGCTAGTAAATCATAAAGCTTGAAGAATATTTACGGTATTTTACTGCAAAAATCCTTAGGTTACAAAACGCCCGTTTTCGTTTATCTAATAAATTAGGATGCAAATTAAATTGTTGAATTTCGGAGCGAAAATTGAAATTCCACAAATGAAATTAAATAAAATAACACACACCATGCGATATTTCAATTATTACTACGCTCTATAATAAACGCGAAAGCTTTTACGAGTACGTTACAGCTTTTAGTGAAATACAATTTATTATAATGACGTTATAGAAAGATCAACATTGTAAAAACAATTTCTCTGATAATTAAAGCTTTTAACAATCTATTACTTTGCTTTTGTTTTTACGATATTACAATTATAGTGTGTCTAAATAAGATAGATTAGTTTGATAAATGATGTATATGAAGTATCGAATTCAATTTGTATGAAGGCAAATGCCGTACTTAATAGACAGGTATCGTAGGGACGAAATAAACACGCATAGCGAACAATTATAAACTATCGATATTCGGTTTAAATAAAATTTATCGAACTTAAATCAAAATTATTATTTTCTTATTAACTATTTTAGAGGACAATTCTAGTATTAATTATGGTGTAGAGAATTTAGCGATGACAATAATAATAGCGAAATCCAATTCGATTACGTACGGCTGTAGAAGTAATAAATATTTACTTCACTGTCATTATTTGTAATGGTTCTGCAGGTAATTATTAATTTGACTAAACAGTGTTTTTTTTTAATTCATAAGTTATAACTATGAATCTATCGATTCCAACTTCCATAAGAATAAAAATCGAAAATCGAAAAGATTCATGCTTGATTTTACACAACCCATCCCTACTAAATTGTCACATGAATTGACATGAATTGTCAAACTAATCTAAATTATTTAGACACACTATAACAATGCAATTTATAATAAATATTTACTTCACTCTCATTATTTGTAATGGTTCTGCAGGTCATTATTAATTTGACTAAACAGTGTTTTTTTTTAATTCATAAGTTATAACTATGAATCTATCGATTCCAACTTCCATAAGAATAAAAATCGAAAATCGAAAAGATTCATGCTTGATTTTACACAACCCATCCCTACTAAATTGTCACATGAATTGACATGAATTGTCAAACCAATCTAAATTATTTAGACACACTATAACAATGCAATTTATAATAAATATTTACTTCACTGTCATTATTTGTAATGGTTCTGCAGGTAATTATTAATTTGACTAAACAGTGTTTTTTTTTAATTCATAAGTTATAACTATGAATCTATCGATTCCAACTTCCATAAGAATAAAAATCGAAAATCGAAAAGATTCATGCTTGATTTTACACAACCCATCCCTACTAAATTGTCACATGAATTGACATGAATTGTCAAACTAATCTAAATTATTTAGACACACTATAACAATGCAATTTATAATAAATAGTTCTATACTAGCTTTCGCCCGCGACTCCGTCCGCGGATTTAAAAGTACTTGTAAGCAGTAAAATACAAGTAAATTATAAAAATAATGTTAGACTAAATTTTTAGCGGTTGACTTATTGCTAAATCTCGTCTAAGTTTTAGATTCAGTAAATCGTTCATAAATAGTTAATGAAAACAAACCATCCTAAACACATAATGATTATAAGTAAAGCTATTAAAACTTCCTTCCAATTTCCATGTTTTGACGAAGTCGATTTTAGTAATCTCAAAGAATTTAAACTTGTCACGTAAGAAGATTCATATAAAATTGAATGATGATAAAACTGGAAAGTATTGTAATTTAGGACGACAATAAAAAAAGAAGTAACTACGATATAACAAATTGGATTTACCAATCTCATGTGTTTTCTTAGAAAATTATAATTTAGATGTATTTAAATCCGATATTGATCGGAGGTTTACAGACTTTTATTTTGCTACAATATCATTGCGTATGTGAAATGTGAACTGGCCACTATTGTCCACAAAGAGCAGTATATTTTGACATATTATGCCAAAGTAATATTGATTTATTTATTAAAAACGTAACATTGTCATGGACAAATTAAAACTGCAATTGAAATCAAAATAACAAATGTGAAATCTAATCCTATGAGTATAGTCTTGTGTTTAAATTTACAGTATGAACGATTTTTCAACGTTAGAAAAAACTATAGTGCGCGAATTGTCATGTCGACTATGTCTGTGCAACGATATCATCAAGTTAAAACCCCTAAGCGCTGAAACGAAGCGCAAGATTAAGAATCTTTTCAATATAGTGGTACGTTAACAACTTACTTTGTTTAACTTTTATAAAGTAACTACCTCGAGGATGCCGCACTATACCGTCTGATGGAAGGAAAACTTGAAAACTATTTTTATATTGTTTACACAATAAACGCATAATCACTGCATTGTCGTTTCTAAATTTATAACTATACAAAACTTTACAGATTCGTACTGACGATAATCTACCTAAAGCAATATGCCACGATTGTCTGCAACAAGTGGCTTCATTGCACTTATATTCGGTGAAAGTGGAAAAAACACAAAAATTCTTAGAGTTTCACAAAATCAAACGCGAAGAGCAAGAACACTCACATCCTGCACCTGAAAAGAAGATGCATCCAATAATCAAAGCCTTATCATCACAAAATATTCAAAATGACAATAAAGAGGTTTTAGTAGAACCTAAATCTAAATCAACACCGTCAGAACGACAACGTAGCGAAAGTCCAACAAAACACAAAAAGAAATCACCCGTAGAGATGAAATTCATGGAAGCGATGCCATTGGAAGAATTCGCAAAAGCGGAGCGAGTGGACACGTCGCTACTTGTACATTCCCCAAAGCCTGTTAAAAGTATCAGATCACGACAATCACCAACTAGAGTAGTCCCAAAAAAAGTCAGCGAAGAAATAAATAATATTAACACATCTGATACATTAGATCCTATAGTTTTAATAGATGGCAGACCAGCGAAGCAAGGTGCAGATTTAGACAAACAGATAACACTATTCTACAAAATGGAATGTTGCATTTGCCACGGGAAGGGCTTCGATTACAGATCTCTAATGAAACATTACAAAGAGAGGCACGGAGTCCCCGGATACGTCACGTGTTGCGATAAAAAGTTCCATTATTTCTATCCTAAGAAAATAATTGAACATATGGCATATCACCTTCAACCAAACATATTTATGTAAGCTTATTTCATATTTTTATACGACTTTTAAAGATTTATGTCATATAAAATTGAATGATGACAAAACTGGAAAGTATTGTAATTTAGGACGACAATAAAAAAAAGTAACTACGATATAACAAATTGGATTTACCAATCTCGTGTGTTTTCTTAGAAAATTATAATTTAGATGTATTTAAATCCGATATTGATCGGAGGTTTACAGACTTTTATTTTGCTACAATATCATTGCGTATGTGAAATGTGAACTGGCCACTATTGTCCACAAAGAGCAGTATATTTTGACATATTATGCCAAAGTAATATTGATTTATTTATTAAAAACGTAACATTGTCATGGACAAATTAAAACTGCAATTGAAATCAAAATAACAAATGTGAAATCTAATCCTATGAGTATAGTCTTGTGTTTAAATTTACAGTATGAACGATTTTTCAACGTTAGAAAAAACTATAGTGCGCGAATTGTCATGTCGACTATGTCTGTGCAACGATATCATCAAGTTAAAACCCCTAAGCGCTGAAACGAAGCGCAAGATTAAGAATCTTTTCAATATAGTGGTACGTTAACAACTTACTTTGTTTAACTTTTATAAAGTAACTGCCTCGAGGATGCCGCACTATACCGTCTGATGGAAGGAAAACTTGAAAACTATTTTTATATTGTTTACACAATAAACGCATAATCACTGCATTGTCGTTTCTAAATTTATAACTATACAAAACTTTACAGATTCGTACTGACGATAATCTACCTAAAGCAATATGCCACGATTGTCTGCAACAAGTGGCTTCATTGCACTTATATTCGGTGAAAGTGGAAAAAACACAAAAATTCTTAGAGTTTCACAAAATCAAACGCGAAGAGCAAGAACACTCACATCCTGCACCTGAAAAGAAGATGCATCCAATAATCAAAGCCTTATCATCACAAAATATTCAAAATGACAATAAAGAGGTTTTAGTAGAACCTAAATCTAAATCAACACCGTCAGAACGACAACGTAGCGAAAGTCCAACAAAACACAAAAAGAAATCACCCGTAGAGATGAAATTCATGGAAGCGATGCCATTGGAAGAATTTGCAAAAGCGGAGCGAGTGGACACGTCGCTACTTGTACATTCCCCAAAGCCTGTTAAAAGTATCAGATCACGACAATCACCAACTAGAGTAGTCCCAAAAAAAGTCAGCGAAGAAATAAATAATATTAACACATCTGATACATTAGATCCTATAGTTTTAATAGATGGCAGACCAGCGAAGCAAGGTGCAGATTTAGACAAACAGATAACACTATTCTACAAAATGGAATGTTGCATTTGCCACGGGAAGGGCTTCGATTACAGATCTCTAATGAAACATTACAAAGAGAGACACGGAGTCCCCGGATACGTCACGTGTTGCGATAAAAAGTTCCATTATTTCTATCCTAAGAAAATAATTGAACATATGGCATATCACCTTCAACCAAACATATTTATGTAAGCTTATTTCATATTTTTATACGAATTTTAAAGATTTATGTCATATAAATCTAGAGAGTTTAATTGTGACGTTTAGTTTAATTTTATGATTAAAAATAGGTTAATGATAAAATTAAACGTATTATTTATTACTTTTCATCTAAATGACTAAATTGGTATGTGGCTTTCCGACGAAATTGTTCAGATTTAGAGCCTTTATTATTATACCCATATTTCGTTGCTTAAAAAGCCCCTATTAATAATTTGGGGTCTATAACTTTTGGGTAAGATAATTTTGGGTATGTAAAAACAAAAATTTTGGCTTTCGCCTGTGAAACCGCAAATCAAATCAAAGATTAAGAATTAAGAAAATCTAAAAAAATCAAGATTTACCTTTTAACTCAAATTCTGTCACTATTTAGTAATAGTATTTAAACATTTTTTAATACTGACAAAGCACACGAGTTGAAAGACCGACTCGGTCCCACTGTTCATAATTTTTTATTAATTATTACATACTCGATGATTGTCCATCTGATATGTGTTACTAAGCTTTAAGTCCTGCCCAAAACTTAGCGAAACTAACCACGTGATCTGTTCCTTAAAGTTTTTTTAATACGTTAAAAGTGCCCGTAAAAATAATTGTATATTAGACACAGGACTCAAAATTTATAACGTTATCAAAGATGTTTTGTTAATAATGATTTAAAAGTGTGTTTGCTTTATACCCAAAGGAGCCAGAATCTTTAGAAAAAAGTAAAAGTACGTAATAAATCAGCACTTTTAATTCATATTAAATCAATATTATCTCTTCTATAGTTAAAACTCGTGTTTAGTTGTCTGAAGACTAGGGTTGTCAACTTATAATTTTAGGAGTTCTAAGATATTCATTGGACATTTTCAGGTGCAAAAGTTGTCATCGAAACTTCCAGACGTCTAACGAGCTGATTGAACACGAGACTAATGGTGGGCGGACGGAAGGAAGGCTAAACTGCCCGCATTGTGAAGAACGGTTCCCCACGTACCGTGAGCTGGGCCAGCACATTATCACTCATCGTACAGATAAGTCACAGTGTGACTATTGTGCTAAAGTGTATGTATTACATCTTACTATGTTTTCCCACCGTATAGGGCTGTCACATTTTTGAATTTGCATGATCTTTATTGGTTACAAGTGTCAATGACTTCGAATCACAGTAGTAACAAACTACGTTATTTAAAGTTGACAGCCCTAAGTATAGGGGAGGGCTCAACGCACTATATGTGTAAAACAGTGTCTAAATACTTATAAAAATTGTGTTTTTTTTGTTGTAGTCTAAAACATCATCATAGAAAGAAGACTATAAATCATATGGAAGACTTGATACTCTGTTCCCATTGTCTTCGAAGCTTAAGAAGCATTGAAAAACAAGAAAAGGAATCGGTAAGTGTTAACCTTGTTTAAGCACTAGCTATTGCTCGCGACTTCGTGCCCGTGTAATAAAAAAGCCTATGTTACTCATAGATAAATTACATTTCTAATGGTAAAAAAAAATTTACAATCGGCCTAGTAGTTTTTGAGCTATTTGAATGCATACAAAAATACAAAACTTTCCTCTTTATAATATTAGTATAGAAAAGGTGACTCATATTACTTTTTCAATTATTTGTCAAAATAGTGTATATGATAAAAACTGCAATTTCACAATCTTTATCTATTGTTTATTTTGATGTATTTTTGTTTAATCTTGAACAATAACCTTTTTCAGAAAGATAAGGTAAAGGTGAAAAGCAGCGATCCAACAAAGGCAGAAAAATATCGTAAATTTTACAAAGCATTGGAAATTTCGTGCGATGACGACTACTCAACAGAATAACGAGAAGGGGAAATACACAATTGTAATATCTTGTCTGTGTACCATGACAATGTTAAAATAAATTATTAAATTATACATTTGTACACTAATTAAATTAAACATAACCCTAAAATAATCCATCCATACCTTTTAGGTAGCTTTAACTCTTAATTCGAGATTCCAGTGTGACGAACTAACCTAAAAAATATCTGCTAAACTAGTTTAGATAAAAATATGTGAAATTTAATTTTAGCGTGTATTATTACTATAATATTTTTATTACAAAAATCTTCGTCAAATTAAGGGTTTATATCTGGTTTTCATAGAACTAGTTTAATTTGCAGTACTTTAAAATGAAGTAGGGATAGTAATAAAAAAACTGTTATAATTTTATTCTTATAATTATTTGGAAACAAAAGTCAAATACCATCCAATTACAACACATCAAATGTTACAAAAAACTTTAGGGCCTGTCCCACCACTTGCTGATAGAGGCTCAGATAGCTTAAAAGTGACGTCACTGTCAGATAAGGTAACAAAATCCGATATTTCCATCACTTATTTTACACGTTGGTTTATCAGACAATTTACCATTTGTTGGAACAGACACTAAATCTTGTATGAATACTTAATTACACACTTAGGTACACTTTTATTCGATTCTTCGCTTCTTAACAAGTGATCCGAGTAAGTCAGAGATGGCAGGCAGGTTGTTAGTCTGGTCGTTGGCACCGGTGTTGAGGTTAGAAAGGGGGATGTTGAGCTGGTTGCTGGGGGGCTTCTGCTGGCCCTTCATATTCCTGTGCTGTGGAAAGCTAGGCATCAGCTTCGGATCACACGCTGGAAGAATAATCATACATACATCAATACATGGGCTATTGACATTCTATTTATAATCTACCTATTATTGTGTTGGTGGCAATAATAGGTAGATTATCACTGATCTGTGATTTTTAGGAGAAATGATCTACAAAAGTTTGCTAAGTATACTGCATTTATTACTGTCACCTATAAACATCTCTCAATTTACAAAGTATAAATAAAAAAAAATCTCTTAACTATTATTAAGAATAAAGTATACACCCGATCCCCAAGTCCCTGACCAAAAAATATGTTAGGGGAACGAAAGGGCGGCATGCCACCGCCCATAAATGAACATTAAAAATAAATCGAGTGTTAGTACTTACGCAATGGCTGCTCCTTAAAGTATGAACTCTGCAGACACTCCTCAGCTGTGGCCCTCTTGTTGGGGTCGTACATGAAGAGGAAATTTAACAGGCGCAGCCCAGCGGCCGAGAGCCAGGGGAACCGCTGCTTCAGGTTGTTGTACGGCTGCTGCTTTAGAGTGAAGTTCTGTAGCGCTGGCAGCGTACTGAACTCTGGCCAGATGGCATCTGATGGAGTTCCTATAAAATAAAACATTTTGAAGATAATATTACATGTTATGTATACTAATATAATATTATAAAGAGGAAAGATTTGTTTTTGGATTTTCGTATGTATTGAAATAATTCAAAAATTATGGCACCATTAAAAAGCTATGTAACTGACTTACTGAATACAAACAACATAGGCTTTTATTTTTTTTATTTCACTTGCATGAAGTCGTGAGCAACAGAAATATAGACATACTAGCTTTCGCCCGCGACTCCGTCCGCGTGGAATTTAAAAAAACAAAAGTGAGTAGCCTATATATTCTTCCAGACTATCTCTACATCTATACCAAATTTTATCGAAATCCCTTCAGCCGTTTAGGCTACAAACTCTAACAAACATTCATCCATCTAAACTTTCGCATTTATAATATTAGTATGATCTAATGTATATTTTTAAAACAAAACAAAAGAAATTTCGTTTAATGTTGTTTTACAACTTTTATTCTAGTGCACTACAAGTATTTCAATTTAAAGCACAGTGTTTAATAGTAAGAAACCATTACTAAAAGCTAAAAATTGTAATCTAAGAAAATGTCACATTAAAAAATGCACCCATTTTGAAAATGTATTAATCAAGAAACATACCCAGTAAGTCCACTATTAACTCTAACTGCTCTATCTCCGTCCTGCCTGGTAGAAGTGGTTTGTTTGCCAAGAGTTCCCCAAGGATGCATCCCGCAGCCCACATGTCGAGAGCTGGTGTCTGCTTAGGGGACTGCAGTAGGAGTTCAGGTGCTCTGTACCACAATGTCACTACCCGGGGCGTAGCACTACGCGCTGGAGCACCCAACCAACGTGCCAAACCAAAATCAGCTAAAAACATGTTTTTGGTTTTAATGACCCTAAGATACAATTCCTAAATAAATTTAATACATATATATTTTTTTAAATGCAAAATTATGTACTTATGAAATAGAAATAAATCTCAAATGCATATTTTAAAACAACAGTAAAAATAAGGTATTTACCTATTTTAACACACCCCTTGTCCGTCAGAAGTAAATTTGACACTTTCAAATCTCTGTGCACAATGAAATTGGAGTGCAAATACTTCAGTCCTTTGAGCACTTGCAGCATCAGGCATTTGACTTGAGATTCAGTGAATGGAGATGTCATATTGTCTAATAAAGATGCCAAATCCTGCTCACAATATTCCATTGAGAGAAATATGCTGCCGAAATAAGAAATTAAAAATATATATTGATAACATAAAATATTGCCATAACTCAGGTATCTAGAACATAATACAAACCTTTCCAAAGAGCGGCCTACTAGAACCTCCTTTAATTGCACAATGTTCTCATGCCTGCAAGCCATTAGTACCTGTATTTCTCTCAAGCCGCTCAAAGGCAATCCATCTTTTTCTACATCCATCCTCACCTTCTTTAAGGCCACAATATTGCCGTTCAGTTTATCTTTAGCTCTATCTGTAATGTCAATTAAGAAAATAATGTTAAATACCATATGGATAGTGGTGATTCTCATATAATAATTTATTAGTGAATGATAATTATAAAATACTGTATATACATATGTACTATTCTTTAGAAAGAAATTTCAATTTTAATACTGATGTAGTAGCAAATTAAATAGCATTTACTATACTTACAGACAATACCATAAGTGCCTTCTCCTATCCGATTTAACTTTTCAAACTCTCCAACAAATCTGCATCTTCCCAACTGAAGTTTAAGAATGTTTATATATTTTGCACATCTCACATAGCAAAACTAATAACATCAGTAATGTAAATTTAACGCTCACAACTTAGGTTAGGATACAAAAACATACTATATCTTTTTCCGGAATCTCCATGGTTTTGCCAGTTCTAAACGATATAAGAACACCTTTACGGGCAGCTGGGCCAGTCGGATCCACAACATCTTGAGTAGATGGTTTTTCAGAATCTAAAAGTTAAATTGAAAACAAACAACATACAAACAATTTTCACATTCAATACTTTAAATTTATACTTACTTTGTGACATATTTATACTTGGATTGTTTCACAAAGAAACAGCTATTTTCTTTGTAGGACTGTAGAATAAAACTAATTTTTATAATTGTAAGCAATATCGTTTTCTATTTTTATGAATCAATGAAAAACAATAACCCGCCTGATAACCCGACACGGTAACCATAGACGTAATTTAAAAACTTTTCGATTTCGTAAAGTCTATGACTTGGACCATAGACACCAAGCAGTGGACAATGCGAATTCTTTTATATTCTGTTGTGTTATTGTCAAAATTACAAAGTCAAGTCCAAGATGACATCAGACATTGACATTTCTTTAATAGCAGGCGTTCGGTGTTTTATATAAACTTTTATCTTAGAAATTAAACAGCATTAGTGAGATAATTAAACTTTTGAAGATATGAAATAAACTAACTTGTAGACTCGGAAAACCAAATTCTGGTTACCAGTGTATTTACAAAATATGGAATATGCTAACAAAGCAATTACTGCCGTTGGTCGTTTATGGAGAACTAATATGTAAGCAATTATAAGAGTTTTGAGTTATTGAAAATAATATAAGCTCTGCCAAATTTGTTATCCATTGATATTAAGAATGTACTATTAACAGATATTTACATAGTTAACTTATTACATAATTTATAATGAGGCTACCAAAATTATTTAATCCACGGGTCCAAAAACGGATATTGTAAGTTTTTTCATCTATTAACTATTACCGCATATCTCGCTTGTGTGTTTAATCAATGTTTTATCTAATTATTTTTCTTTCCACTTGTAGAATGAGGTTTGGAGTTTATGACAAAGTTGTGCCTGTAGAAACATCACCAAGTAGAATAGTACCTGACAGTATTATAAGACCTGATTATGTATTAAAAACTACAGAATATGTACCAAAATTAGCTGAAATAAAAGATAATACCCAAATAAGTGGTATGAAGGATAGTTGCAAATTAGCAGCCTCAATTTTAAATCAACTACATGCATACATCAAAGTGAGTATTGTAATAAACAGCATTTGAATATTAAAAGTTTTCAAGTATATCACTATCAGCCTAAGCTCATCCACTGCTGAATGAAGGCCACTCCCATTGCCATGTTGCCTGGTACTCTGTGAAGTTCCTATTCACATATATATTATACTTTACAATAAACCAATGTCTATACCAGTGGTTAGCAAAGTGACACAGTTTGGCTTAATTTAGTATATTTCTTATTTAGTGTAATAAAAGTTTAATAAACCATTTTTTTTAAAATTGCATCATATTTGGTTCTTTGGTGACCACTGGTTTATTCTCAATTAAAATATTACTGCAGTTTTCAGATTTTTGTTTTTAATTGTAGCCAGGTGTAACAACAGATGATATTGATGAGTTAGTTCATAGTTTAACTATTAAAGCTGGTGCTTACCCATCACCGTTGCATTATAAAGGCTTCCCGAAGAGTATCTGCACTTCTGTTAACAATGTGGCTGTCCATGGCATCCCTGATTTGAGACCATTACAAGATGGTGACATCATTAATGTAGATATAACAGTAAGGTTAAAAACTATTATATCTTTCAAATTTATTTACTTTCATTAAGTTAATTAATGTTGCTTGTAACTTTAGGTATTAAAAGAGCATCACAAAATAATTATCTTTTTTAGGTATTTTTCAAGCAATATCATGGAGATTGTTCTAAAACATTTCTTGTTGGGAAGGTAGATGATAAAGGAAAACACCTTGTTCATATCACAGAGGAATGTCTAGACACTGTAAGTGTTTACATGTAAATTATTTTTTATACAGCTGTCACACTTACTCAATACATATAAAGTAAAAGCTCTTTTTTTCGTTGGGACTTTCCTTCTAAGAATTAATATGAATTCAAAGCATTCAATTTCGTCCTAAATGTATTTATTTTTCAGGGAATTAAATGTTGTGGTCCTAATGTACCTTTTTGTCAAATTGGCTCAGTTATACAGAGGCATGCAAAAAGAAATGGTCTTACTGTATTACCTGCATTTCTAGGCCATGGAATTGGACAATATTTTCATGGTCCTCCTGAAATATACCATACTTGTAAGTCAAAAAGTACTAACACAAAACTTGTTTTAGCACAATACGAGAAATGAGAATGATTTTTTAGAGGTTCTAAAACTACACAATTTAAAGTTGTTGAATAAAATTTACACCATTATATTAATTTGAATTAGGGACACCAATTTTATGAACACATTATATTACTGTTTTTTTATAGTTTTCTTACAATATGTTCAGTTTTGCGAAATGGAAAATTAAGTTTCCAGTGATTGCAACAATGCTACAGTTGTCTTAAAAAAATCTTTTTTTTTTAGTGAATAGATATCCCGGTCTGATGAAGACAGGTATGACATTCACGATAGAGCCAGTTCTATCACATGGCAGCGAGCACACCGTTATACTTGAAGATGGGTGGACAGTGGTGACTGAGGACGGCGCACGGACTGCGCAAGTTGAACATACTGTTTTAATCACTGATGATGGTGCTGAGATTTTAACTAAGTAAATGTTAGTTTTAATTCAATAAAGTTGTACATTAAAAAATGTTCTTTTATTTTATTCTTATTACAAATGTGACAATTACTAAATACAAGTTTTAATAATTCACCTCAATTTTCTCAAAAGTCAAAAGACAAGAGAATTATCACATACCACATACAAAAAAACGGAAATAATCGGAATATTACATTGAATATTGGATTACCCAAGTGTGTACTCACCTTAATGTGTGTTCTTTTCAAAAATAGAGGGATACTAAAACGTTATATCAGTTATGTAAATAAAATAAAACAACAAATTAGCACATCGTTTTATTTGTAGCTTGATAAGATCTTAAATTAAAACATGTAACTTTACATTAAAAGCACAAGCATAATAATTATCACTTAGCATTCAGTCGATAGATATTTTAAAGGCGTAGAAGGAAGGTATCAATTGAATTAATATAGTGAATAGTATAGAGAAAGGCGTAACCAGTGGGACATCCGCACGGTCCCGGACTCTCGCTGCAAACTGGACCCCACCACGTCCATGAGTTATAAACTTTGGTCCCATATAGCATCCAGCTACGCCTCGGAATGATAGTGCTGGTTAACTTTCTTAATTATATTATAGTAAAAGAGATAAATATGACTAGATCTTAGGTTACTAATAGACATTTCAAAGCAACCGTTGGAAGAAGGCTTATAACTATAAAATACAAGTGTAATAAAATTCAATTAAACCACTAAAATATTTCGACTAGGAGGTAAGAATTTAACTTTGAACACAGATCAAAAACCCTGCAGAAAATATGTAAAAATTATATTTTAATTAAAATAGAATGTGTTTAAATATTTTAACATAACTTATTTTTGTGCTTTTATCAATATTGTATAATTAACAATATATTTTTTACGTATTTAACACGGTATTTTAAAATTTAAAATGCATCATAACTGTAACTTGCAAGAATATAATTATGCTATATATTAAATCTTATAAAGTACTAGCTTAATTTTATAAAATTTCGGTTATATGGTAGTAATTCAAATAATTAAAAACGTATAATAAAGAAGACGTCACACAATAAATGTTTTTTTTTTTTAAATCTCCAAGGCAAAATATTGATATGATAAATCAATTATTTTTATATTTGAATATTCCAATATGAATTTTTAAACTTAACAAATAAACGTAAAACCAATATTAATATTTAAATACATAATAATTAACGCTATAAGTTTAATATTGTTCACAATTAACTCTAGTGGTGCTAGGGAAGGTTAAAAAGAGTGTATAAAAAGTTGATACAAAATTATGAAATAGATTTAACAACATACAAAAGCTACCTCGCGATATACATTACAATAATTATACTTAAATGTTATTTATTAACCAGGTATAATATAATTATATAATCAATAAAGTATAACTCCATTAAATTAAGGTAAAGTTCAAAAATCGACTAAAATTTTAAACTCACGCTTATAAGTTAAAGAATAATTTGTACGTCAGATGGTTATTGTTGAAAATAAAAAGGAATGCGACAAATAATCGCCTAAATCGTTTAAATAAGCGTAGTTTTTTTTACCATATTGAAGAAGATGAACAATTTTGTACTTTTTATAAAAAGCAGGTACTCAACTCCAATTAAAAATCTATAGATCCTGAAGAGCGAGGATTTCTCTTTCTAGCGAACTTTGTCACTTCCACAAAAACATTTTTTAGGGTACTTTTAAAATGGCACTTACTGAGTCTACGCTCTTTCTCATTCCCAATCAATTCTAAAATAACTAACCAGAGAATATGACTGGACTTATTCACCAACTCTAGTCACAATATCTTATTTCATAGACTTTTTTCATTTAAATTGAGGCCACTTTTTTTTATTACACCACTACAACATGCGTTTAATATTTGACAGTCATACAACATAACCTCACACATTCATACAAAACATTCAATGTCTTTTACTCTTTATTACTGTAGTGGCATACATCACCCCAAATATATTTTTCCCGCCATAATTTGTCATATTTAAATTAAGAACTTCAAAATTCTTTATATCAGGGCGTGTTCATATCCAATTTATATCCATTGTGTAAAGGTGCGTGCTATTATGCATAAGGGTGAACTTAAAACGCGACAAAACCATTACAAAGTCGAACCTTCGTCTCTCACGCGACCTGCGACCACAATTAACGAGGTTGTTCAAGTTTTAGTTTTCATTAAAATTATTCACCTATTATTCCAATGAGAAATTAAGCTGACAGTTTTTATAATGGTGTTAATTGATCGCGTTCATACACGCATCAAAAAGTCCGTTGAAATAAAATATATTTGAGTAAAGATGAGTTGAGATGTAGTAAAGACATTATTAGGTGTACTAGGAACAAAAATTAAACAATTTCCAGTTACTATTAATGTAAAGACAAAAAATTACTCTATAGTCAAATAATTCTGCTTGAAATAGCACATCACACTCAAACCATTCTTAAGATTGTAAGATACCAAAGCAAGCTCCGAGATTAGAAATTTGTTTACTTAATTAATATATGAAAATCACTTGAATTCTAAATAAAATTAATCTTATAACTATGCCGACGATTCTGAATTTATAAAAATGAAGAATTTTTATCATTCATAAACCATTACAACGAAGCAACAATAACAGTTTAAAAATTTTAATTTCATAAATTCCTCTAAGCGATTATCATAAAGCTGTAACAGTATGGAATATTAAAAATGTATTTTATATCAAATACTTGCATAATATTTCTATGTAGGTAAAAGAATAACATTAGGCTATATGCCTTAAGTATATCCCTACATAGAAACATGTATCATAAAGCATATAATTCTGTAATATTAAATATCTATGTATGTATGTAAACCTTTTGTATTGTGCAAAACCATTTTATGGTGTGTGAATGTAATATATTAAATGTGTGTGTATTTAAATGTACTTTAAATGTAATATTTAAAATAAATGCCCATAACAAATAATATCACAAAGTGATTTCAAACACACATATCTGTGAAATCCAATATTTAATACCAAAAGAAATTGATTAGTTAATTTTTTAAAGATTACATATAAAGAGCTCTTGAATGTTTTGCATTATACAATGGGGATGTTTCCTAATGTTACAAATTCAAATAAAGTTATGTTTAATATTTTAAAGACAGTATTTTAAAACCTATAATAACATTTGGAGACCTTGAATGTTTGTCTCAATTGAAATATAAATTAAAAACGCTGCATTATTTTTTACCCTCCATTACTCGATCTCAAACACCAATCAGAGCTCGGTGACGTCGCTTCTTCTCAAACAACATGGCAGTGTGGCCTGCTTCAGTGAATGTCAGTGCATTTTGTAGTTATAATTTTTGTCTAAATGATTATAATAATTGAGTTTTCGTGTGTTATATTATGAGGACTCCATTATTAAGTGTTTTTATCTTTACGACATATTTTACGAGCAAATGTTTCGATCAATATGACGAAAAAATAATAGTAAAACCTATTTGAGTAGCTAATTCAATTTGCATCTGGTCACATTGAATCAGCTGTCGTCAGTATTTGTCACAATTTTATAATCATAATTACAGTTACATTTTTTAAATTGATATTTTTGTATTCATAATTTATACTTTAAATGTTCTTTGCCATAAATAAGCAACAAAAAAATATAATATGTTGAAAGTATAACCTTCTCTTCAAAATTTCGTGTTATTGATAAAAGATTTAACATAATGGAAACTGGATTCATCGAAGAAACTTAACGAAAATAGATTTTTTGTTGGTGACAAGTTATTTTACTAGAAACAAGTATTTACTTGTACCGGAGTTGTGAAACATGTAAAGATTTTTTAATAACTATCAAAACTATCAACTATCAAGATGTCTGTTTTAGCATGACTTTGACAGAACGCGACGCGAGGTTTGTTACCAGAAAAAGTGACGTCATGAGGCGTATTCGCGGTCTTTCGAGAAGTTGTTTTTAGTTAAGTGTTTTTGTAATGAAATGATGCGTATATGATTTTGTTACATTTTTTTCGTGTTTACATATGGATTATCTACAAAATAAAAGCAATTCCAAAAATTAGGCAACATGCCCATTCAGCTATAACAATGATACTAATTTTAATCATATTAAAAATTGGATTTTACAAATATTTTAAAATTAAAATAATTTAATAACAGTACATCAACATATAACAGAAACCAAATTAATGAATAACATAACAAGGATTATTAAAACATAATCAACAAAAACCCAGCAGTCGCTGAAACAAATTGTCTATCTAAAGTGACTTTAAACTTATTTTTCAACTTTGTAAAAGCGGTGTACAAAATCTGTCAAATTAAATACTTGGCCGGGACCTATTCCAAGGTCCATGTTGATGTATTCATCCAAGTTGTGAGTTGAAACTGGAACCAGAGACATGAAAATGTATTTGATTTTTTTTTTAATTAGTTGTCTATATAATTTTATGTGATACTGATACAAGCCAAATGCTTCAGCCAATCATGCCTTTCTATCGATCTGCGCGCTTGTTTACTTGATCATTGATTTAAAACACATTATCACATCAATACAATAACACTACATGAAACAAAACGCCATATGATAAAAACCCTATTACCTGTTATGTCTTATTGTAAACATTTGTATTTGTGCAAAGATAACTATTAACTAAACAATAATTATAACTTTATTGGTATAAAAATGGTACATACCACTTGTACATATGGCAGGATATGGTGGTGGAGGCTTAATCCAAGAGCCATCAGGCCGCTTCATGTGCCGACGATCAGAAGCAAAGTGCTGCAAGAATTGCTTCGCAGGAACCACACGGAAGAATCTGTGTCAAGAAAATAGAGACATAGTTAGTTTTTTTACATCCAACATGTAAAGAATAAACAACAACAAACAACATCCCAATGGAATATAGAGATAATGAGGTATTACAATACACCTTAGATTATGTATCTTATTTACAAAATAAATCCATAGAGAATAATATTGTCAGCCAGTAACAGGTGTTTCCATAATCAAATTCATCCTAAACAGGACTATCTCAGTATGTTTCACTACTCGTAATTACTTTATGTAACACTACCATTTGTAAATGAAAAAAAAAGGTAATAAATAGTATTAATGTAGTTACCTGTGAAAGTCTGACTTCAGAACTTGGTCGGTGCGGAAAGTCTCTGTGACATATTTATGAAAGAATGTTGGAAATGGTAGCTCTGAATCCAGATCATAAACAAGGCAAGTCTTAGAGTCCCACGAGTACAAAAATATAACATGGTAATCCTGCAAAATAGAAAATCATTTACATAGAACAATTTAAGGATGTATTATATCAACAGACAAAATTTGAATTTATAAAATCATTTTTCTTTTAAAGTTATTGAAACAAGCTTAAAAAAACACTACAATGGATCCATGCACAACATAATACATTCATATTCCTTTATTCTCTGATCCACATTCACATCTAGTGACCTGGAAATAATTAGAGAGCAACTCATTCCAAAGACAAAAATAGGTTCTAACTGGATAGAGTGTACACTTACACAAATAATGAAAATAAATTACAAAAACATGAAAACACATTTTTGCTACAATTTTTACATTTCATACAATTAAATTCTTCATTTTTTAGTAATTTAATACCTGATAAATATGTTGGAGATTTAAAAATAAATTTAACATCATGAACACATCAAGAATATTGGACTTCAAGGGTCAAGATAAATTAATCATGCAGATTGCCATTGTGCAATATGTTCTTATATCACTTAGGGGGAAACATGTTTACTCTAAAAGAACAAAATAAAGTCGTAAAAGAACAAAATTTGTTATTTATGGGCTTAATTAACATAAGTACTATTTTTTTAGTGTGGAAATAATCAAAAAGTACAATTTTTGTCCACACGTACCCATATTACAAGGCGATCCTCTTCACGCCCTGCCCTTTGTTTCCACAGCGGCACCGTACGACAAAGGTTTGAAATAAAAACCACAAAGCATCTGTCTAATTCCCCCGGTATCCTTATTGATACATCTTGACACAGTTTCCACACATTTTCTTCGCTATTTAAGAGGCAAAACAAATAAAAGAATTTATATACTCATTCGTCTTAAAAAATGTTACGTAGCAATATAGTAAAGTAATGAATTACATACCAATAACAAGACACATATGAACATTCTGCTTGCTTAGGAAACAGTGGTTTGAATGTTTTGTCGTTCTTTTTATTACTTTCGTTATTACTTAAATGCTTTTGGGAGCTGACCGACATATTGACAGTTTGTTAGAAAATGAAAACTTGATGAAAAGCGCTATAGCGCGCTCAACTGGCGCTCTCTATCAAGTTAAATCAAAGTTAAATCTTCAGTCTATTTCAGTCTTTCTTTCAGTTCATTTCAGTCTTTCAGTCAACTGAATTGTAGAGTATAAAATGTGTTTCGTCGGTTCTGTATTTTTAATACATAGTTTGTGGTTTATTTTCCTAAATTAGTTCTCGAGTTTCCCTCTGCTACAGTAATAATTTTCAGTCTTTAGAGATTATAACTATCGGTAAAAAGTGATTGTTGGATTTTACCGAAGCAACAAAACCAGATACCAGCAACATAGCATGGACGTATATTATTCTGCGTAATTTTTTGTATTTCGTTTATAATAATAAAAACTCTTTATGTTTCGGTTGAAATTGATTCCTTCCAATTTCTTTAAATATTTTCCAGTATTCTAGGATTTGGAAGTTTCATTTTAGTATTTCAGACTGAGCTAAGGGATAAGTAAATCTAACTAATATTATAAATGTGAAAGTTTAGATGGATGGATGTTTGTTAGACTTTGTAGCCTAAATGGCTGAACAAATCTCGACGAAATTTTGGCACACGTGTTGAGGATAGTCTGGAAGAACACATAGGGTACTCACTTTTGTTTTTTTTAATTCCACGCGGACGGAGTCGCGGGCAACAGCTAGTAAGTAATAAAATAGAACTTATTGACTTTGAGGTATGTATAATCTGTGTGTCTATGGGCCTTCACACTCTACTCTATGGTATCACCTTGTTTATGGTAAAAGTGGTGCAACCAGCTGGTCGTGGCTTTGTTTAAGCCAGTTCTTCTGTTTTAGTTGCTTCCAAAGTTCCTTTCCAAATTGGCAACAAGGAGGGCGGTGCGTTGTCCTAGGTTTCGGCCGGACTAGCGTATCGTCCGGACTTTTGTATAAACATTATCCTAAATTGCGACTCAGTTTTTACTTTTTGTGACAGTGAACCTAAACCATAATGACCCGTGAGTAAAGTTATTAATAAATACCTTCACTGTAACGTTTGCTTAGTTGACGATCATGGTGTAACAAATACAATATTAGTTTGCTATTTATTTTTCTTGTGTTTAAGTACAATACAATGAAATGTGGTCATAGAATGTTCGAGAGATGTGCAAATGAGTATCTATGACAAGATTGACATTTGAGAGTGACGCCTACATTATGTAAACATTTAATTGTTTTTGAATGTGTTAATATCAAATCCGTGTTCATTTTGTTATTCAATAATTCTAAAATTGATTCCAATCGTTGTAGAATAGGATTCGGTAATGTACTTTAGGATATGATGCGTTGCAAAATATTTTAAAAGTAATCAATTTCAAGGTTATAATAGTTTATTTTAACATAAATGATAAGTTCAAAATGTAAATAATTACAGGTGGAAACCAGAGAGATTTGGCACGTGCCAAGAATCAAAAGAAGCAGCAAGAAGCGCAAAAGAAAAAAACAGCAAGTGAGAAAACAGGAATGTCTCTCTCAGAAAGGAAACATAGGTTATTATGATTTAACTTGAACTGATATTGATATTCTAGGTTTAGGTACCAACCATATATATTTCTAAAAATGAACTGTACACAAACATTTTGTATTGCTGTATCAACTGCAGGTATTTGCAAATTTTAACAAAAAAAAATGTAATGAGAATGATTGCGTCTTGAGTTACTTTAATTCATCACTTGTTAATGAACATATATTTACAGAGATGCTGAATTGATGAGAGAGAAACAAAGAAAAAAAGAAGAACAAGAGGACCAAGGCGCTAGAAAGCAATCAGTACATTAAAGTTTGTCCAATTCACAAATTTTGACTGCTGAATTAAATGAACGATTTTTTAGATACTTGGGCTTGTTTGCCAGAAGTAAAATTGTTCAAGTGATACAGAAGCAATCATTAAAGATAAGTTTCCATTTAAAAAAAAACTTGGGTTTTACTGTAACAACTATAATAAATAATCCAATCAATTAATCTGTTTTCTTTGTTAGAATATGCGAAGGTATGTCTAAGAAGTTGTATTAACAGTCACATAAAGAAGAAATATGATCTGATTTACGAGGGGGTGATATGAAATGTAATTAAAGGTAACATTAACATAGCATTTACGAGTCTTCATTTGACTGAATAGATTTGTATGTATACTATTCCAACTATCCATTTTTATATAATAAAGACTTGAAAATAATTAAACCACTTTTATTCATAATAAAACAGCCTTGGTATTCAACATTGCAATAACATCAAGGCTATTGTTGCTCAATATTGTCTACATTTCTAGGCTTTTGACATTGATGTGTTAAATGTTCAATTTAACACCAAAGACAAATGTAAATATTTAACCAGCTTTTCCTGGACATTGCAGTTTTTACAGGATATGGTATTTTGACTGAAAGTGACCATTCCAGGCCACTAACATAGATTGTTAAAATTTCTTTTAACTAGTAGTTGAACATGTACAAAAAGACAAGTTACACCCTGACACGCATGCAACTGTTTATACCCCCTTTATTGACCAGAGCTGGTAACACCCTTTGATTCAAATGCCCTAATATTTTTACATCTGATTTAATTCTGACTATGCCTAGTGCCACTCTCTAAGTATTATTTGAATTACAAACACAGCAAACTTAGTTGTTTATTAATAATTCTATACTTATTAATCATTGCAGTGTTGGGTATATTGATGAATAAAAGAAATATTTAATTACAAAGATTTTACTTATTAAAAAAGTAATGTAAGTTTACGTCTTTTTGAGGAACAATTAAGTATAATGAAAATACAATAAGCAGCATTTACGAAATATAATGGAATGCTACAATAATGATAATAGTAACAAATGACAAATATTTTAATTGACATCAGAACTATTTTTAAGTGTTGGACATGCGACAAAGTTGCATTTAATAAAAGATTGTTTTTATCACTCACAATAGACTCACTATTTATGTTATACACTTTTTTAAGAAATACATTTGTGCTAGGTATATTTTTAAGTTATTATTTCAGTTTAGAAATGTCTGTTTAATAAATTTGGGAGATAATAGTGTACATATTTATACATTACTTCACTTTAGGACAATAGACCTTTAAAAATGTCAGATATTGATTTTAATTTTAACTGATAAAGAATAGATACATTACAAATATGATAGTATAGGCCGTTTCAACTTTTTTGGTGGCTCAAGGCCATCAGATAGTTTTAAACGAACAATACTTGTTCTGAATTGAATTATAAGCAGTGTAGTGCAACCCTTTCCAATTACAACCCTGGATTAGGCATCGGTTAGAACTGAAAGAATAAAAAAATGCTTATGTAGGAGTTATATAGCCCTGAACATTCTTTGAATAAATTCAAGAACTTTGGCACATTAAAATCATAGATAATACTACTTTAATACTTAAATGAACTTGAATAATAGCATAAATGACTTAGGATACTATAGAAAATATTGCATATTCATTGCACTTACAAACACACACAGAATAAAATACCACATCAATGTATTCTAGTAGTACAATTTGTTCAAGAAAATCGATGGCACTTGTAAACCATTCCATTAGTAACATATTTGAAAATATAAATTGGTGTATAGCATCATTGTTAAGAAACGAGGTTGTAACTTACAACCTCGTTTACAACTTTTAGATATCGAACGCTTTTTATATTTTAATTTTTGACTTGTTCTTTTTTTGATATTTGACAATTTGTAAATATGTAAAAAGAAATATATTTTTTCACTTCGCAATCGATCGTTTTCCTTTCCACCCGCCTCCAATCTTTTACATGTGGCGACCCTGCCAGGATATATAAAATACATAAAGATGGAGAAAATAAGCAGGGTGAGAACTATAACGGGAAGATATTTTATGAAGTCCGCAAATGCGCTTGATTCCCTAATATGTGCTGTAAAGGACGATAAGGACGATACAAGCAAAATTAATCAAGTGCATGCAGAGTATACTACGATAAAAGATATTTTCGAACAGCTGAAGAAATATGACGATCAAATAAGAGAAATTATAATAGCGTCCGAGCCGTTCGAAGAGGAAATTTTCGAGAAGGAATTGAATGAAGGACATGAATACCTATCACGATGGAACCTTCTCCATGTTACGTACAAGTCACTCTGTAATTGCGAAAATCGAGAGCAGAGAAGTAAGGTTAAATTGTTAAGAAATGAGGTTGAAACCGACCGTGTTTCGCTAGCTAATGATTTTAGCGTCCGCTCTCACTGTTCAAAGCCAACAGCGATTAAGACGAATCTCGGTTGGACATTACAAGGCATTAATGACCCTGTGCACGTACAGTCCAAACAGGAGAAAGAAGAGGAGGTCCTGAAGAGTTTCAAGGAGACTGTACAGATAAATGAGAGCCGATATGAAATAAAACTTCCGTGGAAGGAAGGGCGTGATGATCTATTGACTAACCGCGAGGTAGTTGTTCGCAGACTTAGTTCTACAACAAACAAGTTAGTAACATGTGACAATTTGATTACAAGCCTAGACTGTGAAGAAGAGACACTAAACTTTACGGAAGAGGCGAAAACTATAATGCAAGAGGCAAAGTTTGATTTAAGGCAGTGGGTTACTTCTCCATTAAAAATTAATGAAACGGGTGAGTGCGTCATACAGTGCATCACAATTTTAGGTATAATGTGGGACACTGCTACCGATAAACTTTTTGCAATTCAAAGGTGTTACCCCATCCGTCACAATTAGGTAACTAAATAAAAGGATAATCTTATGCCTAACGCAGAGAATATTTGATCCTGGAGGTATCTCAATTGCCTGGTATCTATATACTTTTTTGGACAATTTAATGTTTTCTTATTACTTATGTAACAGATAAAATAAGTGTATGATATGTAGTGTAAGCGTTCGATTTCTTTTATATTTGGTGTTGGAGGATGTTAAGAAACGAGGTTGTAACTTACAACCTCGTTTACAACTTTTAGATATCGAACGCTTTTTATATTTTAATTTTTGACTTGTTCTTTTTTTGATATTTGACAATTTGTAAATATGTAAAAAGAAATATATTTTTTCACTTCGCAATCGATCGTTTTCCTTTCCACCCGCCTCCAATCTTTAACAATCATAGTAGTTTTCAAATCTATTTGACGGTTTTTAGAGTAGAGGGCAAAGCTGCCCCTGCAGCCCTGAGCTCCATAACACAGAACATTACTTTATTACACCATTCAAGCCCAGAACATTTACATTTATTAAATTATCCCTCTTAACGCTTCTTAAAATATAATATTATACTTATGTATTGGAACATATACAGTATGAAAAAAATTAAATCATTACCAAGGAGATTCCTTGAAAATAATAAGTGCTAACAAATAAAATAGAAACATTTAGAACTTAACAATACAAAAACTAATTTGTCTCTAGCCTTGCTAGTAGGTAACTAAATAAAAAAGCATTTTCAATGCAATACAGATGGCATTATCTAATACTCGTACATTGAAATGTAAACGAGACCCGCATATTCTATGATGAAGTATGAAAAAACAACATAAGAAAAATCATCTAAATTGTGCAGCAGAACATTTTTATGAACATATTAATATGAATTCCAAACTATACTAGGAAGAATTTGTATTTATGTATGTTACAAATAAATTCAAAAACTTGTGAATCTATTTTAATACTTTTACCATTAGGAAGCAACATTATCACTGAGTAACAGACTATTTTAACTATTAGAAAATATAGAAAAGTCCACCCGTCCCAAGCAGGGGTAGATCACTAGTGAATTTATAAAACAATAGACAAAACATGTAGACAATTCAATGTACACCTTTGCCTTATTTTCTTATTAATGCAATTTAAAATCAACTAATATAAGCCAATAATCAAATTGTGAGACTATATTTTTGAATAGGCATAATGATGTTATGTTCAGATCTTAATTTGCCTGTAAATGATTAAATTAAGCATTTCCATTAAGAAGACATTTCTTCTCAAACTCCTCTCTTTGTCTATACAGTTCTGTAACTAGCTCTTTTATAAATGGATGGTTGAATTTCCCTTCAGTAGCCTTGAAAAATTCTTCCAACTTATTTGGTGCTTTTTCTCGTTTCTCATATTCAAATGCTTGCAGAATCATATCATAGCGGTCTAAGTCTTTGGCGAATTTGGCTTCAGGAGAACTTTGGTTTTCATATTCCTGAAAAGCAAATAGTATGATTTTATATTTTTTAAATTTTAAATAATGCATATTTTATATTTAAAATGTCCAAGAAATACTCGAAAATACAGGTTTTAAAGATAAATTTAAATAAATTGATCTCATTGCTTCACAATGATATCAAAAATGTCAGAATTTTAGGAAATGGACAACAGCAATGTGAAAAGCATAATTTAGATAAGAACAATGACTTTTTGATTATCTAGTCATTAAGGTACATCATCACTTTTATATTTATATCTATTATTCTTCTATTACAAAATTTTCTGGACAGCAAATCAGCATTTGCAACAATAAAAACTTTAAAGTAAGATACAACTCAACCTGTATGATGAAAAGAGTAATATTTTATTTAAATCTATACATATAATAAAATTGGAGTGTCTGATGTATTTGCCTTGCTGATAACAAAAATCGCATTTAAAAATTATTGTCTGTCTGTCCGCAAGCCGCATTTGTTCCGGGCAATCTCCAAAACGGCTGGGCCGATTTCGACCGCACTTTCACTGAAGGGTAGCTGACATAGACATTGTAGGCTACTTTTTAAAATGTTTATAATGCATGGACGAAGTCGCGGGCAACAGCTAGTATCTCATAAGACAAGTTGCTCTTTCCATCAGAGGGGTTGAAATTATACCTATTATCTAAACAAATATTTGTCTCTAAAGTAGTACTAAACAGTAGTAGACACTAAACATTCAATATATAAAGTTATACCTTGTATAGGTCATACATCCTGTCACCAGCTATGCCAGTGAGCTCAGCAATCTTTTTCATAGCTTCATCTTCTCGTCTATGTTTCTCCTCGGGAGATACGCCACAGTGTGGCGTCAGATCACCAACAATGCATTCAGCCAAATCATGAACTAATGCTGGAAATGAACACAATATGATAGTACAATATTTAATCCAAAATTTATTTAAAAAATTCTATATTTATAATTCTATTTTAAAATCTTTTAACTCTGACAGATAAAATCAGTCAAGTATAACTATGTGTGTAATCAATCTAACTAATATGATAAATGCGAAAGTTTAGATGGATGGATGGATGTTTGAAAGAGTTTATAGCTTAAACTGCTAAATGGGCCTCGATGAAATTGTCATTTTGGCAAATTAACATCAATGTAGAGGATAATCTGGAAGAACACATAGGTTACTTGTTTTTGTTTATTTTTTTAATTCCACTTTGACGTGGTAGCGGCCGAAGCTAGTATCAAATAAAACCACAATCTATTCCATATAAAGCACTCAATATACATTTTTTTGTTTAAAATGTATATCTGTAAGTGAAATATGTTAAACACACACAAGATAGGCCACATTGTTTGGTCAGCAAAAGTGGTCTTATCATAATCTTTATCAAAAGATAAATGTAATAAAAGACCAGTATGTCTTTTATATCAGCAATCAATGTCAGGAACAGATGGACAAAGATCTTTATATTATCATCATACTAATCATACTAATATAATACTAATATTATAAATCCGAAAGTTTAGATGGATGGATGGATGTTTGAGTTTGTAGCCTAAACGGTTGAACGGATTTAGATGAAATTTGGCATAGATGTAGAGGATAGTCTGGAAGAACACATAGGCGACTTACATTTGTTTTTTTTATTCCGCGCGATCGGAGTCGCGGGCGAAAGCTAGTATTAATATAAAAACCAGAAGCAAAAATGATATTTTATTACACAAAAGCTTACCTATTTGTAGGCATCTAAAGCGGTCCAATTTAGTGGGATTGTTTTCTTCTGTGAGCAAAAAGGTCATTAAGCCCATACGATACATGTGACCAGCGATGGATTCGCAATCGTCAATATTGCATAGCACCCAGCCTGTTCTTTTTACGTGCTAAAAAATACAGTAACAATTTCATAAATTAGATTTAACAAATAATGAAAGTTCAGTTATGAAAATAATTTAACAATTATTGTAAAAACACAAACCTTCAAACGTCCAACCAGTTCAAGGAATTCAAGGATTTTCTGATTTTCAATTATTAAAGCCATGGTTCACTTCGCAGTTAATTTTGTGTAAAATCGTATTTAGACTTAGAGGTTTTATTTGTCCTTTTATTAGTATTGATTTATGAAAAAGAATTGAATTATTAACATGACACCAATATGTTTTATATGCTCTTCAACTGTCACTGTCACAGTGTCACTCAAAGTTTGACAGTAAAACATTAATCACTCACCTCTATAAATGGATAGGCTATAATCTGGTAATTTGTGCCCATTTTATTTTTACCATTTTGTCTCTGATGGAAGCTATTAATAGCGGTGGTGGGAATTCGAAGTAATAATATAGATAGACTAAACTGCCAGGAACTTCAACGAGCACGTTTAATTCGTAATAAAGCGAAAGTTGTCGTTTCCAATCAATGCCCTATCATGTTAATACTTTCTATTAATACAGAACAGTGTTGGTAATACTTTTCTGTTGTTTTTTTCTTTACTGGTGCAGTGTTGCGAAATAGTTTTCTCGAGTTCCCTAAATCTAGACTGAAATAACCAAAAAAGGAGATTGAATCCAAATATTTTAACATCAGTCCAACTACATAAAGTCGATTTTTACCTTCTTGCATAACATTAAACAGTAAATAAAGTCTTAATTAAAAAATTATCAAAAAACATGCGATACAATTTATACTAACTCATCCAGTGGCTCCTCGAGCAATGATGGAGATAAAACTTTTGTTACGTGTTGCTAAAAAATTAAAGAGCACAAAGTTGAAAGGCAATTAGTTTTCGAAATATCAACGTTCGGCGAGGGCGGCAAAATGTTCATAGCGCGCCCACTCTAGGGTTAAAAAGAACTGTAATAAAAATTGCTTTGTTTGAATAATAATTACGTTTATTTTAACTTTAAGTTAAAAATCTCACTAGCAATTTTGCTCAACTTGATTTTGATCAGGTAACTAGTTGGGTAGTCTAATTAATCGTAATTATTCACAAAGACTCTCTAAAATAGCTTTGTCTAAATAAATTAAAAGCAATAGGAAACTGTCTGATTAATATGATCGATGGATGTAGCGTAAGCACATACAATGAATTACAATGCTCCCCAATATACCGCTACACAAATTTAAATTCTATCGCTGGCTGTCGTCAGTGAAAATGTTCAAGTCCTCAGTGACGGTACACCAACTCGACGTTGTATCAAAATGAGAATTTTAAACTTTTCCAAGTGCCTACAAGTTTGTTTATACTCGGTGAATTTTAGTTTTCGTGTTTGAAGACAAACTTTGTGATGATTTTGCTTTTGCTTCTTGTTTCTTCAGGTTTGTATAACTTAAGATATTAGGGGGTTTAGATATTTCAGTATATAAATCTTGATAAAATATCAGATAATGGATGCATTGTTAAAATTAAGATTACACACAAACATGAAATCTGAATTCGCAAATGAAATGTAATTTGTAATTATTGCGATTTATGAATCCCACAGCAAGCAGGGAGTAGACCCAAGCTTAAAATTAGGCTGAATTTTGAGGAATACTCTTATTGTTTATTTTTCTTTTGACAAAGCTACTAATTCATTCAGAAAACGAAAGAATTTTGGATAAAAATTAAGAAGAATTTGAAATTTACGTGATCAATCACTATAAAAAAAAAATATGTAAAAACCCGCGATTCAGATTTCTTTTTTTGTTGATATGGTCGTCCTATTTTTTTGAAGGATCCTTTTCTATGAACTGCCGTATAGAGAATAGAGATGCTCGGTAGTAACTTTCTTTGAATGTTAATTTAAAGATATGAATCTCGGCGGTCCTTTAAAGGCGTAAGACTTGTTCAAGTGTGAATCATAATGTAATACACATCATATGAAACTTTTTAAAATTGCTCGCATTTGCGTATAGAAAGAGAAACATTAACATATCCATATAATGTATCTTTGCAATAAAATTGGCATCGGCTCTTTCATGATCATGCATAATATCGAAATTTAAGTTTTCGTTCACTTTATCAGTTATCTACATCCTTTAATCCTGGTAATAGCATATTACAAAAGGAAAGTGTTATAAATATTTTTGTACACTTTTTGTTTTATGAAAACAGATGGCGTTGCAGGACGTTCATATTCATATTGTACAATATTGATGCACGCTCACTTCGATATCACCAACAAAATCCAAATATTCTAATCAAGACTTTCTAGGCGCAATGGTCGTGTACGCCGTCAATGGTTAATTCGTTGCTGAGGTCACGATCATTTTCGGTAAAAGAACTTCAGACAAATGTTATCGGCTCGCAAGTAAGGAGTATGCTCTTTTCTTTTAATTAATCTACTTTCACTATTGGATTCATTTGGTTACTTGTCCAGTGCTTTAGTGTAGATTTCTCGTATTACGTTCACACTAAGATAACCTTAACTTAGTAACTTTCTTTGAATGTTAATTTAAAGATATGAATCTCGGCGGTCCTTTAAAGGCGTAAGACTTGTTCAAGTGTGAATCATAATGTAATACACATCATATGAAACTTTTTAAAATTGCTCGCATTTGCGTATAGAAAGAGAAACATTAACATATCCATATAATGTATCTTTGCAATAAAACTGGCATCGGCTCTTTCATGGTCATGCATAATATCGAAATTTAAGTTTTCGTTCACTTTATCAGTTATCTACATCCTTTAATCCTGGTAATAGCATATTACAAAAGGAAAGTGTTATAAATATTTTTGTACACTTTTTGTTTTATGAAAACAGATGGCGTTGCAGGACGTTCATATTCATATTGTACAATATTGATGCACGCTCACTTCGATATCACCAACAAAATCCAAATATTCTAATCAAGACAGGGAAATTCAGAACTTTGCTTTTCTAGGCGCAATGGTTGTGTACGCCGTCAATGGTTAATTCGTTGCTGAGGTCACGATCATTTTCGGTAAAAGAACTTCAGATAAATGTTATCGGCTCTCAAGTAAGGAGTATGCTCTTTTCTTTTAATTAATATACTTTCACTATTGGATTCATTTGGTTACTTGTCCAGTGCTTTAGTGTAGACTTCTTGTATTACCTTCACACTAAGATAACCTTAACTTAGTAACTATTCTGAGTATCATAGTTACTTTGCTAAAACTTGCGACTTCTATGAGTCACATGATTGAGTCCTAGTTTGTGTTCGAAGCCGGGCTCATTATGCAATAAACATTGTAGTTCCGCTTTGAGTGTATTGTATTCGAGTATATCACGTGCCTTTAAGCACGTTAACCTTTTTTCGATCTCATTGCTAATGCATCTAATTGATAAAATACAACACTTGTATTTTCATCATGTCACGGTTAAACAAATATAAGACGTAAAATTTTTGTATTATGAAATACTAGCTATCGCCCGCGACTCCGTCCGCGTGGAATTATAAAAATACAAAAGTCAGTAGCCTATGAGTTCTTCCAGACTATCCTCTACATCTATACCAAATTTCATCGAAATCCTTTCAGCCGTTTAGGCTACAAACTCTAACAAATATCCATCCATCTAAACTTTCGCATATGTAATATTAGTATGATCTGTTATTATTATTAAATATTTGTATTTCTGTTTATTTCATCAACTATGTTGTTATGTTATCTCATTTCGTAATGTGTTTAATTACAAATTGGAAATACGATCTTTGCTTTACCGTAAATACATTTTTGTATTTAAAATAAATAATGTATATTGTAGAACATTATTAACTCGATACTTACTTATGTAAATACAACTCATTAATGTGACATGTGACTATTTAACATAACAGTTATTTTAAAACAATGTAAGTGTTAAATACATAAAAGATTTCACAACAAGTTTTTTCTAAGCTAATATCTATTTGAAGTTTTAACAAGTATACGAAAATGCATTCACATCAACCATTACTTTATGTTTAAGTCTATCTAACAAGTTAATGTTAAGGGAAACTTTAAGTAAATATTGGACAAAGTAAGTGCTAATGGTCCTTAAATACACAAGTAAATAATATGAATAGTCTAGAGGTAGACCTTTTTTGCAGACGCGATGTAGAAATTTATTCTTGTTAAGGTGGGTTTACATTGGCGAAACATTTATACAATAATTTATTTTGAAAAAAAAACCAAGATCAATTTGTTGTGTTCAGATATTTTGGCAGTCTCAGTTAATTGTAAATCTGTTTTAGATGTGGACGTGAGTTAATACGAAATGTTTTCTCACGGATCTAAATGTTATCCACAGAAGTGCACCCCGTGCTTTTTATCACACGTAGGTCATTTATTTTTATGTTTCCGGCACGCACACATTGTGCGCAACAATCTGATTTTTATTGTACACATTTCCTTGTCGTGGAACAGATTTTTCATGATAAAAAATAATGAATTTATTATACAATAGTGTCCGAAAATAAATTGACACGCGAACTTACTTAGTTTTCATGAACAATACTCAAAAAATATACATTTATGTACTATCTTTTATCTACTAAGGAAATACTAAGGTGTTTTAATTACATAGTATTCGGGGTTGAATCCTTTTTTTGGGTATTAATTGAGAAACATTGTTATCTAAAATTTGTAGAGTAAATATCGAGACATTTTTTCACACATTTAATGCTAATCATAACCACTAAAATGTTGTCAATTTAAAATTTATACCGTAACTAAAATAAAACACCGTCTCAAATTTCAATGCTATAAATTTTATTTCCTGTTCCCACTATGAATATGGTAAAACTAAATAATAAGGTGGGAAAAATGATAGGGTCGCTTGGTTGCGTTATCCACGATGACGTCTCGGAAGTTATGGACGTCCATTTTTTACGACCTTAGTCATTATTATTGCAAGAGCGATGTCGCCGCGCATGCTTAGAATTTCCCTTACTTCGTGGAGGGCGAAACTCTACGGAGTCATCTATTACGCTTAGCAACAAGCCCACCGATGTGTCAACCGTCGTTATAGTTTATAGTTTTGTATTGTAACTTAATATTGCACTGGCAAAGGCAAAACAATTAGATTCTTTTGTAACAGTCGTTTTGTACAGTTTTCATTTATACGGCTTTTCCATATTTTGATTAATAACAGTAGTTAAAACAATGGCTTGTTTTCTTCAACCCATAAATGTACGATTTTTTCTTTTTAAATACCATAAATTGAAACGGGTAGTAAAATGAACATAGATTAGGAAAAAAAAAGAAAAATAATGTTTTTCCAAAATAGTCTATTGTGTAAGGAAGAAAAGACTGATGTATAAATGCATCATCATGCATTTAAGGGTTAAATGTCCATGATTAAATAGCTGTACTATGGTTTGTATTACTAGCATCCATTGTACATAATGTCAGATTTAAATCCACGCCGTCTTATTAGTAAACCATATTGGTACCCTATACTTTGACGACTTTAAGCTATTGAGGCCCTAGTTACTTTGATGTTTATTATAAAAATCATTTTTGCGAAGAAATTCTTAAAGTGTCATGTTCTCTTGAATGTCGAAAATCATTATGAGGACCTACCCTATCCTTACCTATATATTCTTTAGTTTCAGGCATTGAATGGGATGCGCCAACACCGTATGACCCGGTATGGCTAGCTAGCGTGCAAACCTTTCCCCCTGCTGGCAACGTCAACGAAACTAGGCTCTGGTTCTGGGGTTGGGTATACGAACAGGATGTACAATTCAAATTATTTACAAGGTGAATATTAATAAATTATATAGAAATTATTTGGGACAAACGTCGTTAATAAATTGGACACGAAAGCTAAGGTTTTCTTTTGTCAATACATTCCATTTTTTAACCGACTTCCCAAAAGAAGGAGGTACTCAATTCGTCTGTATGTTTTTTTTATGTGTGTTATTCATATTTATTTTATAAAGAGTAAACAGAAGCGAATATCTCTGTTGTAGCTTCTTTAGTTAATTATAAAATTTGACCTTTATCGTTTAAGTACAGTATAATCTTATTTTTTTGTAACAATTTCCAGGCGTAATCCTTACGATGGACAAGATTTGAAAATAAACGACACCGCATCATTGCGTAATTCTAATTTTAATTTCAAAAATAAGGTGAAGGTACTCACTCACGGATGGCTCAACCATGGCTCGAGTCCTATGCCGGAGTCAATTAAAGAAGGTGAATATAGCTACAATTCTATTATAATTTGTATTTAACGGTAGAGAATTGATTGATGGAATAAATCTGATGTTTGGCTTTATTCAAAGTTATTTAAAAATCGAACATTTAAACGAAGTCCTTTTTGGGATTAAGATTCGTATAGTGCATATCAAGTAAAATTTAATTCTTTGATTCGCTTCTCTTTTCGTAATTCTAACTTTGCGTGCTTTTTTGCAGCTTACTTGAACATAAGTGATTTGAATATAATAGTAGTTGATTGGGGCAACGCAGCAAATGTCAACTACATACTGGCCAGTTACAACGTCGCTATGGTAGGAAGATTGTTGACTGAATTCCTCAACTTTCTTATATTGGAGGGAGTATCTATGGACGATGTTCATTTAATCGGGCACAGTCTTGGCGCACACGTGGTCGGTATAGCTGGAGCGTATGTGAAGCAAGGACCTATTGATACAATCACAGGTAACTTGTGAAATTAAATGTTTTATCGCATTTTATCAATGACGAAATCATCTAACGTAATCAGATTGGAGGTAACATTGTGGAACGTATTTGTGTTGCATCACCTAAACGACTTTACCATTTAATTTATGAACAACTAGCTGTTGCTCGCGACTTCAACCGCGTAAAAATAAAAAAATAAAACAATTGAAAAGAAAGCCTATGTTACTCACTGATGACATAGCCTTTCAATGGTGTAAGAATTTTTGAAATCGGCCCAATAGTTTTTGAGTTATTTCAATACATACAAAAATACAAATCTTTCCTCTTTATAATATTAGTATAGATTAATTGAATATTTTAAACATCGTCATCTATACTAATATTATAAATAGGAAAGATTTGTATTTTTGTATGTATTGAAATAACTCAAAAACTACTGGGCCGATTTAAAAATTCATTCACCGTTATAAAAGTATGTTATCTGTGAGTATCATAGACTATATTTTTTTTTTCATTTTATACGGACGAAGTCGCGAGCAACAGCTAGGGGTATATGAATACGTGGAAGCATGAAATATTTTTTTTTCTACAAAATCACGTCGACGCATGTTTCAGTCAAACACCGACAGAGCTATTACGTGATACATGATTGACATGAATGATCGAATGGTCTTGTCACACGATGACGTCAGCTTTGATTGTTACGTATTATGTGGTGCTCTAGCCTTTGCTATTCGCAAATTGGAATTAGTACTACGTTGATAAGAGTACTACGTTTTAGTAGAACTTTAGTTCTATCAATCAAACTGTTTTGTTTAATTTCGACTGTTTGCTAAAGTTGATTATTAACTATTTCATACCGTAGGTTTGGATCCCGCGCTTCCGTTGTTCACATTGGGTAACAAGGACGCGCGTCTTGACAAGCATGACGCGCGTCACGTGGAAGTGATCCACACGTGCGGAGGATACCTTGGCTTTGCATCGCCGCTCGGACATATTGACTTCTATCCTAACGGCGGCACTCGACAGCCAGGGTGCACATTCGATTATAGAGGTAAAAACAAACAAGCACTTTACCATCAACCGCAACTCAATGCCTTACAAACATTTGATTTGACTTAAATTATTTAAAAAACTCACAAATTTTATAAATGCGAAAGTTTAGATGGATGTTTGTTAGTGTTTGTAGCCTAACCTGCTGGATGGATGTCTATGAAATTTCGCATAAATAGAGAGGATAGTCTGGAAGGATACATAGGCAAAAAAGGATAGTCTGGAAGGACACCATTTACTTTTTTTTATTTCCGGCGGTCGGAGTCGCGGGCAAAAGCTAGTATATTGTATTTCAATTTATAGGTCTGTGTGCACATAACCGGGCACATATGTTCTTCTCTGAATCCATCATATCGTCGGTGCCGTTCACGGCGGTGCGCTGCAAGGACTACGACGAGCTGTACTACAGCGGCTCGTGCGAGGGCACCGGCGAGACGCTCATCATGGGCGGCTTTGACATACATTACGGGTGACTTCATCTTCTATATATCTATCTATCTATACATATAATAAAATTGCAGTGTCTGTTTGTAATATCAAAAGAAAATTTCCAGATATCAGGAAGATGATTTGCGTTTCTGATAACGAAAATCGCGTTTAAACAATTTTTGTCTGTTTGTCTGTCTGACTGTCCGCGAGCCGCGTTTGTTCCGGGCAATCTCCGAAACGGCTGGGCCGATTTCGACCGGACTTTTACTGAAGAGTAGCTGATATAGACGGGCATTTTATAGGCTACTTTTTTATCTTAATATTGCGTGGACGAAGTTGCAGGCAACAGCTAGTTTAGTATAATCTTACTAATATTATAAATGTGAAAGTTTGGATGGATGGATGGATGTTTTTTAGTGTTTGTAGCCTAAACTGCTGGATGGATGTCTATGAAATTTCGCATAAATAAAGAGGATAGTCTGGAAGGATACATAGGCAAAAAAGGATAGTCTGGAAGGACACTATTTACTTTTTTTTATTTCCGGCGGTCGGAGTCGCGGGCAAAAGCTAGTATATTGTATTTCAATTTATAGGTCTCTGTGCACATAACCGGGCACACATGTTCTTCTCTGAATCCATCATATCGTCGGTGCCGTTCACGGCGGTGCGCTGCAAGGACTACGACGAGCTGTACTACAGCGGCTCGTGCGAGGGCACCGGCGAGACGCTCATCATGGGCGGCTTTGACATACATTACGGGTGACTTCATCTTCTATCTATCTATACATATAATAAAATTGCAGTGTCTGTTTGTAATATCAAAAGAAAATTTCCAGATATCAGGAAGATGATTTGCGTTTCTGATAACGAAAATCGCGTTTAAACAATTTTTGTCTGTTTGTCTGTCTGACTGTCCGCGAGCCGCGTTTGTTCCGGGCAATCTCCGAAACGGCTGGGCCGATTTCGACCGGACTTTTACTGAAGAGTAGCTGATATAGACGGGCATTTTATAGGCTATTTTTTATCTTAATATTGCGTGGACGAAGTCGCAGGCAACAGCTAGTTTAGTATAATCTTACTAATATTATAAATGCGACAGTTTATATGGATGTAAACAGCTGAACGGATCTGGATGTAATTTGGCATAGATGTAGAGCATAGTTTGGAAGAACACATAGGCTCTTACTAATGTTTTTTTATTTCACGCGGATGGAGTCTTGGGCGAAAGCTAGTCATTAAAAATTTAACTTTTCAGTCATCAGTTTTGGTTCGCAAAGTTATAAAAAAAAAAACTTACGTTTCCTTACAATATTAATATGATAATAGATTTCCTTTTACTTTAGAATAAACAGGAAAAAACATGTAATTATGTTCAAGGCTTGTAACCAAATAAGAGTCAAATGTATGTATAAAAATTTCCTTTTTCTATATATTTTTGGGTTTATTATTTTATTTTTGTTACAGAAAAGACGGTATATATTACCTAAAGACGAATGCAGAACATCCGTTTGCTATAGTTGACGGAAATAGTTAATGAATAAGAGACACATTTTGTTAAAAGGTTAAAGATCAATGTGCTTATGTATTTAGCAAATAACATTTGTAGTTAAGTATTTATTGTAAGTGTTAATGCTGATTTTAATTTGTAGAGTGAATGTTTGCTCAACAATATTTTTAGTAATTTTTTTAAAATATAATTTTAGATTTTTAAGGCTTAAGAAAACTTGATATAATTTATTTTAATGTAAGTTTTACTATTGTTGTTAAATATTTAATTTAAAATTGTTTTCTTTATGAAAAAAAATAAATCATAAGACTTACAGGCCTCTCTTTCTCGTAAACTTGTTACAGAGTGTGTCGAAACATGTGTAAACGCAGGTAAATTATCTGTAGGCAGCGGTCGTTTCGATATTTCGGCGAATCCATTATTTGCTCGTTTGTCACTTTATATACTGTAAAAAATACATGTTGTTTTCTCTTTTATTTCAAAGAAACTAAGGGAAATTATTTTTTTTCTGATATTTTTATGGTTACATCTTTGTTAATAATCTATACTATTATTTATTACCCTAATTTAGGGTAGGCTCCGAGCCCCTTGGTGGGGACGTATAGTGAGCTGGTGATGATGATTATTTATTTTTTATTATTTATTATTATTAATATAATAAAGCGTAAACACACACTTCTTTGTTGCCTAAGATGTTAGCAATTACAGCATATTTTTGAATAATTCTCTTTTTAATAAAATGCCCTACACTTACGTCATGCTTTAGGCATTTTCACGCCATTAAACTTAGGGGGTAAATATTTTGGATTTTTTATCCAATCCCTTCTTTATCAAATCCCTAATGTGGGAAAGAGACCATAAGTTGCTGCCAACATCAAGAAAGAAAGATTGCTAAGGTTTGTTATGTCATGTCATGTCATTTTGACATTTGCTATTGATAATTTGACAAATGTAAACAATAAAATAAAGTTTTTATAATTTCACGCGGATGAATCCGCACGCGAACAGCTAGTTGTCTATAAGATTGTTAATAAAAAAATAACTTTAAATTTAGGCAAATAACGTTTTATTTATCAATAGAAAAACGTTCAAAATATTAAAAGTTAAAGAGAAATCGGAACAAAAAATTCCGATTACACCACTTTAGTGTTTATTTATTTTTTTATTCTTTCATCGAGCATTCAAATTTAATATTCGGATTCTCTGCGGAGAGTAAAATATTCAAATAGAAACCGAGGATTTTTATATTAGGCATTTATAAAAAGTGAGTAAAGTTAATTTAACTTTAAAAGAGAGAAGGGTGCATAAAAGTAATTAAATAATAGAATAAAAAACAGATTACGTTTCAAGTTACTAATCCTAGTAAATATCGAGTAAACAGTGACTTAAATGCAAATAAAATTTGACCAGATTTGGGACCAATGATAGTCAAAAGAGTCTCGTTAAAATTAAACGTAATAGTTAGTCAATTTATACAAAATATGTAAATACGTAATGCAATATACTTGTACTGGAATACAGAAAGCGAAATAGAACAAAAGCTGTCTGGACCAAGCTGTAATTAAATAGTTAATATTAAAACTTAGACTCCGCGGCGTTGACAAGCTGTTTCGGTACTGTATGGAAAATAAATACATTTTCTATATATTTTATACAAATTAAATAATTGTTAAACCATTTTTGCAGTTAAAACATTTTAACAATTTATTAAATAAATATTTCACGTTTTCAAAGTCTAAATTAGGGTTGATATTGTAGCGAGTAAGTAACAATGTGCGTACAAGCCTAATGTTATTAGCCCTGATGAACATCTGGAACAATCAGCGTATGTCTGTTAATTGCTGAACGTTTCAGTTCGAAGGCTTGGTAAACTAAATATTAGCACAAGGTACAAACTAGGCTTGGATTTGAATATTTCAATTATATTCTGTATTTATATACTGCTGTTTAACGAATGTAGATGTTGTTTAATATATTTTCGTCTAAAACACGGTGTTAGTTGCAACATATCACAACCACTACTAAAAATAGCTAATAATGACCACGGAAAAGTTATATAACCTCAAATAATCTATTAATATGAATAATTCTATTTTTCACCATATGACACCAATCTTTAAATATCTTCTACTCACTCCTTTTACACACCAACATCTTGATAGTCAAGTATTTATTAATTCTCCGATAAAAAATGAGCTTATTAAATATTAATTACGTTAAATGTCTTGAACTAATTAAAACCTAAGTTAATGGCACTTAATACCGATGTTACTTGAATTCTTAGCACGTTAACTGGTCCAACGCCTGTTTCCACTCTATCCCAGTTAGCTTCCTACAGCCTGGCATTGCTAATTGGATTTCCTTGTTGCAGGAAGTCGCATAAAGTTAGACTTTTACTACTCAACCCTCTAACTTCTATGAGGAGAGTGGAACCGCGTTAAATGGTTTTATTTCGTTCCCATTTAGAGCTAAGTTACAGTTATCGAGTCGGTAATTAGCGTAAAGTATTTAATTCACTTTACTTAACTAGACATTTTTCTGTTTTACAAATTAATTTCCTTTCAACACTCTTGATACTTGAAAGTTAAACTTTAAATCTTCGTTTGTAATTCGTTTACATTTATTTCAAAAATGGATTTGGAATATGTACTAATAGTAGAGGAACTTAAAAACAGTAAATTATTAGACAAAATATGATGGTAAATATACGAAAAATAGTATCTAAAGGGCCTATCCCACCACTAGCTGATAGAGGCTCAGATAGCTTAAAAATTACGTCACTGTCAGATAACAAAATCCGATATTTCCATCACATATTTTATACGTTGGATTGTTATCAGACAATTTACCATTTAGTGGGACAGGCCCTTAGTGAAGAATACTAGCTGAAATCTATCTTTGTGATAATAGTATAGCAATTAATTTGTTATACGTAATTTATTTAGTACTCTATAGCCTTATCTACATATGTTCGTTCAAAAAGCGAATGGCACTTCGCCGTAATTACTCTCTTAAGTAAATTTCTACACTAACAGTTTCACACGGAGGAGTAAATACGATCCGACGTGGAATTAAATTTGTGATTCTATTTACATTTGTTTTAACTTGTCGTCTGCAAACTAAATTAAAATCTTTCAGTTTTAATAATAAATTACATAGCACCACTAAAGACTTCTGCAACTTAGTGTTTATTTTATCGTGAGTTTTATTCCTAGTTCTTTTTTAAAGGAAGGATAATTTATGAGTGTTACGGGTGTTTAAACCCACGGCAATTGTAGAAGGAATTTGCTCTATAATTCAATCGATCTTGGGAACGTGTCTCTAGTATTATGTCATAAGAAATTTCTCTTCCCAGCTACTTTTGTATAGCTTCAAAGTGAACTTCGTCGTATTTTACTGTAATTTCGAAGTGTTCTATGTGTGATGTAGTAGGTACATGAATATAACCTAGTCTGTAAGTACCCTGCATTATGTACAATTGATCAGTCGAATTATACCTCTCGAACTTACGCCCGTCTTTTATTTCGTACACTACATTGGCGACGAGGATAAAAAACGGTGCGGTTTTTGTATTGTGCGGAGTGCATAGTACGGTCTCGAGTTGTTTCGACGCAGTGTAAACGTTGTTGTAAACAATGTTTATGGCAAGTACGCTTGCGGTTAACGCGCGGAGCGGCGCGGTCGGCCATTGTTGCGGAGTGGCAACATCGCACGGCGGAGCGGCCAGTGCGGCTTTTTGGCGTGGCGGAGCAGCCGGTGCGAGGTGTGGGCGCATCGGTGCTGGTGGCGCAACAAACTGGCGCGACGGAGCAGTCGGCGCGAGGACCTGGGGCAGCGGTGCTGCTGGCGTGGCAAGGTGGCGCGGCGAAGCAGCCGGCGCGGGGAGCTGGCGCAAGCCATCGGCCGGCGGAACAGCGCACGGCGGAGCAGCCGGTGCTGCTGGCAGGGGTGGCAGTGCGACCACGGACGTGTGCGTCGGAAGGCGGCACTCGGTTATGGACGGCGGAGCGACTGGACCTCGCGACGTGGTATGTCGATTGCGTAACTATGCCTGCAGCCGGTGCAAAAGGACGGGACACCTGCGGCGTGCGTGTCCTGAGCGCGACGAGCGTCGCGTCGGGCTGAGCTACGAGGGAGCTGGAGACGGCTTCAACGCAGCAGCGAGCAGAAGAGTGGACTTCCACCATCTGCGCCTACACGACTACAAGCCGGTTAGTGTTCCTATTCAAATTGACGCTGTAACCATTAACATGGAAATTGATACGGGTTCAGCCGTGTCATGCATAAATAGGGACACTTACAATAAATACTTTAGGCATTATCGTATTGAGGACAGCGCTCTAATTTTCAATTTTTACGACGGCACTAAGATTAGGCCGGTAGGGTTGATTCGGCCAATGGTTCACTACGGTGACCATAAAAAACGGTTGGAATTATTTATCATCACGGGCGGTAATACTTCGTTGCTCGGGAGACAATGGTTGTCAGAATTAAATATTACAGTACCGACATTTAGCAATTGTCATTATTTAGATGACACTAAATCAAAATGGTCGACTGAGATACAAAAACTGTTTTCCAGACACAAGGAGTTATTCGACGGCGGTCTCGGTCGGTACACGGGAGGCAAGGCGACGCTGCGCGTGCGGGAGGGGGCGACGCCGGTGTTCCACCGTGCGCGACCACTGCCGTACGCGCTGCGGGAGCGCGTTGACGCCGAGCTGGACCGCATGCTGCGCGACGGCGTCATCGAGCCCGTCGACTGCTCCGACTGGGCCTCGCCGCTGGTGCCGGTCAACAAGGCGGACGGCTCCTTGAGGGTTTGCGCGGATTATAAGGCAACGCTTAACCCAGTATTGCAAATCGATCGGTACCCTTTGCCACGTATCGAAGACCTTATGGTGAAATTAAGCGGGGCACGCTATTTCTCGAAAATAGATCTTTCACAGGCATACAATCAAATAGAACTAGACGAAACTAGGAAATATACTGTAGTCAATACGCATCGGGGTTTATACAGATATAACAGGCTTGTTTATGGGTTATCTTCCAGTCCGGGTATCTTTCAGCGAATTATGTGCAATTTATTTTGCGGTATCGCTAACGTGGAGGTATTCCTAGATGACGTTATCATTGGGGGTAAAAATATGGAGGAACACTTAAAGGCACTACGGGAGGTTTTCAGTAGGTTGCATGAGTCGGGACTTAAATTAAAATCGAATAAATGCGTGTTTTTGGTCAATGAGGTCCGCTATTTAGGTTACGTAATTAGTAGTGAGGGAATAAAAACGGATCCGGCGAAAATAGAAGCGATCGTAAAATTGCCTAGGCCAAGTAACGTCTCGGAGCTAAGGTCGTTCTTGGGGATTTTGAATTTTTACGGGAAGTTTATTAAGAATATGAGTGATAGGCTAGCTCCTTTATATTCGTTATTAAAAAAGGGCAGTGAATGGTACTGGTCCAGGAATTGTGAAAATTCATTTTTACAAATTAAAAAAATATTAGGAAATGTGGACACCCTAGTCCATTATGACTCAAGCAAGCCGTTGATAGTTACGTGCGACGCTAGTGGACGGGGCGTCGGAGGCGTATTGACGCAGATCGACGCCGGCGGCGGCGGCGAGCGGCCGGTTGCGTATGCGTCACGCACGCTAACCGACGCCGAGAAAAATTATTCGCAAATTCACCGGGAAGCATTGGCAATTATTTTCTGCGTAAATAAATTCCACCAGTATTTATACGGCCGGCATTTTACGTTACGTACTGACCATAAGCCGCTAGTGTCAATTTTTGGGCCGAACACGGGCATTCCGACAATGATAGCGAGTCGCATGCAGCGGTGGGCAATCATTCTGTCAGCTTACTCGTTCGATATTGAATACATACGTACGGACGAGAACGGGGCGGACGGCCTGTCGCGGTTGCCGGTTATAGGCTGTAAGCAAAGCGAACCGACGCCGCCGGAGCAAACATACTTACATTTTGTACAGGAATCTTTATGTTTAGATTATAATGAAATTAAAAAAGACACATCACGGGACCCCATACTTTCTAAAGTTTTACTTTATATACGTGACGGCTGGCCATCAGATTGTGAGGTAGGAATTATGCAGCCGTATTTTAATAGGCGAAAAGAATTATATGAGGAATTGGGCTGCGTCATGTGGGGACACCGATTGGTCGTGCCAGAGAAATGTAAGGAGAAGGTTTTAGCAATTATTCACGAACCGCACATGGGCATAGTAAAGTCTAAGGCGCTTGCCCGGAGTTATGTGTGGTGGGCGGGCATAGACGAGGCGGTGGAGCGCGCGTGCCGGGAGTGCGCGGCTTGCGCGGCTTGCGCGGCGCAGGCGGATACGCCGCCGCGGCAGACGCCGCGCATGTGGCCCTGGCCCGCGCGACCCTGGTCTAGGATTCATTTAGATTTCTTAGGTCCTATCGCTGGGAGAACATACTTAGTAGTAGTAGATGCCATGTCCAAATGGTTAGAAGTTTTTAATATGACGAGTACGTCGGCAACCTATTTAATTGAGCGATTAAACGAATTGTTCAGCAGATTCGGTATACCGAGGCAGATCGTTTCGGATAACGGGGCTCAATTTACATCGAAGGAATTCGAATATTTCAATAAGTATTACGGAATCGAACATACCTTTACTGCCCCATACCATCCGTCATCGAACGGGTTAGCTGAAAACGCCGTCAAAACAGTCAAGAGGGTCATTAAGAAAGCGATTCAAGAAAAACAAAATATAAATAAGGCACTCTGGTCGTTTTTATTATATTACAGGAATGTTGAACATTCGACGACCGGGGAATGCCCGGCGGTGTTACTACTTGGCAGGCGGCTTCGCACGCGTCTCGATCAATTAAAACCGGACCGGGAAGGCCATGTTAGGCGCGTGCAACAACGGCAGCAGGAGGCGGCTGCGGGGGCTAGTCGAAGTTTAGGCAGAACAGACGAAGTCTGGTATAGGCAGTATTTAAAGGGCGAAAAATGGATACCGGGGCAAATAGTCGAAGTTGTAGGGAGCAGTAACTACAAGGTTAAGGGGGCAGACGGAGAAATTGTGCACAGGCACATAGATCAGCTGCGGAAGCGACCGAGCGAGGCAGGCTATCGTTAACGTCAGCCACGCCAAGATTAAGCAGACGAGCCGACATAGCAGACCCTCAAGGATCTGAACCCGGGTGCGCGGGTTTGGATGCGGACGAGTCGGAGGGGTCGGCGGGAGCGAGGACGCCGCGTGCGGGCGAGCCGCCGGCGTCGCCGCTACAGCCCGTTCCGGCTTCCCCGGGCGGGCGACAGTCTACCTCCCCTGTCACTCGGGTTAGAGTTCAGCCAGTTAGGCAATGTAGGCTTAATAGGCCTAAGTAAATTGTGCAGATTATAAATAATCATTTATTTGTATAACATATGTTTATATAAGACTAATTTTAATGAGTATTTTTGTATTATATAGTATCTTGATTATTGTAATTTATTGCGGAGGAGTGTGATGTAGTAGGTACATGAATATAACCTAGTCTGTAAGTACCCTGCATTATGTACAATTGGTCAGTCGAATTATACCTCTCGAACTTACGCCCGTCTTTTATTTCGTACACTACACTATGTTCAAAGGATTTCTTGACATCTTTCGACGAAGTTGCTACAACTTCTCTTTGACTCAAAGTCTTCATTCAAACATTGGTAATAAAACAATGAAGTTGATAAAAAGCTGAAAAGACAATAAATGTTTTCGTTGTGGTTTTAGGTGTAACTTTACCAAGGCGTTTACTAAGGCAAAATTTATTCAAGGCAAATTGTTATTTGCCATTTAGTGTTGCCATATAGAAACTGCTGCAAATTCTTCACGTTGACGTTCGCAATACACGAACCTTTTGCAATCACAGCTAAAATTGTTCGCAGACGATCGCTTGAAATATTCGGTATTGATAGGTAGTCATTTGTGTGTGACGGCCTTATTATACTAATATTATAAATTCGAAAGTTTAGATGGATGTTTGTTAGAGTTTTTAGCCTAAACGGCTCAACGGATTTCGATGAAATTTGTCATAGATGTAAAGGATAGTCTGGAAGGACACATAGGCTACTCAGTTTTGTTTTTTTTTTAATTCCACGCGGACGGAGACGCGGGCGAAAGATAGTAAGTAATAAACATTCTCAATATTACACCACGTACGATACTTTACGTTTTCAAATCTAAGTTCTTGTGAACTTTACCTATTACAAACTGTTGGAGAATACATGTATCTTTGAAAAGAAGTTGCTGTTTTTTGCTCATACTGTTTTTATATTATAAAACATTAAGAAAGTAAAGTCTCATATGTAAAGATCTGCTGCAAAGGAAGACAAAAAGACTAGAAGTTCCGATAATTTACATAAGAATAAAAAAACAGTGTTTTAGGACTTATGACAAGTCTGCACTAATCCTTTACTCTACTTTTCTGTTAGCGTTTTTGAAAAATAATTTTAAGGCTCTCTTCTTTCTTGATTTAATCACCATTCGGTTGAAAACTTCCTGGTGACAATTTAACCGACTATTGTATGAATATTAAATCATTTAGTTAAGTGTTGTAGTGAAAAAAGATTTCATTGTTTATTGTTTGAGGTTGAGTGTTATAATAACATAGTAATTAGTATAAAATATTACTTATTTTTATCTGAAAAGATTGAAGACAGTGGAATGAAAACATAAAAAAGGGTAAAAGGTAAAACTTGCAGCGCGGACGGTGCCATTCGTCTTTCATACACCAGAGACGTATAGTTTTTCGTATCTCTCTGAAACAAAAGAAACCTGTCGACACAGAAACAAGACAAAAAGTTTCCTAAGCCTTCCTCTCTCAGCGTATATTGACCACGAATTTGACAACCTCTTTTAGAGCCTTTGTTTTTGACGTTATGCCAAGACAGCTGTGTTTTTCCGGATTTAAAATATTATTATACATAATACGTAGAAAAGGCTACTCTATTTGTTAAGTTCAATATTTGTTATAATATCTGGGGGAAATAAGTAGATAACCTTACTTCTAATTAATATTATAAATGCCATAGTTTGTTAGGATGAACGTTTGTTCGAAGGTATCTCCTAAACGGCTGAATGCATCTCTTTGAAATTTGGCATAGATGTAGAGCATAGTTTGGAAGAACATATAAGCTACTTAACTATTTTTTTCTATTATATGCGAATTATCTAGTGTATAATTAAGGTAATGTTGGTTAATTGTGAACTAGTCAACATTATAATATTTATCTTTATGTTTTTTATTGTTTGAGTCTGATTTAAATTATGTTATCATAAGAATGTGTGCAACATGGTGCGAATATCTTTTTATTTGAAAAGGACTTTGTCAATACAATTCAGTAGAATGTTGCATATCGTATTCAGCACCAGATGTTCGTCCAACAACATTTCTATAAAATATTCTCACATCCTTGGCACTCGAAATTTGTTTATGAAATTCAAGAAAATGTTTTATTCAAATTCGACGTATTCTTCAAGAGTCTGTTTTGAAAATTCCTCTACACAAAATTCTGAGTAGACTTCTTGAGAATTTCGCAAATAACAGTCTTTTCTTCAATTGCAAGAATTTGGAATAATAGTATTTGAACTCCGATGTCTAAGAAAAGTTATTTCCATAATTATTTGTGCGAAGTGTTGTTTACAGATACCACATCACAAATATAAAACCTATTTAAATTATTTTAATTCATAACGACTTTTAACGTAGTGGTAACAATGAAAATAAGTTAAAATGTCAGTTCAAATGCCGCTTTCAATAAGGTGTATTCTATTATTTATTGTTATTAAAAGATTAAAGGAGCTTATTCCATAAAAATTCGTATGTTAATTTGAAACACACAATGTACATTATGTATTAAATTAATACACAAAATACATATTTGAGGAGTTGAAGTGTTCTGGCCACAAATAGGCTTGTTGTGGTTTTGCGGCGGGATTAAAATGAATTGTAAATTACGAAGGTGTATTGTTTATACCTTTTGTAGAAGGCTTTTGAATTTTGTTGAAACCAACAATTATAACATACATGGTTATCAATCTTTGTTCATCCATACTTCTATACTAATATTACAAAGAGGAGATATTTGTATTTTTGTATGTATTGTAATAAATCAAAAACTATTAGGGCGATTTCATAAATTCTTTCACCATTAAAAAGCTTCGTAATGAGTGTGTAACATAGGCTATATTTTTTAATAAATAAATAGGAATTTTACTGCCACAAAAACAAGCTACAAATGAAATCTTACATACATCAACCTTAAAGCTAGTAAAAAAAAAGAAAATGTGGCAAAAGGCGGCTAGCTCAGCTAATGCAGAGACGGCGCAGGCCGTTTCTGATTATAATGATTTATACCATAAAACTATCTATAATATTGTCACTATAAATATGTAACGGTAACTTCTGCTGTTAAAAATAAAACGATGCATTACAATACTACACGATGTACCAAATCAATTCAACCAGCCTTTGTCAATTTTGAACGAAACTATGTTATCAATTTTCACAGAAAGGTTTACGCTCTAGCTGTAAAAATGAATAAAAAGCCCATAAAATCATAAATCCGGAAACACAGCGACATAACCGACGATATATCGTAACTGTAATAATAAATGTCTTGCTTTGTTTCTTAGGTAATAATTGCCATGACCAACATTCATCTTTTTGGTCACTTTGTACATTTTTAACTAATTCGCATGTCTTTCGATTCTGCTAATTATCCTGGTTGGATGTAGGTAGTGGCGATTATTTAACTATAGATGAAGTACAAAAATAACAACCTAATTCTCAAATGTGACTTGATGATAACCGTAATAATTGGTTATCAACAATAACTTTGACTGCGAGATAAATCGACTACTATATGTACAATAAATAGAGCAATATCTTATTTTGCTTAAACGTTACACGCAACATTTAACTTATTTTGAATAACGGCTTAATGTCGTGGCAAAAAGCTATTTGAATATTTTCTCGCAACGAAGGGATCCAAATTAAGTTTTTCGGTAAGCCGTTTTCAACATGTAAGAAATTTCTGGAATTACATGTACGAGTATACTGTGGTTTATTACATTGAAACTTAATAAACGTTTCTGTCAGAAAATACTGACATTTTTTGTTTATTATTATTATGCATGTAGTTAAATTTGTAGACAAGATTTATTATTATATTTTAATAAAACTATGTGCAATTTTAAGAAACAACTTAAAACGTAAAAAAACTTTATTTACAGTTAGTAAATAATAAATTAAAAATACTTCTGAAAAATTAAAAAGATTTAATTGAATAAGAATTCTGAGCACGAGAACGCTCAACGTAATCAAGAAACTGCGTAATTGTAATAAATCTTGTTAAGAACGTGTCCAGTATGAAAGTCGAAAATAAAGAAATACCCCCCGCCTCTAGCCAACGGGCACATATATATAATTCTTTGATAGATAACGTTATTAAAAAGTTATAATTCATGATAATAATATAATACAGAATAAATTACGTAAGTAAGCTTCACACCTTTACAGTTTCAAGTGAACATTCGAAGTGTACAGTTAAAATTCAAATTATGTTGCGGACTTAAAAGGCAGTGTGGTGTCTCATATAGGAAGTAACAGGATATCCTCTGGCGAAACAAGTGTACAAAACAATATTTTTATTTTCCAATAGCATGAGGAATGAACCAAAAAAAAATTACAATCTGTAATAAGAAACGATCATTATTTTTACAATTATCGTAAGTATTTTTCTTTTGACTCAATGTTTTCTTTTCCAAATAAATATAATTCTTTGATAGAAAACGATATTAAAAAGTTATAATTCATGATAATAATATAATACAGAATAAACTACGTAAGCAAGCTTTACACCTTTACAGTTTCAAGTGAACATTCGAAGTGAACAGTTAAAATTCAAATTATGTTGCGGACTTAAAAGGCAGTGTGGTGTCTCATATAGGAAGTAACAGGATATCCTCTGGCGAAACAAGTGTACAAAACAATATTTTTATTTTCCAATAGCATGAGGAATGAACCAAAAAAAAATTACAATCTGTAATAAGAAACGATCATTATTTTTACAATTATCGTAAGTATTTTTCTTTTGACTCAATGTTTTCTTTTCCAAATAAATATAATTGAGGAAAATTGTGCTGGACCGTTTAATTACCACAGGATTTCTATCAAAGTAATAATTTCTTGGCCGCTGTTCAGGACCCCGCTGTAATTAATGACCGAGTGCGAAATTTATTTTCACCTGTGTAATCCCATAAATTCACCTTTAACTACTTAACAACATTGAAACTATGCGTCGAAGGTATGAGGAAAATGTTTACACCATGATAATGGATAAATTATTAATTTACGCGTTATAACTACGAGTACTTAGATATAATTTTAGATATATATCAAATAGTATTTACTAGCGGCCAGTCTCGACTTTGCATGGTGGATATTTATTTTTTAAACGTTCTATAACAATATTAAACATAGCCTAACTTATGGATAATGTAGCATTCTAATGATAAATTTTTTAAATCGGTTTTACTTTATGAGTGGATTCATCACAAACATGTAAAAAAATAAAAAATGTGTTTGATTGCGATTTATAAAAAATAACATTTAGTGCCTGTCCCACCACTGGCTGATAGAGGCTCAGATAGCTTAAAAATGACGTCACTGTCAGATAAGGGAACAAAATCCGATATTTCCATCACATACTCGTATTTTACGCGTTCGACTGTCATCAGACAATTTACAATTTGGTGGGACAGGCTCTTAGCTATTGGAAAATATCAAGTGTTAAAAAGTAGTTTTATTACTAGCGCATAATTTTCCACTGAGCTGATAATTAATTGCCTTGTGTTGGGAAAATCCGTTTAACTAACGACTAAGCGTAAAATCTCCAAGGGTTAAACCCCATTAATTTGCCTTTAACTGGGTAACTATATAAACCCAAAGTATTTACGAGTACATAGTTCTGGGGTAACTTTGTATATTTATATTGATAACAAACTTATAATGAGTAAGGAAATATTACTTTTTGTTATTTTGGACACTAATAAATGAAATGAAATTTGGCATAGATGTGTGGCATAGTCTAGAAGAACACATATGCTACTTACTTTTGTTTTTTTTTAACTCCACGTTGATGGAGTCGAGGGCTAAAGCTAGTAATCTATAAAGGTAGTCACGTTCGCTATTAACCAGCCGAGAACTTTGTTCTGTGCCAACTTTTGAATATAATCACATTCTATGAGTATAAATTCATTCAACATTTATTATGGTGTAAAATTTTATTACAACGCTCAACGTATCGCGGTCTAAAATTAAACTGTCTCTTCTGTGCGGTTATTATTTAACTGATAAGTGTATTTAAAAAGTTTAACTTTTAACATTTATTACTGATAGCTGTTGCTCGCGACTTCGTCCGCATGAAATTAAAAAAGCATAGCCTATGTTACTCGCTGATAACGTAGCTTTTTAATCTATATCTATACTTATACTTATACTTATACTTATACTTATACTTTTATACTAATATTATAAAGAGGAAAACTTTGTATTTTTGTATTTTTGTATGTATTGAAATAACTCAAAAACTACTGCGCCGATTTTAAAAATTCTTTCACCATCAGAAAGGTAATTTATCTGTGAGTAACATAGGCTATATTTTACTAATGTTCAGGAACTATTAATAAACAGCGTGTTTCTGGACGCCGGCGTTAAAAACTCACTAAACTTTAACTTTTCTCGGATTACGCTGCCTAAACCGCTAGAGGTAAATAAAAATGATGTATGAAAGAATTGTAGATTTTAAAAAGTTCTATAGAAAAGTGCGCGATAGCATATATCTATCTTTAACGGTTTTTTTACAATAACCACTTTTTTGTTTACAAAATGAATTTAAAACCACACGCTGTTTACAGCGTTCTTTTATTGGTTTCATTATTAATCCTTATCCAAATAAATGCGTTTGTTATCAGAAGAATTTAATGTAGAATAAAATTGTCATTTACAGTATTAAAATTGGACTAATAGTTTAGAAGATATCGCGAACACAAACAATAAGGGTAACCGAAAAATCAGCTTACAAGCTACCGGACTTAGAAATTTGGAATCTTGCATCGGTAGATTTCTGTTATTACGTAGATTACTACTAAGTTAATACTTTTGGTAATAGGTTGAAAAAAAGGGCGAATGTAATCTATACTAATATTATAAAGAGGAAAACTTTGTATTTTTGTATTTTTGTATTTTTGTATTTTTGTATGTATTGAAATAACTCAAAAACTACTGGGCCGATTTTAAAAATTCTTTCACTATCAGAAAGTTAATTTATTCGTGAGTAACATAGGCCATATTTTATTATTACGAATGTTTAGGAACTATTAATAAACAGCGTGTTTCTGGACGCCGGCGTTAAAAATTCACTAAACTTTAACTTTTCTCGGATTACGCTGCCTAAACCGTTAGAGGTATATAAAAATGAAGTATGAAAGAATTGTAGATATTAAAAAGTTCTATAGAAAAGTGCGCGATAGCATATATCTATCTTTAACGGTTTTTTTACAATAACCACTTTTTTGTTTACAAAATGAATTTAAAACCACACGCTGTTTACAGCGTTCTTTTATTGGTTTCATTATTAATCCTTATCCAAATAAATGCGTTTGTTATCAGGAGAATTTAATGTAGAATAAAATTGTCATTTACAGTATTAAAATTGGACTAATAGTTTAGAAGATATCGCGAACACAAACAATAAGGGTAACCGAAAAATCAGCTTACAAGCTACCGGACTTAGAAATTTGGAATCTTGCATCGGTAGATTTCTGTTATTACGTACATAGATTACTACTAAGTTAATACTTTTGGTAATAGGTTGAATAAAAGGGCGAACGTAATAGGTTATATTTGTAATTTCATGCGGGCGAAGTCGCGAGCAACGGCTCGTAGGTTATATTTGTAATTTCATGCGGGCGAAGTCGCGAGCAACGGCTCGTGTTAAAATAATTTTTGAAATCGGCCCAGAAGTGTTTGAGATATTTCAATGTATACAAAAATACAAATCTTTCCTCTTTATAATATTAGTATAGATAATTATATACTGACATTTTCGACGATTATAACTCTAATATTGAAATATTTAATACCATATTTTTATTTACATTTAATTTAAAAAAATATGACGCAAAAAGCAGATCACAAGAAATCCCAAATTCTTAGTCAGTGGACTCGAAACTTTCTGAGAATTTTGCCTTGATTGAATACTTTTGGCGTACATTTTACATACCGTACATTATATGTATCGTTTGTTAAAATTTAAGGGAACTATTTGATCCAATTTCATTAACATACTTTTCCACAAGGAAGCATTATAGGCGAGGTCGACCCTACTCGGATTAACTCTTTGATCTTATCAAACCCATTCCTATTTATAAACTTCACTTTCTATTTCAACATTAATAAATTAATCATGGTATTGTGAATTTTCTCATTTCCTGTGAGTAAACATTTTATTAAAACACTGAAATTATTTCGACGTGTCCAAATTTAAAAACAAAAACTTGTAAGTTGAAAATATTTTATTCACACTTTTTTTTGTTCGGCTATTGTTGCTACAATCTTATCAAATTAAGAAACAGTTATTACTTGTTCTACGCTCGTTTACAATGCTATGATAAACTCTGGTCTAACTGCTGCAACTCACATTCGCTTATTGCTTACTAAGGAAGGTCCTCAGTGCTGATTTCGCTACTAAATCCTCACAATTCTGAGAGCGGCAGTAACATTCTAAAATGTAATTTCCCAATCCACGTCGTAATGAAAACAACAACGGACGTAAAAGCAATTAAGTAGGTGAATAAGTTGTGCACACAGTTTTAGTCGCTGGATTTATTCAGAACAAAGTAAATGCGAAGTTTGCTCAACGCTATTTGTACAAATTCAAATTTCGCCACATAAAACTGAGCTCGGTGCCCACATTTTACAAACTTCCATACGTGCCATAAGTCAAAGTTTTAATAGAATTTAAAGCGGGTAATAACTTCGAACTATTCGGAGTTCGTATATAGATCCTGTACTAGCAGAAGTTTAAAAGGGCAAATTAGATTATGGAAATAGAAAATATTCATTTTATAATCACGGTTAATAAATTAACCATGTTCTTCAGCTTCATATAGACAAAGCTGATCAATTGTTTTATAGTTTTTACTGAGATAAAAGCTGAGTACTTTGTTACTGTTTAACTTCGCACTCTAAGGCGAGTGTACACATGTACCGCGCATTTCAATTTGCTGCGGAGGTTTTTGTCTGCGGAGTCTACTCACTAGGCGCCTTCATTTGCTCCACGAGAAATGGCTTCCTCTTCAAATAAGTGCCTCAAGCTATTTTGCGCCCCCTTTCTATGTAATCGTACTTTTGCTTTTGCTCTGTTTAAGTTACTTTTTCTCACAGCTAGAAAAATTATGTCAAAGTTTTATTTTTTATATTTGCGAATTGAAATGAAAGCTTTGTTATTTTGTGATAAAATGCAGGTTCTTTTGATTGTTAATTTGAAAATGATTTCGACCTCAGTAATACTGCTGGGGTGTGATTCTATTTTATTTATGACTATGCTGTGTGTATATTCCTGGACAGACTTAGTTTACATGACAACTGTATAAATGGATATATTATAGCTTGGACATGTTATCTTTTGCTCCGTTTGGAGTTTACTTTAGAGCGCCTATTAAAATTTTTGAGGTTATTTTACTGTATAATTTGTTCGACTGACAAATGGCAACCATCAGGGCCAATCGAAAATGAAATAGGCAGGCACCAAATACTACGTTTTATAGTCTCTCTTATAGAGGTTTGGTGTATTTCTGTCACTGCACTGTTAATCTTGTACATCGCCAACTCTATCGTAAGTTTTTAATATAATTTAGCGTTCTTGCACTTCCGTCGTCATCTGTTAAAAGCATTGAAGGAAATTAATGTCTTATATATTATATAAAGGAAAAGAAAAGGAAGTATTCTAACAAGAAACCAAAATAAAAGCTTCGTAACTTAAAACCGTTCAGTAAACTGCACAGCTCTCTCGCTTCGAACTTTTGCGGTTCTTTATTTCTCTCATTGCTTTTACATTAAAATGTATAGAGAGTTACTTTTGCAAATTAAAGGAAACTCGAGTCATTTTTAAATTGCTGTAAGAACTTGTAGAAGTGAATTCTGGTAAAAAATAACAGATAAAAAATATTTCCTTAATAATTTATGCAATTGAAACATAAAATATAATTAATTTATGTGTATTTTGTACTCGTATTAATTTCCACAAAAATGTTTAGTAGATCAATAATTTTATAGTCTTTTTTCAAATTCCTGATTACTTTTTATATGTCAAATGCCTTTTAATTAACTGTAGTTAACAAGTTTATTTCATATTTTAAACATTTCTTGTTAACTAAATGTTGCGATTTCAGATCCCTTGTAGCGTGGGAATATTCAGATTTCCTCTTGCCACAACATTAAGCCGTTATGCAAATGAAGTAAATGTACCATGTTAAATTTACGTCAAAGAATCTGTTTTAATAGTGAAAATTTTATATATCAGTCCTTAACTGAACACTAATACCTAAATTCAAATTTTATATTATTATTATAAAATTTTATCAAAATTTAACAACGAGATATTGAATTTTACAGTCGAAAATAAAGGTAAAATAATTTTGACCATTTTTTAAAACGATCAGCAATTAGATAATTTTAGAGTATCTGAATGTAGGTCAACAATACTTCACTCCTAACTCTAGTAACATCACATTTAAACATTTGAAGGTGAACAGTCATTGACCCAGATTGTCAATAAAACTGTCCATGTAATAGAGTGGCTTCTGAGGGCTGACACGACTGACTCTCATGTATATGTCAATTCTACTATTGTAGTTATCTGCATCTTTATTTAATACTAGCTGTTGCTCGCGACTTCGTCCGCGTGAAATAAAAATTATATCCTGTGTTACTCACAAATAAATTACTTTTCTAACAGTGAAAGAATTTTTAAAATCGGCCCAATCGTTTTTGAGTTATTTCAATACATACAAAAATACAAATATTTCCTCTTTATAATATTAGTATAGATTAAGTTTTTGAATTATATTTTGATTTGAGGGTTCATATTAAATGCGATCCTAGGGAGAGGATTACATCTTATATTGGGCGGGTTTTACCTTTGTTTTTATACCGATTATTGGTTTTAAAAAGCTCTGGTATTTAAAAAAATAGTTCTCGCATTCACCTATCTGGACCATTTAAAAGTGGAAAAGTTAAAAAATTTGGTAAACGAAGTAAAACGGGAATGGATTTAAGTTATATTTGTTCGCTTGTTTTTCTCATTTCGCGTGAACGTGAACGTCGTAAAAGATCGCCGAAGAGGTTTTAAAATTTTCTAACGATATTTGCAAACTTTTCTCCCACAATGGTTCTCAGAAGTGTCCTTTGTAGATTGTTTGGTGTATTTTTAAATTAAGTTTGATACGACTTTCGTGCTATAGCAGCGAGGGTTGAGAATATAATCTGTGCTTACTCACCTATGAGATAGTTACTTCAATTCCTTACAACTTGATATAATTTTTTAAGCTCTTTTAAAAGAATCACATCTCACCTATATTAATAGGTGAGATTATCTATCATACGTTTGATAACTAATTATAATAACGGGCTATTAGCTGGCTTAATAAAGCATCATTAAGTACAAGATGTAGACAGGACCTTAACCTTAATTCGACGGAGGTTTTTGTACCAAAAAAACTACTTTTTTTGTAGTTATATTTTTGGATAAGAAATATGAATGTTGTTACGATGATATGAAAGATATTTTAAATTAGTTGTTCGTCAAGATATTACGAATTAAGCGTTTAGAAGCTTAGCTTTTTCTACTACGATTGATAATTTTCAATTCTTATATGCGATCTAGTTGTACACTCTACATGTAAATAGATACGTAGTAAATAACAAACGAATTATCCATCTAATGGCATTGGGGGTGAATACACCGTGGCTATTTCTCGCATCACCGATATCCCGGCCAGTAAAGGGCTTAAAATGCTTTCAACTTTGATTGAATTACGCCTACGCTACTACAGTTAGGTAATCTCTCGCTAGTTTGAATACATCAACATACATTTCAAAGTGTTTAAGTGATCCATTAGTAGTTTTAGACTTTAGTTTTGTTCGTATATCTCTTAATTTATTTATTTATATAAGTATACATAATTTAATCACAGGAAAGTAAAAAACAGGTATACACAAAAAAATATAATATTATAAAAAATAGACTTAAATACACTTTTTTTTTCTAATGACAAAAGATAAATATGTCTATTGTTTGTTGCGCATTAATTTTAGTTATTAGTAGTTCTTAAATGGTTTCTGGAAAAGAAAAGAGATCGTAAGTTATGGCACGCCCTAAATGATACACATTTATACAGTAGAAATGTATTCGTGTAGTATAGTTGCGTTTGTTAAAGCCTATAATATAAGCTAGCTGCTCGTAACACGAATATAAACAACACTTTATTTTACGTCAGCGACAGAGTATTCAATTTGTTGAGACGCGATACAAAATCAGACATTGTGAAATCTCGTTTTACACGAAAAGCGCTGCTGTAAGTAAAGACGCTGGCGGCTCTTATATAGTTATCTGCTGAATTTCGATTATATCGACACGGAGCTTAAGTTAGGATTATTTTGTTTCTATCAAAGCTTTTTACGATTTATTTACGAAGTGTTTTTCTGCCTAAAATTATAGTACTATTATATTTATATCTGCATTATTATTTCAGAGTGGCATTTAATTTTAGAAATTACTTTTAAAAATGAACCAACGAAGGAAAAATAAGAAGTGCATATCGTTAATAGAATTTCTTTGTGAACGAACATAAGGTAGATTGTTTGTTGGTAGAATTAATGACTTCGCCGTTTGCGGGACTCGGTCTTTGCTCGGTGCATTAAAATGGGACTGCTAGTGAAATTATTTTAATTTATCTATTATGTTTAAATATAGTTTGTAGAGTACGAAATTTAAATTATGTTATTTATGTTAAGCAAATAATTAATTTAAAATTTATTAATAATTTTTTATTATTCAATAATTAATAGTGTTCAACGAAACAAATTACGTGGCTTGAACAATTTGAAACAAGTAATATATAGTCTCTTGTTAGTGATTATATAAACTTTATAGAGCGCTTGTAAGTTAAATTAAGTACAAACAATTATAATCGAATCATTAAACTTATCTAAACATAAGAGAATCTTAGAATACTCAAGAAATTTAAACATAATTCAAGTAGCGGTTGTACTGTACTTAAGTGTTTTAATGATAACTTAAACAGTGCCTTAGTAATAACGATTATTAATTAGAATTGCATGTAAAATTAGTTAAAAGACAAATGCTGTTAATATTTTTGTATAAAACCGCAGAAAAACGTGGTGCAAACTCTAATCATACTAATAATATAAATGCGAAAGTTTAGATGGATGGATGTTTGTTAGAGTTTGTAGCCTAAACGGCTGAACGGATTTCGATGAAATTTGGCATAGACGTAGATAATAGTCTGGAAGAACACATAGGCTACTCACTTTCGTTTTTTTTAATTCCACGCGGACGGAGTCGCGGGCGAAAGCTAGTAGTAAATAAATTAGTTGTAAGAACAACTGCAGCCCATAGAGCCGCACTCGTATAATTTACTTGAAAACTACCGAGAGCAAAGTTTGTTCCGGATATTTGTGTAAATTCACATCTCACCGCCCGCAGAGAACTTTAAGTTGCGATTCTATGACTTTAGAGATATTTTGGCTGGAAGAAAGTTTAAAACGTTGGTTATTTCTTAAAAAATATGTAAGTAACATAGATTTAAGTATAAAAAGATGTGATGTTAACGATATTCTTTACATAAAAACAACTTAAGAACAAGTTAAAAACGTTATAGTTAAACTTTTTAATAGCAATGAATTTTATTGTGAATAAATGTGTAAAAGAATCATTTCAAAACATCGTGGATCGTGGCTGTGTTATTTTGAAAGAAATCTAATTAGATTTTGAAATCATGTTGAAATTAAATTGCAAAAGAGCTTATACAAAGAATTCAGCGTTATAAATACATGTTTAAATGGATTTCTAAAAAGAATATAATTGGTTCTTATAAAGAGTCTTAGTACAAAGTTATTTATAAAAGAATAATAAACGATAATTGTTTTTACTTAAATGATCTAGTTTATAAAATATATTCAAAAGTTATTGGCAAACTATCAACATAATTTTGCCCTTTCAGCCTTGCCCTTGTACTTTGTGTAAATAAATCTAGACTTCGACTTTGACGTCTCATGTTTTCTTAGAATTGTTAATATTAATTGGAGTGAAATCAATATCCAAAGAGACTGGAAAGTCAGGTTCGGTAACTATTTTCGTGGTAATAACTTTTCTCTATCGTTTTGTGTTACATTTGTTTTTCTCTTGTTATTTCTGTATTTAAATATTTCAAGTAGTAGTAGTATTTTTAGTTGTTCGTTGCCTGTTATTAGAAATTTCCAAGATATCGTATCTAAGAGCTTTACTTAAAATGTATAAATAAAACTTCACAGATTATACCAAAGTGGATTTTAAGCATTAAATTTAAACGTTACTTAAGTGCTTTTACGTTAGAGCAAATGAAATTACATTACAAGATTGTTTACATTTAATTTCCACTTCACAAGTACCCTCCGGAGCTTACGTACTTTATTAACAAAGGCCATCTATTTTCAAGTACTGGCTGAGTCGCAAAATACCGTCGTGTTTCTACTTTGAATAAAAAAGTAATACACTTTTGACGAAATCAGTCGACAGTTTATTTTTAACTAGCTTTTCGCGTGCGGATTCATCCGCTTGAAATTATAAAAAAAATATTTTATTGTTTACATTTGTCAAATTATCAATAGCAAATGTCAAAATGACATGACATGACAAACCTTAGCAATCTTGCTTTCTTGATGTTGGCAGCAACTTATGGTCTCTTTCCCACATTAGGGTTTTTATCCAAAATATTTCCCCCTAAGTTTAATGGCGTGAAAATATATAGCCTAAAGCGTGACGTAAGTGTAGGGCTTTTTATTAAAAAAAGAATTATTAAAAAATATGCTGTAATTGCTGAGATCTTAGGCAACAAAGAAGTGTGTGTTTACGCTTTGTTATAATAGTATAGATATAGATAGATAGAAGTATATAGATAGAAGGATAGATTGAAAGTAAGGATAATCAAAATATATGGAGATTTGAGTCATTAAATTACTTAGATCTGACTGGAGTTAGCTGTGATTTGATGTGGTTTTCAGTTGAAGCATCTTGTGTACTTATTATTACAATATTCTATTGTGAAATAGCTTCGATGCGATAGCATTTGTTTGCAAGTTACATTTTGTCAGCGTTGCATAAAATGGGAACATTTCTAGTTATGTTAAATTTGAATTTTGTCACATTGCATCTTGAATATCAAATCGTAAGCTCGAGTGGAGCGCGGTGAGAGCGGCACGTGTCTCCTATTTCGATCACTAGACAGTTAACATTCTGAGAAATATTTTGATTAAAGGATATCCAAAGTTTTCTTAGACATAAAAGTGTAAGTGTAGTTCATTAAGAATATTCACATAATTTTTAAATGCAGTCAACGCCCTTGACTACTTGTACTAGTCAATACTGTGTGGTCTGTTTGTATATCTCATTCTGTTGATCAGTTAGACGAAGTGTAATTTGACTATAGGATAAGTTAAACACCTTTAGTATGGGTCGACGTATGCAAATCATGAGATTCATCAGTCCTAAACGATCTATCGTAATTCAATCAAACTTGAAAGCTTTTTAAGCCGCTCCGTAGGATAATGTCGATGCGGGAGCGGTCGCCGGGTTCCGCTCAACTATCTCGGCCAATTTGTTTGTTAACTACACTCTAAGCCTATAATCCTTGCCCGCTAGACAGTTTGACTGACTTGGGGTTTACTGCACACAAATTATTCTTTCTGTTAATTTATCACTGAGATCTTCGGACGCGGAAGTGACACTCGTGTTTTAATGGGTTAGAAATATACTATAGCAATATGCATGTTTACATTACATTCTTTCAACTACAACTATAAGCCCGAATTTACTTGAATCTAATAATATAAAAATACGAACACTTGTAGAGTTGTGTATGAAAAACAAACAAGTAATAATGCAGTGACCAAGTTTAAATCTGTTGGGAAATTAACTTCTAGTGTATACATTTTTGTGTAATTGCCAACATTTATCTTTACAGTTAATAAAATTGGAGTGTCTGTAATTCAAAATAATTTCCGTGTAAGTGAAACTGCAAGAGTTTGCATTTCATGAATATATATTTGCCGCTTAACAATATCCTGCATGTGAACACAAATAACCGACTAATAGGCGTTAGGATTCTGCAACCGAGGGATATAGCCCCTCGGAGTAAGGGCTTAGTCAATATTTACTGCTTTGTAAATAAAAATGCACGTATACACCGTACCAAATGAACACCAAACCTTTTTAAAAAATACAACTCATATTTTGTGTTAGATACGTAAATCATTTTAATATCACTTTTAATGAGACATTTTCGAAGGTTTTAAAGGAGGGTTTTTTACTTCTATGACGATGGAAATTCGATAAACAAGTAATTAGTTTAACTTCAATCATTAATTTTCTTAATAACACCGGAATGGATAGTTCGAGAACGTTTTTACTACTCGGGTTTAGTTAAGGCCACATTATTTTTCATCGGATTTATTTAGCTCTTTAGTGGTTTGCGTAGTTAATCTATTTACTATGCGATTAAATGTAACGAAGCGGTCTAACGCCACTACCTCAAGCAGTTTAAACAAGTTCAACAAGACATACTGAAATACTTATAAGTTAAATATTTATGGTAAAAAATAGCAAATCACTCGCTTATGGAAAATACTGAATCACTTTGTCCTGGTCAACAAAGTTTGAATTTTTTTCACCATAGGTTTTCGAAAAAAGTCTCTTGCGAAAATTAAAACTTCATGAAAAAATTTGCTAATAACGCGCATAGTTGAACGCACGTGGTGCCTTTGTGTTAACCGGACTTAAATCAATAGTTCCACAGTATGAAGAACCACAAATACCATAAAAGAGCCTATTTTCGTAGATTAAACACATTTGAAAAGAATAGACGAATAACGGTTTGAAATATTAAAACCGACAAATTCACTGTTCAATAAAAAGACTAAATAAGTCGAACGAAGTCGAGGACCGTGAAATGTTTTCATATGCATTATGCAAAGAAACATACGGCAAAGTGCATTCGGACACCACTTGAATACGTTTCGCGACGGCAGTTATTCATCGGTATTCCCTCTTGGTTTTCGTTTAACGTGCCGGACGGAGTCGCGGGACATACTTGAGCATATCAAGCTTATTCACTCGTGCTCCACAACTTCGTATTGAAGTTTTTGACATCGCTTCGAAACGTGAAACACATACGTTGGTATCTTTTTTGTTAAATGGGAGATAGGCAGTAAATTTTTTTAATTTAAATAACTGAAAAACTACCGATTTCAAAAATTATTTCACCATTAAAAAGCTACGATCAGTATGTAGGTAGTATCAGACATAGGCTGTACTTTTTTATTATTTTTTAAATTCCGCCGGTAAAAAGTCGCGATCAACAGCTAGTAATTATATAAATGTACTAACCTCCACGCTACAAAATGTGAAAATTTTAACCTTAGTTAGAATATTATTGTTTTACATTATTGCTTTCCTACTCGTGATTCCAAAAAATGTCAACAATTTTGTACGACATTTTGGGAATATTCTTTTGATTTGCAAAAAAAATACAGTACTCAAAGTGCATTCTGTACCGACTGTATTTTAACAAATCGGAAACGATATCAATTCTATAAAGTATAATTTAGCTTTAACATTAATATCGGAAACTTTGAATAGATCGCAGTAAATTGAATGCTATTTCTGCTTCTTGTGTCGGAGCAAACTGGAAGGGTCGTTTCTTTTGCCTCGTTGGTCGGGGAAATTGCTTTTTTACGTACAATATGAGTAACAAAAAGTGTTAATATTCGTTTGAAACGGTTGGAGATGAGGAATACATTTATCGACTGCTAACACGACTCTCAAATGAATACATGCAATAAATTTATTTTTAGAGATTTCTATTTAAAGGAAATCATTTTTGGTGCAAAGAACGATTAGACCCCCAACGATAATCGGTTCATACTCTACTTTGGCGATACAAACCATAATATTAAAATGGTTTTACCCGTTTTTTACCATGAAATAAATTTTCATGTACAATTTTACTACAAAACTAGTTTGAATCGTCTTATAGAGCAAACTGCACACACAGCATTATGGGCAGTTTATTAGATAATCCTTATGATTCTATACATTGAATATAATACATTTTATACTTTAATATGACAAAATATACACATAAATTTTATGTTCACGAGTTAGGCAGCGCTAAATCTTATTTCACACGGAGTAACATCCCGTGAGAAAATCTGTCCCGACAAATCTTTTACGATCGCGAAAGGGTTTGAACATGTAATTGGATTTTGAATTTCTCCGACTTGCGACTCGTGTTTAGCAATTTACTTACAAACATACGTATGTATATGGCGGATTATCGTAAATAAAAGAAATTATGCTTCCTTAAAAATTCTTCTCAGAGAATATATTGTGCATATGAACATGCAACATGCAGCACTATTCTTCGCTCTTCTTTCATATTAAAAATAGTAAAAACATTTTGACACTGTAGTAGTAAACATCATTGTTTTACAATCATTAAAATAAATTACTTATGAAGAATATAAAAATATTGGATTAAAATAATCTGTGTTTTAATAACACATATATGGAAGTAAATAATCAAAGGCAACCGTAATTTCGTTATTTTTCTTGGTAATGAAATCATAATAAGATACCATTAGATAAATTAGACACATTTAAAACAAAATCTTACGACGGTTTCGTATAAATAATTAGACTTTGATACGCAGTAAGCAACCGTCTAATGAAATTAGAACCCCGAGGATAAATTTTGCATTTAGACTTTAATTACAAGGAGTCTCCAAGCACGGGCCAAGGATATATTAGAAGTGTACCGAATTTATTACGAGGCAATTAAAAGGTAAGCTGTTCTTAGAAGTCGGCGCTTGTTGAATTCTAATTTAAGTAAAAACATCCATTTATTTAAAAATTAATGTTATATGGAATCTACATTGCTAATCTTATGTAAATAAATCTTGTTTAATACATTATATCATTGACGATCTTGTAGTCAACCCACTTGTCGAGCAATCAGTCTACTAACCGATCGCTTAATAGATCGACTAGTCGAGTGATTACGTGTACAGCCAGACCAGCGTCTAAACCTCCGACCAATTGAAACTGGAGTCTGAACTGGAGTTCAACAATTATTAGCCTATTCATTGGACCAACTAGTCATTTGATCAGTCGACCTAGTAGTCTAGCAGTTATATTCCGAATTTCAACTTAATAACAAGGCGAACAACACGTTTTTAACACAGCCCCTAGAATGTTAATGTTATTTAAAAGTACTGAATAGTATATAAGGTAACTTTGGTTGGCTGTAAAGGAATTCCCCGACACAACGAGAATGAGCCATTCCATTTTAGTCCACAGGCGACAACGCATTTGCATCTCATTTCCTTAACGAGGACGAATGTAGATGTCTTTGGGCTGTTGGTTCACTTACCATTATATTATGTAAAGTACAGCCCTTTATTACCCCACTGTAATAATAAACAACAGTTAGTCTGACCAACAATATTAAAAAAATTACAAGAAGGCGCATGAATCGCCTTTAAATTTTTATATTATATTTATATGGAGGTAAAAACGATAGAAACCAGAAGACTTCAAAGGGTTTCGATAAAATAAAAGTCTATTAAAAATACATAAAATGAAGCCTTACGTAGCAAATCTATAATGTTGTAGGACTATAAGAAAAGTGGCAAACCGAACTTGAACTAGTCCAATAAAAACTTTTTTACTACTTTAATCAAGTAAGTTGTCATAGTTTCGGTAAACTATGATACCAGATGTACTTATATGAAGTGGAATATCTTATTACCAAACCGTTATAAGATATCGTTTTTAGGAAAAATATGTTAAGACTAGCTGTTCGCGTGCGGATTTATCCGCGTAAAATTATAAAAACTTTATTTTATTGTATACATTTGTCAAATCCTCAATTGCAAATGTCAAAATGACATGACATGACATGACAAACCTTAGCAATCTTTCTTTCTTGATGTTGGCAGCAACTTATGGTCTCTTTCCCACATTAGGGTTTTTATTCAAAATATTTACCCCCTAAGTTTAATGGCGTGAAAATATATAGCCTAAAGCATGACGTAGGTGTAGGGCTTTTTATTAGAAAAAGAATTATTCAAAAATATGCTGTAATTGCTGACATCTTAGGCAACAAAGAAGTGTGTGTTTACGCTTTATTATATTAGTATAGATATAGATACGATACTGGAACTGAATGCTGGTGTAGCTAGTAGAGCATTCAAGGTAAACCTGAAAAAGCCGTGAATCTCTTACACAATATTAGCTCTATACGTAAGATCATAGTTATGAAAAGACACAGTTTTTAGTTACTGTTTCTATCGTCTTTGAAACTTTGAAAAAATTGAATAACCAATTTTATAGCAACATTTTGTGAATTTAAGAGGGCTCTTGTATTTTAAACTCTGTAATGAAGTTTTTCTGTATTCAAAGCTTGTTATAGCATTAATAGTTCATTGCAGATGTTTAATCTGTAACTAAAAAACATCATTCGTACATATGATACAAACCCATCTAAAACCATGCCAAGGCTTGTAGCGATGCTCGACGAGTCTTTTAATAAAGAGCTTCCCATTTTCATTTGCTCCACTTTCTTACATTGTACAATTCAGCAGCACAGGTATACTTTGATTTGAATATACGTGGCAGTGTTATTTTTTTAACATCAACTAAATGGGAAACGTGCGTGTTCGATGTTTTTTTTTTCAATGAAGATTTAATGTGCATGTTCTTTTAGGTATATATGTAAATTTCTATCAAAGATTCGGGTTTAGCATTTTGCTTTTAAGCTTTAAAAACTGGTTTACTTCCATTTAATGGACTGAACTTTTATTTCACAAAACTGAACCGTGAAACAATAAGAAAGAAATGAGGCGGCATCAAAATTCGAAGCGAGCAAGCGTACCGCCTTCCTGGGTACTTTGGAACGTCTAAGATCTAAACTTTCTCTTTAACTGTCTGTTCTAGAAAACATTTTTCCGCTCTATTTGAAGGAAAGACAATAGCCTTTTGTAATGGTGAGAAGCAAATGCTATCACTAGTAAATTGCCAAGAAATGAATAATAGTAACATATGTTTAGAACCCGAATTTTCAATTAACCAATTCCAGGTTACAAAGGTTGTTAAAAACGTGTAGGAAAGAAAGAGTGAATGGATTGCGTGAAAGTGTATATGCATAGATGGGAGTGAATTCAGATATTTATGACTGATAGAGTTATGAATGTATGGAAGCATGGCGGAGTAACGTAATGTGCTGATGATAGTGGTGTTCTTTTGAGTAAAATATTTACATGAACAGAATCTAATTTTTTTGGTACGTAGCACTGTTCATTACTACGAAATCAAGGTTGCGTATTTTAGGAGAAATGATCCAGCGTTCGATAGGATTTTAGGTTTTAACGAAGTGAGCTGGGCATACCAGGAAATCCTGATAATATTGACACTCATCGTCGAAAATGTTTTTCATAGTTCCTACAACGGCTTTTTGGGATATGGCATATTTTTAATTTAGGCAACTGATCAAGGTACCAACGAACTTTGTTAAGCCTTGATGCTGTGACAAAAATTGAGAGAGTTTGAAAATCAATAAAATCTTTGTAAAATTAAGTTTGGGCGAATTCATATAAAGATATGATGTATTTTTCATCTTTACTATTGTATTTGAATTTTAAAAGTCCAATTCAATGTAAAATACAGGCGCGTACATTTAGATATTTCCGGAAGACGCCACAAATATTCAAGTAAGTATAACTAGCAATAGATATAAGATGAAAGTCGTAAATGAAAGACATAAAATGTGTAATAAATTCCGATCTCAAAAGCAATGTCAAAAATTGCAAGAACCCCGCGAGTCGTTGCCAAATTACTATCGGAGCGAACAAGTTTTATGCTTTCTACTAGTATGTTCAACCACGTCGGACATTAAGCGAAAACTAAAAATGAATTTAAAAGATGAATTACTACCGTGAACCGTATTCTATTAATGTCTGAATGCATTTTGCCGTATGCTTCTCTGAATATTGCATGAAAAGTGTAACGTCGCATTAGATAGTAATAAACCTTTGTTTGGGATGTTATCTTCCTTTATAAGATGAATGGTATGTTTTAATTCTGGTATTTTTGTTGACAAAAAATTAACGATGATTTTTTACATTTCCAGGGTAAACTTTTTAATCCCCCTGCGTTCGATTTACGGCGGGGCAGATGTAAATTTAATGTGTCACGTCACGCACGCTGTCGATATTTACGTACCGTTTTTGCATAAACGGCTTTTTATGAATATTCAAAATAATTTTCCTATTATAAAATATGCAAACCTAAAAACAAAATTGAAAATTTATCAACACATCCAAAATCATACTACACTGTATTTTTTTTGTTATAAATAGAAGTTGGTAGAGAATTTAACGTTTATGTTTAATTCTGGTATTTTTGTTGACAAAAAATTTACGATGATTTTTTAAATTTCCAGGGTAAACTTTTTAATCCCCCTGCGTTCGATTTACGGCGGGACAGATGAAATTTAAATGTGTCACGTCACGTACGCTGTCGATATTTACGTACCGTTTTTGCATAAACGGCTTTTTATGAATATTCAAAATAATTTTCCTATTATAAAATATGCAAACCTAAAAACAAAATTGAAAATTTATCAACACATCCAAAATCATACTATATACTGTATTTTTTTTGTAATAAATATAAGTTGGTAGAGAATTTAACGTTTATGTTTCTCTTAAATTTCAATTCAAATTTTAAATTTTATCCATTTATGTGACTTAAGTGTTAAAAGAATGTCTCTCCTTATCAGTTTTAGATAAATAGACAATACAAAAGACATATACAAAAACCTAATCTCTTTGTTTCCTTTGCGGTTGTGGCAACACTAAAATCTATTTCAGGGCTGTTCTATTGTTGGAAACCAATCTTATGTATTATTCAGTAAATAAGCCAACATAAACAATTGGCTAATAATGTTGAATCAAATTAGAGCATCTTACAAATGCCACCGGTCCCCAACAATACGTTTTCATTAGACCTTTACCGAATTTACTTAGTTTCTATTAACTAATAAATCAAGAACACTCCAAGTTCAACCAATCTTCATTAGGAGCTATTATTGCATTGAAAATTAAAAACTCTGTTTTATTCCTTTTTCTAAAGCCAACATTTTAACTAGTTATTAATTACTTGTTTTATAGCTAGCTTTTGCTTGCAACTTTGTCAGCGTGAAATTAAATAAAACTTAACTAGTACTAAATAAAAAAAACTTTGAATAATATTGGAAATTGAATGAATAGTAACTTAAACTGTGCAGTGAATAAAATTATTTTGTGACAAGACTAAAGTTTGTGTTCGATAATTATGATAGTTCATATATCGCTACCCGAGTCTAGTCTTTAGCAGCCTTACAAATAAAGGCGGTATAAAGTTAAACTTAAGAATAAACTGCGTATAAGCAAATATTAGTACAAGTTATGCTTATACTCAGTTTATTCCTTTAAGTTTATACCGCGTTTATTTACAAGGCTGTAAATGTTTATTAGCATCATCATCAACTTGCCCTTATCCCTTATGGAGAGTCGGCAGAGTATGTCCTGCTCTTCCATACGTTTCTATCAGCCGTCATATCTAAATCCACTCCCTTCTTAAGCATATCCTCTTTCACACAATCAATCCATACTTTCTTCATATTAGCATAACATTCACAAATATGAAAACTGATGATCTTATAAAATAATATTTTGTAAAGTTATGTAGAAAAAATATTTGGTACGTTATTAGCCCGTGACATAACTATATATGTCATGTAAGTGAGTAAAGTAGTGAACACGATATCAAACATCAAAGAACCCATTTATCTAATTACTTCGCTTTTAACGAAAGATAAAGCTTAATGTATCACATGATACGACTGCGAATTCGTCTCTTTTGCTTTATACTTTTAAAATGTACGGGAATTTCATTTTACTAAGCTAGTTACGATAGTCTAAATTAACTCTTGTTTGCTTCAAAAACTTACTCAAAGCAAATTAATGGCTGGGGGACATAGGTACAGTGAATAGATTTGATTCTTTCTTCAGATTTTAAACTAAAAGTAAAATAAAAAATTGTTATATTACTTTTTAATGCAATTTTTAGATCAATAAATACTATGTAATATTTATAAATTAAGGATACGATTATTGGAATATATAGGTTAATGGTGAAGAGCTTAGATCAATCTTAAGAAGCTCTCGCTAAACAGTTGGATAGGAAACCGATTCAAATGGCAGTTATAACAGAAACCACGCGGATAGTGAGGTTTCTTTCTCTGCAGCCCGTAACCACTGGTTGCTTAAGTCATGGGATTCTGCTGCCGGTGATGTATGGTGTATGATTTTTTTTCCAATTTTCAAATAGAGAATAAGGTAATAAATGTATATGAATACTAGCTTTCGCCCGCGATTCCGTCCGCGTGGAATTAAAAAAAACAAAACTGAGTAGCCTATGTGTTCTTCCAGACTATCCTCTACATCCATACCAAATTTCATCGAAATCTGTTCAGCCGTTTAGGCTACAAACTCTAACAAACATCCATCCATCCATCCATCTAAACTTTCGCATTTATAATATTAGTATGATAACAAACACTAAGTTACTTACGCGATTGCCTAAAAACATGTATTACCCAAATGAAAAGTTACCTTGTTTATTTATTTGAGTGGAGCATAAAGCATTTCACATGGAATATTTAAGTCGTGATACAGAGGTTCCTTTGTGAGACGAGTAAAATTTGATTAGATGAGTATTCACCCAAGTAAGAATTTTGCGGAACTTCTATTCAAAACGTTCGCTTACTCGGAAATATGTGTTTCGTACACCTTCGTGAACTTACTCTTGTATCGTGTCACGAGGTTTTATATTCATGTGTCTCTGCAGTTTATTTACCGATGATAGTGAAAAAATATATGGTAAAAATCTGTTATGTAGTACAGTCAAAGAATTAAATTCGCATCCCACTGAGGATCTAATAAAGCAAACTGTCACCATAAGGGTTTCAATTTAGCACATATGTTTGTTACTATAAAACGTTTTTTCTAAAATTTCATTGTAAGTTTTGACCATTTATCAAGGTGGGTAGGAAATATAAGTCCTTAACGGTTTTACTAGTGTAAAATTGTGACAATCAATTAACTCTGTACAATAAATAAGTGACGGAGAAATAAATCTATACATTATTTGCAGAATAACTATAAATTTCAAATTAATCGTTCACTTGACTCGCGGCTGAGGCAACGCCATTCAAAATAACAAACTTTATAAATGGAAAACTTGCCAAGTTGTGCTTGAAACACCACTGGAAACTTGTATTTTAAAAATAGTTTCGTCGCAATTTTCTTCGACCTACATTTATAATATGAGAGCGTTTTAGAATTTTTATTTCTGTCATCGTTGCGTAAAATATATTTTACCTATATTCCACATCAGAACTTTTATGTTTACAAGAAAGTGATACTGTAGTTTTTGATTTGTATATATGCATTTTTGTATATGTAGTAAAAGATTATAATCATGTTATCAAATATTCAAGGTTTTAACGAACCAATTTATTTTTAAAATTACTGTTAAGCAACTATAAAAGAATATCTAAAACTTATCACGGCTGAGAATCTTTCCGATTGGCCATTGTATACGATTTTTGGTAAATTTTAAAAAGTCCTACGAAATTGTCAGCCTACTATTAAAAGTTATATTTCTTTAGCATTCTTTCGTCTTACCTATTTAAGACTTTCGTATGAGATCTGTGAAGAGGTACAAAATTCTGTAACGATATTTGCGAACTTTTACCACAATGGCTCTCTAGAGTGTACTTTCCAGATTGCTCGGTGTATTTTTAAGTCAATGTTATGCCTTTCTACGCTTAAGAAGCGAATACAAAACAATTGAATGTGAAAATGTTAAAAGTACATTCATCCGTTGATATTGTGTGGATATTGTTTTGTATTTTTTTAATTCATCTACCACATTATTTACGGATTAACACACAATAAGGCACAGGTAACACATTGATTGGCTTGTTCCGTTTTCCTAACCAAAAACGTAAAATGTCAATTAGATCGATATTAAATTGCGCTAGCTATTTGGTCTTGAAATCGATAGCTGATCGTTTTAACATGGAATTAATGATATGAAACTAGCAAAGTTTACCCACCCTAGCACAAAAACTTGACTGATTACGAAAGCGGAAAAAAATTGTCTCTTTGACAACTAGTTAACAAACAGCGGAATAAAAATCTTTTTACCTAACTGATTAGGTAAATTTGGTTAGGAAAATCTAACAAGGCCATTGATTTCATTAAAAATTTTAACGGTGCGATATACCGGGGGTGTAACTCAGTGGTAGAGTGTCTGCTTCGCATGCTGAAAGTCCTGGGTTCAAATCCCAGCACCTCCACTCTAGTTTTGTTAAATTTATGTATCTTCTTTTACCATTTAAATATCTTTTAATTTACGGTTTTTTGAAAGTATGTAAAATCAGGATAATTTTAAAAACATCACTGCTGTCACCTACAACAAAAAGTTAAATCATTCCTATAATGGACAGAGTTTTAAAAAGCTTCGAAGCAGTGGCCCTGAGTTTTTCGCTGACCCGCCAATTTTAATTACATTAATTATGGAGGTCGTGATGAAATTATCACGAAACGTTGCGTTAAATACCTTTACAATTATGTATAAATATAAATATTTAGTTCGTTTCGATAATAATTGCTTAAGAAGTGTTATGTAGTAAAGTTCCTAAAGCTTCCAAAAGTGTTAGTATATTATTTTATGTTTTAATATTTACTATATTTGATTTCCATAATTATTAAACTAGAAAAACCGTCAAAATAAAAATAAGCAACTAAATATTTATCAAACCACTTCAGGGAAAACTAGTGCGTTTGACTTTTCGACCTACATTTTGAGCGCAAGGTCAGAGAAAAGTACATTTTATATTCATGTTGATGCTTCATGGAATTTTCCCTCTGTTTAAATATATTTTTAAGCGAACGCTCTTACCTACATCTCATATACGTAATAAAGATGAATACTGTTAAGCGATACGAATATTAAATTCATATTTGCCGCCGTTAAAATGCCAGGTATTACTATTGCAGAAGCTTTGCCGATGGCCGCATGAGGTCACGCGTTAACAGACGGTACTTAGCAGACGAGTGAGGGACGCGGTAGGTGTTACTAGGAGGGAAGTCATGGGCAACCTTTCTGCGCACGATCAGTTTTCTACTCTAAAGGGTTTTCTGAACATTGATGTTAATATGTGTAAACCTTGTAAATGTAAAAGAAAATTGTGTACATATTTAACATAAATCTATGGAAAAAGTATATCTCAAGATTTCCGGTCTAATAAGTTTCTTTGGCTTTATATTTGGTATTTATTTAGGCATCTACTACTTACTATACATTACCCTTTTTTACTAAACAAATATTAACAGATTTCAAACGTTGTATGCGATGAAATGGAAACACTTTCACATAAAAATATAAGATCTTGAAGTAAATATTTCTGGTCTAGAAATTTCTTGTAGCATATTAATTGATATAATGTCGGAACTTTAGACAACACTTTGAATATTTTGAAATCTCTCCTCATCAAAAAGCCAATAAATTAATGTGAGATTTGCTTGACTTAGTTAGGTTAGATTTAAATTTGTCATTAATACAAAATCTTGTTTTCTTCTATTTATTGTGGAGGCCAAATAGTTGGAATATGTAAAACATTCAAATTTATAATTGTGTAATTAGTAAAAAGATCTTCGGCCATCTTGAAAGTTGAAACGAGGATAGGGTCTACACTCGCGCCATTTAATGTAAGATACGTTCTGTGACTACACTAATTTACCAACATATCACATGTCGTAAATAACCCGAATTGCCTCTGTTTAACACTATACGACCATTTGCGGGAAAACGTTGGGAAGTTTTGGTGAGGATAGCGTCCTTAACAATACTTTACACCGAATCAAGGATTAAAAATCGAAGATTAAAGCGACTTCAAGAGGTTTCAGGGTTAGTATTAACATAAAAAAATTAAGAAAAAGATATGAATTATTTGCTATTTCAACTTGGGATAACATTGTATAGAAGACAGTATTACGTCACATACAATAATTATTGTATAACAGAAATTTCGCTTTTGGCAATGATTCAAACTACTGGCTGCTACACATTGGGGACTTTACTGATAGGCCCCACACAGAGCAAATACGATTGAACTGCTTTGTTGGTAAATAGCCAAATATCCAACTTGTTACACAATGTCATACACACGAGTAATACGTGATAAAGTGTAGGTTAAAAATATAGTTATCTTATATGGATTGTTTTAATTAAGAAAATATTATCAGCTGGTCCGATTATCTTACTAATCTTACTAATATTATAAATGCGAAAGATTAGATGGATGGATAGATGTTTGTTAGAGTTTTTAGCCTAAATTGCTGAACGGATCTCGATGAAATTTGGCGTGGATGTAAAGGATAGTCTGATAGAATACATAGGCTACTTATTTTTGTTTTTTCGATTTCCACGCGGACGGAGTCGCGGGCGAAAGCTAGTTTAAAATAATTGTCAATTTAATTTAATGATAATTACAGATTGTAATTTTGTGTACAATTCTCGCTGTCTAAATACGTATGTTGCATTTCATCATCACCAGCTCACTATACGTCCCCACCAAGGGGCTCGGAGCCTACCCTAAGATAGGTTGACTAGGCCATATTAAACCACTGAGCCACCGACGCTTATTTTACATACGCATTATTACAATAATGTTACATTTATTATTGTAATAATGTTAACATAATGAAACGTTTGTAAAATGCTTTTTCTATTCCGTTAGTAGAAAGATATCAGCTTCCTCGGGTTTTGTTTATTTTGGAATATCGAGATACATGATACGTTATTATTGGCCTTTTATTACATTATGGTTTATTCATCGAAGGCAAACAATATTATATTTGCAATACGTTATCAATAGTGTACATAAAATATAAGTTTTGTACGTATTTTTAAAAATTCCCCTTAATTATTATTATTTCTTAAAATTTTGGTATTTGCCTTGTTTAAAAGTTTTTTGAGTAAGATATGTTTATATTATTAATGATTAAATACTTTTAATGTGGATTAATTCGTCTGTGACGTTTATTAACCTATTTTCTTTTAATTTATTATAATATTATTTTCTTCATCATCCAGTAGACGTATTTTAAGGTAAATTTCGGCTTTAAAATTACCATCCGAAAAACGGTTGCTCGCTACGGAACTAAATTTTAAACGTTGACTTTAAAACGTTTCGTTGCAATTTAAGTAAAACCTTGTTTATTTTACTACGGTGGAAAATAATGTTCGAATAATTCAGGTACATTGACTTTGTAGGTTCGTAAATTTGGGTATTCTTAAATTCTATTTACTTATGACGGTCTACATCACACTTTCTTTACGCTGAAGAGTTCGACAATTATAGTTTGTGGTATTTAGCATAATAAAGTCCAAATTTAAGAACAATAAATGTTCTCAGAATAAGGACGTCATACGTTTTGAGCGTTTATGTTTGTTAACTAATTTATAGATAGCAAATTATTATCTGTCACGTTATGTGTTTATTTTTAATCGAAAGTTATTGAGAATTTTTACGTCTTTATTTTTTTAAGGATGATAGTTATTTTCCATGAACCACGTATGAAGTATACATATTTAAAATACCATTTCCCTTCAACTCTTCTCGACACATCCACCTCCTTTAGGGTGGCCATTTCGTAAATTATTTATGAATGGCTTAAGCTTTAGTACATTCTTAATACGTATGCTTTTACACCGCGTGGTATTTTCTTTGCAGGAAAATATTTTTCATGCAGTGCGTAACGTATACATGTCATAGTGATAAACTTTCACCGTAATCGTACTAAATCTACGACAAGCGATTCTCCAGTGATCAATTAACAACTCTGAGTAAGGCAGTTAAGGTTGAAAATGAAATAAGTGAAGCAATTAATTCAAGCAGGAACATTAAGTATACATAAACGCCCTACAGAACCTTGCATACGAAATGAAGCAGGCCTTTCGTACACGGCACGGCACAGTTTGTTAGTGTGCTCAGTGAAACCACATTTCGGCTTCATCGAAAACTTACGCGTATTTTCTAGACATGTTTGTGGTGCGAATGCTTTTATTAAGTCTTTTAAAACTGTTATACAATGAATGGTATTGAATTTACGAAAATAGTGACAAATGGTACAAGTATTTTATTTATTTCCACGATATATTTGGTTTCATATGCAACGTACTATTTACATGTTATTTCCATGATATTGTTTGCAAGTAAATGTATTTATTCGTATTAAATCGATTGCAATTTATACTTTTACTTTCAAAGATTACTATTTACGTTAATATTCAATTGGTTAAATTAATTTGATCGGTCGAAGGTTATAAAGCCAACTTTGCAAAAAATTTTATCGGAAATCAAAATAGCCGGGTAATTTTATCAAAAGATTTTGATAGCAAGGAAAATTATTTTATATTGTTCATTTTTCTTATTGCAATGGTTGCAGTTAACAAAGCGTAATTAAGCGATCATTAGCAAACAATAAAATCTGCTTAAGATATAATTTGTTACTAAGTTAACTTCTTAGAATCCGTTTAAGTTTGTAAAGTTATTTACATAATACATAGTACGTTCCCTTGCTAACTTTACTGTAACTGGTAAAGATATTGTTGCTTTAAAGTTTATGTTAATATGTTAGCTACGCATACAAATGTGTTACGTAAATATAGTAACTATGTATGTATTATGATTTTAACAGCTTTGTTGACTAATATCAAACTCTGTGATATTGTAGTGATATTATTTCGGTTGGGTTTCTACTGTATAAAATATTTTTTGTATTTACAAGTTGGTAAACGAGCAAGGGACCACCTTAAATGCAGAAGTAGAGAAGCGATCGCTGTCCATAGACATCGACAAAAGCAGATACGTTTAATCGACGGAGGGACGCACAGAAATAGGATAACTATATTTCCGCCTCTATACATCCCAGCCTTCGTACAGTTTAACTTTCCATCGTGATATATTTCCTTAATACGTAATAAAATAATAGCTGAAGTAATCAATTGCTTGTTGTAAAGATCCCCGCCATTCAAATATCGTTGTTAACTTTAATCTTAGTAAAAGCCCTGAAATTTGAATGTTTGCAAGGTAATTTAGAAAATTTCAAATAATACCCTCATGTAAAAAACCAACGAAAATTAAGTACATATTAAAAAAGTGGCGTACATGAACCTTTTTGATACTTAATCTATTAAGCCAACATTGTTCAGGCTTTAGACAAAATCCTTCGGCTTGGTGAATTGTTTCATTTGGGATCAAGAGTTAAATTGAGTTTTGTGGGATTTTGATCCGCACTTAAAAGCTACGTGTTGCGATCTACAACTATTAGATTTTGTTTTCGTTAATGAAATTGTTTTATGACAGTCAAATACTTGCCTTGCCTTGGTATTAGACGATTGAAAGGTATTTTTTGTTGGAAGCATAGAACTCATATAATTAAATCATTCTTCATTTTCATTTTGTCTTTTAACATCCTAACGATGTAATGGTTTCAATTACCATTACATTTTTTGTGTACTTGTAATGTTTGAAAAATGAAAAGTTTATTTTTATAAATTTGAAGTCTTTCGACTAACATCAGGTAATATCGGATGATTTATGACATTCTCTTGTAGGCGTGGTACTCATGTATTTCAATGATCTTAATAGTTGGTGTACTTGTAATCTTCAATATCACGATTCGTATTTCCACTAAATAATTGTAGATTGTAACAATATGTTTCAATATTGGATTTACGTCCACATTGAATTGGCGTCCACCGGGCACAAGGTCGCGCGCGCACTCAATCGCGACTCAAATCGAACTATTTTGACGCTTCACGCAAAATGGCCGCCCTACCAGTGCCCGAAGTTCGCCATGGGCATAGAGTAAGCCTACACGGCCAATCCTGATAATCGCACGCCCACGTGCGCATCACTACCATACGTTCGGCCTTTCCTGACGAAACGTGCTAGACCCCTTCGATCCTATCTCGTAGTGTAGCCCGGGCGTACTAGGCCCCTTCGACCTACAACCACAGCATGGCCCGGGCGTGCGAGGCCCCTTCGACCAACTATCACAGCGAGGACCGGGCGTACGAGGCCCCTTCGACCTCCTTTACATTTGACACCAAAGCGTGAACCGGGCGTGCGAGGCCCTTTCGATCAGCTTTACAACCTCACATTCTGGACCGGTCACTATCCTTTCGACCAGACTGAATCTGCCAAGTTATTCGTCAAACACAAAAACAACTTTAACTAACTTCGATTTTATTCTCACATCAACATCAAATCCTTCGGCCTATCGAAAACCTCGCTAGTCTGTCGACCAACTGCAAAACGCTCACTCGGTAAGAGCTCAGTCCGTCAAATGCACTCTAAAATAATCAAAGTTTGTCACAAGGAAATCCAGATCGGAACAGTGGCACTGTCAATATCGTTATCTAAATCAATAAATCTTGGAGGAGATTTTAATGCGAACGGAGTCATTGCCGTTACCTGAGGTAACGAGATCGTATGGGTCATCTTCGTAAGTACGATCATTTCCATTTGCACAAAGAAATTGAGTCAGCGGGTATGAGTAGCATAAAGCCTAACCCTAACTTATTGTGTGACGACCGACTGATGCGATCTTCTTGTTGACCCGGTGAGTAAGAGATATACACGGCGCAATTACACAGTGAGAAACCGTGAAATGGTGTAACAATTGATGACACAAGACCGCATGCCGGAGATGAAACAAGTGCTACGATCACATAAAACTGAAAAAGCGTTGGGTCCTGATTACTTTCTTGTTAAGATCCTGAAGCTATTGGTGGACGGATATGTGGATATAGTAATGCGATTGTTCAATCTGATGATCTTCTTAGTGACTGAAGTCTACATATATTACCTCCCCGAAAAGAGGAAAAGCCAATAAATGTTCGGAATACCATACACAAAGTCTTACGAGCCATGTACTCAAGATATTTCTAGCTATTATCCACAACAAAGTCGTATCCTTGCAGGTACCAGTAATTCGGAAGAGTTTGCGCGACGGAAATGTGAATCGCGCAAGATTCGATTGTAAAAAGTTTTAAAATCAAACGACTTGAAGATCTGGATGCAAAGCGCGTAGTAAATCTTGACTTAAGTCTTCCTTTACCTACACAAACGATTCCTCAGAGTGGTTGTACTCTGCGTCGCGCGATCGGACGATCAAAACTTAGCTCGGGTTTACCAGTCACCTCCAATCACACTCTCGGAGATACCATGGTTCGTCATTGTCAGATTTCGTCCCAGAGGACACCATCATCGTCAACTCGAAAATGTTATTCAACCCAACGGCTATGGCTAAATGTAGAGCTTGTGCGTGACTGTTGATGAAATTAGATCGTAAATCGTAATCCGTGGAATAAAGGTAAGAATCTGCAGAACTGTAGCGTAGCATAAAATCACTATGTCATCAGAACATCAGTGAGATCGAGGCTGCACATAACGCACAGACATATTCCTTATATAAAACTAGGCTTGGTTGGCAGTTAAGAAGAAATGTAAGATGATACATCTCTACCAATAAAGGATTATTTATGTACCAGCATTAGGTGGTTTTATTTTCCCGCGTACCGCACTGGTTATTGCCGGTGAACTTCCTATGCCTTAAGTACTGTATGTTCAGGTCTCACCTCATCCGGGGTTGATACCGAATGTACTAATGCCGCGATATGCAAACTAAACTAAAAAGGCGATTGGGCGCGTGAAACACGATATTCTCCTACAACATTTGCTGGATATTAGGCTGGCCTGCGCTGATATAAGGATTGTTAAAATCTTGTACTGGAACCAAACAACTACGATCGGAATCCGGAAAATAGAAACGGATCTACTGGAGATAAGACGTGGTGTCAGACAGCGATGTGTCCCATCCTCCCTTCTGTTTACTCTGTAATCTGAAGCAATTATGTCGGTGGCGCTGGAAGAACAGTAAATCGGTGTCAAAGTGACCGGCAAAGTCGTTAATAGTTGAAGATACGCATGCAGGAGTTGCTGGAGAGTCTGCGAGTCTTGACAGTATTTAAAACTAAATTCTTGGTCATATTTAAAAATCACTTGAAGCCTTATTTCAATATCTCTGGATGAGATCTAGAACGCGCGTGGATGTACAAATACTTCGAGGCCTGTGTTGATGTATAATAGTATATCGAATAAGAATTACAGACCCGGATTGGAATTACCCATGCTGCCTTTGCTGTGAATAAGTAAAGTTCTATGTTTTCGCCAGTTATCGACAAAGCTCGGAGTAAGAATACTCTAATGTTAAGCGTGGCGCGTAGTGTTCTACGGTTAGCAGAGCCTGGACCCAGAAAGTTAAGATAGGATTATTCGGAAGCTTTTCTTTAGATGTGGTCCATTCGTATCGTATCGTTATTGCATCGTTATCGTATCGAAATCGTATCGTAATCGTCTCGCAAGCGTATCGTAATTGTAGCTTTATCGTAATAGCTGGACACAGAAGGTAACCAACTCGCGAGTACTGCAGAGTATTGGAGAGAATAGCAAATTGTTGCAAATCATCAACTGAGAAAAGTGACCTACTTCGGTTACGTTTCACGACATGAGAAATACTATCTTTAACTCGTAATTACGGGCAATATCACAGTTCAGAGACGCGTTGGACGTAGAGAGATATTCTTGACAGAGAAACAGCACATGTAAGAAACACATAACTCGAGTAGAGCCGCAGTGCATTATTCTTAATTGGGTTACCCATGCCTAGAAATAACCATAAATTCCGAAGTTAAACTTAAAAATCAGTCATACAAAATGAAAGTAATTTTGTAATGAGTCAGAGTCACATAGCAACCAAAAACTGTCTAAGGTCACGAAACTAATAATTACGTCATCGTTAATCCTAAGAATTCCACGAACTAAATTCTATAAAAAAACAGATTTCTTTTACATTCCTAATGCTTGGTTTCCGAGGTATCCACAACTTGCGTTTCACTCCGATAAAACCAGTTCAAACTAATTGAACAAAGAATCGTCTACTTTTTATATGGGAGGTGATTCTGCAATTACGGGACTCGAAACAGACTCAATTAGTAGACAAATAATAGAGTCAATTTACATAATCTACACAAATCAGTTTAGACCCCGCAGTTCCTTTTTTTTTTTTCATAACTATTATTTTTTAATGACACCCAAAGTTACTTAAACCCGACATCATCTCACTTGTGGAAAACGCTGAAGGACCGTTTTAAACCGTCCTTTATACTTTCTGCACACTTTTAATACCCATTTATTCGCACACATTTTATTTTGAATTACCAGGAAACAACAAAAATAAATCGAAACTTCGGCAACCGGGCATAAGGCGAATACTTTAGCCATAAAAATCATTTAAAAATTGATTATTCTTTGATTTTAAAAGTAATCGATATCAGCCAAGGCAACGGTATTGTTACAGCTTCTCATAGGAAACCTGGATACTGTAGATTCTCTCATTTAACACCCGCATCATAATAAGAAAAATACGTCTCACCGAAGGAGATACCGCTTCACGCGGCGTTACCAGATACTGTACGCGTCGCTGGATACTGATACTGGCTGTAGCAGCATTACTGGTGGCGCCTGCGCCACCGGTAGTCGCGTTGCTGTTGCACGAACCGCCGAAACCGACACCAGCTTGCTCGCGCTGTCCTCGTCCGCATTCGGGGCACTTCGGCAGTTGTCGACAAACTGGCCGAACTAGCCACATCTAAAACATGTAACATCAGGCGCATTTTATTGCTTTTTTTTGCGATAAAATAACTTTACGAGATAATAGAAATATTACATGACCTTGTAAAATCCTCGGAGCTGCAATTGGTACTGCCATAATTCAAATTTGAGACACAAAAAGTTCCGTGGTGGTTGAAGAATTCCTTGGAGTCGTGTCGCCATCACCAGCAGAGTCGGATGTCTAGTATTACATTAGTTGTGATCCTTTTTTTCCGTAATACAACTTACGCTTAGTAACTTGTTATAAGACCGAGACACGGGGGCCGGTACACGGTGTATTAATACGATCCATCCGTCATCTTACGAAATTAATAATATCGAAAATATTCTTGATTTCTAGTCGATGGCCTTGTATTCGACGCAGAGGATAATTTGTGAAATCGAATCCCACTTCTGATGAAGTCTTTCGACTAACATCAGGTAATATCGGATGATTTATGACATTCTCTTGTAGGCGTGGTACTCAGGTATTTCAATGATCTTAATAGTTGGTGTACTTGTAATCTTCAATATCACGATTCGTATTTCCACTAAATAATTGTAGATTGTAACAATATGTTTCAATATTGGATTTACGTCCACATTGAATTGGCGTCCACCGGGCACAAGGTCGCGCGCGCACTCAATCGCGACTCAAATCGAACTATTTTGACGCTTCACGCAAAATGGCCGCCCTACCAGTGCCCGAAGTTCGCCATGGGCATAGAGTAAGCCTACAAATTCTTTATTTTTCAAACATTTTGCTCTATGAACCTTTTTTTTTCATTACAAGGCTTTAAATTTTTTTTCATTTTCAACTCCTGTCAATCTTTGCTGGCGAACAATGATTTTTTGTGTAAAATGTTATAGGAAAAGCGCAGTGTCATGGAACTCTAATATCATCGGACTTACTCGATAAATCATTAGTTGAATATTGCTTTTGTAAACAATTAAAGACTACAAAAGCCTTAAATATTAACAAGGATCTTTGAGTAAAAAAAAAACAATCTAGTACATCTCTTTTGAGGTCCGTTAACGGAGAATTAAGAAAGTAGTTCTGCAAACAATAAATAATTATTTCTATGTAATTAAATAAAATGCTAAACGTTTGATAAATCAAATTAATGCTCGGTACAATTGTTCTTAAATTATGTTACGAAAACATTACAACAATGGCGTGCCAAGTTGACCCGAAATTACTGACAGACAAAACAACAATAATTAAGTTTAACGTGTAGTTGAATTGTTATTTCAGAGCAGTTTAAAACAGGGATAAACAAAACCGCCAATAAAATTACAGTATTTTGTGTATTTCTTGTTTTAAATAAACTTATTTGCCACTAAAGATAACCAAACACTATTCGGTTTAACAAACTGTCAATAACTGGTACACTTACCTTAATTGTCTTTGTTCCTCAACCTCTTTAGTAAAGGAAATCTGTAAGAGGAATGTTTTTTACCGCGACCGCGACTGTATATTTTTCATAACAATATGTAAAACAAAACAGTCGGTTTAGTAAAACACAAACATACATTCCTCCGAATTGTTGGCAAAGCTCCATGAAGTCTTTGTTGAGATAAGGAATTATTTTTTGTACTGTTAGTTACGGAGTCGAGAATATTCAAAATTTTTGGCCCCTTTATTTTGGTTATTTGGCGCGACAAATAGTAAGAGTTGCTCGGATATAATTAGCCTTAATTTGACTGCAATAATTAACAAAAGTAAACTAGAGTTTCTATTATACGAGTAAGTATGTACATGTACCTATACCTTACTTCTTCTCACTAATACTATATGTACATGTGAATGCTTGTAGCCTAAACTGCTGATCGGGTCTCAATAAAATTTCGCATAGTTGTAGAGTATAGTCTGGATTCTGGAAGAATACATAAGCTGTTTATTTATTTTTAATTCCACACGAACGGAGTAAATAATAATAATAGCTGTCTCCGTTTTTTATTAATAAAGGAGAACTACAATATGTATTTCCAGGTGTTTTGACAGTAAAATGTTGTCGAAAAATCGTATATTTTAGTATACATTTCTTTAGAAATAAGAATCAACAGTATCTACAAAGTAATTACAAAAATATAGGTCCATGCAATTAGATATATTTTCAGAATGAAAATAAAATTTGCGATTTTTCTTATCCAGGAACTAAAGATTTTTGGTACACAGCCAAATAGAAGAAAATGTAACATGTAACAAGGTACTGAAGTGGAAGCTAACTTATTACATTTGGACATAAGTTCTTTGAAATATTATTATTTGTATCCTTTTTTGAATAAAAGAATGAATTTCTTTCATGTGTCCTTTTTTTAATATTTCGAAATAATCGACAATTTTGACTATGAAGCAATTATATGAAACTTAACAAACTGTGGTACGAACGAAATTAAATCGCGACACCGCAAGTAATTACTTTTAGTTCAGGCTGTAACCAAATTGTATGAAGTTAGTTGTTAGGATCAAGGGCCTAACAACCAATAATCATGATCAAGAACGTGAAAGCTCTATTTCTATTATTAAAGCTTTAAGTTTTTAGTCAAAGAGGTTACATTTTGTAAATAATAGCAGCTGCAGTTCTTATAAGGAATTAGATTAATAAAATACTGCAGGCAACATGTAGATTTGTCCTCGTGTGTTATAGAAGTAATTTTGACACTGGATGATAAAAAAATCTTTTTCCGCTTGTTCACCTGCATGCAAATGCCTAAATTGTAGATTTAAAGAGTAGCACTCTTCATTAATCTGAAGATACCCTCGTAATATAATCGTATACTCCTCGAATACCCTCCTCCAATTTGTTTTCTATAAAGCCAGTAAATAAATGGTACAAAGCAAACTTAAACAAAAGGAATTCGATTTTGAATGGATAAAATTTTATCATTCTCGTTTGATTGTGTACATTTTTGTCTCGTCAGTCGTAACAAACGTGCATATGAATTCAAAATTTCAGTTCCACTAAAACGTGTTTTGTGTGCAAATTAATATTTTCGAGCGAACCAAGTGCTTTCAGGTATCTGAACTTACTAGTTTCCGACCGAGACTCCATCCGCGTGGAATTTTAAAAATAACAAAACTGAGTAGTCCATTTGCTTTTCCAGACTATCCTCTATATCTACGCCAAATTTCATCGAAATCCGTTCAGCCGTTTAGGCTACAAACTCCAACAAACATCCATCCATCCATCTAAATTTTCGAAATTACAATATTAGTAAGATTTTTCCTTTCTTACTTGAATATGAGTTAGACCAAATGGTCGCTATAATTAGGATAGCGTAAATAGGCATCTCAAGATGGATATCGGTGATCTGCCCAAGTTCTGGTAAGTTATCTATTTTCGCATGAAACCTTTTTTATTTGTAATCATTGGAAAATGTTCGAATCTTTGAATAGGCATCTTTCATTTTGTAGCGTAAACAAGAATAAAAACATTCCTGTCTTCTATATAAACCTCGTTGAATACGAATATAATCTAAATCTCTTTCGCTAAGATCGGAATCACCATAAAAAGTACACGATGCTCAGTAAAATGTTTGAGATAAACAAACACAGCTGGAGTTTTCCTTTTCCTCACAAAAGGTTCTATTTATATGGGATTTGTTATTGTACTTTTGTTTAATTTGAATAAGGAATTAATGTTTTTAAAGCGAGCTTTAATAACGATTTAGTTACCATAAATAATTTGTTAACAATAGCAAATAATAATATAGCTAGATAAAGTGGATTTTTTAGTATTGCTACGCTCAAAAATAGTACTTAAAAATCTTTCTTATGACTAACTAGCTGTTCCTGTGCGACTTCATCCGCATGAAATTATGAAAATTTTATTTTATTGTTTACATTTGTCAAATTATCAATTGCAAATGTCAAAATGACATTACATGATGACAACCTTGCTTCCTTGATGTTGGCAGCAACTTATGGTCTCTTTCCCACATTAAGGTTTTTATCCAAAATATCTATCCCCTAAGTTTAATGGCGTTAAAAGATATAGCCTAAAGCGTGATGCACGTGTAGGGCTTTTTATTAAAAAAATAATTATTCAAAAATATGCTGTAATTGCTGACATCTGAGGCAACAAAGAAGTGTGTGTTTACGCTTTATTATAATAGTATAGAAGTATAGAAGTATAGACATTGTATGTATGTTTGTTACCACGTAACTCCAGGACGGCTAAATAGATCTAGATAAAGTTTGGAACAGGAGTATTCGTAGATTAGGGTATTGTTATAGCACCTAGTCTTTTATCTCTTTTTTTAATTTTATGTTGACAAAGTCGCGGGCGATAGCTAGTGTAAGAGGAAAAGAATATTTACCACTGACGGACCTAGCGGAAAAAGTCCGCTACATGGTGTTAAAGGCTTTATAGCAAATTTGTAAAAACTATTTATGTTTTTTCTTTATTTTTCATTTTCTTATTTTTTATTGTGTTTTCTCCATATATCTTTAATTTCTTATTTTTATATATAATATATTTTATATAATATTTATTGTGTTTATCATTATACGGTTTCGATATTTGGTTTAAGGTATTACGGGACTGACATGTTTTGAGGAACCAAAGTCCCTATAAAAAAAGAGAAAAAAAATATATTAAAATCATTATGTAAGATACCTTATTACTGACTGAAGCATTTTTCAAATTTAAGCGATTATATTGAAATTACAAGTTGATCGACGTTAATTGGAACTCTCAAGGATGAGGAAGGTTCGCAAGGAAATGAGCGGAAACATTACGATTATAATAACGACAATTTATTATGATTTCATGACTTTATCGTTTATGTAAAGAATAAAAGATTATTTTTTTTCGTTAGAAGAAAAACCGATATATTTATTTTTATTCACGTTATTTAATCTAACAATTTTAATAATATATGTAACTGTATATTATGAAAAATATGTTATTTCATACTTTAAAGGATGTTTATGTATATCGAAGGTATTTAGTAATCTATCTTATTATTTATAACCGTTTTATTATATGCGTTAATGTACGATAACTCTGATATTAAAAAAGGAATCGGCGACGTAAATTGAAAAAAAAAAAAGTTGTTTTATATTTCCATTTCCTTATAGCGCCTATTCAGTAATGGATTGAAATATCTCGTTGTAAGATTTTTCTACTGCATAATTTCCTCTTGAGAAGGAAATTTGTACGAGTTGTATATTTCTGCTTATTTCCTAACGTTTTCAGATTTGAATAATATTTTCTTTTAGCCAACTATGTTACCTTAAGTTTTATTTTACAGCTTAATTTTATTAAAATAAAATTTTTACTCATAGATAAACGTTCGTTCGTTATCAACTTGCTCTTGTCTCTACGAAATCGACGTAGTATGTACTGCTCCTCCATATATCTGTATCAGCCGTCATATCTGAATTCACTCCCTTCTTAAGCATATCCTCTTTCACGTAATCCATCCATACTTTCTTCGGTCTTCCACTACCTTTATGGCCATCCACATTTAAGTTTGTTATTATACTAAATTACTAAAAGTCAATTAAATTTGGTACTACTAAATATAAGATTCTTTTACGCGCAGTTTTAACATCTCGTTCAATGTATTGATATTTTAAAATATTTGCCTGCTGATTCTGCAGAAAAAAGACGTTTGATTGAAAAAAACCCATAGAGGTATACGAAAAAACTTTTCAAAAAAAGGTCTTTTCATATTCGTGACGTACATTTTGCATTGGACATGTAGTACTCGTATAAACAGCACCAGGCAACTGGCTCTGGCGAAACAAAACTATTTTTGGCAAAAGTCCAGAATGTACTGTGGAGTACTGAACGGTGTTTTTTTTAAACTTGGAACATTGGAAGTTAAAATATTTTACTTTAAAGATATTTTTATAGCAGTAATCATATTAATTGACATTTAAGATACTAAAATGGAGACCGAGAAATATGGAAAATTATAAAAAAAACACTTTTTGTGTTGCATAAATTCAAACAAAAATTAAATAAGTGTCAAAAATTTAAAGGTCAATCTGTTCCTTTAAAAGTCGAAGTATAATTTGTAATTTCGACAACGTTAATACAAAACGCTTTTATCTTTTATCATTACTAAGGTTTCGCGCTTTGACATTTCATTAATGGTAATTACTAAGGCTCAAATAAAAAATAACGACGCCCTTTTGATCGAAGCTAATTGGTGTTCTTGAAAATTGAGGAAGGTTTGCAAAAGAAATGACTCGTGGCAAAATTATCACGTACATAATTGCGAAAATTTTACCTTTAATATTTCGATTTTTTAAAATTATGTTTTACTAGCTTTCGCCCGCGACTTCATCTGCGTGAAATTTAAAAAAAGAAAAATAAGTAGCCGATGTGTTCTTCTAGAATAGCCTCTACATCTATGCTAAATTTCATCTACGTCCGTTTAGCCGTTTAGGCTACAAATCCTAAGAAACATCCATCCATCCATCTAAACTTTCGCATTTATAATATAAGTAAGAAGTAAGATTTATTTATTTATTTATACAAAAATACAATATTACAATTGAAATATAATTTTACAAATACATTTCACACATTTTTTTTCACTTTTAATTTTAAATTCGATATTTTGTTCAATTATATATCCTTGGCTCCTTTACCAGGTTGATTATCTGTATTAGAGGAGCCAATGACTTCCCTTACGTCACTTAATTCTCACAAAATTCACAAAAACAAAATAAATTTAGTACTTCACCATTATTTCATAATAAATAATAAAATAATTGAAGTTTATATTTTTTTGTATGTAGTTTGATAAGTATGTAGGTGTGTAGATGTAGATAGATACTTTGATTGCAAATTAACGTAACATAAGTCTAACACTCGCTCTGTGATCGCATTTTCTTTATATTGGTTTATAAATTTTTGTGTTAGGATTTGTATACTTTGTGAGAGAAAAGCTGAGCACTCTAACTGTTGAGCCACTGGGTAGACATAACATTAACATACAATACAACAATATTAACATCCCCACGACATGAATAAATAAACAGAAAAAATCGGAACGATTTATCATACCAGAATTCGGTTATGCAAACTGTTTTCGCAAACAAAACAAACGGTATTTCCTGTTCGTGCAAAGAGTTCTTTGTGAGAGGAAGAAAATGATCCCAGGAATTGTTTGTTGAAGCAAATAATGAGTCCGTGATTTACAGAGTGCGGCGTCAGCTATTCAGCTTCGAGCAACCGCGCCAACAAAACAAACGAGTTCACTTACAATTCTACGCATTTAAAGAATTTTTATAGGTTATTTTTTTAAACTTTTCCGATAATGTTGTCCTAGTTCGTTAGTTAGTTAGTTTGGTATCGACATATTTGTATCTCCATGAATCTTCAATGAGGCTATACTTTTACTAACAAAAAAATAACGTCTATGTCATATCCTGTTTTGATTTTAAGGATATTTTAATAGAAACATGACGTCGGTGGAATTTCACAGTTATATTATAACTTTACTCGTTAGGCATTATTATGTATCAATTTTGCTTGTTTAGAAAAGTGTTGTAATTTAAGTATGTTTAAAAAAAAGACTTAAACGTAAAAAATTGGAATAACATAGTTTGTTTCTATGAAAACGTTTTGTATATTTCTGCCTACGTAAAATGACAACAGGATGTTTCTGGATACTGTGAAAATTTCGATACACTGCTGGTTGTTTTTTTCGGTTCACTTTTCATATTTCAGTTTGTTCAAATCTACGTCCGATAGGAAATAAAAATGTATTTTTAAATTGTTATTCTCTACCTTTGTTTTCTTTTGTAACACAGGTTTACATGACCACTTAAACTTTACATTCGCGGATAATTTAAAGTATAAAATGCCACTGAATGTAAAGAAAACTTTAATCTAGAAATATCGCACTATTTTCTATCTTTACTTAGTTTCTTTTTAAATGTATTAATTACAATATCCTTAAAGTTACCAAACACTAACACTTTAACTAACAGTTGTAAATTATATACTTGTAAAAGAAAACCAAATAGTTGATACCGACTACGATGTACACCACATTAGGGACCTAATTTGTCTGCGAGAATTATGTCTTAAACATAAATTAGAGCTTATTTTGTAAATTATTCACAAATGCTTATTACGCCGCATGTTTAGGTAAAAGCTCTATGAAGAAAGGCAGAAGCTTTTAAGCTTACATTATAACATTTATTATTACACAATTTTCTTTATTAATTATGTTTGCTTGATTTTGTTTTTAGTTTTTATTTCATGTAAAAAATGACAAAAAAAAACAAAACAATATTTGCGGTGTCCGTTTTTTTCGATAGTGTAAAACTTGTTGCATTAATCATCAGTAAATGTTTCGCTCATGATTAATGATAGGGACAGTGAACAAAACACAATAGAATTGTTGTTGCTTTGTTTTCGTGTTTTTTTAATTGTTTCAATTTTTTTGTGAAAACAAGCGATGATTCGTTTGTTAACGCTACAACAGGACATTGGCTATTTTCCAAGTTAAATTCGTTAAGGTTTTCTTAAGTTTCGTTTATAAAATATCATTTCATTACAGGTTAAGAGTTAACAGTTTTAAATTTATTTTAACTAGAACATTTATGTTACATGTATACTTTTCGATCTTTATTAAGACATACTACTTGGTCAAAAATATAAAAGATATACGTTTGATGAACAGTCCAGTCGTTTTTAATAGTTCAACAAATACATCAGTGGTTTATTTAATAGTTTTACTGAAGTGTGCAATAATAGCTCTTTACATTATATCATTTATAACTTGGCTTTCAAGCGATTATTTTCATATTTCATATCGCTGTGTTACGACTAAATCTAGTTTGCCGTGAAACTTTACGGCACTATAAAGATTTGATAGTATTTTTATTGCAACATTATTACTCTTTTATAGTGTCTGGTAGAGTATTGAGAATGTTGTGAAGAGCAAATTTATAGGTCAGCGGGCTGGCAAATAAATCTATAGTTAACTTGTTTATAATAACTATAAAATAAAGGTATCGCTTCCTAGTAAATAAATCAATTGTTAAAATTTTTATGTTACCCATAAAACTTGGACCAATACTAATTGAGAGTTCTATGGTACACAAAACAGCTTTTTTATTACGCTATTGCGCTTCTCAAAATCATTCAGAATAGATAAGTATTATGTTTTATACTAGGTTATTCGGTACCTAAAGTACGAAAAGTCTCATGTAAAATATGAAATAAATTGCCTGTGTAAAAGTTTTTAACAAGCACATAACGAAAAGGAATTGCTTAATTAGGTGTAAAGACGTAACACAAAGAACTATTCCTTACTAAGCTGCATTTTCGTACTTGAGAAACCAGGTTACCACTTGAAAAAACTTTTTTCTCACAGCGGTTCTGAGTGCCAAGTCGTCGGCCAATTGCCACTCACGCTAATTAATAACTTGAATTAATAATCTTTATCAAATAGAGATATCTTTAATTGACTCATTAATTAACTATTAGTTAGATTAAGAAAATAAAAAACCCATCCAGAAATAAAAAAGCTTGTGTTGTAGTTTGTAACATTTACGTTTCTAGTAACAATTTCATTAAATAATTCTTAACTTTTTTATATGTTACTAGATGTTGTTCGCGACTTCGTCCGCGTGAAATTAAAATATATAGCCTATGTTACAGATAAATTACCTACCAAACGGTGAATTTTTTTTTTAAATGGCCCAGTAGTTTTTAAGTTATTTCAATACATACAAAAATACAAAAATCCACATCTTTCCTCTTTATAATATAAGTATAGAAGTATAGATAAGACTTTATTTTCGAGTAAAAACAAACAGAAATACCGTCAACGAAGCGTACATATATCCTGTTATAAATGCTTCATCATTGTTTCAATTGTCGGCAGTTCATTTTCGAAAAATACGAGTAGGTTATCCGGAATATTTCCCTTTCAGAGCAATAAAGCCGTCAATCCCCACTACTGTGTATCGCTGTATCAAATTGTATGTTTATATTATACAGATTAACATTTACGTGAACGAAGTACTTTTGTATATAGAGTTGCAATGATAAATTATTTCAGTTTAATTCTTCTTGTAGACAAACTGATACAACGAAAAGTGTAAAGATTTTTTTTTATTATTTTAATTTGTAATACAAGTATTTAATTTCAAATTGAATCATTACACTTTCGTACAGCTAGTTGTAAATCTAGATTTAGTACATATGGGTAATTAATTTAAAAACAAAAGGGAGATTTTGCTATGTTTTCTTACTCATTTTGTATTTTTGGTTTTGTTGGTAAAATGGATATAATAACATACAAAACATGTTAACAATTTCACTTATGGAAGTAAAATTTTCTAACAATGTCAGAAGAATAGAAAAGGCTGCAAAATTTCTCATCTTTATTTAAAAAAAAAAAAACGCACTAAAAGTAGAACCATTTAGTATTTCATTTAATTTTGATAAAATATACGTAGTACTTGAACATAATTGAAATCTGCATGGTCGAAGGTAAACGTTGAAGTTGAAAAGACTGAATAAACAACTCAGTGTTGATAAAACGCAGATGGTTTGACACAGGAGAGCGGAAAGTAATTAACAAATTCATAATTGAATTTCAGATAAAACACTGAGAGAGGGGAATACAAAGAAAACTGCAAAAATAACCAGCGCGGTTTTGGTAAAAAAAATTAAAAGGATTGTATAATTCAATCCAATTAGTTTCATTTTTGATTAACACTTATCAAAATTTTAGATGAGCGTCTTTTGTCTTTATTTAGCTAGAAATTCTCCCATTTTCAGATTGGGTCTTTGGATTAATAAAAAAAAATAACTATCTGGATTACTAGCCTATAAAGCATTCCATTTATGAAAAACAAATCCAATCAGTAGTCCTCTATTTTCACTAAAATAAACAAATGAATCTCTACATTTTATTGTATTTCTAAACAAAATGAGCGTATAAGAGAAGAGAACCGTTATCTATCCTGTGAGAACGACGACTAAAATGCCTACCTGCATATAGTCTACAAATTGCTCGTTGTTTTCACACACGAACTCTTTCCTTTAATAACAGTTAAATAAAATTTAAAGTCCAATCTTTGTTGTTGGAAATGTCGTGTTTATTATGTTAGATTATGTAAATGGTGAGGAGAACGCGACGGGCCCTCTTTTAAAATGTCGCAAACCTTTATCTGTACAAAACAGCTGTACCAATAACGACGTGTTGTAGACATAAAAGTAACGTGCTGTTGTCTGAATATTATCTTGCATCTAGAATACGATATTCCTCTATGTAATTTGATACTTTAATCCAGTGAACTTTAAGTATTTGTTAACAATTATGAGAAATGTAGTAAACAATCGTGAAATCATTACATGCGTATCTTTGATCTTATGACTATTTTTTGTTTATGTATTTCTTGTTGTAGCTCTTGCTCGCGACTTCGTCAGCTTATTTAAAATTCAAGGTAATCTATACTAATATTATAAAGAGGAGAGATTTGTATTTTTGTATGTATTGAAATAACTCAAAAATTACTGGGGCTATTTCAAAAATTCTTTCACGATTAGAAAGCTACGTTATCGGTCAGTAAAATGTTTTTTTTTTAGTTCACGCGAGCAACACGAGCAACTTTTAAGGTCTATATAACAGGAAAGTTGATCTGACGGTTTGGTGTTAGTGAAATAGACATTTGTTTCTTTGAAAATTTTGTATCTGCTTTTCTACCGGTGCTATATTTTAAACTTCGGATGAGAAAATAAATTGTACGCTAAATGAGCGACGACTACGTAAACGTTAATTAAAACTGCAATTTATCTACCACGGAGTGCACTACGAGTACTTCATGTGAGCGGTTAGTTAACATCAAATAAATGTACCTTTTGATATTTAACTGAATCTCATCTGCACTAAAACTAGATAAGATATTGAGACCACAGACGAATGAGTTTTTTTTTTGATAATGTTTAGTGATTGCTGGATTTGTTAAGTTTAGCTTTGACGTCCTAATTAACTGTGTGTTGACAGTATTCTCTATCAAATATAGTGGTTATTCGAAAGCATGATTGAAGTACGAATGTACGACTACCATATAACACTAAAGGTTATTAAAATGAAATGAATGTTTTTTTGTATGGTTTAATACAATATTAAATCAATCGATTTTTTTACCATAAGTTTCTTATATATTAGAATAATAATATGTATTATATCGAATAGAGGTAAAGTTCCTTTATAATCCTACCTATTATCCTAATAATCCTTTATAAAATAATAATTAATAATAATCCTTCATAAAAGCTTTTGTATTTGTGGTTTAGTTATTAATAGTTGGTTATTAATAACATCAACGTGATACAGACGAAATTAAATATAGAATGGAATGACCAGCTACAAAATATTTCATTATCACAATTAATTACTCTAATGCATTTAAACAAGGAATTCAATCATGCTATAAAAATACACCAAAAGTGAACCAAAAACTGTTCATCATAATTGTTTTTAAGAATAAAACATAATATTACAAAAATGAAATCAATTTTAATATACATTGAATTTAATTTCCTGCGTACTAAACGACAAATTAATCGGATAAGACCCTTGCGGATAAATTTTGCATTTAGACGTTAATTACGAGGAGTCCCCAAGTAGGAGCCAAGAAATTATTAGAACGGTACAAAATTTATTTCGAGGCAATTAAGCGGTACTCAAATATTTCACGTTTTCAAACGGTGTTGTAATTTACGGCTCATAAATTGAGATGTTACTTAATGTGTTTACACCACACTTGATTATTTAAATAAGATTATTTTCTAACACGAACATATTATTAACTAGAATATCATATTGACCTTATCGTTATTCTCGTTGTATTTAGATATGAAGAAGAAATGTATGGAATAGTACATACTATATCAAAACTCTGTAAGGAAAATAGCACGATCATTTTCCCAGATATCAAACGCGTGATCAAAATAATTTAAACATACTTAAAACTAAGCGTATAGTCACTAAATATTACTAAAATAACATTAACTATAATAACAATTACATGATTGACTTTACGAAAGATCCGTTTTATTTATATAGTTTTATTATAAGTTTGAATAACACAATCAGCGTGCGTTCGTACGCGTGATCCAATCAATTCAGAAAGCCTATAAGTCCGTCACTGACGTAAATAACGATCCAGGAAATAGCCGCGACTTGTGCAAAACTATACAATCCCATTCGCTCTTTGTTAGTTAACTACAGTATGCTGATAATCCCTTAACGCTCATTTATTTGAATTCAGCACGGACCTCGTACTTTACAGTATTCTATATTATTGACCCCTTTAAATAAAATCAATCTGAAATAAACTATAAAACCGATATATTAAGCCTAAAGTTAATATTATTAAACTATCGTTTATTAATGGTAGTCGGCCAGATTTATGGGCGGTTTCCGAAATACTTTTAATCATTCGCTAGTGCTTATGGTTCGATAAATTTATAAAATGAGCTTCCGAACTACGTATCTTGAGCTTTGTTCCATTAAAACCTAATACTAATGAATCACTAGATAATGATTAAATAAATGATAACTTCAGAAACCCAGCTTAAGTTATGTATCGGTCACTAAGAGATGACTTTAGTTTACTTTAAGAGTGTATATGGCAGTAAATTTAGTATTTCTTTACAAGAAATTGTATAGGTGTAAGTTTGAGTTTATCTTTATAGTGTTTGCTGTTCAAAGTTTATAAATATGGTTAAACAACAATTGACAAAATGTAGTACAAACACAGCATTTGAAAACTGTGCCAAGGCCTCAAGCATTGCGCTCTGACGCTTTTATTAAAGAGCATTCCATTATCATTTGCTCTACTTTCTTATACCGCAGATTTTAGGGGACAAGATGAGTTTTGAATAATACTTTGCAACATAACACAACAAGACTTTTTATAATAATAATAAAAAAATGTTTCGGATTAGAGAAACTTTATTAAGTAAATAATAATATTATTTTTCTATACCTCGTCTTTTTGACTGACATAGTATTAGTAATTATTTAAGAATAAATTATTTTTATTTCCCTAGTATTTGATACTACAATGGTACGGTACTATTGTTTGTATTTGTAATTCTAATACTTCGTAGCCTCGTAGCACCCTCTACGAAGTTGAGCAGAAACTTGGATAATTTCAAGAGTTTGAAAGTAAAGTGAAGTGAATTTATACATTTTCTACTCAGAAATCATCATTACAAAGTTGGCTGATCCAGACACTGGAGATATTTAATTTTTTTTTCTACAGAACATAATTCTTTCTATTTTTTATTTTTAACATGAGACAAATTTTGGTACTTACTTTATTTGAAACTGTGTTTTGATAACATGTATTTCCCCCGGTATAGAGATTTGATCACAATTAAGGCTAATTTAGCAAGATTTTTATCAAGGTAATTTGGGAAAAGCAGTTGTTTAATTAACCTACTATACTAATGGAAATAACACAATTTTAATTAAGAATAATCTATTTAGTTAAACCAAAACAAAGTTTGAAAAATAAATGTTCAAATCTGACAAAAAGATTCAGTTTTATTTAAGCTTTTACGTTTAGCCAATTTGTTTTCAAAGAAAGAAAATAGGAAACGTTATGTTTGTTGCAAATAATGACTTAGCAGTTTGAGAACAGCGCTGTTTACTTTGATAACACCGGCCATCATCCTAACAAAATAAAGGGTTAAACTTTATCTTGCTCGACAATATGCTCACTTATATCTTCTTCACCGTATGAGCAAAAACTCAAAGTTTTCTAAATGTCCCGTACTGACATGGATGAGTAAATAAAAATGTTGATCTCTACAGTTTCTTGAAATCTCGGTGTACTCTACTAAAAATGTATTGGAGTGCCATAGTTTAACTAAAGTGATCCTGGATGCGTATTACTTTAGTAATCTATACGTCTCAACTAATATTATAAAGAGGAAAGATTTGTATGAATCGATTCACGTAAAAACTACGGGACCGATTTCAAAAATTCTTTCACCGTTAGAAAGGTAATTTGAGTGAGTAACAAAGGCTATATCTTATTATTTTTTTTAATTTCACGCGGGCGAATACGCGAGCAACAGCTAGTATAATTATAAATTAAATGGAAAAAGTTTATGCTACGCAATACTTCGCATTTGTAAAATAACGAACTCCTAAATTAGTCTATTTTTTGAACAACTATAATATATAAAAAGTAAAAGGCATTTAAACACCCATATTATGCTGTTAATTATCAGTATAGTGGCGTTCTAAGTTCCATACTATTTTAAATTCCTCTCGTGTCCAAATGAGATAAAAAACGGAATGTTAAATAAGCGGTTGCTATGCAAGCATTAATTAAAACTGCAATTTATCCAGTGTGGTGTACAACTTCGTGTGCGGGAACCAGTTAACATAAGTTAGATGTACCGTCATTAAAAATAGCATGTGTTTTAACTGCAACAATTGTATTGTGAAAATATCTCTCATTTGTCGATATGGAGCCTACAATTCTTCTTCATTTTTGCTTCTTATAGATAAGGAGGCAAAAAGATTTCTACAAAGGAAGAGGAAGACCGAAGAAAGTATGGATGGACTGTGTGAAAGAGGACATGCTTAAGAAGGGAGTGGTTTCAGATATGACGGCTGATAGAAATGTATGAAAGAGCAGCACATACTGTGGCGACCCTCCATAAGGGATAAGGGCAAGTTGATGATGATGAGATAAGGAGGCGAAAATGTCTTATATAATCAGATCAGAGAACATTTTTGACAATGTTTTGTAGAGTATAATCAATTATTACTTAATGTTTTGAAACATTTTTTTTCTTATTTAGATATAATTTCAAGCACTGCAATGTCAAGAGACAATAAATAAAAATGCAAAAGATTCATCGTACGTCCGTCTTATTTAATCTTCTTTAACTTTGTAATAAAAGGTATGCAAACGTCTAGACTCCAGACAGACAAGAGCGCGCTAGCGCTTACACAGTTTCGACCTAATCCATTAAATAACATTTTGTTTCATGTCTTACCTTGTATTAACTATTTTTTTTTTGTTAAAAATATTAGTAGATTTTTGTTAAATTACTAATATTTCCTGTAACCATTCCAACTAAGCTCTAGGCTTGTGCTAGCATATCATCATCATCATCATCACCATCACTATACGTCCCCACCGAGGGGCTCGGAGCCTACCCTAAGTTAGGGTGACTAGGCCATAGTCAACCACGCTGGCCCAGTGCGGGTTGGTTGCCTTCTCACATGTCTTTGAATTTCTTCGCCGATATGTGTAGGTTGTATCACGATGTTTTCCTTCACCGTAAGAACGTCGGGTAAATTATGTACATATGAAAATTCGAAAAATCGAAAATCACATTGGTACATGGCGGGATTCGAACTCAAGACCTGTAGATTACAAGTCAAGTGCTTATACCACTGAGCCACCGACATTCTAGCATATGGTTCACGATAATAGTCGAATGGCGGGATTCGAACCCTCGACCGCAAGATCAGTTGTCCGACCCCAAACTATTAGGCTATTGGCACTTAATACTATTTAGTTGTACTCCTAAATTACAGGTGTTTTACGTTTTTACTAGATTCCTTCCATACCCTGGTACGTGTCTCTTTGTGTTTCCAGTACAATCAATGTTATTGTCATATCCTTACGAATATTATTTACATGAATGTTTTGGTTTAAATAACTGGAAAGATTATTGTTTCCTAATGTGCTTATACAAACAAGATAATATTCAAGTAATGTGGCGTTACTTTTATGTTAGGAGCGGCGACACGTCGTTATTGGTACAGCTGCTTTGTACAGATAAAGGTTTGCGACATTTTAAAAGAGGGCCCGTCGCGTTCTCCTCACCATTTACATAATGTAACATAATAAGCACGATACTAAGTACAACTTGAACTTCTGATTTTATTTTACGGCTTTGTTATTAGGGAAAAACCTTTACACACTATAAAAACGTCTAGTTATAACGTGGGTGCCTTCAAGAGAAGGGTGAATCGGCACTTATTGAGCTAGCGCGCTCTATCCTTCGGCCGCGTCTTCACTTAGCTTAGGTGGAGTCGTGGTCAAGCGCTGGTTTATTTATGTTTAAAAAAAAAACTTAAAATGTTGGTTCTCTACAATTTACAAAAGTTGGAGAAGCGAACTTGTGTAAAAATCATTTCGCAAAAATAACGCCATATATCTTAAAAAATATTGTAACGTAAAATTAAATTTGTTACAAAAATGATATTAATATTTTTATTCAGTTTAAAAAAATACATTCATGAATATAGTGCTTAATTAAAAAAAATATTTGAAGCTGACCTTTTATAACTAAGGAAAAGGAAGCTGTACTCATGTTTGTTTGTACGAAACAATACAAAGACCTTTACTGGATTTCACGTTTGTTTTTTGATGAGTTTTCCCAAGCATGATAAAATTGTTTTTGAATTACTTTATCACCTTCAAAATAACTATTATAATTAAGCGTAATGTTTTTCTTTGTTTCCTTTGTTTTCTTTGTGTAGACATTAAATTAATTGTAATGAAGTATTGGGGAAGGAATTGGCTCCTTGACACAGGGAAACCTACAATAGGAGCCAAGACTTCCATGAAAAAAAAAAAAAACAAAAAAAAAAAAAAAAAAAAAAAAAAAAAAAAAAAAAAAAAAAAAAAAAAAAAAAAAAAAAAAAAAATTCGCAATTTGCAAACTCGTTTTAGTTAAACATTTTTCATAATTTGGTTTTAATAAAGCACTGACATACTTTAACTATCATTGTTTTTTAATTTTATTTTTAAATTAAAAAAATCGATGTTACTCGTTTCGTTTTCACGTATCCGAAATATTAATTATAATTCCAAATTATTTCCAGTAATATAATTTAAAGACCTAAATGTACCCATAAACGTGTGTTGGGAAGTTCATTTAAAATTCAATTATTTTGTTGATGAAACCTGGAGCGCACTTGCAACATTCGTTACAGGAAATTGCAGCGTTGCTTAAAATTTGTTGTAATTAAATTCTTTGTGTATTTAATTGAAATTTGGCTGTTAGATCGTTGTGAAATTAACCTCTAAAAGAAAACTTATATTTTTGTTTTTTAATTATAGATTTTAAAGTCCCAACGACATCAGAATATAGAAATTGGTTAACTTTAACATTTATACCAAGGTTTAAAATGTGTTTTTGTATAAATGTGTAATATTTGGAAACACGCAAAGATATAATAAAATACATATTACTCTATGTGACGCCTTACCGTATGTATTTCGTCATGCAAAGCACATTTGAAAAACTTCACATGAAAATGTCTATGTAAATAGAGATTTTAGCCCACTGTGCACCTGATTTAAATAATAACGAACAGTTGAACATTGGAAATGACACATGTCGTAGATTTAAAAGACCCGTAACTAAGCTTTAAGTGCTAATTAACGTTTATAAATCACAGTAATAACAGGGACGTGCCTCCAGACACAATAGACAGGATAAACAATGTCACAGTACGTGACTATGGGGACGGCAGATTAAATATATATCTCATAGGTGACAAGCAATTTGTCTATCTAGGTTACGAGAGAAACGTTTGTATTGTAGAAAGCTTTGTGTCCGGTGCAGCGTTACAAATATACATTATATTTTGTCCAATTATGTGTTTTAAGAAAATTTGAAAAAAATTTAATCTTTCTTTTTATCACAATGATTTAGGAGGTTATTGTTTTTCACGTGTAATTTTTTATGTATATAGGTTTGTTTATGTGTCCATTTTAAATATGGACTAGCGGGTCTATAGCTTAAAAGATTGAACTGCTTTTGACTCGTGAGATGTTATTTATATCATATTCCTAAAGGTACAGACGCTCAGTTCTAACTGACAGTTTGAATTGAACAGTCAAACTGTTTAATTAAAACAGTTTTTTAAGACATTTTTAACTGAACAGTTCGACTGTCAGTCAACTTTTGTTTTTTTCATTTATTAATTATAATGAGTATAAATAGATACTCTTAAACAATTACACTCTGTAAAGGAAACTGTATATTATAATACATAAGCTGTGGTTGCGCTGACATTAATTAAAACTGCAATTTATCTTGTGCGGGATGGTTCCTTCATACGCTACTTAGTTAATGTGAGCTGGACATATTTCAACGTTATAAATGATGCAAGTATGTTCTTTATGCAACTACAGTTCATATAAGAAACTCCGCTGTTACTCCTGAACGTCCAAGCATATCATATAACCAATTTTTACAAATACGTAACCGTTACCTTGAAATTAAGATCTGTGTAATTGGAGATCTTATTTTAGCGAATCTCTAAATAAGCTTCCAATTAACTTATTATATATATAGTTGAAGGGGTTGTTTTTATTAAATAATGAAAGGCACGTGGCTCTCGTCTAATGCTAAGGTACACAAGTTTCCTAATAGTGAAGACTATGTGATGTTCTAGGAAGCACTTTTTCCTTAAACTAACCTTGAAAGAATTATTTATTTTTTTTACAATTTAAGTGATATCAATATTAAATTGCTACAATCAAGAACGGAATTTACAAATCTGGATAACGTGTTCAAATGCTTCGGTATTTGCCGAGAGCGATTCGTCTCACGGGAGCTCTTTATATTCGTGAAGGGATTTCACAGTTTGGCGCTCGCTGGCGAGAATCCTAGCATTATTGATTTTACAATCTGTAATACGCCCTTTGTCTACCTGAAAAGTGCGGTTGACATATAATAATTATCTTGCGGTAATCGTGACAAGCATGTAGGGATAATGTAGTTTGTTCATTTCATTTTTGTTTAATAAACTTTGAAGTACATAATAGATTTAATTCTAGACATTTTTGTTGACTTTGAAACTTTACAACTAAGCATAAACCAATATATTCTTTCTAAATAATTAAATTAAATATTATTATAATATAGCCTTTAAAGTTTCAACCAAACCTAGTCTTGCTACCATTTAGAACTATATTAATAGAGCTAGCTTCGAATTAAACAACCCACAAACACCTAGATATTGTATCCTTTAAGCCGAAGTAGTACAAAATTGAAAAACAGTGAAAAAATATTTCAATACCGGATCGATAGCTCACTAATGGCCTGTGGAGACAGCCCAAATGAGTTTCGTGACATTGCACTTTCGTTCAATATTTCAGCTGAAAATTCTTCAATATTGTTACTGTTACGTTTGACATTTATTAAAAATACTTCAGCCCCTATAGTTGACCATTAATAGTAGGAAATATTGGAGGAATATACCTAGGAGAAATGCAGCAGTAAGATTAAATACTGAAGTGTAGAAATATCTTGCAGGATTTATTGTTACTTTTATGAATTCATACGATATTTTTAATGAATTCTAAAATAAACACAAAATTAACACTCATTGCCTACATTAAGGGAACGTCTTAGTGCAGATATATATTCTTAGAGTATAATATTCAAATTTTAACATGGCAATGCCGTCATCCCAATCCTCTCGTCCATTCAATTCACGAAACTTCAAGATCCTCGTTTCCCCATGACATAATCAAGTGTACTGATTAAATCAATTTAATTTTAAATTAAATCCAAACAAGTTTTAATCATGTTCGCATATTTCCATGTGCCCGGAGGCCTGAAGGCATGCGGGCTAACTACAGTCAGGAAGTGTAATTGCGTGCCGCGTACAATACAAACAACACTTTTGTTGATGTAAAATTTATGTGCGATGGAAACCGCTGCCCTTATTATTTCGATTACTATGAGAATATATTATTTCCTTAATTTATACTATAGTACTCGTATAGTGTTAATTACTGTTTTGAATATTCGATACTTGTTTTGTAAAGTGTTATATTATAGTTTGTCTAAATAATTTAGATTAGTTTGACAATTCATGTCAATTCATGTGACAATTTAGTAGGGATGGTTGTGTAAAATCAAGCATGAATCTTTTCGATTTTTATTCTTATGGAAGTTGGAATCGATAGATACATAGTTATAACTTATGAATTTTTTAAAAGACCAATGTTTTCTCAAATTTATAACGACCTACAGAATCAGTACAAATAATGAGAGTAAATATATATTTATTACTACTACAGCCGTACGTAATCAAATTGGATTTCGCTATTATTCATCGCTGAATTCTCTACACCATAATCAATATTAGAATTGTCCTCTAAATTAGTGAATAAGAAAATTATAATTTCATTTAAGTTCGATAAATTTTATTTAAGCCAAATATCGATAGTTCGTAATTGTCCGCTATGCGTGTTTGTTTCATCACTATGATACCTGTCTATTAAGTACGACATTTACCATCATATAAATTGAATTCAATACTTCATATACGTCATTTATCAAACTAATCTATCTTATTTAGACACACTATAGTTAAGATCCATAAGGCGTATATACTATTTAGTTTTTTTATACTTTTCTACAATTTCAACAGAAAATAAAAATAAAAACACAAATAGGTGGTACACAAATTTTATTTCATCTGTTTTATTTTCCGTATAACAAATTTATTGAATAGCTTATTCTTTAGACTATTTAACTAATTTATTAGAACGATGCCACACGGGCGGTGCAGCGCCGCAGGATAAATTCGAACACCGCAAAAACATATTTATGTTACATCGCTCAGCTTGTCAGAAATAACTGTAAAATTAAAAGTGATGCTATAAAAATTTAAGCCTCGTAAGTTGATTTAATGCACCGTTTGTTTCTTGATAAAATGTTTATGGTAAACCACAATGCAGACGTGGCGAAGATGATCCGCTCGTGTGGCATGTCCCTAACTATTGAGTTTTCCTAGTGTCGTATTTACATCTAATATCCTAAGTGACTAGTTCATAGATAGCCATTACACATCAGGTTGCTTTTATTACATATAAAAATAAATGTAATCTAAGAAAAAAAAGTTTAATAACATCATAGGTATTTAAATACGATGAGCTTTATTCTGTTACATAAAAATTGTGACGGAATAGTGTTTCCCGTTGAATAATCAGCGTACTGATCGAACGACCTAATGGCCGATTGATTCTATAGATCCGATCGGGTAACGGGCAACACTCATTCTGTTACCGCCATTCACAAATAAAATTTTCAAAGCCTATATATGAGATTTTGATATCGAATTATATTTCACGTGAGGAACATTGTGAATAGACTTTTTCCTAAAACGCACATTTATAACTAAGGGTTTAACTACACATGTTATTTACAAAATAATGGTACATTACAATCGGTGACAATTTTTAATTGACAAAACTTCCCTATACATTTTGTGTAAGTGATTTTTACAATTACCTGCAGGTAAGGTGTTCTATTTTCATTTAAAGTATTTACTATTTAAAGCTCTAAATATTTCATTTAACACAATAATTTATACTAATAAAAATGATACTAATTTAAATAATCTCACCCGGTCATGTATTTAGATAAAAAAATTCAACTATTTACTTAAATAAACATTCCATTTGCTATAATTTATGCTTTTTTTCTATTTAATTTCAAAACGCAATATTCTAATCCCCTTGCAAACCTATATTTGTCTATCTATTTTAAGAAAACATATTTATGTAAGTAATATATAATGAATCGGAATCTAAAATTTGATTGCGAAAAACATATAATATATTGTGTAAAGCTATCGTAAATTTTCTAATTAACAACAATTAATAACAAGACTAACAAATTATCACGTATTGATTTTTAAACAAAAAAAAATATATAAACAACAAAACTACACATAAACTACAATTTAATAAGAGCTGTTAACCGTGTGAAGCCAGGTTAAGTGACTAGTTGTGTAATCAAGCAAGAAATTTAAGTAGTATTCGCAGTAACAACAAAACAGACAAACAAGAGAGTGAGAATCTTTTCGTAGAGGCGACAGCGGCGGCGGCGGGCGCCGGTGTGGGCGGGCCGAGGCGCGTGTTGGCGCGTACTACCTGCGACCTCCAGCGGATCACGTACAGCGGCTGTTGTCTTGACAACGCGACTAACCTAATTGCATAACGACAAACAAATCTGCTATAAAACTTGTATAAAATTACGGTGATTGCCATTTGTTTTATACCAAAGAATAACAAAAATCAAATTTGTTTACTTCAGAATCAAACAACGAAAGATTTTTTTTAGTTTTTAGTTTCTTACTAGTATTATAAATGTGGAAGTTTATATGGATGGAACTAACAAACATCCATCTAGGATGTTTGAATAGGTAGCCTAAACGACTGAACGGTTCTCGATGAAATTTGGCATAGATGTAGAGGATAGTCTGGAAGAACACATAGGCTACTTATTTTTTTTTTAATTCCACGTGGTCGGAGTCCCGGGCGAAAATTAGTCTGTTATAACACTTGAATAAAGTTACGGTGATTAACATTTGTTTTATATCAAACAACAAAATGTAAAATTTGTTTAACTCAAAATCAAACAACAAAGTCAATACAATAGTTACGGACGACGATTTTGTAGTCTCAAGTTTCTAACGACATTTGAATACGTTAAAAACACAGACAAAACAATACTAGTTCAGATTCAACACACATGAAAAACAATACAGTTTATAAAACGTTTGTATATTGTTGGGCTTTGTAGCAACTGTCGTGAACACGACATCGGCTAACCTTGTGATTCGTCCGGTTACAAGGGTCGTCTCGAGCTGTGCATTGGTTTGGAAAATTAATTATATACTTACATTCAAAACCTCTTTAATCTGTTTCTGATTTAAACTCACATTATTTTTATTTTTTATTACCAGTTTATTAACGTTAAATGAAGTTTGTTCTATAATTCGTCATTAATTTGGAACGATATTACTGAATTACATGCAGAGATAAATGATTTCAAACCGATTTAACCTTATTACGGGCAAAAGAGATCGTATTTTCAAATATTTTGCGTACTCAACAATGTACATATAAAGGTCTATGAATATTCATAAATCCATTGTTGTTTAGAGCGTATTCATTGTTATTGGAGAGGGTAGGATCTCTTATATTTTCTATTAAAAAGGGCAGATTATAATTAGATATCGCAGGGAGGAAAATCTAAAATGTTTACATAAATACATAAATGAGAAGTATACGCATCTTCTTTAGTACAATAGAGTTAAATCTCTATTCTAAAAAGGATGATAATAAACCAAAAATATGCTTTGATTTCTAGCACGTTATACAGATTTTTATTTAGTTAAGAATAAAAATAGGTACGAAGTTTTGCCGTTCTTTACCAGATATAAATGATTTCAGCGTTAGCTTACCTTATGACAACGGTGTTCAGTCGCCATGGCAACGTGTACGTGTGGTTCTTATGTCTAGCACAGAACGTGTAGAGCAGTTCCCCCGCGGTAGCCGCGAGTCCCTCGGAGCTCTGCACTCCGAGGCCTGACCACTCGTGAAGAGTTATGTTCCACGATCCACATGATTTATCCTAACAGATAAGTGATAAATGCCTTTATTAAAGTGTCTTTAAGAGTATGGTGAACATATACTTAAGTTAGATTTCGGCTACTTCACATAACACTTAAAAAACTTGAAAACAAACTATAGACTACAGACATGTTATGTAACATTCAGTCTCTCGTATGGAAGATAAATAGATATATTTAGACAATTTCTTGTAATTACATTAACTATTTTTTAACTTATTTCATTTGGAAGTTCAAGATATATTTGATTTATAATTTTACTAACCTGTTCTGAAGAAATGTCAATAAATAACTGCCTCTCAACGTTAGAATCGAGTACCCAAGTACATTGTTGGTAAAAAAATTCGTTTAAAGTTCCCGTAACTGATACGTTTCTTGATGAAATTTCACCTGTAAAGGAAAATATACTAAGAATATCCAGCTGCATATTAAGAAATTCGATACAATAAATTAGTAAATTAGATACCATATCGACTATATCCATTTTTCTTTGTAATTACACAATTTTTCAAGTTTTAAAAACAGTGTTAATAATATTGGTAGAGATAAAAAAATCTTTAGTCCAGTTTTTCCGAATTTTCTTTGTGAATAGACTTGAAAACTTTTTCGGGAATATATCGAACAAATGAAATAAGATTCAGTCATTGTTCGAATTTCAAATTTGGAGTTTCGTGGAAAAACCAACAGCGAATAAACTTTTAGTTTGTCCCCGTTTTTTCAATTTTGCGAGGTATTTTTTCAACTTTCGTTTTAACGACCATTTTAATCACCAAAAATGTCAATAAAATGTCTGTGTTTAATTAGAAACTTGCAACATTTTTAGTTCACTAAAGGTATCTTTCATCTGATACTTAAAAATAAATAATTTAATTTCTAAATCCTAGTTTAGGCTGGCACATTTTAAGTGAAGGAAACTTAAAATGATTTAGTGAACAGTTCATGGACGTATTAAATTTAATAAAACGGAATGTTGGACACGGCTCGCAGTGGCCAAACTGTAATTGCTAACTTTACGATCTTGTTCGAGGCTTTTTTTCGATTCAGTGCTACCTCCAGCGAGGCGGAACTGGGTCGGACCGTGTAATTCTCCCAGACACCCCCCTGCCCTCGCCAATAAGAAAAATAACCAAGTTATTCCACATGCGCGGATTGTTAAATTGAACTGTTCCTTCCTTGGATTTCAATAACACCTCACAATGTTTTACTATTTTGAGGTGATTAAATTAAATTGCTATTGCATTTTATGGATTTTAAAATTAACATATTAATTTTCATGACAACATATTTTGTTAATTATAATAATTGATGTTTAAATTTAACAGCTGTGAACAAAACGTTGTATAAAATATAAATGGGGTTGATTTCCAAAATAAACTTTAAAAAATATTTTAAAGTTAAACTATAAAAAATATTTTAAAGTTACATTATAAACTTTAAAAAATATTTTAAAGTTACATTATAAACTTTAAAAAATATTTTAAAGTTACATTATAAACTTTAAAAAATATTTTAAAGTTACATTATAAACTTTAAAAAATATTTTAAAGTTACATTATAAACTTTAAAAAATATTTTAAAGTTACATTATAAACTTTAAAAAATATTTTAAAGTTACATTATAAACTTTAAAAAATATTTTAAAGTTACATTATAAACTTTAAAAAATATTTTAAAGTTACATTATAAACTTTAAAAAATATTTTAAAGTTACATTATAAACTTTAAAAAATATTTTAAAGTTACATTATAAACTTTAAAAAATATTTTAAAGTTACATTATAAACTTTAAAAAATATTTTAAAGTTACATTATAAACTTTAAAAAATATTTTAAAGTTACATTATAAACTTTAAAAAATATTTTAAAGTTACATTATAAACTTTAAAAAATATTTTAAAGTTACATTATAAACTTTAAAAAATATTTTAAAGTTACATTATAAACTTTAAAAAATATTTTAAAGTTACATTATAAACTTTAAAAAATATTTTAAAGTTACATTATAAACTTTAAAAAATATTTTAAAGTTACATTATAAACTTTAAAAAATATTTTAAAGTTACATTATAAACTTTAAAAAATATTTTAAAGTTACATTATAAACTTTAAAAAATATTTTAAAGTTACATTATAAACTTTAAAAAATATTTTAAAGTTACATTATAAACTTTAAAAAATATTTACCCGAATGAGTTGTATAAGTACGTTGTCCACACATCGCGTCATCATTGAAACTATACGCGGCTGCGTAATCGAACCCACGACTCGCGTACGTATAGTGAGCGACTGAATATTCAAGTCTGAGGCCACTCCAACTGCGAACCACAACTGGTAGCCACGCAGCCTGTTAACAAAAGTGGTCTTAACATTAAATATTTAGGACGGCCCTGACCCAGTCGGAACACCTGACGGGTTCTCTTTTCATATCGATCGAAGATGTTAGTTGAATAGACTGAAATACTTAGTTAGGTATTACAATAAAATGTTTTTATCTACAACAGGAACATATAAACCGTTTGATCTGTGAGGTAATCTTTTATGACAAAACTTTCGATGCCTATATGAATTTAATGAAAATGATAAATTATATTAAAACATTTACTGGCATAGTCACTTATTAAATGTTAAAATTGATGATACGAACAAGTCTGTTTATAATAAATCTGTAATTACAGATCATATAGATACTAGTTTTCGCCCGCGACTCCGTTCGCGTGGAATTAAAAAAAACAAAGCGAGTACCCTATGTGTTCTTCCAGACTATTCTCTACATCTATGCCAAATTTAATCAAAATCCATTCAGCCGTTAAGGCTACAAACACTAACAAACATCCATCCATCCATCTAAACTTTCACATTTATAATATTAGTATGAAGTACGAATAGTATGATAACCATTAAAATATGTATGTTATTTATAACTCAGTAGTCTCATTTACATCGAATTCATTTCAACAATAAGGGAAGCCACTAAAACAATTCGTATTAACCCCAACAGTTGCCCTTAATCGACACATAAATTAAGTTGACAACATTTACAGCTAGCACCAAAGGAATCATTTAAAGTTTCAGCAAGAATTTTATTGCGGTTCGAATCAATACAGAAAAACGTGTCCACACAACCCTTTGATACCGTCCGGCATACCAATGTGAGGCGGGCAAATAAAATTTGTCCCCGGCGCTTTACGCAATACGCACACGGTAGATTACTGTTAAGTAATTGAATTTTCACCGACGTAACTGTGACCTGTCGCCCCGACTACGCCACGGTACAGTCCGACCACTAATAATTGAAACCGAAATACTCCGTCCCAGCTGCAATGTCTAATACTCGTAATTCTAGTAACTTAATCGGTACAATATTATTTTCTTTAATACAATAATACATTTTATTATTGTATTATTGTATTAAAAATACATTTTATTATTGTAGACTAAATCACTCTGCTGGATTTCTTTGTCTTAATTAATGATAAGCCCTCAAAAACGATTACAATTACTTTAATACTTAGACCTATAGAATAAATAAATTTTAGGAATATGTATTGAATTGATATTGATTGAAAAGCAACAAAAAAGAACAGTACAATTACGGAAGAGTTTTCTGGTTATAACAATTATCCTATCTTTAGGGCCTGTCCCACCACTGGCTGATAGAGGCTCAGATAGCTTAAAAATGACGTCACTGTCGGATAAGGAAACAAAATCCGATATTTCCATCACATACACGTTGAATTGTTATCGGACAATTTACAATTTGGTATGATAGGCCCTAGGACTTCAATTTTTATTCTATTGTTTATTTCCTTTGTAAAATAATATTACCTGAAAGTCCCCACAGAGGCATGATAGATGTGTGCCATCGCTGGCGACGAGCGCGATGTGATCGTGGTAGTGAAGCGGGGTGCCGGCGCGACATTCACAGCCCGCGTCTCCGCACGCAGTACGACACCCCATCGACCCAACCGGCGCAGTGCCAGGTGGCTCCGCACTCCACATACGGTCCAGCCGTTGAATCTATTATATGTGTCTCATATTTTACTTTTATACAATAGTTATACTAACTAGAAGGCTAAAACAATGTTTGTTTTATGTTCTATTATTTGAACTATTCGAAAATGACTTATCAATCGAATGTTTAATGAATAAATAAGACCAAATGGTGTATTCTTATGTAGCACTTAATTATTGTTTATATTTTGTTATTATATATATATTATACCTCAATTGTGACACTCTGATTGATAGCTGGCATGAATAGATGTGTGCAGAGCAACCTCTCTTCTATATTCCAGTATATATGATGATGCGAGGGCGCGGAGACTCCACCGTGTCGTAGCGCCGACAGCCCGTAGTGCGTGGTCGCGCACGTAGCGTCCGGCGACATCGTGCCTTCGTGCTGTTCTGATAGTAAGCGAAATTAAAATATTGTAGCTAACCGATAACAGACATAATTATTTGGGAATGTTAAAATACGTTGCTAGAGGCAAATGCTAATTCAGGAAAAGTGGTAGATGTGCATAAATCTTAATAGGAAAGACATTATTATGAAATGTAGCTACTTGGTTAAGAGTATCTGTAAATTCGTCATTTTATTTGATAAGTTGACGAAAATGTTGCTTTTAATTGATATTAAATAAAAATATATAAACTAACCATCATGAAATGCAAAGGCTCCATCAACGAACTCTTCTTCGTCAACACTTTGTGTAGAGGCACGTCGAACTAGTATAGTAATATTAGCGCCCTTCGATGTCACTGCTTGCCGGATAAGGAATCTGCCCGAAGGATCTCTAGCTTCTCTTATAAAAGGGCCACATACCCTGAGAAGTGCCCTATCACCTCTCTCAGATCTACTCACTTTTTCCCCTCTACCAATAAATTCGTAATATCCTTCTAAAATCTCTATATGAGATCGACAGCTTTGTAGCCTACAAAGGAGTATATAATTAAAATAAAAATTTAGTTATTAATTGTGCAATCAATTGTACAAGATGGGAAAGGCACGTCTCAATTAGTGTGATGGATAATGACTATCACCGTAACAAACGAGTAATCACAACTACCCAGTTCACTGACTATGCTTTTTATCGATAATTAAAACATAACAAGGCAGGCAAACTGCTATTAAGTGTACTTAATTGTTTTTAAATATCTATTGAAACAAAAGACAAACATTCAAACAATGTTTATTATCTCAATAACTTTAAAATACTCCGAGTTTTTAATGATTAAAAAAAGTGAGAGCTGTCATAATCAGACACTAATTTAAATCAACTTTGTTTCCACTTTGTAGTTTAAAGTTAAATATTTTGCAACCTAGATTCGCCAGATGTTTACTAAAAACATAGCAGTCTTTTGGCACGAGTGCAAATTTTTAAAAAGGCATTTTTTATTGTATCTAGTTGGTACAGAACTTTAATTTAATGTTTATACATTACTTTATTGAAATATTTTATAACTTATAAGTTAGGATTTATCCTTACAAAGATAACATGTTTCGTAGCTTCGTAGCAACTTTGCTATAAAAGATATAAGATCATCCTTCCTATGTAAAAATAAATACCTTAAATTATAATTAAAAAGTGACACTTGTACGACATCTGTGGGCGCTCCGAACAAGTGAATTGTACATTGCGTCCGCCAGGGCGTAGCTCGGGTATCAAAATGTCCGGAGCGTACGCCCCCCGGACCGAAGCCTTGCACACTTGCTCCACAACCAACACGACCGTTCTTTGTATGGGATATCTCATTTGTGATAACCGTATTATCTGCAGATGATCTGTCAGCTAGAAAAAAAGAAAAGATCGTAGCACCGTCGTAGATGTATCTTCGTAGACTCTTGTAGCAGTATTGAAAACATCAGAATATTACTTAGTATTTTAGTTCAGCGTTACAAAATTTCACCCCTACCTTATTCGATGCGATCAACATGTATAACAAGGTTTATTATTGTTTTACAATCTACGTATAAATTAACATAGAAATTAAAAAAATACGGTTATTGGTTTCTTCTAATATATGGAATTGAATTGAAATATATAGTATTAACGAAAAATATATAATTCATAATGTTGTTACTAAAGCATAACAATTATGTAGTGACACGTATTTTAACATACCGTGGTGTGTAAGGTGCGTGAGGGCCGCAAGGGGCGGTGACGCAGCAACCACAGTAGGGGGAGCTTCGCTGCTTTCCTGTCGCTCTATGAATTCCAATTTCGCTATAAATCCGTTGTAATTATACGGCGGGATCAACGGCCCGGAGCTAAATAACATGAATTATTATATGATACGCCTCAAATACTTATTAAGTTTTATAATATACCATTTTAAAAAGTATATTTACTTAAATTCCAATAGCAAGTTTGGGCCGGGATATTCCAGCGTCGCACTTTTTTCAGTACAAATAGAAGCCAGCAAGGGTGCCGACGGGGAGCTGCCGGCCCGTAGTGTTAAATAGTCCGAGGCACAATGGCTGCAAAGTATACAAACTCTCAACAAAAAAGTAAGATTTTCGAACAGAAGACTTATGAAAACAAAAACCCTTTTGTCAGAAGGCGTGACGTAAAGTATACTTTCTATGATATTTAAACATTTTTAAACAATACTGTTTAAATAAGAAAATTCGTGATTTACTAAATTTCTATTTATCTCTACTGTATAATAAAATTAGTGAGTTTTCCTTCTCACAATGAAACCCTACTATACTTTACTTCTTTAAGGTAACATATAGTACTCGTATGAAGCAATAGTATCTATTCGGAAAAAGACGTGTTAGTGTTATTACATTAAATTATAGTGTCAAATAACATAGTTTTCAGTTTGGAATTACAATAGAGTCCAAATTTTGTGTAGCTTATGACTCAGGAACGTGACTGTGTTATGAATGTTGGGGACGGCATAGTTCGACAAAGTTGACGAATAACCCACAATTGTTATCGCTTATGTCGATGTGTGTCAGTTATACTAAACATAGGGTATATTTGTTCAAAACTTTTCAAATGAACAACATTTGTTAACAAGTTGTAAGTATAATTTACTGCTCTAGGAATCGATTGGAATACAATATTTTTATCATACTAATATTATAAATGCGAAAGTTTAGATGGATAGATGGATGTTTGTTAGAGTTTGTAGCCTAAACGGCTGAACGGATTACGATGAAATTTGGTATGGATAGTTTGGAGAATACATTGGCTATTCACTTTTGTTTTTTTTAATTCCCCGCAAATGGAGTCGCGGGTTAAAGCTACTAGTCTATAAGGTAAGCGATATTAAAGTGTTTTTTTTTTGAGTTTCCTTTTACACCTCGTAATTTTGAAATTGGGTCAACTGAGCTCTATTCAAAGAACTAATTCCAGTTAAGACTGCCCAAAATTACCCCACAAGAATTGTGCATGCATTTTGAAAACGTATTTCACGTAACTGAAAGAACTAGTACACGGTAAATTTTTCAATAACGTGCGATGGAATGAATTCACAAAAGTGGAAACGAGATAGGCGGGCTCTTTTATTTACTCAACCAATTGTTCGGCTTCCAAAAACTCAAACCGTCGACAATCAAAGGTTCTTTCATAAAATACTGTTTTTTAAACTCTTTATTCCATGACACGTTTCACGCAATCTTTCATATGCAGTATTCAATATCTAGTATTTTATTGTGTTTTAATGGTATGAGAATATTTGAAGCTATGATTATTTTATGTTTTCACAACAAATTGTATCATTTCGTTTATTTTGCGGTCTTCATTCTATGGGCTAACCCACAGACCTGAAGCAGTATTTACTTACACACATTATACTTACTCTTGAGGCAATAATATCGATGAGAAAATAATTCTGATTCTAGTGTGTACAGAGTTCGTGGCGAAGAGATACCGACAGCGGCGATGCGGCGGATAAAGGCCGGGGTAGCCGGGACTGGCCAGCACGCACGCGCCCGCGCCGCGGCACGATATGTCCTGGTATAGCCAGTCACAATCTGGTAGACGAATGTTATTGGAAGTCTTAGTGTATTACTATGTATATAAAATGACATATATTGAAATCATGTGTAATTTTACCAGTATGTGGTATCCTGGAACCTCCTCGAGGATGAAATCCTACACCTTGTGTATTACTTAAAGATGTAAAACTGAAGAAAGCTAAAAATTGCGATCTCACTGTTTTTTCTGTTATCCTGTGGAAATAAAACTGGATGACGTTTTTTTCTTTCTCTCATATTCATTTTAAAAAAGTTTAGATACACAAAATGTCACCTAAAATCGAGCGTCGAAGCACCATGATCAGCAAATAATACGACGGGCGGCGTATATCGTTCATTTTCTCCGCACAGACGCGTTTCAGCCACGCCGTCTACATTGCGAACTGCACCACTCAGTTGTAACCAGCCACCAACACAACTATGTTTGACAATAGAATAAACAAGTTAACCTTTGGATACATTAGAAAAAGAAAAAAGTACAACATAAACATTTTAAGTACCTAGATCCGTTAAACTGTCCAACAGAGACGAGTCTATATAATTGTATCTCCACTCTCTGTCCCGCATCTGGCTGTAGAAAGTAAGAGCAAGAGCCCGGGCCCTCGAAAGACGGCGACTTGATCTGCCCGAACGTCTTTCCCGACTTGCTCTTGAGGACCCGCGAATCGATCGTAATATTGCACACTGCACAATGAGAAAAATGTTTTGATAGAAAGCCATTGTTTCTAGTTAGATTACAACTCAGTGTTTTTACATAACAAAACAATAAAGTCCATTAGTGAGGTTAATAATAAATGGTATTAACTATTGGAGCAATATTGTTCCAATCCGCACTGTGCGCAGCGGCCGGGCGCGTCGTCGCCACACGGGCAGGCGCCGTCCCGTACGCAGCACGCGCACTCCTCGACCCCGGCCTCGCCGCCCGGGCACGCACAACCCGACGATGATTGCGTCCACAGATCCACTTGACCTGCACCAATTATTATATGTTCATTATCACATAAATACGAAGCAGAACAATTCATTTGATGAAAAGTAGGTCTGACGAGGAGTAAAGATCATCCTAATATAAGCAGAATAATATTAGAACTTCTGTTAAGAAAGGTTGAAGTAGACCTTAATGTTGATAGTGGGACAAGCTGTTGAGTTGTTCGCTCACTTACATAATCTCGATAATATGCTATTCCACGCCAGTGTTCTATAAATCTTTTGATTTATAAAGGTACTTACTGCTTGCATCAAGGAAGATTGGCGTCCAGGCTATCTGCGAGGAGACAGCAGTGCAGAGGGCAGCGAGCAGCAGCACTATGGTGTGGTGCATGGTGCGAGTCCCCGCGCCTGGCCCCCCGCCGCCCGCCTCGCCTGCGCATACCCCTCACCCAGCCCCGCTGTACCCTACGTTAGGTAAAACCCGATCCGCACGTCAAAATATTTTCTTCTCCACATCGTTATGCGGATAACTAAGTTTGTTTGTATTATATGTTAACGTAAGCTGAAGCTTTATAGTTTTTTAATCCACCAGCGCAGCTGTTTGACTTTGTTTTAGCTCGCCGCATAAATCTGTAACAAATTAAACACTTTTAACCTTAAAGGTAACATAAAGTAACTTATAAGCTTTTATATTACCCAAGGTTTTAAACCACATAAATTTTATAAACAAACCTGAGTGTTTCCACATATTTTTTGTCATAATATGCATGTTATTTTCCTGTTGAAATTGTAATTAGCAAAAATATCAGCATACCAAATTCAATCATTTTTTTCCAAAATCCAGAAGCAGATTTATTGTCAGCACATTAAAAAAGTAGGTACACTTAAACTACGATTACTAATAAATAAAAGAAAAAACGGTTAATTTTATTTATATTTTCTACTTTGAATACAGCATCACATTATCATCATCATCATCATCATCATCATCATCATCACACTACCCAATTATTTCTATCGGCCATTCTTTATATAAATTGACACTTCCATTAAATTACAATCATATGACTGATGCTTTATCGGATCAATTTTGCTAGATTACCATTTTTTTTATTTGCTTTCAATAAAGCTCACGCTTAAACTCTGCAGCTTTTTCAGATTTCATTAAATCTAATATTTTATCCTAAAATCAAAACAAGATTATTAAAAAAAAAACTTTATTACGGCACAATCACAAAATGAACATCACAGTTTTGTACGGTCGATTTCACTGTATTCAGCTATATTTCATTCTTCAAGTCCTAAGCACGCCGTGCAACAATTCTCCGGTACCTTACATCTTTGGACGTAAGTCGGCTATGAAATAAAAAAAAATATTACAGACTACCCCATTTATCATACATAAGGCTTAACTTTATTTAGATTTAGATATTGTGTATTTTGTTCAATAATTATATTAATTTGTTCATTGCTATATGATATCAGTATTTAATTTTTTCATTATAAATGGATTTCAATTAATTTAACAGGTTTCACTGGAGCCATTTTTCCAGTTCGAAGCCTGGTTTGTAATGAAATTGAATTTCTACTCGGCGTCAACGACGTTTATTCAGCTTTTTGCTTTGGCTTCTGAAAGGATATTGCGTGGGAATCAATTCAGGTGGCGCTCATCCATACTTCGAGTTGAATATTAAAATTTAATAAACGAAAATACCTTTTGCCTCGTTCGATGTAAATGAGTTTATGAAAGAAACATGCGGGAACCATGGGGTATTGAACATTTTTGCTTTTACAATTCTTTTTGTATCAATGTCAGAAAATAAGGAATACGTGTAAAAAGATAGAAAGCTCAACTTATAACGTACTAGCTTTCGCCGGCGACTCCGTCCGCGTGGAATTAAAAAAATCAAAACTGAGTAGCCTATGTGTTCTTCCAGACTATCCTCTACGTCTATGCCAAATTTCATCGAAATCCGTTCAGCCGTTTAGGCTACAAACCCTAACATCCATCCATCCATCCATCTAAACTTTCGCATTTATAATATTAGTATGATTGGTTCGTATGCTAAGGATTTTCCAAGAACTTTCTGGCAAATTCCGAATGTCCATTAAAGTATTACAACTTACCGGATACTTTAATAGAAGAAATCAGGCCTATTGCTGTACAATCAAACCAATAATTAAATAAACTACCTTTCTCGGCTCACAGGGGATACATTGCACTGGGATTGATGGCAGCCTCTGTGTCGGATAACTGCAGGCCACTTTACAAGCGTGTTTTGTTAAACAAGTTGGTTGATTTATCTAAAAGAAAAATAAAAAATAGCTAGTTATTTATAAAACAATACTTTATTTTTCTTATTAAATACGGCAATCACAAAACAATTAGGCTTCATGGAACAGGACAACAGTTAACAATATCATAACATTTTACGCGTCACAATCAATCGCAATATCGTTCCGACATCGGACTAAGAAGTTTGCGGTTCCCAACAATTTGGAATGTTCTTGATCTTGCAATCCGTTACGCTTGAATGCGGACACAGGCAGGTTTTGTACCTGTAATCATACCGCAATTGTAACATTCATGCTATCGATTGAATCAATCATTACTCATTTCAAGCGCTTTCAAAGTTCTTTCCTAAACGATCAAAACGACAACGATGTACTCGGTTTCTGTCATTTCAATCCTTTCAAAGTCACTGTATTAGCGATTCTCTTCAATGGCTTGATGGGCATGTAAAATGGTTTATCCGACCACAAGGAGGTGTTCGGACTTTGGCATAAATAATCAACTCCACCGCTTTCGGTATACTTATGGTCCTGAATGCCATTCCGTTTTAGCGCAGACGATGGCATAACATTTACCTGCCAAGTTTATTGTACTATTTAAATCGGCTAAATTTTATACTTTAATAAAATCGTGTTATAGGAATAAGATATGGAAGGATCATGAACAGGGTATGATTTCTTTATATTTTGATGTTATCAAAAATAACTAAAGACGACTATAGTCTTATATTCTGGTTGTAATATGCTCATAATGCTAACCCTTAGTCCGATTCGTACTTCAACTTTACCTAACTCATGTTAGTTATATTTTTATTTTCTCTTAAACTATTTATCGAAAATCTTTTTCGGCGACAGTTTCACGGGGTGTTTTTCATCAGAAATTCTTGAATAGAATTTCCTAAAAGGCTCTATAGCGGCGTAAACATAATATTTGCCTTCGTGTTCTACTGCGCACAGATCACGTCGTGCCCCTCTATATCCATTAATTTGATCTTGTATCCCATTCCTTTTATAAGCAGAAGCGGGGAGTTTACCGTGGATTTTGGAATCGAATTGTTCCTGAAACCAACGGAAAACTTAAAAATAAACCATTGGTTAGAGGATCAATGAAATAAATAATTTCTTAAAAATATTGTCCTCTTATAATACATACAACTTTTAATATGCACGTAAGAGGGAAGGGGGCGACATTTTTTTGCGAGACAACATCGTTGGCCATTTTAGAAACTCAACATTTAAAGAAGATTAATATATGAAGCAAATTAAGCTTAATAATATTTACGTATAGAGGGGTTTTGGCTACCTTTGTGTGTGCTATATAAGTGGGAATATACATTTAACTTACAATTCGTCCATCTTCATATCGGTAGCAAGGCATGACGTATTTGACTGCCGGCTTCGCAGGAGGGCCGGTCGGCTGACGGCAGGTCGGACAAAACTTCTGCGGCGGCTCACAGCATAGAGTACACGTGTGGTCACAATTACTATCGTAGCATACTTTCCTCGCCACCGGCGTACAAGGTCGTATCTTCTCGCAGCAATATACGAGTTTATCATTGCAGCACGGTACGTATAATGGTGCACTTTCGCAGCATTTAACTTGAGGACTCATAAGGACCGGAGTCACGGCAAATCGTTCGCATTCATTTACGAAGCAGCAATCCATTTTTATATCTAGTTTGTTCTTATATGATTTTTAAATAAATTAAATTAAATTTATTTTATAAAAAATACTTAAAATTTTTTGTGTTAATGCATTACAGCAACTTCAAATTTTGAATATCGTATTTTGAAATTCTTTTTCGTATCGTAATTTTGACGCCAGTATTTAGAAGAAAAAAGTTGGAATTCGAAATTTTTAATCATAATCTAGAAGAAAAAGTTTCATTTGAATTTTTCGTACTTAAGAAAGCTTTGAGACTTTTGCTTAATTATTAATATTATTAATTATAATGATTGGAATAAATTACAAATATACATATCTGTTTTCCCCAACTCAAATTAAAGCAAATATTTTTCTTCCCTCTAAATAAAACAAAAAATATACGCTGTAAAATAAAGAATCTAAATAATTAAAATGTGAACGAAGATACAAATAAATCTCTTTGTGTCCGCAAAGATAAAATTTAATAGTAATTTTTTCGTACATTTCTTGAAGCGAATCCATCCAAATTTGCGGAAAGTGATACCCGAGTGCGTGTAATTTATTTATGTATAACGATACTTTTGTCAATGTGGGCTGCGGGTTCTTTGGTTTGATTAATGGCCCTCTCACAAAGAGCAGAGGTGGGTACACTTGAGGATGCCTGCCTAAAGGCACCAATTTATCGGGTCGCAATAAATTTATTTCTGGGCGAGTAGTGAATAGAATAAATAAAATGAGCGTTATTTGTTTCTTGTCATGTTTCTACTTTGTACAAAATTATTTTTATCAGAATTTTATTTAGTGTTTAGGCGGTTGAGTTTATATTTTTTTGTTAATTCGATTATTGATATGTTTTGATTGATAGAAGATTCTATCCGTTAATGGCCATCCACTGCATGTAGAGCGTAATGTATTTTTTGTGAATGTCGAAACATTTTCGGTAGTACCACGAGCTACACAAACAGTGAAGCGCACTACAGCAGTTCAAGGCCGCTTTACCCCGGCCTCTCTCACGAGCAGAACAGAAAACCGACGTCATCACATTCGTACTAATTTAAACTATACAATGTATACTTACCTTTTAATTTGACTTTAATTAAATGTATTCTTTTCAACTTTGTTGTCTACATTAAGAGAAAATATTTTTAATGAAATCAAAACCTACTACTAACTGGATCGTTTTCATAAATTCTTTAACTATTCCTATCCTACATTTTCCATCAATAACATAGATTATAATAATAATATAAGCAAACAGCTTATTTATTTTAGGCTCAAGCCCCTCTATGGGGGACCGTATACTTGATGAACATAGGTGGTTATTAAAATTGTTATTTTATGTTTAAAAATGTTAAACCGTCCAGCGTCTGTTCCTGAGTGAAATAAAATAATAAACTGTTTTTTCTTGTGTAAACTAACGTGGCAAACGAGCACACGGTTCACCTGATATTAAGCGACGACCTCAGTCCATAAATCGAGCCACTATTTAATGAAGTCTTCGAGATAAATTGGGACTGATTTAATTTGTTAAATATTAAAAAATGTATCCACAATTGTTTTATAAAAAATAATTTAATAAATTTAAGTTTTGCTGAATATTTTTAAATGCTATAAGATAATAATATGTCGAATTGGTATTGGCAGGTTAGCACCATACATTGTGGTTTAAGGAAGCGACGCAGTGCGCAAAACTTTTGGCACTCTTGCCTGCATACAAAAATTTAAGTACTTTATTGCAAGAGTAACGGTAGCACTTTGATCAAAACTTTTTCGCCCACTTGATTTAAATTATGCATTACACTGCATTGCAAAATAAATGTGCACATGTAACGCAGTATTGCTTTACTATTTTTTATATCCCCTAATGTAAATAAGAAATAAGTAAAAATGTTCTTGAAATTCCAAATATATCATTTCAACTAAAAAAAAAGTAAGTTCTTTTATTTTATTTTGGAAAGGTGATAAAAAATATATTTATTGTAATGAAAACATAAATGTAATTTTGAAATTGAAATCTCAAGGGTTGTTTCGCAATATATTCACTTAATTTAATTTAAATTAATTTGCTTTGATTCAACGTAAACACATCACAAACATAAACATGACGATAAACATTGTCTTATTTCCTTAAAACCAATGATTTAAAAAAAAATACTCACCTTAAAAATTCACGAAGATCTTCAACAACATTCAGCAACGCACAAAACCGTCAAACATTATGATATCTAACACCCACTTATAATTGCTCACCTTGTCTTATCAATGCTTGAAAAGTAAAAAATGTACAAAAAAAATCATCCATTTAAAATTATTTTTTTTTTACTTTGTGTTTTATTTTTAATTGTATTTTCACTATATTGACTTACGTAAGTAGGCACGTCGTTACCGTAACGTTTATGTTACGGGACGTATCGCGGACGTCTGTGGAGCCCGCGTTGGCCCCGTGACGGCTGTCGACACTCTGAGAGTTCTCCCTACAACACCAGTGCGCATGCGTCAAACAGACCCCTAACACACACCACTCAGTAGGTCTCTCGCGAACTATTCCTAGTTTTTCTTCTTACCTGTAATGATTGTTATGGTAATGCACTATGCCGTTTTATCTTCATTTATTGCGCGTAATAGGTTCCGATATGTTGTCAGATTTTATGTTTAATTCTATCCCTAAAATTGTATAGATTGTAATCAATTATTATTTTTCACTATAAAAATAAAAATGCATATTAATTAATATTTGTTGATTAAATTAACGCTTTTCATGTATTTTATTAGTAAAATCTATACGTATTTATACGTGTATGTAGGTTCTTTTGAGTACCGCGTACGTTTTAAGTATTCATGAAAGGTTGGGCGTATGTTTTTTGGGCCAATAACCGGCTGCCCGATAGGTTCCTTATCGTATTTTTAGGACGGTCGGCGATCCCTCAGCCGTGTCGCTTAACAACTTTACTCTCGCTGTTGCTTCATTTCCATTTAGCGTATAAATAAAACATGACCGCCCAAACAATGCCGGAATTTATTATGTAAGTAGGTACGCTGAAACACTTGAGTTGAAACGTCGGAGCGACTGTGTATCTTTTGAAATTTTACTTTCAGATCTTTTTTTTTTAATTTTGTACGTTTTTATGTACAAAGGTATTGTATACAGAAACTACAGAATTATATATAACTAGCTTTCGCCCGCGACTCCGTCCGCGCGGAATTTAAAAAAAAAACAAATGCAAGTAGCCTACGTGTTCTTCCAGACTATCCTCTACATCTATGCCAAATTTGATTGAAATCCGTTCAGCCGATTACGCTACAAACTCTAACAAATATCCATCCATTCATCTTCGCTTCATCTTCATCTTCAGTCGCTTGCTGTCAGTGAGTCTTTACAGACGTCGTCGATGCGCGTATAATTATTTACAAGTACCCGCGGTAGTGCAAAATTTTTGTAAGTAAAAATGGTTAAATGTGTTAAGTGTAATAAATTGTTAAACAAGAAGAGCCCAGGATTGCAGTGCGCTGAATGTACGAAATGGATTCATGGGTCATGCGCCGAACTATCCACGGAGCAGCTCAATGTACTGTTTGACACCGAAGATGCAGAATGGAAGTGCAGCGCGTGCAGCGGCGGAGGAAGGCCCCGACGCGTCTCCTTCATCATGCCGGACCCCGAGGAAGATCCCACCGATATTGAAAATACACTCGAGTCTCCGAACGTTATCCAAAAAATTACACAAAAAATCACTAAAAACATAATGTATGAAATACGTAAGGACATAAAAGAAACTGTACAAAAAGAGTTACAAAACATACTACAATTTGTTACTGATAAAATAGATGAATACGAAACCAAAATAAAAAATTACGAAAATCAAGTAAGTGAATACAAAAATACTTGCAAAAATTTAAACTTAAAAAACGAAGCCTTAGAACACAAAATTAATGTCATATCTCAAAATATTATAAGCAATCGCGTCGAGATCTATGGTGTACAAGAACAGAGGGAGGAAAATATTATGTCGATAACTAAAATAATATGTTCAAAATTAAACCAACGGCAAGATGCTATCTTAGATGCGTATAGAAAGAAGGTTTTTAAAAGGAACCCAACTACCAACACTCCAATTCCAATCGTGGTTGTCCTGTCACACGGTGAAGAAAATAAATTATGTGGCAAAGTAACTAAATCGTTAGACGATACAATAACAAAGTCATTTCCCAATTATAATTTAAAAGATTTAGTAAATGACTTTGCCCGAGAATTCAGAAATAATGTAAAAAATATTAGTTGTTTGTGTAGCAATCCATTGTTGAATGATCAAAGTTACATTAATCAACCAGAATGTACGATGAAATTAAAAAAAAAAAAAAAAAAAAAAAAAAAAAAAAAAAAAAAAAAAAAAAAAAAAAAAAAAAAAAAAAAAAAAAAAAAAAAAAAAAAAAAAAAAAAAAAAAAAAAAAAAAAAAAAAAAAAAAAAAAAAAAAAAAAAAAAAAAAAAAAAAAAAAAAAAAAAAAAAAAAAAAAAAAAAAAAAAAAAAAAAAAAAAAAAAAAAAAAAAAAAAAAAAAAAAAAAAAAAAAAAAAAAAAAAAAAAAAAAAAAAAAAAAAAAAAAAAAAAAAAAAAAAAAAAAAAAAAAAAAAAAAAAAAAAAAAAAAAAAAAAAAAAAAAAAAAAAAAAAAAAAAAAAAAAAAAAAAAAAAAAAAAAAAAAAAAAAAAAAAAAAAAAAAAAAAAAAAAAAAAAAAAAAAAAAAAAAAAAAAAAAAAAAAAAAAAAAAAAAAAAAAAAAAAAAAAAAAAAAAAAAAAAAAAAAAAAAAAATCTAACGGCTTGTCGTTCGAGTGCATCACAGGTACGATAACTACAAGTTACGACTTCAAGACGGATGTGTGTGTGGTGTACCGGCCGCCGAACCTAAGTAAGTCTCTTTTTGTTTCTGAACTATCGCGACTCATCGAGTCATCTCCGGCTATGGACAACTATGTGCTTTTAGGTGACATGAACATCGATTTATCACAGTGCAATACGTTTACTTCACAATATTTAAATGCATTAAGCGAATTAGGTTTAGAGTCGGGAATCAGTCAATATACGCGAGTAGAACTTAAAAATGAACGCATCACCAAAACTTGCATAGATCATATTTTTCTCCGCGCGCCGATGTCGCATAACAACACTGAAAGATTTGTAAAAACTGCAGTCATAAATAATGCCGTCGCCGATCACTTCATAACCGGTTTAGCCATTATAGATAACTGCGGCTCAGTACGCAAAAGGCAAAATGTAATTAAGCTCGATAACAATAAGGTTCGTTTTCTATTGCGCGATATTGACTGGAGCCCGGCGCTTACATACCAAGACCCTAATGATGTATTAGAATTTATTCTAGAAAAAATTATTTCAGTTTACGATAAATGCAAATATAGTTGTAATATAAAATTAAATAGGCGTGGTCTTTGTAAATGGGCAAACAATCGAATGCTACATATGTGTTCCAAAAGAAAGGAGTTGTTAAAAATCTGGTTAAAAGATATGAGTAATAAAGAAAATAAATTATTGTATAATAAATATAGAAATAAAACAAATAAATATATTAACAATTTAAGAAATAACTTCATTAAAAAAGATATTCAAAATAATTTTTTATAATCCAATAAATTTATGGCAAATTATAAATAAATTATGTGGCAAAGTAACTAAATCGTTAGACGATACAATAACAAAGTCATTTCCCAATTATAATTTAAAAGATTTAGTAAATGACTTTGCCCGAGAATTCAGAAATAATGTAAAAAATATTAGTTGTTTGTGTAGCAATCCATTGTTGAATGATCAAAGTTACATTAATCAACCAGAATGTACGATGAAATTAAAAAAGGCATCAGTGGAAGTCATTGATACTATAATTAAACACCTCAATAATAAAAAAGCCCAGGGTTTGACGGCATACGTGTCTCGGATATTAAATGTATAAGTCAACAACTAACTCCTGTTATTACACATCTTATAAATTTATGCATAACCAAATGTTGTTATCCGGATAAGTTAAAAATTGGAGTAATAAGACCAATACACAAAAAAGGTGCTTTCAATGTTTTTAATAACTACAGACCTATCACAATTCTGTCTTGTATAGATAAAATTATAGAAAAATACTTTGGGAATGAATTACACAAATATCTAATCAATAACAATATAATAAAGGAAGAGCAATATGGTTTTCAAAAAATAGAAACACAACGCAATTATTATGTAAATTCACGAATGAAATCACTGTTACTTAAATGAAAAGAAACATGTACTTGCATTATTTATAGATTTTACTAAAGCATTTGAAACTTTAAAATTTCCTATTCTATATCAGAAACTCGACCAAAGTGGTATACAGGGACCTCTTCTTGATTTATTTAAAAATTACCATCACAACCGTCAAACGACAATAAAGATAGATAACGTGTTCAGTGAGTTTACACCAACCGACGAAGGAACGGCTCAAGGTTCGGTGCTCGGTCCGACCGAATTCCTACTATATTGTAACGACATGTGCAATGTACTAACTGAGTGCTCTGTATACCAATTTGCCGACGACACGTGTATTATAATAGCAGATCAATGTTTGACGGACGCACAAAAGAAAATGCAGTCAAACTTTGATCTATTATGCAAATGGGCCCACGATGTAGGCTTGGTTATAAATTATGAAAAGACTAAACTTATGCACATACATTCTTCTCACATCCATTCATCATCGAAACCTCTCATAACAGCACATTCACACCAATGCCTGCATCGTCAAACATCTGAGTGCTATATTAGCTGCAACAAAATTGATATTGTTAGTGAACATAAATACCTAGGTCTTATTATAGACTCCAAGTTTAACTGGAAGCCACATATTGACTATGTTTGCAAGAAATTAAGATCTGTTCTGTCTAGGCTGTCCCTGCTTAGACAGAAGTTGCCATTTAAGATATTGAGGATGTTGTACAATGCTCTGGCCGACACTGTTATTGGCTATGGGTTGAGCAGCTACGGCAGAACTTATACTGGCTATTTGAATAATATATATTTACTGCAACTTAAAATACTAAAAACTATTATACCAAACCAAGTGAAAAAAACCTTTAAGGATCAGAAAATCTTTAATTATTGTAAAATTCTAGATATTCACAAAAAAATAAAACTATACATTATAAGTGATGAAATAAATAACATACCCCTATTAAAATTGAACCTAAGACCTAATCAGTTACGTAATTTACCTAATCTGCCTAAATATAAATTACCAACTTACAATAACGCATATGGTAAGCGCAACTGGGAATATCTCCTGCCGCAGCTGCTCAACGACCTTGACAGCGTTGTGCTCGAACAAATAATTAAAAAAACCATCCAAATGTAAAATTAATTTGAAATCGGCTCTGTTAAAACAACTATACTAAAAAATTAAAAAAAAAAAATCTATACTAATATTACAAAGAGGAGAGATTTGTGTTTTTGTATGTATTGAAGTGGCACGGAGGCTGCTGGGCCGTTTTCAAATTCTTTTACTGTTAAATAGCTGCGTTGTTTGTGAATAAAATAGTCTAAGTTTCTTACTTTATATATGCTAGAAAATAAGCGACCAGTGGTTACACATAAATCCTGTGGGTTTCTGTACCGCTTATAACATTTTTATTGTATTTTTTTTTTTTTTTTTTTTTTTTTTTTTTTTTTTTACCTAAATGGTATTCCCTTATCAATTATGTTTTAACGGCAAATAACCACGAAATAAAGAATTTCGTTTGATTAAAATCTAAATACGTAACAATGTAAGAGTCACAGTCCCTTGGGACGAACATATGTCAATCGTAGCCACAAAAACCGCTAAAGCAGATAGCTTTCGACCTAATTAATGGCGGGCAGAGCCTTGAGGTTAAATTAAGCCCTTCATAAAAACTTTTTAGGGTGTGGTGATTGTGACTCAGTCTTAGAATTCGTTTTAGTTAAGAATAATCATGCAATTGCTTACGCGTGTTCACGTAAGATTATGAAGAATTGTATAAGCCCACATTTAATGTTATAATAATAGTATAATTAGTTCGTATCGTCTATGCACCATCTACACAAAATAAACAATTTTATTATTTGTAGTTGCTGCGTAAATATCAACAAACGTTATCACAATACCTGTTTACAAGCAATAAAAGAAATATCCCGAGACTTATTAGGCATCTTCAACGTTTGTTGTATTCTTGGAAATATTGAGCTTTGTAAGTCTTCAACAAAGATATATTTATTTCTGGAATTGGCGCGGAATCTGTGTAAATAACAATGCTGTCAGATGCTCTGAATCCCTATAAGAGAGGGCGCACACCTTTGACTAAACTATCGCACAACTATTGTGCCATCATCGATTGTTTCGCAGCCAAATCAATTGTTTGTCGCAGAAGTAAAAATCGATTAGTGTGCGCACTTATAAGCTCATAGGAATCAAAACGAAACTAAACAGTTGTGCGATAGCTTAGTATTAGGTGTACACACTCTCTAAACATTAGAAAAGCAGAAAATATGTAGTTAATCATTAAGCTAAGCCACGTATTAGTTTTCAAACTGCCATGTCATAAAAAGGAGGTAAGTTTTTACTGCATAAACATAGATTTAGCTAGTTGGTAATGTGAACTGCGACTAATCCCCGACGTAAATATAAAACCGAGGTCACAATGAAGTTAAACATCCATCATTTTATATGTGCTTTTCTCTTTAATGTTTTACTTTACGATATTATCACTGGGGTAAGTAGAAAATAAAACAAGAGATATTACAGTAGTTATGTTTTAAAATCAATTATTAGATAAAGATTGTTTAAAGCGAGCGCACACCTTTGATTAAACTATCGCACAATTGTTGTGCGATTGTTTTGAAGCCAACTGTTTAGTTGCACAACTAAAAATAGAGTAGTGTTTACCTCCAATACGCTCACAGGAATCGAAGCGCGACTAAACAGTTGTGCGATAGTTTAGTCAAAGGTGTGCGCGAGCTCTTAACGCGAGAGATATTTATTTTTCGGTTTTATTTGGTTTTAATTTAAATGCTAGAACACTTCTTGGTTCATAGATTGAAAACTTTGCTGTAGTTTGATTTGCTGGCACTATTTTGGGAACTGCATAACTTTGTGATTGTTATATGTAATTGAATTTATAAGTTATTCCCAAGTTATCAACAACATTGTCATGTTGTTATTCGAATAAACTTAACTGGCAAGTAAAACTTTCAAAGATTTCAAGCATCATCTTGATTACATCAGTAATTAAATATTTGTGCTAAGAAATGTATTGAAAATGTAAATAAATAATAATTATTAAATATGTTGACGTATTTAACTTAATTACTTAAGATATAAACAGTTTTTTTTTTGTTTTAAATAAATAAATACTTTTAATTTCATTAAATAAAATTGATTACAATGAAACAATGATTTTATTTTATTATCATCGTAAAATACGTAACGATAAAAGCGTAAACAAATCTCGATCAAATGGCAATTTATTATCCTAGTAGAATCGTTTTACGAGGCATCCCGAACATTATCTGTCAAAATACAAGCAGTGGGATAAATTCGTACTGATTTCCAGTAGCAATATAAAGCGCCTTATCTGTAATATTAGCAATTAAACTAATCAACAAAATATGCCAATTTAATTATTTATTTTGTAGAAATTGCATTCACCTAACATCTATCAGGGCAGGGAAAAATTAAAATAAGTTCTTATAGAAAATGTGAAATGTTTACACATAAATGTTTCGTTATGTCTAAATACTTTTATTTGGTGAACCTTCAGTGCAGACGAAACCGAAAAATATTTCACAAAACATTTTTTACTTACGGCATAACTCACAAGGTTTTATCTCGTACCCACCGACACATATTCATCACGAAATATTTTTTTCCTTTATGTAAATTTTTTATACCATGTGCATTTTATCTGCGCGCTTTTCCAGTTGCTTCGTAAACGGGAATTGAACCTGTAAGTTATTCACAACTTGACAATATTGTTAGTATATGGCTTCGAAAAACGGATGTTTTCGCGGATATCTATTAAATCTATCCCTAACATATTTATACACCTACACGTTTCACAGATTATGTGAATAAAAGGTTTATTTGGAAATTGAATCTAAGACTAGCAGATCAACTGGCTTGACAACCACTGAGCTATTCATTGATGGAATCTATACATATAATAAAATTGAAATGTCTGTTTGTAATATCAAAAGAGAAATTCCAGATTTCGGGAAGATGATCTATATGCGTTGCTGATAACGAAAATCGCATTTTTGTCTGTCTATCTGTCCGCAAGTCGCGTTTGTTTCGGGTAATCTCCGAAACGACTGGACCGATTTCGACCGGACTTTGACTGAATGGTAGCTGACGTAGACGGGCATATTGTAGGCTACTTTTTTATCTTAATATTGCGAGGACCAAGTCGTGGGCAACAGCTAGTAAACAAATAAAATGTGAAAACTCGCACTTTCTTGTTACAAAAAGTTCTGTAATCAGAATACGGTTACATACGTGTTACATATTCTGTGTTTTTTCTTTTAGGCAATTTACGCATGTTTTTGAACACGTCCTTAATTTCCCTGGAGAATAACTTGACTTGTAAAAGAAAATTGTATAAGCAATTTTATGAACCAATTTCTCGATTAGCTAATACTGGAAACGTAATTTTCTCACTTTGTGCGTATTTATTTAATTTGAATACACATATATTTGTTTTATTTTAAGTAATTTCTTGTTTTGAAATATAATTCAGCTTTTGTCTGCAACTCCGTTCGGGTGAAATTATAAAACACAAAGGTAAGCATTCTAAGTGTTCTTCCAGACTATGCTGTACATGTATGCCAAGTTTCGTCGAGATCCGTTCAGTCGTTTAGGTGGCAAAGTCTAACAAACCTGAACTTTCGCATTCATAAAATAAAAAAAGATTAAGTTGTCATTTCATAAATTACTTGTAATCAAACAAATAATAAAAAATGCCTAAATTGAACTACAAAACATAAAATAGCAGTCGCCAATTTTTGTTTAATACGGAATCCGTAATTATTGAATATTATTATTTTAAGTTGACTGAAAAAAAATCAATTATAAACAAACTACCAATACTGTGAACATAAATGAAAATAATATACATGAGCGAATTTAAGCCTTTAAAGAGCTTTTGTATGCTCGCTTTCATTTTACTACAAAGTAAAAGGGATGCAAATGTGATTGGTTTCCTTTCTACCTTCGAGATTTTTTGTTTCTATTCTAGGGGATATACATACTAACCAAAGCTTTACAAAGATGAACACATCTTTCCCTTATTTCAGATATTTTAATAAAGAATCTTCGACCTTTCTTTTATGACATGGGTATAATAAAGATACACTGTTTCAATACAATTATCCGTGAATTCCAATCTCCTTAATAAAACTAAGTAAATAACATGCCAATAATTCACGATGGCTTTATTTTCAAATTAATAAATGTAAAAATATATTTGATATATTTTCTGGTCATAATCTACACTTAATACTGTAACAAATGATGTTCCCCAGCTCACAGTCGTCTGAGACGTTGCTTCAATTAAGCTGAGATTGATTAATTATTCAGGAATGACTAAAGAAACCCCTACAAATGAACATCTTTTGAATAATAGACACATTAATGACAAATACACTAGAAGATAGGAGTTCGCTCTTTAGTGATATATAGTTACCAACTGCTGCAAATTATATATATGTGAAAAAATATTTGGAATATTCTTTACTCTTAACCTGCAAAGCCTCTTAAATACAGTTCTAACTGACAGTTTTAACTGAACACTACGACTCTTTAGTTAAAACAGTCAGAAGTGAAGGTCCCTTCTCTCTTCGGTTAAAACAAAAGTGAACGTGTGTAATGGGCTTAAGAATTTGTATGATTTTGAAGTATGAGGTGTTGATTTCTATTCTCCGAAGTCATACGGATACAGTTTTTTTATCTTAATTCTTAAATTATTGTAACTTTACTAATTTTATGAAGAGTAATGACTTGTGTTTACCCTTCCTGTATACACGTAGTATACATAGCAACTGTAAGCCGGTCTTTGTTTCAAACAAGCTCTTATTTCAAAAACCCTCAAATGCGAAAGACAAAAGGATATGGTGAAGGGTAGCTTCAACGTATCCTTTTGTTGGCTTTTAGTGTGAGTGCAACATAACCAAGAGAATGTATGTATATTCGAAGGCTTTATAAATACTGTCTCGTAACTCATGTAAATAGCGATTGCAATTATTTTTCTCCAACTTAAACCCTTTAAGGCAATTAGAATCTAGATTTGTAATTTTTGTAAGAGGTTATTTGATACGAAATAAAAAATGTCAAGGTTAGGAAGTTATGACAAGTGAAATAAAAAAGGTAAAGTATTTCGTCTACAGTCAGTTGTGACTTTTTGCATGTGATCGACCCTTGTTCACGTAAATTTATTGACTTTTACAGTATCGACAAAATACTTTGCTCTCATTGATTTTCATGAAAAAGAATCATTACTCTCTTTCTCTATCCAGCTGTAGTTTGTAACCCGAATACATTTCAGTCATTGATCGGCTCCAAATATTCCTATATTGGATGCTTTTTACCAAATTCTCATATTCCTATAATATTTTTATTTTAACATTTAAAAACCCTAAAATACCCACTATTTTCCGCATCAAAATTTAACGTACTGACGTATTTGAAATAAAAATAACTTCGTAATTTTAGTTTCAAAAACATTGCAGTGAAATAGCAGTTAAAATTCAGTCCCATTCGAACTACATTTAAAATCAATGTGAAATACGGTAGTACAAAACTAACTTCGTTTTCTGCTTCTAACTGGCTTAACTAACGAACTGGCCAGTCAAGTTAAATAGAAGCAATACTGGATTAGGAGTCAATAAGTTAACAAAAGGATTCATAATAAGTTGGTCAGCCATTTCAAGTTGACATAACAAATTATACATTAGTTGTTAGTTAAACATATTTAATTATTATACGAGTACAAAGCAGTTTTATCTATTTTGGAAAACAGTTAACAATTCAGTATCTTAGAATTATTCAACTTTATTTACTCTACAGTTCTCTTTACTTTTACTCTGTGTTTATCAAATCATACTAATATTATAAATGCGAAAGTTTAGATGGATGGATGTATGGATGGATAGATGGATGTTTGTTAGAATTTGTAGCCTAAACGGCTGAACGGATTTCGATGAAACTTGGTACAGATGTAGAGGATAGTCTGGAAGAACACATAGGCTACTCACTTTTTTTTTTAATTCCACGCGGACGGAGTCGCGGGTGACAGCTAGTATTTTATAAAGAACAAAAAGTCACACAATGAATTTACTCTACGACACGATATACGTACATAAGTATTGTTGAAGTTGGCATCACACTCGCTGTGGCACATGACGTGTTCTTTAAAAACGTAAAAACACATAGTTTGCGTCATTTTTTAAATCTTTAAACTACTAAACAGTTGCCAATAAACCATTGTGAGAACATTTTGAAATTAATGTACGTACATTTTAGTAAAGGTTCAACAGTAGTTTGAACGTGGCTTCTAAAAATATAATTGGATCAATACACTAGTCTGCGACGGCTTTAAAACAGGCGCCGCATATTTAATGAAATATTTCTATGTAATATTTGGTAATTACAACTTTATTCAGCTCTAGTTGTTATAATGATAATACATATTATCTCTATATGTATATATACTGACAGGCTTTTTTTCCGCCCTCCTATTGTATTAAATACTAGCTGTTCCCCTGCGACTTCATCTGCATAAAATTATGAAAATTTTATTTTATTGTTTACATGTGTCAAACAATCAATTGCAAATGTCAAAATACCAATTACTTTACTATGGCAATTTTGCTTTCTTGATGTTGGCAGCAACTTATGGTCTCTTTCCCACATTAGGGTTTTTATCCAAAATATTAACCCCCTATGTTTAATGGCGTGAAATTATGTAGCCTAAAGCATGACGTAAGTGTAGGGCTTTTTATTACAAAAATAATTATTCAAAAATATGCTGTAATTGCTGAAATCTTAGGCAACAAAGAAGTGTGTGTTTACGCTTTATTATAGTAGTAAGTATAGATTTCCACGACACGCTCTTTGTGACTTTTTCTACGCCAATTCTAAATAATTTTTAAAGTCATTGACAGAACTATAATATGACACCAGTGTCTTTGTAATCCGACCAAATAAGACAGTCGAACTATACTTCATTTGTCTTAACTTTAATCAATTGAATACAGCTTAATAAAGCAGACGTCATATCATATAAGTATAGAAACGTACCAAATGTCTGCTGTGTGGGGTATTTCAGAAATAGTATGCGCACAATTTAGCCTAATTCCAATTGACGCAATCCTGTGGGCATTGTTAGTAATAATTAATACCTCTCATGTATTCACCAGAGATGTGTCAATTGACACGCGTAATTGTATGCGGTGAAATTTGTCAGTATTGCAAGCGTGGATAAAATTTTAGCAGAATTTTATATAAACTAAAACCTTCGATGGTTCAAATATTTGTGTAGTTTTATATGCGTTTAGAATAAAAAGTGGAATTTTTAAGTGATACCCAATTATGTTTAATTATTATTTCCACAAAAATCACTCTAACGCAATTTACCGTACAAAGTTAAGTGATAAGTAAATCCATTGCTTTGGTGGTTTTTATCGAAAGTAAAATTACTCCGTGGAAAAGTAGTAAAAAGATAAGGAATCGCTATCGATCTTCAGTAATCGCAGCCATCATTCATTCCACCTCCGCTTGCATAACAAAGTAGATACCTGAATACTACATAATATAGGTTACATTACTAGTATATACGTAATATGTCTAGATATTATATGTAAATTGTTGTAAGTAAAATACTATTTAATTAAAAACTAACTCATTGAAAAGGAAATTATATCTCAACTATGGCTATGACTATGGCCTAGTCACCCTACCTTAGGGTAGGCTCCAAGCCCCTCGGTGGGGACGTATAGTGAGCTGGTGATGATGATGATGATATCTCAACATTGTTATTACTATTTATTAGAGCTAGCATTTAATTTTTATTTAATGACAGGTCAGCAGTAGATCAAAGTGGGCACAACAATAACACTTTCCGCGAAAGCTTTTATTACGACCATCAAAAATAATCTCCCGACACCACGGCATTCACCAAAAAGCCGTTAGTTTTATCACCTGTCGTATTTTTCCTGTAATTCTGAAAGCTTTTTTATGGCAGATGAAATCGCAACGACCCAAATTATCACTCGTCTACGTGACTCAGATAATATCGTTTATGATTTCAAAAACACCATGAGACATCAGAAGAAAAAGAAAGAGAAATGGATCGGATCTATTTGAACGGTAAAAATGTTAAGTAAATATATTAACACTTTAAATGCAGCATAGCTTACTACTTTATCTAACACCTCACTGAGGCTTCAAAAAAGGAATTCGGGTTTGCACCTCTCCGTAAGTGCCAGAATACTCCGGGATATATTATAATCACTTTAGTATATTATTAATAGCATTCTTCCTTTCATAAATGCTAGCAACATATTTACTTTTACGATTATAGTGTTTGTTCTCGTAATTTTGATCTTTACTTGGAATTGCTATGGCCCGTTATTTTATGTTGCGTACTCTAGAAACTGTTTTGATTAATTTTTGTCCTACGTTTTCTACGTGAATTTTATTTTTGCCTGAGAACTATTATTTGTAACTTTCCCCATAGTATGCAATGTCACGTTAGTACTGTTTTTTTCTGTTAGTTCTCAGATTTATTTTAATTCACCGTTCGGAAAGTGTATAATCAAGATATTTTCCACTAGCTTAGAACAGTTAATACTCTCCGCACGTTAATAGCTATCATAAATCGTTGGTACTTGAGGAGCAGTGTTGAACACAGCGTTTGCAGCTGTTCTTACATTTAGATCTTATCTTCATTGTTTTCCAAGCATTATAATTTAACAGTAGAAAGAAATGTAGTTTAGAAGCAATACATACACTAAAACTTCCTTAAAAGCTTTGAGAATGCTTGATATGGATGTAATTTTTTTAATTAATTTAAAATAATATCTTTAACATTTCTAATGATTGAAATCAAAAGAAACGACTTAATGAAGAAATCCTGTCAGCTTTAAATGATTCTAATGAAGACGAAACGTATTTTTCATAACAAAGATTAGAACGGGGGAAAATTCGGTATAAGGAAGATTAAATATTTCCTGGAAATTTCCTACATTTTTGTATTAATTAAACGTGTTAAATACGTTATCATCATCCTGTTTTTGGTCAAATCTTTCTTACTTTTTATAAGCGTTGTTGTCGTCTTCATAATTCTTATAAGCGTTGAAACTCCTATTATGCAAATTTAAAAGTACTTAAAATGTAGTATTTAATAATTATTTATCATATTTTAAACAACTATTTGGTATTAAAAGTACTCAAATTAAATATTATGCGGTATTTTCTCACGTCAAAATATAAACGTAACATGAAATTCTAAGTATAATATTTTATTCGAAACTCAGCAGAACAAAGTAAACTGTTCATCTCGGCCGGAAATCATTTTGTCCGCGGCACTTTTCCGGTGCGACGACATCCGAGGTGACGTCATTTCGCGCACTTTGATTTATTGCCGTTTCTATTTTAGGAAAGTGCCATGATTAGAGGATTTCTTCGAGCTCTTGCACAATTGTATACAAAATTGTGTAATATTTTTTACTAACAAAATAAGTTTATGGAACGAGTAAGATAAACTGTGAACGATTGTTATCCGATCTTTACTTGCATTCATCAATTAAATATTATGGTCCTTTATTCGTATTAGGTATTTTATATAAAAAAATCGACAATTTGTTTTAATTCAAAGCGTAACAATACAATGTCGTTTGAACAAGACGATAACAGAACCGTTTGTCTGTAACAACGTTCGATTTATTTTTATTTTATCACATTCAGTAGGGAATGTAAAACGCAAGTGCACGTAAAATGTATGCAAAATAAACTGATAGTTATTTTTAATGTAATATGAAAGGCAACGGTTAACAAATTCGATATTGCAAGCCATTAAAAACCATGAAACATAATTTCTATACTTGTCTAAGCGTATATTTACACTTCATATTCTCTACTATAACTCTTTATTTATTTCCCGCCCTCCAAATTTTCACGACACACCTTTCACCTTTAGTTTCTAACTCCTTCCATACTTTAAATCCTGGAGCATGTTCCCGTGTTATACAAAACAACCCACAGAAGAAGTTTTAATTATACGTCACACTGGTGTTGTTGGAACTTTCCTACAATATTCTAGACGAGCGTTTTGGATATAATTTCACACTAGCGGAAGTTTAATTCATTTTATCGTGTGACATACTCAATACAATCAGCATAAATAACGCTGTTATTTAATCGAATAGGAACATACAATAAAAATAGTCTTTATTTCCTTTTAAAATGAAATGTAACGTGTAAATACTATTTATTAAATAATAGTTTAATAGTATATTTGAAGTAGCAGAACAGAAGTGTTCTAAGCGGCCTCTTCTTATTTACTTCTCACTTAACAAATACTATGACGCAATTTTCTTTATCTAAATAGCTTCTGATACAACGTTATGACTCTTAAAATACTTTTTTTAACATCACTTATACCATCTGCATTGTCGATGACGTTACGAATGTGTTCTCGCAACTATTCGTGATAGACCCTCAGTCCAACGAGTCTTAATTCTATTACTTACCGATAAACGTATTATGAGATATAGTAAATCTCTTGTGGTCTAGGAATAGCTGGCACGATATGTGCCAGAGCAAAACAGTTTCCAACCGAGACATTTGTTATTGGAACACCAATAAAGCGGCGTATTTTATCTATTATTGCCTCTGTGTATGGCCTGTTTAACAAATAGCCAACGCTTATATAAACTTTATAAAACAACTAGCTTTGGCCCGCGATTCCGTCCGCGTGGAATTAAAAAAAAACAAAAGTGAGTAGCCTATATGTTCTTCCAGACTATCCTCTATATCTATACCAAATTTCATCGGAATCCGTTTAGCCGTTTAGGCTACAAACATCCATCAATCCATCTAAACTTTCGCATTTATAATATTAGTAAGTAAGATTATTCGTTAATATATTGGAAATCTTTTTGCACCCGCAATTATAGCAAAAGGTTAACTGTCCTTGGAATATTTTAATTAAAAAATCGATTTCACCTGTAAACAATTGACTTGAATGGGGATACATTTCTTAAAGACCATATGCAATACGAAAGTCCCGTTGGTTGTGTGTTAAATGATTTGAGTGTTTCCGTCCTTTGAATTCGTCACTTTAATTCAAACGAACTAATTAAATTGAATGTCAATATCACTCGTCGATTACAGATATATCTTATCGATGACTAATTGATATTAGAGATTAAAGTCCCTTCAATAAATCCCATGTTAAGCCGCGTGTGTAATATTAATTATTCAAATTCTCTTTATTACATTAGAGTAGCTTTCACCGGCGACTCCGTCCGCGTAGAGTAAAAAACAATTAAATACTCTATGTGGTCTTCCAGACTATCTACATCTATACCAAATATCATCGAGATCCGTTCAGCGGTTTAGGTTACAAACTAACAAACATCCATCCATCTAAACTTTCGCATTTATGTATATAAAAGAAAGTCGTGTTAGTTACACTATTTATAACTCAAGAACGGCTTCACCGGTATGGCTGAAAATTGGTGAGGAGGAAGCTTAGAGCTAGGAGACGGACATAGAATACTATTTATTCCGTTTATGTTTTTTTTTCTCTCTCTCTTGATGAAATTTGGCACAGATGTAGAGGATAGTCTGGAAGAACACATAGGGTATTTACTTTTGTATTTTTTTAAATTCCACACGGACGGAGTCGTGGGCGAAAGCTAGTTTATTATATAATGTTAGCTAGTTAGCTAGTTTATTATATGTAGTTTATTAACTATAATATTAGAAAGACTACATAAGCGTTAAAATGCATGTTAAAAGCTACGTTTAATAAAACCGGTAAATTACTAGAGGGATAATGTAAGCAAGCTTGCTTTACATATAATTTACATTGAAATTGATGTTGCAGCTTAACCGAGGTAAGTGAAACGCATAAACTTTACTACTAAAAGCTATGTTTCCATTATCTAATAGTTACTCAGTTTCATTTTAATATCCAAGTCCGAAATGTGATAAAACGTATGTAAACAATTTTTTTTTTATAAAGTTATAAATAAATAAAAAATCTACGTATCGACATCAAATCTATCATTTGAAAAACAAGGATGGACAATTGGTTGCAGGTGTTTGAAAATAGTAACATTATTTTAAAGTGCAGGAATATGTTTGTTGTTCAACATCAATAGCTATACTAATATACGAGTAATAAAGCGTAAACATACACTTCTATGTGGCGTAAGATGTCAGCAGTTACAGAATATTTCTGATTAATTCTTTTTTTAATAAAAACCCCTACACTTATGTCACGCTGTAGGCTATATATTTTCACGCTATTAAACTTAGAGGGTAAATAAATTGGAAAAAAAAACCTAATGTAGGAAAGAGACCATAAGCTGCTGCCAAAATCAAGGAAGCAAGATTGCCATAGTAAGGTAATTGGTATTTTGACATTTGCAATTGAAAATTTGACAAATGTAAACAATAAAATAAAGTTTTTTGTAATTCCATGCGGATGAAGCCGCACGAGAACAGCTAGTTTAAAATATAACCGAATCATGTTTAGAAGCGTTATCAGTCTTTCGCTTTCAAGATTTACGATTTCATTCCATTCAACGTTCTACTAAATTGAAGCTGCCTCGGATCCATTAAGCACTTGTGAGCCTCTCGAACACGAAATTAAGGATAATGACTGAAATGCCTCCCTCACGATATTCATTTACAGGTCTGTACTCATCAACTAGGCGCGGTAGCACAAGATAATGAAAACAAAGGACCACTTTCCTTGCTTAATTTAATAATGTGATATTGAAGTTCAGTGTAACATACTTTGATTTAATTTTTACCAAATAAGTCGTGTACTTCGCGTATATCTTATTCTTACTAATGTTTTAGATGCGAATGAATGGATGGATGATTGTTAGAGTTTGTAAGCTAAACTGCTTAACTGATTTGGCACAGATGTAGAAGATAGTCTGGAAGAACACATAGGCTACTTACTAAGTTTTTTTTTAATTAAGCGCAATCGGAGTCGCGGGCAAAAGCTAGTGTAAATATATTTTTATGAATATGGGTTTGTTTGTCAATATGACAAGTGTGTCATTCGTTTCGTATATTGTTTCAAATTGTTATAAATTAACAATTTTTTTGCAACAAATAGAAAAGTACAATGCTGATTGCATTGAAAAGGTTAAAAAATAGAAGTTCGAAAACACATTTAACATTCTTGTTGCATTGCCGGCGCCGTCTCTGTTAACCACGGAAGTTGCTTCTTGAGTTTCATCAGACGAGTTACTTAACTACAAGAAAATAAAACTTTTAATTTCTTCAACGTACACATAACTGACGAACCATAATGCTATTAAAAGAAAGAACATTTCTATTTTAAGGTATTTTGTTAATATTTTCTATTAAAACTAGGTAATAAATTTGGCAAAACAATACAATTTTAAATGATATGCTTTTCTCATTGTAACTGTAACGGACATTGTCACCTTTAAAAATTTATTTAAATTTTATACGTTACGAAAGAGGTTATTTTACATTCAAATAGTTTTCAACGTCATAAAACTCTGACAAAGTACAAATTTGTAGCACTTTCCGAAGCCGTTAACATAGAATTGAAAACGAATAAAATCGTGAATTGCTCATGATTCTACATACATTTCAAATTAAAAACAATGACATTTTTAACAAATTATATCGCTGTTTATCATCTTTGTTTAACTAAAAGTTAATCTTACTAATATTATAAATGCGAAAGTTTGGATGGATGTTTGTTAGAGTTTGTAGCCTAAAAGGCTGAACAGATCTAGATGGATTGGCATAAATGTAGAAGGTAGTCTGAAAGAACACATTGGCTACTTTCTTTAGTTTTTTTTTAATTCCACGCGGACGGAGTCTCGAGCTAATGTTAGTATAAAATAAGAGAGTAAAATGGGTCATGCAAATAAGATTGAAACAAAGGCCATTTTGAAGTAGTAAAAGTGTTTGACTCTATTCAAGTGGACACTTGAAGAGTTAATTGACTATAAATGTTCTTGAAATATGATTTCAATTCCATTACGTTTTAGTATTTAATGCTCAAAAAAATTAAAAAAATATTAACGCATGTGTTTTTGGTTGTAAAGTTTTAGTCGTACTAGAAATTGCTAACAAATTTTAACCGTGAAAATGCTAGTTATTAGTAAACTGTTCGCTTTCATTTTCGTGTAACCGATGTGGTTAAAACGCTCTACCATACAATTTAAAGTTCCAAATCGAATTCCGCTGCATTGCCCCTAGCTGTTTGGCTTTCGTTGGAGTTGCGAACTTCGTGTATCGAGTTGTGATTGCTAATTTTCTAATTTTCAAAGCAATTTCCCTTAATTGATATAACAAACATCATTTTTGGGAATTAATAGACAGGCAATTTCCCAAATTGCGTAGCTTTACTTCGCCAGTTGTTTGTAACTGATAATTTAAATGGATTCCAATTATTCTTTCTCAACCTACTTATCTATACTATTATAGTAAAGCGTAAACACACACTACTTTGTGGCTTAGGATGTCAGCAATTACAGCATACTTTTGAATAATTCTTTATTTAATAAAATCCCTACACTTACGACACGCATTATATTTTCACGCCATTAAACTTAGGGGGTAAATAAATTGGAAAATAACCTTCATGTGAGAAAGGTACCATAAACTACAAGCTGCCGACATCAAGGAAGCAAGATCGCCATGGTACGGTAACTGGTATCCAATGTCAAAGGTGTTCGTTGTCATTTGTGCATTCGAATTTTGACATTTGCAATTGAGAATTTGACAAATGTAAACAATACAATAAAGTTTTTCTATTTTCATACAGATGAAGCCGCACGGGAACAACTAGTAGAAAATAAGGGATAACTCTATGTTTTTGTAGTTGTATTTCGACGGTGGAAACTATACAGTCAAATGAAATCAACACTCCTTAATACTATATAGTTTTGGTACTACTTAATTAACAAACTTTTATTAATAAAGTTTAACAAGTTCTAAGTATTGTAAAAGTTGCTGCGGTAGCTCAACGAAATCCATCTTATAAAGCGAATACATTTCTATTGAACGTGTTTGATCTTAAAGCTCTGCGTACTCTTTATTGCGTGCTACAGAAGTTTCTCGAAGAAGATTAAGTGCAAAGATATTAAGGAACTTTGGTAAATCAACTCCTACGTTATATTAATAGAAAATTTCTTAAGAACCGAGTCACGTATTCGTTGAAGATATAATTTTTTGTTTCATTATTGTAATAGAAGGATTGATCCGATAGTTGAACGTCGGGCAGATCAGCGTATAAGCCTTTATTTTAATTCTTCCATAACTTTACGTGATAAACCATGGAAATGTCGCAGAGTAAATTAAATTCACTTATAAATGAAGAGGTTTAAAATAAAAATGTAAGTATGCAAATGTAATATTGACCTACATTTCTGCAAGTAAAAACCCTTATTGCACGAACTTTACCTTTTTACTCGGTTGCATCTTTAGACGTCTTTTCTTAAAATTAGAGCTTCTTCAAATTGCTTTTAAACGTAATTTTTTAAATACTTAAAAAATATATTTTGATTTAACTAATCTAAACTGAAGTTTCTTTAAAGGTAACGAAATGTTGTAAAATCTCCTATTTTAATTCAGATCAGACTAATTTTACACTTTGTAAACATACCTTGGTGTCACAAAATAAAATAAAATTGCTTAGGGGAATGTTGTGGGCCTTGCAAATGAAAAATGCAAATGACTGCAGAGCTCCTTGAAGTTATATAACTCAGTCGTTTGTGAGCAATCAGAATAAAAAAGAGTTATTTAAGAAAAAAATATTTTTTACTCACTTTTGTCTTGTTATTAATATTTGCATGTTTTGCATAGCAAAGAAGGATTACACTACAAAAGAATAAATATTGACTACTAACTTCTATAAATAGACAGGCTATAAGACTGTATTTTGTGCCTATTCTTTTTTCGCCATTTTGGCGCCGACGGTTGCGCTTAATAGAGGAAAAAAATACTCTTACTAACTTTAACAGGCTCGTTTAAGTCGCAACGAAGATAAAGCTGTCATTTCTAAGCAATGGCATATCCATTTATACTGATCAATGATAATAACCTACAATGATCGTAATACTTTCTTTGTTGATTATTGTTGTGTTACTTATCTTTGAAGACTGCGAATGAGAAAAGGTATTTTAATACAGTTCAGTATTATTAAAAAGAAAAAGGATTGTTGATGTTTCCCTTTTTCAATCACTTATCAGAATAACAGTGGTAGAGCCCGCTTTAACATCTTCGCACGAATAGGCCGGCTCGCCCGGTGTAATACCACGACCACACAGAAGACAGACGTGTGCCAGGATCAGTGTGGTGCCGGAGGCCTAATTTTGGTCCCTTTGCCTTTCCACCCTTGTATAAATAGGAAAGGATGGGAAGGAAAAGTGGATTTGGCAAGGGAAATATCCTCTATATCTGCGTCTCCTCCTCCGTCGTTTAAGGGTAGGCAACGCATCTGCAATTGCAGATGTCCATGGGCAGCGGTTGTTTCGCCATTGTTGCGGTTTCAGGTGGCCGCTTGCTCGTTTGTCATCTCGTAGTATAAAAAAAAGCAGCCTCGCTTACGTATTACATATATTCTTTTCGTGGACCTTTATCGATTAACTTTTCGCTGTTAACCCTAAAGTATAACAACTATCTACTAATGTTAACTTTACTGGTGTTAAATCTTGTTTTCCATTTTAAAATGTGTTAACATTTCCATCATATTGTATACGAGAATATTACTCAACGTAATGTTTTGTATATCCATTACACTCAAGTAATATATCATAACATTACATTGTGTTTGAACAAGGTATTTACTGGCGCGGGAAACAGATATCTGGCTTCAATTATGAAATAAAACAATGGTCTGTTGTACGCGGATTAAAAAGTGCTTATTTCAATTGCGGTAAATGAAAAATGCTAGTGTAACAATATTTGCATGTAACAAGATATGTTAAAAGAAGTTTTTATCATGCGTAAAATGTCCTCATAAAATCTATATTCCGTTCTTTAATTCAAGTGAATTTAAAATATAATCTAAACGTAAACAAGTCCTTAAATTATGCTTAGTTTCAGATGCAACGTTTGTTTACTACACTTTAACAAATCGATTTCCAGAATTCATTAATTTTAAATTGTAGTCACTACAAAATTAGTGCCAATATCTATTTAATCGTAAATTATGCTTCATAAAACAGACCATTGTACTGATATTGTGGCTGGAGTGTGGTATTGATCATTTTAAAATCACATTTCCTCACATCGCTTTGATATCCCTATCCGAATATTTTGACTAAAATTGGTCGGTCATAAAACAATCCTATATACCCTTAGGGAGAAATGAATTTATGTTTTGATATTAAAATATTAGATTGAAATACTAGGAAGTCTAACTATGAAAATGTGACGTTTTAATTATGCCATTTTAATAAGCGACTGGATGACTAGTAGTTTTGCTGTTTATTTGTATAACTTTAGAGTAAAATTAATAACTCATGTTGTTTAACTTCATGTTGTTAAATTAATACATTTATTTTATAATTTTAATGAGAAATAAAACAAATCTATACTTCTATACTTATACTTACTATTATAATAAAGCGTAAACACACACTTCTTTGTTGCCTAAGATGTCAGCAATTACAGCATATTTTTGAATTATTCTTTTTTTAATAAAAAGCCCTACACTTACGTCATGATTTAGACTATATATTTTTACGCCATTGAACATAGGGGGTTAATATTTTGGATAAAAACCCTAATGTGGGAAAGAGACCATAAATTGCCATAGTAAGGTAATTGGTATTTTGACATTTGCATTTGATTATTTGACACATGTAAACAATAAAATAATATTTTCATAAGTTTATGCGGATGAAGTCGCAGGGGAACAGCTAGTTAAAGATAAATATTGAAAGTAAGAAATCAAAAACTCTTCCAAAAAAACTTACGAGCTTTGACTGGCATAAGTTTACTTATTTATACTAAAGTACTAACTTTGGACAAAATAACTAAGAAACTTTTCCTATTTCCACTTCATAATTTACTATTCTGTCTGCTAAAAACGTCACTCAAGTCTTGAAACTTATTTTCAGCCCTCTTTTCGCTCGTTTTCTCGCCGTATACCTGCAAGGAAATATGCACCCTAACTTTCTGATAACATTATACCTTCGTTAATTATTTATGAGTAAGTGATACCTTTTTATCTTAAAGTCTAAAGTAAGGCCTCTGGTGTTGCGGATGTCCATGGGCGTCGTTGACCACGTCGGTGTTCTCGCCGCTCGTTTGCCCCCTTCTCTTATATAAAAAAATCAAACTTAAATAAGTACCAAGGCTTAGTTTTTATTCCTATCAAGGTATTACAAAACATTTAAACATAAATTAATCGTGCTAGTATATGCTTTGAATTTATTAATTTATGTGTTTTTAAAAGCTATTTTGTATCTGTATTTTTGTTTGTCAAATAAGAGGAGGCATTTTAATGCAATGTCAAAATAATAGAAACAATAGAATCAGTTCACTTTTTAGGGCCTGTCCCACCACTGGCTGATAGAGTCTCAGATAGTTTAAAAATGACTTCACTGTCAGATAAGGTAACAAAATCCGATATTTCCATCACATATTTTACACGTTGGATTGTTATCAGACAATTTACAATTTGGTGAGACAGGCCTTTAATCTTGTTTTTCTTACAGACTAAATCGTTAACACTATTTTTTATGTACAAGTTGACTATCTATTTATTACCTATATGATCTATTGCATGGATATACCAATAAGATTTACTATCATACGAGAATCAATGTTTGTTTATTGCTTGCTCTACATATGATCTAAACTTGTCTACAACCTAATGGGAATTCAAATACATTACACAATCCGACTGTATTTCAAATCTACAGGCAATTTACTTGCAAATACAAGGGTTCTCTGGAGGTTTTACGGAACAGATTCTAGGGATCGTGCAATTGGGTTCGTAATAACAAGGCAAAATTTAAACCTGCACTTATATTATACATTAAATTAAAGTACTTTAATTATTATGAAATTTAAAAAAAAAGTAATACTTAATAATTTTAAACAAATAAGAAATAAGAAATTAGAAATAAGAAAGCTTTATTTCCCATAATAATATTTACATTGAAACTAAGAAGTAGGTATTAAACTATTGTATACTATTATACTAAATTTAATTTTAGAAGATTGCAAGTTTTAAATACTAAATTAAAAAATCAATAAATACATCCCACACATATTCTTTATAACACAAGAATTGATAGACTACTTGAACTGCCCAATTTATATTATTTTTAAACGTAAAATTCAAAACATTCAATTGAACAAAAATACACATAAAATATTCACAGGATATCTATTTACTTAAACTCACAAAACTGTAAAAATACTTTAAAATAAATTTGCGGTGAAGCAAACGCCAACGAGAGTCCGCCTAACGTACGATACGGCCACTGTGAGTGCGCAATTTTCTCTATCTTAATAGCTTTTACTAGTACGACTATCCTAAAATAAATCTCTAAACTTGCTGAAATAAAAATAAAGAATAAATCTACAAAAATACGAACAAAAATCATCCGATGCTATAAATTGTGATAGACATATGTAGACATACAAACATGTTATAAAATAAATTTCTGGGCACCTCTATATAACGAAGACTTTTTAAGATAATTGAAAATAGGGATAATTTCCACTACCTTGCCACACATTTTATAGATTCAAATTATGTAGATCCGCTGCTCGTTTGCCCCCTTCTACTATAAAAAAAAATGTAGGTAAAATTTTCATATGTTCGACCAAGGAATCCGTGGCTTTTTTGTCGTTATATATGTTATCCTAAAAAGTGAAATACCGAATTAAAAATATATTTAAAATCACTTTTGATATTATCAGGACGTTAAAGTTGTGGCACTTAACGCGGCCATTCTATTTGCTCCTCGTCAACTTGCTGACTTCAAAGTTTAAAATAACCGAGGCGTCGAATTACTCGTCCATCAACTCTGCATCTATAAAGATCCTTTTTGCTTTTATGCCATTTATAAAGTTTTCAAGTACAAAAGTAATATACATTTTATTTCCTTTTCATAATTATAAGTACTGTTGAGTGTTGTTTATATAGTGAAGGAAATTAGTAATTTAAAAACAAATACCATTTTAATTCCTACACCTAGTAGTAATGGGAAATCGTTAGTAATTTATAAAATGTATACAAAACTTTAACACAGTCGTAAACTTAATTTCACATCTAATTACTTCGTGACACTTAAAGTAATTACTTATTTAGCAAATAAATAAACGGAACTTCGTTGATTGCTGCCAGAAACAAGAACTTAATTCCAACTTAGTGTTACGAAACTCGCTGGTGATTTATGTGAAAACTTTACACGCGTAAATGCTTATTACTTTCGCTTGTCTTATTATCACTAATAGAAAAAAAAACTAAGTTAAAGTAAAAATGACCATTATACCTCTCTAAAGAGGCTACTAATAACTAAAGCTATATCTTAAAAATTAATCTATTTTCCCCTAAAAAACTTGCTTTTAACATTTTATTTTGCACAAAACAACCAACTAGATATGTGTTTGGTTTATATAGTTTATTTGGTAATATTACAGAGTTTATAATAAATTTATGCGCGTAGTAAGATCTCTTCATCGCCGTTACTTTTGGTTCTGACGTTTTTCGGTGTTGCCAGCGTCCCGCGCGAACATATGTTCTGTACTATTCTGCCTACAAAATGTTAGCGAAGCCATCGTTTGGTTCAACCGGAAATCGAAAATAGATGGAACGATATAAAATTTATATTTCAGAATATTGTATACCTTATTTCCTTTCTGAAATAAAAAAAAACATGTTTTTGAGGCTCCTTCTAAACTATAACATTGATCCTTAAGTCTTTGAATCCTTTGAATATTACAAGGAATTATGTTTATTATACAAGCAATTTACTTGCAAATGCTACAGACCTTTGGGAACAACATAGAACACAATTCATGCAGTACCGGTTTGCTAACAATATCTACAAGTTTAAAATCTATGCATTTGGGAATAACAAAACTGAGACGTGGTTTGATCTCATGTTATATCCTTAATTTACAAATTATTACCAAAATAAACGGCACGTTTAGTACAGCTCTAAATTAGAAAACCGAAGACTAACTTAAGCCTAACAAATAGCTTCATTAAAAAGAAAAACTGCACCCATAAACTATACTAATGATAATCACATAAATTATTATAATTACTTTTTTCATATTGGGGTAAATAATTTTTAGAAACTTTTATATGTCAGTTTGCTAACATTACTTTTGAAGGTTATTCACTTCCGTCCAGGCGTATTCCGTTGATAGGTTCAATCAAAATGTAAAACGCAAAGGAGAATTCACTTGAAGTCAAATTAGCTACAATTCTGTGTAGCTTGTTAGTTTGCCGAAACTTGGCACTTGCCGCGGTGCCATAGTGACGTACAATTAAAACTTTTTGCACATAACATATTAATATTGCACACGTACTTATGCTTTTGCATTGTGTGCATTTAAACTATTTTAGATAGAATCTAAAAATTTAGACAAAAAATTAAAGATTTTGCTTCGCTTTTAGTTGTCTATACTTCTATATCTATACTAATATTATAAAGTGGAATGATTTGAATTTTTGTATTTTGGTACGTATTAAAATAACTGAACAACTACTGGTCCGATTACAAAAATTCTTTCACCATTAAAAAGCTACGTTATCAGTGAGTAACATAGTATATATTTTATAATTTCACGCAGGCGATGTCGCGAGCAACAGCTAGTTTTCTGTATATGCATCTGAAGTATTTGCAACATATGCATAAAATTTGTTGGTTAAACCCTTAAGATAATTTACTTAAGTAATCTAAGAGAAATTTTAGTTTAACCTTGGAATTTATTGGATAACACATTATACGAAATTTTGTTTTGTAACGGATATATCGTAGCTTTGGTTAATAACAACATTGGAGCGCGCTTATGCCAAAATATTTATTAATGAGGAAAACTGACACGGGTATCCATCATGCCTAATACCCTAAAATAACATGTGTGCCTGTGTGCGTATTATTATATTAATAATCGTTATTGAGAGCAGAACGTCCTTAAATAAAAAGAGCTCTGGAAAATTCCTCTCTGGAAGATCCTCTGTTATTAAATTCAATCAATCTCTACGATTTTAAATTGTATAGTGTCTTACTCTAACATAAAAAAATTATTACTTTGGATATTTCAATATCATTTTAATATAATAATTCAGTTACATTGACAACGAAATGCAGTTTTTCGCAGTTACATAAAAAAATCTAAATAAAAGTAAGTCAGGTATTCGCCGCGTAACTTACAAAGCTTTGTGTTGAATTAGATAAGTACATAAAAGGCTATTGAAACTTCCTCGGTCCAGGAAATTGCGTAGCTCGGGGCGACGGCGACGTGTGACAGAGAAATGGCTTCCTGTCGCGCCCTTTCTTTATTAAATGTCCGATGAACTGTTTTGTTTTTCCAATACTTGTTTTGTGTACGCTGCATTTTATGCAAATACAACCTTTTGTCGTGGAACACTTTACAATATAGAGTGTTCAGAATTTTAATTTATTTAACTTGATTTTTATTTAGTATACGAGAAATATGAAATATAATGATTTTTGTCCAATTAATTAATGAGGAATGTTTTATAATCTTACTTCTTATCATACTGATATTATAAATGCGAAAGTTTAGATGGATGGATGGATGGATGGTTTGTTAGAGTTTGTAGCCTAAACGACGTAGACTCATAGACGTAGAGGATAGTGTGGAAGAACACATAGGCTACTCGATTTTGATTCATTTATTTCCACGCGAATGAAGTCGCGGGCGAAAGCTAGTATGACAATATTTTCGCGAATATTCACTGATTTGATTGCGATAAGTACACTAATTGAGTGAGTAACATTTTAAGTTTTTAGCAATAACTTATTTTTGTCTTATTCTTTTGATTAGTAAAAAAATTTACAAAATATGTATAGTACTTAGTAGCAAGGTTTACGTGTGTATTAATTGTTTATATCGTTCACTCGTCGGCGAAGCGAAGAATGACAAAGTGTTACATTGTCTTTATTATGCCACCGCTTCTGAAACTCATGGATGAACAATAATGGATTATTAAAGCTTATCCTTCATATTAAATGTATATTAAATTTAATTTTATAGCTAATTGTCATAAATGAAACAATATTCTGGCACATACTGTATACGAAGACTTACAAAAATCATTTAAACTATTTCAGCGTATACACTGGAGGTTTCCATTGTCGAAACTCTGCCATAATACATATCTGTCGTCCTTATGGTTCTGTCTAAAAAAAGAGACAATAATATGTTTTTGTACGGCAATAGAATTTGTAATAAACTACACTAACTACGTCACTGTATCAAAGAATGTCTCTTGTATTTTTTTTTATAAAACTATTTATATTGTTAATTTGTCCTTAGTGATTTACAAATGAGACTTCTTTAGACATCTTTGCATCCATTTAAAAGAGATCCGGTTGAGTTTCTCGCCCTTTCTTCAAAGATAATCCAAGCTTAAATGTTTTTACGTGTCTGGTACTTTTTAAAGATTATTTTGAAATAAATTACTTCAAGATTGCTATTGAATAAAACATGAATGGATCAGTATTAATTTACAACTATGATAAATTTTCAATATCCGTTCGATGGATAGAATTTGGCGACCTATCTCGTATTTCAAAGCGACGGCGGAAATAGAAGAAAATTCAATCGTGAATTATAAATGTATCAATCACATCGTGAAATGTATGGCGGACTAATTTTGCGAACAATTTTGTGACGTAAAACGTTTTAACGAGATATCAAGAATTTGCTTTGTAGTCAGAATCAATTTATTTTCAAACGTGCTGTCGCCCGCAATCTTTGTTAGCGCAGAACATTCCCGTGTGCATCTACCTTTTAACTGCTACCTTCCAGTCAAAGTCCCGTCCAAATCGGTCTACCCGTTCCAGAGATAGCGGTCCGGTTGCCATTTTGATAACGCGGAATTTAAAACAAATTTAGCATATAATGTGCCAGGTCATGTCAGCTACCCTAGTACCCGATCGTCTCGTATGTATAATACGAGACTTCCTAAGTAGTCGCACGTTTCGCTACCGCGTCGAGGGAGTTTGCTCTAGATCACATCCCGTTCGAGCCGGGGTGCCCCAAGGGTCGGTGTTAGGGCCAGTCCTATTTACACTATATACCAACGATATTCCGCGCGTACGCGGTGTGGAACTAGCGTTATTTGCCGATGACACCTGCATTTTTACATCAGGCCGTAAGCCTGATGCCATATGCAGACGTCTACAGACTGCAGCAAATACCCTTGGTGCCTGGTTTAGGAAATGGAGGATCGAAATCAATCCTACCAAAAGCGCGGCTCTATACTTTTCACGCAGCAAAGAACCTCGCCTCACATCTGTTAAGCTTTTGGACAGCCCAATACCCTGGGAAGACCAAGTAAATACTTAGGTGTCATCCTTGACACAAAACTCAACTTCTCCGCACACGTGACCCGGGTTAGGAACCGCGCGGCTTTCATCTTAGGTCGCCTTTCCTCGTTATTGAATAAAAAGAGCAAAATGTCCCTTCGGAATAAGGTGACACTCTATAAATCAGTAGTTCGTCCCGTCATGACGTATGCTAGCCCGGTATTCGCGCACATCTCGCCGAAACAAATACAACCGACTTCAGGTGATTCAAAATAGATTCATGCGCAGAGCCACGGGGGCCCCGTGGTACATGCGCAATAGTGATCTTCACATAGACTTGGACTTACCCACCATAGCCCAACACCTGAAGCTGGCGTCGCGTCGTTATTTTGACTCTGCCGTCGGTCATCCTAATTCGTTAGTTGTAGGTGCCGCCACCTACAACCCAATCGCGCTCGGTAAATTTCGACGTGATCATCGCAGACCTAGGCACGTTCTTGACTTCCAAGACGATGCAACAACAATCGCTCAGGCTAGGATTAAACAACTACGACAGACAAAACGCCGTAGTCGCTGTCGACTACGGCAATCATTCCCGCGATACGGCCTCATAGCAGGCAGGTTTTCTCCTATCAATGATAGAAGCGTTGCTGGAGTTTCTTCCGCCACTTCTTCTCCCAGCTCTAACACTTTCCAAAGTGGTAGTAATGTTAGATGTATTAATATTAATAGTAATCAGATAACAGCTTCCGATCAAGCCGAGGTTCGGCCCTCTTGGGCACCCTTGAATCGGAATGCTAAACGCGTATTGAGTGACAGCCCAAGCCGAGGTCCCCTCTCGGGGGCCCTTGTGCCTAGTCACTCCATGGAGCGTCCCCCGAAGCGATCTAAGAGCTCGTGGCCTCCCAATCCGGTAATAATAACGAAGTAACGGCCCGAGCCGAGGCTCCTGAGGGAGCCCTCGAGCCTAGTTACTCATAAACGAGGTTTAGGCTAAGCGCCATCTGCGCTCGGCCACCTCAAGCCCGGTGAATCTGTAAATGCCTCTTCAAGGCAAACAGTGACAACTCAGTCACAAAAAAAAAAAAAAAAAAATCAGCTACCCTCCAGTGAAAGTCCGGTCGAAATCGGCCCAGCCGTTTCGGAGATTGCCCGGAACAAACGCGGCTTGCGGACAGACAGACAAAAATTGTTTAAATGCGATTTTCGTTATAAGCAACGCTAATACATCATCTTCCAGAAATCTGGAATATTTCTTTTGATATTACAAACAGACACTCTAATTTTATTATATGTATATAGATTTAATGTATTATACATAGAACTGAAATATATTTTTATATGTAACCATTTATTTAACAAATAAAACACATTTTAACATTTCATTTGCTATATCAAAAATAGGCTAGAAGGTGGATATTGATCGAGTTATTCGCAGACTGCTAAATCAGTATCAAATAAGCATCCAAGTGAAACGTGGAAAACTGTTTCATCCAACTTTATAAAATGAAATCACTTACAGTTCAAAGCATATAATAAAATAATCCTTTTTATTTAATTTACCCTGTCTCTTCAAGCTATTTAACTTAAGAGCGGGCGCACACCTTTGACTAAACTATCGCACGACTGTTGTGCGATTGGCGATAAATTCGCAGCCAATTCAACTGTTTAGTTTCACAACTAATGGAGTAGTATGCGCACCTCCATATAACCTCATATGAATAAAAGCGAGACTAAGCAGTTGTGCGATAGTTTAGTTTCAAGTGTGCGCACGCTGTTAAAGTCTATTTAACATTCAAATGTAGGACTACAAACAAGTTAGTCTTCATTATACGTTAATAAAAAACAAATAGACTTAAATACATATATAAATGTTAATGCTGAAGGAGAAATGTTTGTTTTCGACAACTAATTAATATTGTTGACGAACTCCTACACCGAAACTGAGTTATTGTTATTTTATGTAAGTGTTCCGTTTCAGACAATAGAGTGTTGTGTTGCGTAAACTCTTGTACACGATGTATACGAATTTATTTTTGAAACATGGAATTAATTTGTACATTTAGATAATTTGTACAGAGAAAATATTTATAACAACTTCTAAAAACAACAGAAGTGAAAATGAAAACAAGATAAAATAATAATTCTGGCTGTAAACAAAACTATGGTTCCGAAATAATTGTATGTTTGAAACGCAAATGATGTAAGACAAAACTCTAACAACACATAAATCACGAACATACGATGGACAACCAAAATGTGCAGTTTTTCTAATTTCTAACCTTATCAAAATTTACACATAAATTGGTATTTGTCAGATTAGCATAAAACAAGTTGTAAATCGCAAAATTGTGGCTTACGATAGTTTACGTAGGAGTCATCTGCCATAAAAAATGATAGATTATGGTCACAGTCACAGCGATTACAATATTAAGAGAATAAGGAAAACAGAAATGAAACGATGAACGGAAACCATTTGAACGTGGCAGGTCATTCCGGACCGATTGTATCCGACGCTACCAATTTCCTGACCTTTGAAATTTAAACGTCCCTTTAGATTCTCTTGTGCCAGATTTTCCTCTTTCTTTTACGCGATGTGGGTCTTCAAATGGAATAGTATTGTTTTGCGCTAAAAGCGGTATTGCGTTGACATTTGTTGAATACGAATCGTAATTAATTAACCTTTTTGTGTAATTTGGCTATTCTACTAAACCGCATCTTCATGAGGATATATTTATCCATTCATAATTATAGTACAACTATATATCTTCGGTAAAATATATATAAAAAGGACAACATAGAAATAAATGTAAAGCTCGTATTATTTATTTCCTAATTGTGTATTCCACAAGAAAGTAATATCTGTTGTAAGAAGGCAATACATTAGATGGCTCGCATAATTTAGAAATTAATCACATAAGGGTAACAGCCTCCTTACATAATTTACTCTCATTATCTGAAAAAACTGCGACTTTGTAAAAGTTATGGTTACAAACATACGAACAACCATTTTAATATTAATGCAAAAAAAATATAGTTATGAATTGGAAGTACTACTTAAGACAGTTACACACGCTTATTGTTATCTGAACAGTCAGATTGTTCAGATAAAACTGAGCGTGTATAGCTGGCTTTAATATAATAAAAAGGTGAGATTGGTCGTGACGAGTACATCTAATTTTGGCTATCACATTAAGCTTTTGTAGCAAGATATTAGCTTTTGTAGCCTAAGGGCCTGTCCCACCACTGGCTGATAGAGGCTCAGATAGCTTAAAATTCACTGTCAGATAAAGGAATAAAATCCGATATTTCCATCACATATTTTACACGTTGGATTTACCAGACAATTTACAATTTTGTGGTACAGAGCCTAAGTATTTCACATGACATTATAATAATATAAGCATGTTATCAGGAGGTATTATTGACTTCTTCTTTGAATTTAAAATTACAGCCAATTTATGCATCTGCATAGCAAATTCAATTTAGAAGCTATTACGAAGTTGACAATTTAACAACGTTGTGACGTCACGACGTATATTCACACAAGTTGCAACTCCATTACTCCATCGAGTTTACAGTTCTCAACTGTGGAGTTAATAAAGGCAAGACTGTGTTAATGAACACTATAACACTATTGAATTTAGATAAAACATTTGTAAAGAAAATTAAGAACATTTTATATGCAACGAAGATTTAAGTACTAAATCAAACAACTTATGCTGATTTAATTAAAAATAAAGTTTTGTGTTGAGAGTAATGCTAATTTAGATATGAATATAACTTAAAAATACCAATCCTAAAACTTTTAACCTAAACACTGTCTCCATTATAGTATCATTTAGTCTGTTTAGTTAGTCTCATAAAAATCCAGACGACTAAATTACAACAGAAGTGTCGTACAGCCAAAACAAAACACGATCTCGAGTTAAACATGTCACTTTTATTTGCAACAAAATAAAGGAAACTTTTAACGCTTTCACGCCATTTTCTACATAAAAATAAGGTCAATGGTTCTTGCAAACTAAGAACATTTATTCCAGCAAAGCCATAGAACTTTATCCTCGGACGGACAGTGATTTAATTTCCATTTCCATTAGATTAGTAAGTTTCTGTCTGTGATAGATCATATTCTCGATTGCACGCCAGTCGACGTCATAAATTCTATTATGTATGTCCAACAAACAATTCGATTCAATTTTCTTTTCGTTTTTATTATAATCCTATCTTACGAATCTTACTTCTTATCTTACTAATATTATAAATGCGAAAGTTTGGATGGATGGATGGATGTTTGTTAGAGTTTGTAGCCCAAACGGCTGTACGGATTTCAATGAAATTTGGTACAAATGTAGAGGATAGTCTTGAAGAACACATAGGCTACTCACTTTTGTTTTTTTTTTAATTCCATGCGGATGGATTCGCAGGCGAAAGCTTGTAGTTTATAAAGTTATCTATTTGATTGTTAATTTAAATTGAAAGTTTGTATTCTAAAAATATGAAATGAAAAATGTTTTTCGTTCTTGAGGATTTTTTCTCTTTGACGTTAATGTTTATTCAGTTTTCAACGTTACTTTGTCTCTGCAATGTATGATTTCAGTTAGTATAACTAAAATAAACTGAAACTCGAATAACACAATATAAGTTATGGGTTTTTATAGATAAAATATTACTATCGTATCACTGTCCGTCGACAAACTTTTATGACAAAAAGAATGAATGATCTCCCTTCTACAGATGACAGTAAAGAATTGAAAATGGAACGCCACACGTAGCCATCTTATAAATTTCTACTTTCTTTTGTGATAATATCGTAAAAGTGACAAACATAAAATAAAGAATGGACCATATAATATGACGGATGATTGACTTTTATATGATCCTCTCTATACTAAGTTTGTAATACTGAATCCACTTCTATTTATACATTTCATGGTCAAAAACATTTTTTTTGATGGAAAATGAATAAGAAGACTAAGGGCCTGTACCACCAAATTGTAAATCTGATAACAATTGAACGTATAAAATATGTGATGGAATATGGAAATATCGAATTTTGTTCCCTTATCTGACAGTGACATTTTAAAGCTATCTGAGCCTCTATCAGCCAGTGGTGGGACAGGCCCTAAATATTTTTGTATAAGTGGAAATCCACGGGACTGAGAAATAAGCGTTTTTGTAATTTAAAACAAAAATTTCACTAGCTTTCTTTTCGCTTATATTCTACTCGTAATTTAACTACTAACGTTAAAATAAATCTATAGGCTATCATTAAAATAATGTTTCACGTTTAATTTATAGTCGATTTTATAAACATAACTGATTGTACGTCGAATCGTTCCCCAACAAACAGAACGGCTAATATTTAAACTTATAAAATAAAGGCAATAACATTGGAACAATGGTTTGATTTTATGAACAACGTAAATTTGTTCGCGATAAAAGCGTAAACAAATCACGAGCTGTAATGGCGAATTTAGCCTTAGTAAGATCGTTTTACGACGCTGCCCGCGCTTTATCTGACAAAAAACAAGCAGGGAAATAAGTCGACAGTGATTTTCTACGGCAGCAATAAACTTTACGTAGGCAATGCCGGCTTTTGTAACAGTATAAAATGTTTAGCTTCTTAAAAATTAAAATGTTTATGCAATTTTCATCATCGCTTGATAGTATTGTACATTTGCATTTTGAATTAAATTTTATTTTCGTCGATTTATTGTAGGACAATAACAGGTAAAAACTAATTAAGTATTTTCTAAGCAATTTTTAGACTTTACTTTAAGTCTGTATTTTTTAACTTCATTAGTAATACATCTAAGTTCAAACTCTATGTATCTAATTAACATAGCTTGCCTGCCAACCTATGTTACTTAGCAGGTTCGTTAAATATTCATATTTCGTATTATAATTCGCCAGATGAATATTTGAAGAACAAACAGTAGAATATTCTGGATCGTAGACTTGTAGCTTAATATTTACATTAATATTTGCTTCTAAATTATCATAATTGATAAGAACCTTTATTTTATTACTAGCTTTCGCCCGCGACTCCGTCCGCGTGGAATTAAAAATAAACAAAAGTGAGTAGCCTATGTGTTCTTCCAGATTATCCTCTACATCTATACCAAATTTCATTGAAATCCGTTCAGCCGTTTAGGCTACAAACTCTAACAAACATCCATCCATCCATCCATCCAAACTTTCACATTTATAATATTAGTATGAAGTATGATATAATTATCCCTGACTAAGATCCGTTGCTCGAATCACGTAAATATTGATAAATAAGTGTATATGATCATAAAAATAATATTTTCCTCCTTTTTGCAAATATGATAACAAAGCTAGTCATATAGACAAAAAGTGTGGCTTGTGAATTCCTATAAAAATACAATAATTGTACATGTTTAATGAAAAAGGCTTGCATCACTACTTTCCGTTAAGGAACTTTAATAATGAATTGTTTTCTATACTAATATTATACGAGTAAAGAAGAAAGATTTGTATTTTTGGATTTTTGTTTATATCGAAATAACTCAAAAATTCGATTCGGGCCGATTTGAAAAATTCCTTCACCAATAAAAAGCTATGTTGTCACTGAGTAACATAGGCTATGTTTCTTACTTTCTTTTTAATTGTACACTGAAGAAGTAGCAAGCAACAGCTAGTTTTGTATGAATTTTGTACCCTTCTTCTGTCTACGCCTTTTCTCAGTTATTTGGAATCCGTCCTTCCGTGTCCTAAGTCTAAATTTTCTACAATTATTATCTAGAATCTACTATTCTTTAAAATGTACTGAACATTTTCAAACATACGAACTTTAAAGTGGAATAAATCGAACCTAAATGTTGAAGTAGATAGAAATTAACTAACCTCGTTTTCCGCTGCTAACTGACTTACCTAACGAACTGACTGCTGGAGTTAAATCGGCTGGAGTACTGACGATAAGGCCATATGAGTAACAAGATTTATTTCACACAGAGCATCCCTTGTCCCTTTTTTTTCAAAATGGCGCTCTATCCTGATTTTAAGGCAATTTAATTTTAGAGTATTTGTTTAATCAGGGCTTTAATTTTATTTTGCCTTTGACTTTACTAAAATGTGTTATATACGTTGTCTTTATACAATTATCTAACTCTTAATCAGATTTGTGTAGGTTTCAACGATATTCAAATTTATTCATTGTCATTGTGAGTTGTGACGCCTATACAGCTTATCTATTATTCAAATGAACAATAAAATTAATGCTTCTATTGTTAAAATTGAGTTTAACAGAATTAACTAAATGTAAAACCATAAAAGAATGTATCGGTTATTACTGACGAGCCGTTGCTCGCGACTTCGCCCGCGTGAAATTACAAATATATAACCTATTACGTTCGCCCTTTTTTTCAACCTATTACCAAAAGTATTAACTTAGTAGTAATCTACGTTATAACAGAAATCTACCGATGCAAGATTCCAAATTTCTAAGTCCGGTAGCTTGTAAGCTGATTTTTCGGTTACCCTTATTGTTTGTGTTCGCGATATCTTCTAAACTATTAGTCCAATTTTAATACTATAAATGACAATTTTATTCTACATTAAATTCTCCTGATAACAAACGCATTTATTTGGATAAGGATTAATGTTGAAACCAATAAAAGAGCGCTGCAAATAGCGTTGGATTTTTAATTCATTTTGTAAACACAAAAGTGGTTATTGTAAGAAAACCGTTAAAGATAGATATATGCTATCGCGCACTTTTCTGTAGAACTTTTTAAGATCTACAATTCTTTCATACATCATTTTTATATACCTCTAACGGTTTAAGCAGCGTAAGCCGAGAAAAGTTAAGGTTTAGTGAGTTTTTAACGCCGGCGTCCAGAAACACGCTGTTTATTAATAGTTCCTGAACATTAGTAATAATAAAATATAGCCTATGTTACTCACAGATAAATTACCTTTCTGATGGTGAAAGAATTTTTAAATCGGCGCAGTAGTTTTTGAGTTATTTCAATACATACAAAAATACAAAAATACAAAAATACAAAAATACAAAGTTTTCCTCTTTATAATATTAGTATAGATATAGATGAAGAATAAAATTAATGCTTCTAATTTTAAAATAGAGTTTAACAGAATTAACTAAATGTAAAACCATAAAAGAATGTATCAGTTATTACTGACGAGCCGTTGCTCGCGACTTCGCCCGCGTGAAATTACAAATATATAACCTACGAGCCGTTGCTCGCGACTTCGCCCGCGTGAAATTACAAATATATAACCTATTACGTTCGCCCTTTTTTCAACCTATTACCAAAAGTATTAACTTAGTAGTAATCTACGTTATAACAGAAATCTACCGATGCAAGATTTCAAATTTGTAAGTCCGGTAGCTTGTAAGCTGATTTTTCGGTTACCCTTATTGTTTGTGTTCGCGATATCTTCTAAACTATTAGTCCAATTTTAATACTATAAATGACAATTTTATTCTACATTAAATTCTCCTGATAACAAACGCATTTATTTGGATAAGGATTAATGTTGAAACCAATAAAAGAGCGCTGCAAATAGCGTTGGATTTTTAATTCATTTTGTAAACACAAAAGTGGTTATTGTAAGAAAACCGTTAAAGATAGATATATGCTATCGCGGACTTTTCTGTAGAACTTTTTGAGATCTACAATTCTTTCATACATCATTTGTATATACCTCTAACGGTTTAGGCAGCGTAAGCCGAGAAAAGTTAAGGTTTAGTGAGTTTTTAACGCCGGCGTCCAGAAACACGCTGTTTATTAATAGTTCCTGAACATTAGTAATAATAAATATAGCCTATGTTACTCACAGATAAATTACCTTTCTGATGGTGAAAGAATTTTTAAAATCGGCGCAGTAGTTTTTGAGTTATTTCAATACATACAAAAATACAAAAATACAAAAATACAAAAATACAAAAATACAAAGTTTTCCTCTTTATAATATTAGTATAGATAACGTTCGCCCTTCTTTTTCAACCTATTACCAAAAGTATTAACTTAGTAGTAATCTACGTTTATAACAGAAATCTACCGATGCAAGATTTCAAATTTGTAAGTCCGGTAGCTTGTAAGCTGATTTTTCGGTTACCCTTATTGTTTGTGTTCGCGATATCTTCTAAACTATTAGTCCAATTTTAATACTATAAATGACAATTTTATTCTACATTAAATTCTCCTGATAACAAACGCATTTATTTGGATAAGGATTAATGTTGAAACCAATAAAAGAGCGCTGCAAATAGCGTTGGATTTTTAATTCATTTTGTAAACACAAAAGTGGTTATTGTAAGAAAACCGTTAAAGATAGATATATGCTATCGCGCACTTTTCTGTAGAACTTTTTAAGATCTACAATTCTTTCATACATCATTTTTATATACCTCTAACGGTTTAGGCAGCGTAAGCCGAGAAAAGTTAAGGTTTAGTGAGTTTTTAACGCCGGCGTCCAGAAACACGCTGTTTATTAATAGTTCCTGAACATTAGTAATAATAAATATAGCCTATGTTACTCACAGATAAATTACCTTTCTGATGGTGAAAGAATTTTTAAATCGGCGCAGTAGTTTTTGAGTTATTTCAATACATACAAAAATACAAAAATACAAAAATACAAAAATACAAAGTTTTCCTCTTTATAATATTAGTATAGATATAGATGAAGAATAAAATTAATGCTTCTAATTTTAAAATAGAGTTTAACAGAATTAACTAAATGTAAAACCATAAAAGAATGTATCAGTTATTACTGACGAGCCGTTGCTCGCGACTTCGCCCGCGTGAAATTACAAATATATAACCTACGAGCCGTTGCTCGCGACTTCGCCCGCGTGAAATTACAAATATAACCTATTACGTTCGCCCTTTTTTCCACCTATTACCAAAAGTATTAACTTAGTAGTAATCTACGTTTATAACAGAAATCTACCGATGCAAGATTTCAAATTTGTAAGTCCGGTAGCTTGTAAGCTGATTTTTCGGTTACCCTTATTGTTTGTGTTCGCGATATCTTCTAAACTATTAGTCCAATTTTAATACTATAAATGACAATTTTATTCTACATTAAATTCTCCTGATAACAAACGCATTTATTTGGATAAGGATTAATGTTGAAACCAATAAAAGAACGCTGCAAATAGCGTTAGATTTTTAATTCATTTTGTAAACACAAAAGTGGTTATTGTAAGAAAACCGTAAAAGATAGATATATGCTATCGCGCACTTTTCTGTAGAACTTTTTAAGATCTACAATTCTTTCATACATCATTTTTATATACCTCTAACGGTTTAGGCAGCGTAAGCCGAGAAAAGTTAAAGTTTAGTGAGTTTTTAATGCCGGCGTCCAGAAACACGCTGTTTATTAATAGTTCCTGAACATTAGTAATAATAAAATATAGCCTATGTTACTCACAGATAAATTACCTTTCTAATGGTGAAAGAATTTTAAAATCGGCGCAGTAGTTTTTGAGTTATTTCAATACATACAAAAATACAAAAATACAAAAATACAAAAATACAAAGTTTTCCTCTTTATAATATTAGTATAGATAACGTTCGCCCTCTTTTTCAACCTATTACCAAAAGTATTAACTTAGTAGCAATCTACGTAATAACAGAAATCTACCGATGCAAGATTTCAAATTTGTAAGTCCGGTAGCTTGTAAGCTGATTTTTCGGTTACCCTTATTGTTTGTGTTCGCGATATCTTCTAAACTATTAGTCCAATTTTAATACTATAAATGACAATTTTATTCTACATTAAATTCTCCTGATAACAAACGCATTTATTTGGATAAGGATTAATGTTGAAACCAATAAAAGAACGCTGCAAATAGCGTTGGATTTTTAATTCATTTTGTAAACACAAAAGTGGTTATTGTAAGAAAACCGTTAAAGATAGATATATGCTATCGCGCACTTTTCTGTAGAACTTTTTAAGATCTACAATTCTTTCATACATCATTTTTATATACCTCTAACGGTTTAAGCAGCGTAAGCCGAGAAAAGTTAAGGTTTAGTGAGTTTTTAACGCCGGCGTCCAGAAACTCGCTGTTTATTAATAGTTCCTTAACATTAGTAATAATAAAATATAGCCTATGTTACTCACAGATAAATTACCTTTCTGATGGTGAAAGAATTTTTAAAATCGGCGCAGTAGTTTTTGAGTTATTTCAATACATACAAAAATACAAAAATACAAAAATACAAAAATACAAAGTTTTCCTCTTTATAATATTAGTATAGATTACGTTCGCCCTTTTTTTCAACCTATTACCAAAAGTATTAACTTAGTAGTAATCTACGTTTATAACAGAAATCTACCGATGCAAGATTTCAAATTTGTAAGTCCGGTAGCTTGTAAGCTGATTTTTCGGTTACCCTTATTGTTTGTGTTCGCGATATCTTCTAAACTATTAGTCCAATTTTAATACTATAAATGACAATTTTATTCTACATGAAATTCTCCTGATAACAAACGCATTTATTTGGATAAGGATTAATGTTGAAACCAATAAAAGAGCGCTGCAAATAGCGTTGGATTTTTAATTCATTTTGTAAACACAAAAGTGGTTATTGTAAGAAAACCGTTAAAGATAGATATATGCTATCGCGCACTTTTCTGTAGAACTTTTTAAGATCTACAATTCTTTCATACATCATTTTTATATACCTCTAACGGTTTAAGCAGCGTAAGCCGAGAAAAGTTAAGGTTTAGTGAGTTTTTAACGCCGGCGTCCAGAAACACGCTGTTTATTAATAGTTCCTGAACATTAGTAATAATAAAATATAGCCTATGTTACTCACAGATAAATTACCTTTCTGATGGTGAAAGAATTTTTAAAATCGGCGCAGTAGTTTTTGAGTTATTTCAATACATACAAAAATACAAAAATACAAAAATACAAAAATACAAAAATACAAAGTTTTCCTCTTTATAATATTAGTATAGATTTGAAAAATATCAAAACACATGAAAAGCAGCTAAAACAACATATTAAAGTTTTAACGCCTGAACTATAAGATAACAATATTTTGTAAGTTTATTTAAGAAGATTAGAGTTTGAAATACGCCCGTTACACTCATTTGCATCGAAAACGAGCAGCGCTGTGATTTCTAAGGATTCGAGTAATGAGAGCAAATCCTTTTGTCTCGCGGTACATACTTGCGGGTTAGAAATAAATAGAACAAAAAAATATGGAACTCCACGATGATGCATTTACTTATATGCCTTCCTCGTAAAGGTGGGGTCTACGAGGTCTATCATATCAACAAAAGAGTAATGGTAGGCCTGTGCGCCTGAGGGATTTAGTAATGAAAGGTTCCATCAAACAAAAGACAGAGCAAAAGGAAGAAATGAATGTTAGTGCAATATGATTTTTTTATTATTTTTTTAATTTTTGTAAAAGTAAAGTATATAACAAACGAACAAAATAAATGTTTTACTCCTAATATTTTGACACAAAAAACTAAAGTTAATTGATATTCGTTAAATCTTTTATCTCTTTAAAAAGACAACAAAAAAAACTTCCAATCAGTTTGCAATACAAATTGATTTAATTATCCTATCAGACAGGTTGCGCGACGAATTAATTAATCGGTTGCTGCCATTTTACCCTAGCAGCTTGATAACTGACGCCGTTTACACGGTAACCGTTTTTGCTACATTATTTCTATCATTTTTGTTTATCGAAGATAATATTTCCGCAGTATTCACATGAGAGCTTAAAAGATGCATCTAGACATCTTAACACAGGAATAGATACACTAGAAAGTATAATAGTTAAATATCTGTTAAGTTCTATGTGAAGAACACTCGTTGACGCCATGACTTTTTCAACATCTTCGGAACAATGCATCTGTCACTTGTGTGGGGATGCTAAAAGTGCAGATAAGTGTACAAGCATCCTTTACGCTGTCTGGACGCAGATTATGGAATTAAAAATGTCAAATACTTGGATTCTAAAATTGTTATCGCAGATTCTATAAATATCGATATTGCTATATTAATTTATTGCATTTACAATTAAAATGCTATTGTATACGTAATAGATTGATTAAAAATATACTATTTTGTAATAAAAATTAATTACAAAATAGCACTTGAAATAACAGACATATCCCAAGAATTTAGTAGAGTTCTGTTGAAAAATATGCCAATTAAATAGTACTGATTTATTACCAATTTAAAGGAATAAAGTGTAAACTAAAAACTGTACATAACTTTCGGATAAAAATTCGTAAGATTTAGACATTTGACGCAAATTTAAGAGAATGTAATATTTATTAAGACATTTATGGCAATATTTTAAGCCTATCTCTCGGTAGCTCAGTAGACGAACTCTTCGAGCTGCGAGTATGATGAACAACGTACCTACGTTAATAGTTTCAAACAAGGCGCGTCTGAAGCAAAACTTCTTAGGGAAGTTGTAAAGATTTATTGCAATAGTTTACTGAATAGATACGGACCTACACACGGAGCACATACTTTTCCGCTTTTAAAGTACGTACAATCTTATATTCGAAACTCCATCCAACTCATACTAACGTAACTCGTTGAACTCATCTTAAATTTCAAACCTCAAGAGTTCTAAAGTTGATCTTAAAATTTTAACTGATACATTCATGGATTATACACGGTTTATATTCAGTGGAAATCAGCAATAATTTTAAAATATCCTCCGCAAAACCAGTGTTTTCCAATTGGTATAAAACTTTTGCTATCCAAAACATACAATTCAATGTACAAATAATACTCAGTATTTTTGCATTATCTCTAACAGGCGCTGTTATATTACCCACAAAAGTTAAACAGACATTTTTCATTTTCTAGGATACTACGTTGGATTCCGACTTATTTTTATCACGCTGGGAACATTCTATAATTTCCTTTATTATAAACAAAACAGTATATTTATTTTACAAGTTTACGGACTTAAATGATACTCTTACACAATCTATACTATCTATACTATTATAATAAAGCGTAAACACACACTTCTTTGTTGCCTAAGATCTCAGCAATTACAGCATATTTTTGAATAATTCTTTTTTTAATAAAAAGCCCTACACTTACGTCATGCTTTAGGCTATATATTTTCACACCATTAAACTTAGGGGTAAATATTTTGGATAAAAACCCTAATGTGGGAAAGAGACCATAAGTTGCTGCCAACATCAAGAAAGAAAGATTGCTAAGGTTTGTCACGTCATGTCATGTCATTTTGATATTTGCTATTGATAATTTGACAAATGTAAACAATAAAATAAAGTTTTTATAATTTTACGCGGATGAATCCGCACGCGAACAGCTAGTAATTAATTAAAAAAAATGTTAAATGGTTTATTTCTTATTTAAAAGGTAACGTAAAATATTTAATTGTTACATTAGTGATTTTGATTAGCATTAGACATCAAAGTACAGCTTAGCCTGTACATTAAGTAAGCGATTAGCTTTTAGCTGTCTGAGATCTTTCTTAAATCTTAAATAATTTGTGTACATAATAGAATAAGAATATTCTAGTGTTCAAGTTAAAAAGAATTTTCAATAAACTTGTCATTTTTTTTTAAATCTCTATGTTAAATAATGTAAAGAATGTTTGGAAATTTTCAGATCAGAATTTACAGGCGTCTTCGTAATAAAGTTTCATCAGAATCCTATCAATTGTTTAATTACGCATTGCTTTACCTTGTCATATGAACATTGACTTTTCGTTATACAGATAACCATCGATTGAACAAATCTACTTTTTTGTTTATTATCTAACTTTGTATAAACTTACTAAATACAGTCGAATAGTATTTGACTCTAGCTTAGCTGCACTGAGCAGAACACGCACGGGGTTTCATTGGCTCACTGCCAGAACATGCACAATACATTGCCGCCTTAATACTACTTCCATACGAGGGTAGGGCAGTGAGGCAGAACAGTAGAGCAGTAGCACGATTGGTTGAATACTCACTTCTGTCAACGTTCATTTCTATCTCGATGTACGCGTTCAAATAATAGCAGTACCGCACTGTCTACTACTCTACCTTACTGTGCTACCTTCATGTGAAAGTAGCATAGCGGTGGAACAATACAACCGTACAGTTCATATTCACTATTTCCGATATCCATTGTTGAGTTACCCTTTGTGCTTTTACCATTTAATTATCAGTATTAATATAAAGCTGGCTCCGTTTTTTTTTTATTATTGGAAGTCATAAAGCCCGTTAACACTTTTAAAACATCAAAGACAAGATAATAGGATATGATATAATTGTGTACACAGTTGGTGCGAGTGGAAACCGATTGTTTCTTGGTCGTGTGTCTTTCAAATTAAATTATAGCTAGAATTATGGTTCCTTCCTTGAAAGAGACCTACGCTCTTTTCTTTCTTTCAATGTTCGTTCCAGACTTTTAGAACTTTTAAAAGACTTTTAAAAAGTTGCACATATAAATATTTCGACATGAAAATAATTAAATATATAACATCTTCGAAAGGAAACAATTATTAATTTGAATAAAACGTTCAGTAAATAAGATGTATTATTCAGTTTCTGTAGTCGCAAAATTATTAAGAAGAGTCGACACCAGCGCCGCCGGGGAAATCAGTAATTACGTTAATAACCGTAAGTCGCTTAAATGGAATACAATTCTAAAACCGGAACAAAGGTCTGTTACATTGTTTCATCAAGTATAAATTCTTGTAAACTTTTCACGTTAATTATAATATTTACCTTATTTACTAATGGACCTAGTTAAACTTTAGTTAAATTGTGTTTTTGACACTAATCAGAAATAAGAATTTCAAGACTAATAATTTGTTTCAACTTTTAGGTTATTTACTAAAACGACTTTCTGTTATTGAAAATAGCTATAGCATATTTGCCAGTAAGTCTTAAATTGCTTAAAGAGAACCTAAAATGATAGTTCAATATCTGTTTTTCATAGAAATAATCACCGTCGCTTACTGGAAACAAATCAGCACGTTTATAAGTAAAAAAAATGATAACGAGACGGCTTTCAATGAACTGCCGACTTAGCGCAGCTCGCCTCGTTCAAGGAAAATTAAAAGTTTCTCTTTTGTTCAAGACAAAAGATAAGGATGTGGTTTAGCGAATGATTAACATTTTTTATGGCCGCAATGTTATTTCTATAGCTTGGTATTGTATTTGGGACAAACTATGAAAGGAAACTCTTTTGTATATATCAGTATTAATCTAAACAACATTAAGTATAGTTTATGATATTATCTTTCCTTCGGTTAAGGCTTGTATTGAATAATCCTGTTTGTTTTTAATTTTCCTTCGGCTATAAATAATTACAATAGTAATAAGATAGAAAAAACAGAAACATAAATTATGTGTACTATTACCCAATAATTTTAAAATAATGTCTACAAACCATAAATCATTGACCATAAACCCACGTGTGGTTTTCGTTGATATAAATATGATGTACCAATGAAATAATTTTGGTTTTAACTTAACCACAATTAACATACACAATATTAATAAGAGCAAATAACATGATATAATCTGTTTACAAAAAACATTATAAATACAATTTCTTTGGTCAAAATTTAACTTGAAAATTTTTTGAAGGAAATATTTGATTTAGTATTTGAGAATTTGATTTAAAGTCAAAATGAAATTTATTCACGTTTACTTCGTCTACCGGTCGCACCTAGCTTCGGTTCCAATTGCATTGAAATGAAAAAACTTAAGGCGCTTTTTCTTCAGACGTTCTTTTAAGAAGTCTGGCACAGAAAGGATCAAAACTTAGAAGTGTAGAACGTTTTGAAGATTTAAATGTAAAAGAGTAATATCAAATTACCTTAAATTCGTTTCCTTATTTTGATAAGATAAATAACACATTTCGTTACAAAAATCTCATCATAACCTAAATATGTGTAAAATGTATAATCTGATCAGAATAATTAGTATCAGTAGAAAAGGAAAAACTTATCTCTGATATTCTGCGGTAAATTGATCGTAAAAGTGTTTTATTATTTAAATAAAAAAAAATCTTGTTAAACTATCAGTTTAATAAAAAAAACAAGAGGTAAAATCAAGCTGGTCTGTGCTCGCTTGGAGCGGCTAATACTATCCTCACGTTAATAGCTCTCATAAATCGTAGGTACTTAAGGGGTTATGTCGATCTAATCCGCTTGCAGCGCTTTTTATTTTTAAAAATTCTAGTTTACGTTAAAATTAAGATATTAAATCCGCGTAGAACGATTTCAAGTGTAGTGTAAAACGCCGTTTTATTTTCGAATGCGTTTCAAATAAAATATTCGTATTGGAATATTAAATTAGATTTTATATGTATGAATATCCGAAGATATTTAAAACTAGGTATAACTATACGACTTGCCCACTTATGCCAAACTAATGAATTCAACGGAAACTTTTTTTAAATTGTGTTTCAACCTTAGTTAGCTAAATCGATAATATCAGTACCAGTTAAGGTTAAGAATACTGGAATGCAGTATAAGGTTACGTATTTAAAAAACAAACTGCATTTATTTCGTAATAACTATACTGACATTTTTATCACGAAAATTCTGCCTGCGGTCTTATTCGAAATTGATCCTTATTTTATTGCCAGCTAAAACATTTTCATCGTAAAAAATATTTCTGCAATTTACGAATATCGACAGGTCATCTGATGTATACATTTTATACGTGGTATTTAAATATATTAAGAGAGACCGTCTATAGCTTTATCCGTTATTTCATCTATTTTTTCTTAATTCTCTTTCGCAGAAAATTTTAACAACTTAACACTAAAAGTTACTTTATTTTTTCATCGAAGCTTTAGCAAATATAAAAATTTCGGAAACAGAACCTAATGTTTTTGTGGTAGTGTTAATCAACTAGAATATATTGAATGAAACCGTAAATCTTGGCCCCGTGCGACTGATGACGTCATTATGGAGAATGATTCGCTCTACTTCCATAATTAATTAGGGTGTGAACGCATGGGATATGGGATCTGCCCAAAACAGTATTTTCTTTTATTATTCAACAAAAGAAAGAGTATTTAATACCATTGGTTCTACTGGCCACTAAGAATCGTGTTTATGATTAAGTAAAAAAAATAAGAAAAAGACAAAATTGAATAGCAATTCGGAATGTAAGAACGTACGGCTGTAGTAGTAATAAATATATATTTACTCTCATTATTTGTACTGATTCTGCAGGTCATTATTAATTTTAGAAAACATTGTCCTTTTAAAAAATTCATAAGTTATAACTATGTATCTATCGATTTCAACTTCCGTAAGAATAAAAATCGAAAATCGAAAAGATTCATGCTTGATTTTACACAACCATCGCAACTAAATTGTCACATGAATTGACATGAATTGTCAAACTAATCTAAATTAATTAGACAAACTATAATATAATCTTACTTCTTCCTAATATTATGAATGCGAAAGTTTAGATGGATGGATGGATGTTTGTTAAAGTTTGTAGCCTAAACTGCTGAACGGATCTCTATGAAATTTGGCATAGATGTAGAGGATAGTGTGGAAGAACTCATAGGCTTACTCACTTTTGTTTTGTTTTTCAATATCACGCGGACGGAATCGCTGGCGAAAGCTAGTACGTTATAAAATACAAATAATTTTCACTGCCGACATTTTAGATTATAAATTACTGTCTATGTAATCTTATAAGAAAGTTGGAGTTATATTTAATTTATTAAGAGTATTTGAATATGAATTGGTGTATTTCATGCTGAAGAGGCTTTTACGTTGCAGCAGACGGTTGTTTGTTGATACAGTGGGGTGTACAGCGAGCTTGAGGTTGACTTTAAGAGCTGACGAATGACTTCACTGTTTTGAAACTTCGCCTTTGTTATGTATCTTTGTATTTAAGTAAGTTATTTCACTCGAAGAAACAATAAGATGGTAAAACTTATTTACAAATCAAAAACAGTATTCTACTGATTTAACGTAGAAATTATCGATTATCGATCAGTTAAAAAATAAGAATAATGTTTATAATCTTCTTTAAAGGAGGATTATGGATTAATCGGCACGAAATTACCTCGAAATTAATTTGGTAACAATGTATTAATGAAAAAATAAATTAATGTTTGTATTTCATTTCGTATTGCGATATTCGCAATCAAGCTACAAAAACAGGACCGATATTTTTATTTGATCAACAGAAATCTTCAGGGACATTGTCATGTAAATGATTCGCAAAAGCGTTAATCAGTTATTAAATTTTCGTTCACGATGATTGTTGGATCAAATTATTATTTCGTGATTATTATTATTAAATTTGTTATTATACCTTTCAATAGTATATAATTGTAGAAAAATAGACATCATAAGCATCGAAGAAAGAATGCAAAATATTATAAATACATTAAATAAAACTCAAGATAATTCAAATATAACATGCTTAATTGAAAAGAAGATTTATATCGTAATAAGAATTTTCTTAGTAATATCTAGTAAATGAAGCGGAAATCTTGCCAAGAATTTTGTCAGTTTTAAACATTTCTTAATTGACGGCAAAGTGGGACGAGTCGTATTTCGTAGTTAAAAAAATAAAACGAATCAAGGCCGGCATAATTAAGAAAAGGTTTTCAATTAAGCATAAATATATTATGTTAGAATATATATACATTTCTTAATGAAGAGGTATTCATTGGATATAATAAGAACAATCTTGTGGTAAATATTGTCTGAACGTTAACCTCAAAAATCGTACAATTCTTCATGTATTACTCGTGCGCAGAATCTTTGTCGATGGCCTCATGACGTCACGCGTTAAGTGACATTACAAAATAATATTTTAGTAACCAGAATTTAGATTAAAGACATAAAAATATCCAAATTCCCCCAAAAGAGCTCATACATTATGTAATAGAGTCAGTGGACGTTTAACTTTGTTGGTTGACTAATGTTTGAATGACATGAAATTATTTCTCCTACTTACATAATATCGTCGTGTCAGAAAGGAAACGTAAAAAGCCCGCCACTTGTTATCAGCAACGGGAGAGTTTAAAATAAAATTCCTTATTACTCTACTCTTTTCATAGTTTATATTCTGTAAGAAAGATACCATTTGCATTTAAATTATAAAAGAATCTTTGAAACGTAGACTACTGCGCGTTGCGGTTTTTAATAGGCTTTTTAATCATATTTGAATAAAAAGTATTTATAAGAATAGTTAGTATAATAAATGAAATCGAAATTGATTACAATTTTCAACTTTATAATTGAAAGTTTGTTTCTTAAAATTTCATAACAGCATTCAATTTCATTCCAATCGATTAGGAACTAAATCATTTTTACAATCTACAAGTTAAATGTACCGAAACTCAACAAATTGATTAAATTATTCTATCAGACAGACTACGCCCGACAAATGAATTTACCGCACCGGCTGCGTAGACCGGTTGTCATGGTTACGTTAAAGAGGAAGGCAATATTGCACTCCGCTTGTTCTTCTGATTATCAAATTAGTAGCCGAGTGAATAGAGTTTCCAGGTAATATTACACCCTGCAAAGGTTAATCAATGATGTTAAAGGATCGATAAAATCGTACGTATATACTCATTCGCTGGAACTTCATCTTCTTTCGATATGTTTATTCCTGTTTTCTTTTATTTCACACAACATATTGATAAAATTGATATAAGTAACAAGTATTTCATTTTTAATTTTCATATTTTAATAGAAATTTATCCACCATTAATCTCTTTAATGTCTGTGTATATTGTATATTGTACAGGGCACGTAACTTCGGTAGTTTCTAACAATACGCTAGCCGATAAAAGTTCCTTCAAAAGTTGTAAAGATTTATTACAATACTTCAAAAGATAGACACAATCATGAGGCTAGACGTATTTTATACCTTTAACATTATTATTTTTATTTAATATAAGTATAGTATTTAGACCAGAATATCTATAATTTCCATAGGAATCGTTATCTATTGTAAAAAAAAAATTAAAAAAGAATTATACAATAACTTATATTGTTACAGTTTTAATCAAATTAAACGGAATTCAATACATTTATGTATGTATTTCGGCAGTGAAAACCCACGTTAAAATCACTACGGATTGCGGATAATAAGCGCCATTCACGGAAGCCGTTAATAAGCCACATCAACTCTCTAATTACGTGAAAGATAATACTATTGACGCAAAGGATTCAGATCTGCCGAGTTTACAGTATGCACGACATAGCTAGAACAGGCTTAAACTTCCTATTTTACTGCTAATATATACTACTATAATAAAGCGTAAACATACTCTTCTTTGTTGCCTAAGATCTCAGCAATTACAGCATATTTTTTAATAATTCTTTTTTTAATAAAAAGCCTTACATTTACGTCACGCTTTAGGCTATATATTTTCACGCCATTAAACTTAGGGGGAAATATTTTGGATAAAAACCCTAATGTGGGAAAGAGACCATAAGTTGCTGCCAACATCAAGAAAGAAAGATTGATAAGGTTTGTCATGTCATGTCATTTTGACATTTGCTATTGATAATTTGACAAATGTAAACAATAAAATATTTTTTTTATAATTTCATGCGGATGAATGCGCACGCGAACAGCTAGTCAAATATAAAAATTAACATACAATTTTCTTAGTACTTATGTTACAAATGTTAAAACCGACTTAAACGTAACGTTTCAAAACAAAACTGTTTATTAGTGCTACAATTATAGGATTTATCGTACAACGCAAATATCTCCACACAAAAATTTAATTAAAAAAATAATAAAAAATGTCACTAAACAACACTATGTTACAGTTATTGTACTTATTTTTAGGGTTAACTTAAAACTACATCTACTTCTTCTAGGTTAATATTATATAGTGAAATAGGTATTGGCTAAGAAACATCCGGGAGTGGACTACTATCGCTAGCGACGAACAACTTTTTCGCTTGGCACAGGTCAGGGAGAGATTTGCTGAGCTGATGGCCAACCTCCAGTCAACCGCGGATCCAGGGAGGGGTCATGGGGTCATGACCCCCCCCCCCCCTTGAGCTGGTTGCTCAAGAGGTTGACAAAATATATTTACATATTTTGTCAAGCTCTTGACTTGACCACTACTATGTGACCCCCCACCCCCTGGCGCCAAAGCTGGATCCGCCCTTGTCTCCAGTGATGGTGAGGCATTAGAAGAAGGTATTAAAAGTCTAGATAAAACATTATTTCTGAGGTACGCTAATATGTAGTGTCTCGTTGCTAAACGCAGCTCATTACACAAGGTTTCAGGTGCACCTGTTATATTTCGAAACTTAAGTTCTCAAGTATGTCGTCGCAAGTTTATCCATTACCGTCGAAATCGGATTATAGTTACATTACACTGAAGACGTACGCCACGGCTACCTTTTATACAACTTTAATGGCACTAGTTTCTAAGCGAAATATAAAACTTGGTCAGAATTTTATCGATATGGATAAATAATTACAATAGCCAAACTTACTCATTGATTTAACCCAACTCGAAAGGTAAAATATTTGTCAAAACCTTCGAATCTATAATCTAGTCTTATTTTCTTCCCTATCTGTTAATCATACGAATATTATAAATGCGAAAGTTTAGATTAATGGATGGATATTTGTTAGAGTTTGTAGCCTAAACGGCTGAAAAGATTTTGATGAAATTTGGCATATACGTAGAGGAAAGTCTGGAAGAACACATAGGCTACTCAGTTTTATTTTTTTAATTCCACGAGGACGGAGTCGCGGCGAAAGCTAGTTTTATATAAACGGACGTAAATATTTCTACAAACATAAATAACTATTTATTAAAATTAATCAATATTAAAGTAACATTAAGAGCATCCAACACAGGTTCCGAATTTAGATTCGTTAAAGCGATTTTACTCATTAGTACACAAATGAAGGTATGTAAGTAAGATGCTTAAGAAACCTTAAACTTAACTGTATGTGAAATTGCTGATAATGGAAAATTTCTATGATATTATGTGGTTTATAGAAAGTATTTTATTTAGTGTCTATGTACGAAATAAAAATTTGTGTAGAGCTATAAAATTTCTTTTAAAAATCAAAAGCTTACTTCCTACTTTTCTTACTTCTTACTAATATTATAAATGCGAAAGTTTAGATGAATGAATGGATGGATGGATGGATGTTTGTTAGAGTTTGTAGCCTAAACGACTGAACAGATCTCGATGAAATTTGGCATAGACGTAAATGATAGTCGGGAAGAACACATTTTTTTTTTTTAATGCCACCCGGACGGAGTCGCGGGCGTAAGCCATACTTTGTAACGATTTAAGAATATTCTGGTATAAGCGATACGGCGTAAAAACTATTGCAGTGAGATTGCTTACATTATAACACACACCAAATGTATTCGAAATATCCAGGCAATTTATTTGTAAATACAAGGGTCCTACGAGAATTCCACAAAACAGAATCCGCGCAATCGTGCAATTGGTTTTGCGTGTAATAACTACGACAACATTCAACCTAGGAATGTGACCGTTCGGGGAATTTCAAAGCATTCGTATTATTGGCCCGATTTCTTAGAACATCTTACAATATCTTGCAACAAAAAGAATCTACTTATATTGCGAATGATTTTCGATAAAGCTATTTCGGAATTGTATAAATAGCAACGCACCGCGAGTTAGCACAACTGAAATATTGAAGTGAAGAAAAGCGATTTATGGCCAGTTTCCCAGATATTTTTAACCATTCCCTAGTGTTTGGTTCGAAAAAATCTTGAAATGCGTTTCCGAACTTGAGTTGTACTCCATTGAAATTTAGTTTAACCTGACACTAATGAATCACTAGGTAATGATCAAATAAATGGAAACTTCAGCATCCCAGCATTAGTGCTTAGTTTCGAAGCTTATCCCAAACACCGTGATAGAGGATTTTTATATATTAGTATTATTTACACAGACAGATTAATTTCACAGCAAACTGCTTTCTCACGTAAAAGTAATTAATTATTGAGCAAATAAACAAACGGAACTCCGTTGATTGCTGCCACGAACAAGAACTTAATTCCAACTTTGTCTCGCAAAACTTTCTGCTGATTTATGTGAAAACTTCACAAAAATAATTGTCGATTGCTCTTGTATTGTTGGTTCAAATAAAAATCAGATACGATATTATTACAGCATCTTAATCATTTTACAACTTTTACTCACATTTAAATTTTTTTTTTTATATCTTCTAGAATTACATTACGTGACTATTTCATATTAAACAGTGCTGTTTCTCAGCTTACATTTAAAATGATTATGAAATTTAGCTCTAAATTTATACAGAAATGGCAAAGTTATTTACGAAACGATATTTGCAAGTTATTACAGAACTCTACGCTTTCATTGTAACGGTACCGATGTGACCAAAACACGCTAACCTACAATTTAAACTTTGCCAGCGAACTGCAGTCACTCTACCTAGTTTTTAATTCAAGCTTTTTTATTCGAAAAAGTCTGATAAAGAGAAAAAACTATATGTTCGTGATAAAATTTTGGATAACGAATAGGTAGGGCTTCCTCTATGCTGCAGATCTAGCAGTGTTCATTATTTATGATTTTTTTTAGATTTATCATTGTTCATGTAAAATTAATTATTTTTATAACGTCTATCGAAGTGTCTTTCTATTTAATTTTTACAATCGTAACTTTCACACCTTTTCCTAACTACTAAATCACTGAAGATACGTAATGTTTCTCAATAAATATGTGCATATTTTTGTGTAATTTCTGTATAATTCTCACAGTAAGTAGCGTAGTACACTCCTGCGAAGATTCATAAACGTAACGAAAGCTTATTTAAAGTAATTAAAACAATTACAAAGACTTTAGGCGACGCCATGTTCGCTCTGATGCTTTCCACTCCTTGTTAAAGGAATAATCAACGTCTGGGGAGACGCTCGCATCGATCCGACGACGCGCTTCGACCTCCGTTTGGGCAATTTTGATTGCCACTGATATCTTGTATACTAATTGTTGAATCGATTTAAATACTAAGCTTTTATTTTCTAGATATAGCATTAAATTTGATGTGAGTATTATCATAATCTTTATAAGGTAGTTAGATTTATTTTTTAAATGGAAACGAAATATTATCTGGAAACAACTGTTATGTATATAATATATATAATAAAGAGTAAACACACACTTCTTTGTGACGTAGGATGTCAGCATGCACAGTATATTTTTAAATAACACTTTCTTTAATAAAAAGCCCTACACTTACGACACGCTTTAGGCTATATATTTTCACGCTATTAAACTGAGAGGGTAAATAATTTGGAAAAAAACGTTCATACGGGAAAGGGACAAGCTGTCATATATGGTAACGGTAATTTTGACATTTGCAATTGAGAATTTGACAAATGTAAACAATAAAATAAAGTTTTCTTTTTAATTTCACGCGGATGAAGCAGCACGGCGACAGCTAGTAATAATGCGTATAAACAAATGTATCAGCGTAACAATTAATTTAATGTCAGTTCTAATCCAAACTCAACACGTTGACAAACCTTATGAATAACTAATTGCTGTTAGAGATTAAAGTCCTTATCGCTCCAGCAAACCCTTTGAGGATCCATTTAGCTGTAAGCCCTGCGTTAAATATTCATGTTACTACTCACAAATTTAGGTCCTTCGTTTCGGTTACGGTAAACAAAATTCATTGAGTTTTAGTAAAACGACGTTTACTAATAAATATTACAAATTACACTGTCAAATGTTAATTATACCTTTGAAATCTGAATTGAACCAATGCATAGACAATTTAGTGAAATCCGAAGGAATGTTAGAACTTTAAAAGGTTATAACAGCATTTAGACCTTCTAGACTTTTCTTTAGAATAAGAGATAAAAGCAAATTGACACAAATATGGGTCTAGTATTGCTAACATTTTAAAAGCATTAAGTTAAAATACAGTAGTTTCCAAAGAAAAGTAATTTTTATAAATACTTTAAAATGTCTCTCATGTTTGCCGTTGACTTTGCCTGTATAAATGTTTTCAGTTTACAAGCTTTGACATGCGGAACGAGCAAGTCAATGTTTGTGTTTGCGCACTACAAAGCGTCCTTATTTCCCGAGGTTGATAATACTCATATACTTTGTCACACTGTCCTAGTCGTAATAATTAAAATGTGATTGACAAGAGGGGTTTGAAAAATAGGATGTTTAGCGTAAAACGTAAATATTAACTTAACTAAATAAACAGTCGATGTAATTCTTAATAACAAATTATCATTTGTCAGAGTGACGAGTGGTTTTTAGACTTCAATTCCGAAGGTAGATCATATACACGGTAAAGGTCTTTCATTGTGGGCGTGCGTATGTCGGAGATAATGAAATAACAATCACATAACATTAGAAACACCATCCTTAGTTGACCGCCATCTTAATTGATAACTTCACAACACACTCTAATCGAATTGCAAACATTTACAGAGATTAACCAATTGATTTTATAATAACAAAATGCATCATTTCCACTATTCAATGACAACTGTCATCAGTCATTCGATCGCCGCTTGACATCTATCACGCACGATGCACATTCAGCCAGTACTCAAAATTATTAGTTGCCAGCAACTTTAATCGTTCAAAAATTAATAATCATCTCGCCCAGTTGTATTTAATAATAGTTGATTTAAAATCCAATCCATTATTTCCACAAAACTGTAAACTAGTTCGCACGAATGGGTCGGCTCGCTCCGTGTAATACCACGACCACACAGAAGACAGACGTCAAGTGGAAGCAATTCCGCGTTTCGTCTGATGAGTGTGGTGCCGGAGGCCTAATTTTAGTCCCTTTCCCTTTCCACCATTTTCTTAAGAGGAAAGAATGAGAAGGAAAAGTGGATTTGACGGTGGAGGAGACGCATAGAAAGTGGAAATGTCCTCTTTATCTGCGTCTCCTCCTCCGTCAATTAAGGGTAGGCAACGCATCTGCAATTGCGGATGTTTATGGGCAGCGGTCGCTTTCCATTTCGGTGGATTCAGGTGGCCGCTTGCTCGTTTGCCGCCTTATATTATAAAAAAAAACTATATTTGAATATGTGCCAGGTTTTTTTACACCACAAAACACGACGAACATTTACCTTACGTGTTTAATGTATTTTACTTCACATCGGAATAAAGTGTAATTCTTGAAATGTCACAATTTGTACCGTCGTCGGTGGATTTCATCAATATTCAATTTCCGGTCGCGTCGACGTCTTGCAATTCCAATCGATCTGACATTTCTATAGCGATAGAAAGAAATCTAGTAAAGTCCGTGTGATAATCGAAAAAGTAAAGAAAGACGTTGATTTGTAGACATAATATTCTTCTTAAAATGGTATCTTTTGGTGCTGGAAAATGTATGGCAGACAATGTATTGAACTCTCTGTTCAAACTCTATGTTGATTCTTTAGACATAATTTCGCAGTTTTTGCTCGGGTCGCTTATGTATTAACAAATGAAAGTAGGTAATCCCTTTGCCGGTGCCACGAGAGGGCACAGGGCAAAGGGGAATCAAGTGATCAAAGACTCTTAATACGGCTCATATGGCTATGACAACCGGAAACTCAATTAATAACGAACCGTGCATGACATTTGTATCTGAAGATGGCTATACCGCGCTTGTCATTCAAATAAACTAAGAATATCCAATCTTCGCTATCTATTTAACTAGTTTAGACTGCGATGGATTTTTGTAACTAACATTTTAAAATTTCGAATAAAATTCGTAGTAAGCTATAGTATTCATGTAAAAAATCTTATTTTATTCTATATCAATTACCATATCATAGTACAATTCCAAAATAGAAATTATGACCTATCTAAACAATTTTACCTTTATAAGGCTAGTTACAGCTTACAACTTAAAAATAATATGTTTCATCAATTTAAACAATGACAGTTCCCAAAATAAATCCATAGACTAAATCAGATTATCAGCCAGTGACACGTTAATATATTTTTTTTCATTGAATTCGACCATATAAATAATTTTAAGAAAAAAACTTTTAAAATACTTTATTTCAATTCAACACATTACATACTAGAGATATATTCCAGTTTGAGAGTTTCTAAAACCTATTAAGATAGAGAAAATTGGCCCGTCACGGTATCTTAGTGTAAGCCCAACGAACACCCGCTGCTTTTAACTTCTGAACAGACTCTTTTAAAATGTATTTTACAGTTAATGCTTTTCCATTTACGTCCTAAAAATTTATTCAATCCTTTTCGTGCGTGTCACCGACATGTTATTTTTATATTTTACTTACTAAACTAGCATTATTTGTTCTTTTAAACTAAGTGAATATATCATACTAGAGTCTATCACTTTACTTTTTTATCTACACTCGATATGTATTATCTACATTTATTCAATAATCAATTCGGATAAATTAAACTGAACTTATGAAAAAAGTCCTACAAGCCATCACCTTACGGTTGTAATTCTAAATTCTCTATCTTCGTAAAATAAAGGCATAAACCGATTCTCAAAAGACACATAAACATTCTATAAATCTATTTTTCCACACTTAATACAATAAACATGCAAAAGCTCCGACAATTACTCGACAAAGATATTGTTTTGCGTATTTGCGTGGAAACGTTTTAAATTCTATCTCGTCGCCTCTGTGACAATTTACATTTGATTTAAATAATGTTTTAACAAGACTTGAGCAATAACAGCATGCAAACCGAGCGTACTACTGCCTCTCGTTACATATTCAATTTAAGTAAATGAAAATTACGCCACAATATTATGTTAATCCGGTTCCTCTGGAAAATATTTTTCTTTGCTCTTGTTAACTTGCAGAAGCGGATTTTTTATATCGCACTATATTTCTGTTTATGCAATTGTAATTTCTATTACTATCGTTTGTTTCATTACTATCCTGTGCTTCCTAATAATTATATTTTAAATTTATGTGATAGAGTCTAGAGTTATTTAATTAAATCGGATTGGTATATCCTATGCTGGGTTTCTGAAGTTTCCATTTCTTTTATTTTTACATAGTGATGCAATAGCGTTAGATTGACCTAAGTTTTAACGGTACTCCGTTTTACTAAACTCAAGTTACTAGTTTGAAAACGCATTTCTTGGAGTTATCGAACCAAAAACACTAACGAATCGTTAAATGTAGTTGGGAAACCGGCGACTAATCGTTTAAAGAAACAAATTAATTAAACTTATTGTAATAGTATAAGTGTAAAAAGTAACAATGAAATAAATATTAAACAGTTCTTGTAACTTTTCTAAATGTATCTTGAAACTTTCTTACTGAATGTGCACTTCATTTCTTTAGATGTAGCAGAGCATAAGTTTCTGATGTTTGATACGTCCTTTACTTCCTTGTGTCACCAGTTCGCTGGGAGAAGTTCGAAAACACATTTAATATTCTTGCTACATCGTTAGCTTTGTCTCCTCTATCCAAGGAAGGTGTCTTAGTTTGCAACTTTGAAAGTTGCGGGTGCAGGGATCTATATCATAACTGGAGACTTACTATTTTCGCTAATGAGAAATTGATGTTAAATTTAAAAAAAAAACAAATGATAATCATGTTACAATCGTAACCAAGATTCAAGCGTAGAAACAGCATAATACAGCATTTATTAAAATGACGTAATCCACAAAATGAACGAAACCCTTGAAGCCCTGTAGTAGCCAAGCCTTAGACACAAAACAGCATCGTTTTCAAGACAATCCATCATTTCCACTGAATATTACCAGTGGAAATGTTTGCTTTAAACCCTGTTTCGACTTTTTCCAACAACTTTTAATTTATTAAATGTGATAATAAACTGCATTTTTTATTACCAAGTCGCCACCGCCCTTCATATATCGTCAGCACGGCACAATTTATGAGGTGGGGTGTTAGTGACTTTAATTAACAGCCGACATCAAAGCACCCGCTCTCCGGCACATTAAGTAAGCAATTACGCTTTGAATTCACACAGAGCACATGCATCTCTTTATCACAATATATTATCCTTAAACAACAATGTTTTATATCTGCAGTTAAAAATATTCGAATAGTTTAAAAATTATTACATACTAGCTGTTGCTCGTGACTGCGTCCACGTGGAGTTAAGAAATACAAAAAATATAGCCTACTAGCTTTCGCCCGCGACTCCGTCCGCGTGGAATTAAAAAAAAAACAAAAGTGAGTAGCCTATGTGTTCTTCCAGACTATCCCCTACGTCTATACCAAATTTCATCGAAATCCGTTCAGCCGTTTAGGCTACAAACTCTAACAAACATCCATCCATCCATCCATCCATCTAAACTTTCGCATTTATAATATTAGTATGATGTTACTTTGGAATAACGTAGCTTTTTAATGGTGAAAGAATTTTTAAAATCGGTCTAGTAGTTTTTGAGTTATTTTAATACATACAAAAATACAAATCTTTACTCTTTACAAAACTAGTATAGAGTATAGATGGCATAGATAAAGACAACTATTATCTCGACTCTCGACTGCACGAAATACACTGAATGCGGCAGTATTTTAGAAACATTAATAAATAAGGACACGACTTACTATGACCTAGTAATTATCATTCAAAAACAATTGACTACCTACTTGATTTTTACATCATCAAGCCTTATTGTGGTGCCACTCCACGAACGATAAGTACGTATTCGTGGATATCATTTTAAAAACATTTTGGTCTAGGTGTCATTTTTTAACAACATTTACACAGTCACGTGATCTGTGTACTGTCGATTAATTGTCACATACGAAATATTATGTTCGTGACAGAGAAAAGACACATCCTGTACTTTGACAGCAGCTAATTTATGATGTCGTTCCCCTGTCACTGCCTCGTGTGCGGCAAAGACATGGCGGTTATTATTCGTTGTCACGTCCTGTGGGAGAAGTGTCTTCATATTTAATACGTAATTGAATCTAGTAAATGTTATTTTCAGTGCAGCAAATAAAATAAAACAAAAATTCGCAATTTTTAGAAGTTAAAAATTTCACTAAAGTAGTAATAGGTGAAAGAATAGTGTTTGTTCTTTCTCAACACATAATTATCATACAAAACATTAATTAAATAAAAATAAAATTTGGTACTAACAGATAGATCTATAAATATACGTGGTCGCTGCCTACCCCTCTGGGTTACGTGCGTGAGTAATGTGGATATGTACTAAGTTAAATTAATCAGTAGCAATCTCAACCTAAAATGAAGGAAAGAAATAGAATTACTTTAACGAAATTGATTATTTAATTTGTGGCATGAATTATGCAAATATTGTACTGCACAAAGTTATCCGAACCGTAATGGTATCTCTGGGCGCACCTGATTCCACAAGAAATGAGAAAACATAAAAATGTCTCAAGATATAAATTGCATAATGTGATTGCGTAAGATTTGTAAAAAGCTTATTTAAACATAGGTCAATGGGTAACTTGACAATTTAATAGTTTTTTGTTTTGAGTCTAAGAAAATAAGTCATACGTTTTTACAATTTTAATTTACACTATTTCTTCCTTTTTACACTAGTAATAAACAAGGAAAGTCAACATTTTTACACACTCAAATTCCAATTAAATTCAAATCGATACATAACGCTTACGAAATGGATATTACGGAGTTTATGAAAGTTATTAAAATCTAGTAATAAGTTGAAACGTGATAAAGGTGACAAGTTGCCTGCAGCGCTTTATGTCGCCACTGAATTAATTGACAAACTTTTAATTGTGTTATGTTAACCCTGACAGTTTGGCGCGCAGACGGAGTTGAAAAAATAGCGACGTATACTCGTTAGACGTAAGTAAATCTAATTAATAAAATAAGTACTAACAGTAAAGAGATGTTGCAAATGTGGGCATTTTTGACTGATGGAGACGAGGGTAATGTTTTTATAATTTAGAATATATCAGGGGTGTACCTATTTCAATGACATTCATATTTTAGAATATAGAGATATGTATATCGATACAAAGATAAATGAATACTGGTCGAGCAAATAAAGACTTATTAAAAGACTAGCTGTTCTTGTTCGGCTTCATCCGCATGAAATTATGAAAATTTAATTTTATTGTTTACATTTGTCAAATTATCAATAGCAAATGTCAAAATGGCATGACATGACAAAACTTGGCAATCTTGCTTCTTTGATGTTGGCAGCAACTTATGGTCTCTTTCCCACATTAGGGTTTTTATCCAAAATATTTACCCCCTAAGTTTAATAGCGTGAAAATATATAGCCTAAAGCATGACGTAAGTGTAGGGCTTTTTATTAAAAAAAGAATTATTCAAAAATATGCTGTAATTGCTGACATCTTAGGCAACAAAGAAGTGTGTGTTTACGCTTTATTATAATAGTATAGAAGTATAGATAGAAGAACGAAGAATACGAGTACATATTTACCTCGTGTGAACAAATCGATTTCTCTCAAGTCTAAGCTTTAGTTTCCCTATTCAATTTAACTCGGCAAAACGCCAAAGACGGTAATATACGATAATCGTTTTCCAGCATCGAAGAAATTGTATAAATTTAATTAAATATAAACTGACATCTCTATAATGTGTTAGATTAAAACATTTTTAGCCGTGATTTATAATGATCTCAGATTTGTTTCATGTGAAAATTAAGTGCAGCGTAAATATAACTGTTTTCATATTTGATTACAATGCTCCGGATACACTAATGGAAATAACCCAGACGGCGATATCGATCCATTTATTTATGGATAGCAGACTGCCCTCAGTTTACTTAAAATGTGCATAAATGGTTTAAGCAATTTAATTTTTATACTATTTGATATTTATACCGATTCCGTGTTACCTTTTGTGAAAAGTATTACACATAATGTCTACTATATGTCTATATGTATGTACATAATGTCTTAGTGTTTATTAAAAGATATTTCATTAAATAAAAAGTATTACTAAAAACTAACACTAGGTAATAATCACTACTAAGTACTAGTGTTAGTTCTTAGTACTTAGATTATTATCTAGTGTTAGTTCTTAGTACTTAGATTATTATCTAGTGTTAGTTCTTAGTAAAACTTTTTATTTAAAGAAATTTCTTTAAATAAACATTTTCAATGTACTAACTTTTAATTATAATATGAACTGTGCAGTGCCATAAACATTATTTACATCTTTAATGGCACCAAGTTGTCTCAACATATGTAATTATATCAAAATGTATTGTGTTGAAATAAATAAATAAAAAAAAATGTACGCAACTATTTCTTATTTTGGTTATTATTCGACTTACTATTGAAATAAATCATGTCGGTAAACGTTTAGTTTAAAATACATTCAGCTTAAATCATAAAGTTTTACAGCACGTAAACGAGTCGATAAATAAATTTTAGTAAAACCATTAAGGACACTCTGCGCGTCACGCAACATTGGACTTTTCGATTAAAGCGTCAATAACAACCAGCTATATAAAATTGAAATTGACACTGCGCTTGAATTTAATAAAACTACTAGCCGCACGTCCTCTCATCCAGCTATTTATCGATATCAAATAAAATAAGGACCACAAAAAACAATAATTTCAAACCAAGAACAAAGCTAGTCAAAAACCATCTTAAGTGAATCTGCTAATCCGAAAGTACTCAAACAAGCAACAATTTAAGGTAGATCAGAATAGGTATCACAAAGTGAACTTGATAGCATTCAACAATCAGACACCGACATATTGACTTCTACAAATCCAATATACCGTTAGCAGAACTGCAACACAAACGATGTGAAACCAAGCGAACGTACACGTCTAAGCCTTACTACGTAAAGTACACACGCTTCAACGCAAACTCTGAATCTAATAAAGCGCACAAGCTCATGGGAACCTCCACAGTACGTGATCATGCAAACTGGAGGCTAATGAAGTAATGGTGTCAACATCTAAGTTTATTCTTACCTTGTGCCGCCATATATTATTATAACTAAGAGGAACTTCCCTTTCATTATATAAAATATTTATCTCTCTACTTAAGAGGAGAGGATGGAAAGAAAAGTAGATTTGACTGCGGAGGAGTCGCATGGGAAGGGGCTATATCCTCTTGTGTGCGTCTTCACCTTCGTCAATTAAGGGTAGGCAACGCATCTGCAATTGCGGTGTCTATGGGTTGAGTTTTCCTTCAAGATGAACCGATGACGTCATCAGACCGTAACGCCAAAAAATCGCTAGAGAGTTTATGAACATAAATGGAAGTTTGGAATGTTTAAGCATATTTATTTAACGCAATATTAAATCTGTAAAATCTTGCATAGCTTTTAGCTATCTGTTGCGATTTACACAGTACAATTGTCATGAATATTCAGTGATGTTATAAATATTTAGAGGTGCTTCTGGAGATTAATTTAAGCGATAAATCTGCACTTGAACCGATGGCAGTGTTTAGTTATTCATGCGCTTCGTTACCGGCTTGAATTAAAATGGTAAACAGAATGTATAAAACTATTAGTAATACTAAACATATACAAATTGATAACCTTATTTGACACTAGATGTTTGCTCGCGACTTCGTCCACGTGGTATTATAAAATTAAAAATGTAGCCTATGTTACTCACTGATAACGTAGCCTTTTAATGGTGAAAGAATTTAAAATCGGCCCCGTAGTTTTTGAGTTATTTCAATGCATACAAAAATACAAATCTTTCCTCTTTATAATATTGGTAGTTATTTGACATAAAAACAATGGCATTTTTATAGCGTTAAAATGTATATTCTAAAAGCTACAAAACCATACATATGCATATCTTAAAGAAAAAATCGCTTTAGATGCATTTTATTTGTACCAGTGTGGTAATAGTGTAAGTATGCCATGTAAAGATGCAACCAACTGTTTACCTGTACGAACAAATCGATTCTCCTTAAGTCTGGGCTCAATAGTCTCCGTATTCAATTTAGTTTGGCAAATTGCCAAAGGCTCTATCGTGTGTCAATGTTGTACTTCATCTAGAAATCTAATTTTTTTATGTGAAAGTCAGTAATGTTAGCTTAATATATTATTTTGCAGAAAACTGTCAACTGAGCGAAAGCTGACCTAAATGGTACATTAGAAGTGTAAATATTAAAATCAACTCTCTGTTAATATCGTAGATTTGTGTAGAATTAGACAAGTAAATAAAGGGCTATTGAAATTTCCTTCGTTCGGGAAATTGCGTTGCTACAGGCGACACGTAACAGGGATAAGGCTCCTTGTAGCGTCCTTAATTTGTTACATTATTTTTTTTTTTGTTTAACATTATATTAGTTTTCAATACTTTTGAAACACTAAATAGTGGATAATACCAAATCCTAGATATGTTCTTTCCTACACATTATTAAACCCAAAAATGTATCTAATACCGACTTTCTTAATTTTGATCAAAATATGGTAAAAAATGGTGGCGGGTAACACCTGCCGATTTTAAATAGATATATATTGTATACCCAGGATCTAAACGAATAATAAATAGAGCAAAAACCTACCAACGTATTCATAAAAACATAAAACTCCTCGAAAATATATTTGAGAATACAAATGGAGACTTTTCTATTCAACGTTTTACAAAATTACAGGAAGCCCATTATGCTTAGTAATTTTCCGACAGAATATAAAATTAAGGGTAGATGGTCCTTAGTGAGCAAATCGAGTCACATTTCAGAGAATCCAAAGTGCCATTACTTTTAGACGAGTAATATTTTCATAACATTTACAGATAGTGAAACAAAAAAAAATCTGTTGTAAATAAACTCTAAAGGCGTTTAACGAGTTTTAAAAATTACTTAAAGATTATTCATAGGTGAAACATGTGAAATAGTAAAAATGAAAATGAAAATAAACGAAGATCTTTCCACCAATCCATTAAAGTTCATTGCTGGCTTCCTAAGCAAAATGTCAATAGCGTAGTTGAGTTTCTTGTTCCGCTCGTGCGCTCTATATTTTAAATAAAATTTACTTGTTCTACGAGTCACTGGCAAGCTGCCTTATGACAAAATTAAATGAATGTAGGTTATTTGATTAAATGAAAGAAATGTACTCATTTATTCTGCACAATCCGTTCTATGACTAACGTCGACAGTTTTCTAGCCTTTTGCAAAGTAATTAAAAATACTCTCTGATATCAATAAATTTATTGTAACTAATGCTATAGCCATTTAATTTTTTGTAACAATTATAAAAACGGTACAATTTTTATGTTAATCACAATATTTATTTCACCCCATATTTTCATTTAGTAAAATAACAAATGTAAATGACGCTTATTATTCGAATGCTATATCTTGAAGCTCATGAATTAGTAATTGCTACTTGAGATTTAAGCCTTTATCGCACGAACAGACCTTTTGTGGCTTCATTTAACAAAATATCCCTTGGGTATTCGTTACAACTCAGAACTTGCCCACACCTGAAACTAAACTATTGCACAACTGTTTAATCTCATCTTAATTCCTATGAGCTTATATGGAGTGCACACACTACTCGATTTTCTGTGCAACTAAACAGTTGAATTGGCTGCGAAACAACCGACAATCGCACAATAGTTGTGATAGTTTAATTAAAGTTGTGCGGCCGCTTTAAAGGTATAAAATATTCTGATAATACTGTAAATAAAAAGTAAAACAAAAGACAGTAACTATAACCACTTTTTTTTAACAAACGCCTGAAAATTATAGCAGTAACAAAAAATATAAAAAACGTCTACATATTGTGCAATATTTCAATGTATATTACTCCGTACAAAGCGATGCACCCAATAAAGCTATTAGATTCAGTATTTAGCTGACTAAATGAACGTCGGGGCCCTTCATTAGGCGTGCATTAAGGTAATTGGCGCTGTTCTCGGTACAACGTGAATAGAGTATCGATTGATCACAACGTAACATAAACATATTCTATCTAAAGCGATACGACCTGACTTTATATGCATTAAATAATGCGATTCGATTGCTGTACGTTGATATTGTTTATAAAAAAATGTATTTTTCTTCATTAAATAAAAAAAATCCTAATAACACAGTTATACAGCTTAGTGAAATATATCTGCATAAAAAACTGAACACAGTATGACAGCAAAAGTGCCAAAGGTTGGTGACCGCGAGTTTATTTTGTTACCAACATTTGGTACAGGTTCTGGCTATAATTTGTTCCAGGTGTAGTAATAAACAATATTTAAAGTGGTCAGAGGTAGTGAAATATAACGGCAGCGGCGCGACCTCACGGACCCAATTAATGATGATGAATACCGGCCATTGTACGTACAAGAATTATATAGGATCACTACTAATATTTCAACAATCTGTTTGGAATATTTTAAACTAAAAGCGGTTACCTTTAACACTTACTTTCAAAAGTATTTTTGGTAAATGTTACATATACTTTACGAGTAAAAGTCAAAGAAACTTTCAAGACAATTCCCAACAGTGTCATAGCTCTTGAAAAGTAATTAAAAGGTACAAACATTTTTAACAACAACATATTTGTTCTGAGTGCACAAACGCGAGCCTTGTAATAAATCCACCGGGCTATATTTCAATGCAGACTTTGTTCCACCCATATTTTTACCTGACACTCGCATTCTTTACTCGCTTTTACTTAATACTATTTGCAATGTTAGACTTTACTTGCAATTGTATTGTACTACAAAGTAGGAACTAATCTTTCTCACACTTTGAAATAGTTGCTTGATAAATTATTTTTTTTATAAAATAAATATTATAGTGCTAGGATTGGTACAGCTACTAACAAAGTATTAGTATTCACTTACCCAGGACGAAAGCATAGTTGCAATAATATTTTACACGTTTTTCTTTAATTTTATTAACGATATTTTTTTAGAAAATAATGTAAGGGAGCACGTAAAACGATAGATACTAGACAAAATTCAAAGACCTCCAATCTTACTATAGCATTGCGTCACTAAAATTAATTAGTTGTCGAAAACAGGCTCCGCTATCGCCTTGCTCTTTCTACGTTTAAGCCTGTACCATACAGTGAAAGCGAAGCAGAAGAACTTTAACATAAAACTGGCGTGCATTTAATTCATTTTGAAGACCGTCTCACTACGCGAATTAAAATCTAACATGAAGTAAACCCTACATTAAGCGTACGTGTGTAATGTCACTTTGTTTCGCTTCTTATTAGCTTTCGCAGCTGTGTGCTACAGGCAATAGCAATGTCAACTCCGTCTACTTCCAGGTGGAAACAATTACACTGTATTCTAATTACAAGGGCGAAATTAGCTCGAGCAAATGAAGTTTGCCGTCAGCTGCATGTGCAACTGCAGTTAGGATTGATGTCACGTCCCCACGTTAATGGAATTTGCTTTTAATTTAATATATTAAATAAATGAAAAAAATAAGTATAATACAATAACGAAAACTGGTGAGTACATTTTATCATCATCATCATCATCATCACCAGCTCACTATACGTCCCCACCGAGGGGCTCGGAGCCTGATTTTCGATTTTTCATAAGTACGTAATTTACCCGACGTTCTTACGGTGAAGGAAAACATCGTGATGCAACCTGCACATATCAGCGAAGAAATTCAAAGATATGTGTGAAGTCAACCAACCCGCACTTGGCCAGCGTGGTTGACTATGGCCGAGTCACATTTTATCAAATTGCTAAAATTCTAAATAAATCGAAAATAGTTATAGTCTTTTTTATCTCAATACTAAGCCTAAGCATATTTTTAATTTGGAATTCTTCAGAATAATTAATCGACCACTGCCCATAGATATCTGCATTTACAGATACGCTGTCTACCTTTAATCAACAGAGGAAAGGACGCGCAGAAAGAGGATATTTTTTCTACCTATGCATCCCACACCCCACCAAAACACTTCACATCTGTCCCATCCTTTGAAAACCAAACTGCTTCCTAATAATAATTAATTAACAATTAGTATTAACTGTGCTCTTAAAGTTTCTGAGCTCTTAAAATCTGTAAAATATCCGCTAGATGCTGCGCTTTCTGAATTTCTAAAAGAAATTTTCATAAAACAAACAAGTAAGTTAATTAAAATCAAACAAAGTATAATAACATGTAACATTTTCAGTTTAAAAAAAAAAAAAAAAAAAAAAAAAAAAAAAAAAAAATTATAGCCTATGTTAATCACAGAAAAATTACCTTTCTAATGGTGAAAGAAGTTTCAAAATCGGCCCAGTAATTTTTGCGTGAATCAAATACATACAAAAATACAAATATTTCCTCTTTATAATATTAGTATAGATAATATTACAGTAATATCCGCGACATTAAAATATTTCGTATTAAACGAGAACCCAAATAATGAAATTTCTCAGAAGAGCCGGTGTTACGCCGAGAAAAATTCAATAAAACCGTTTCTGATCTGTTATCGAAGAAGTTTTCGTTGGGCTGTTTTAATAATGTTACAAAATTTACATTATACTAGGGAAGTTGTTCAGAAATTATATCTATGAAATTTTGTCTTGGACATTAATTTACTACCGAGATAGGCAAATATAGTAAATAACACTAAAAAATGTTACACTTGTTCGTTTGTTTTTATTAAACTGTCTTGTTTGTTTTTATTAAACTGTCTTGTTTGTTTTTATTAAACTGTCTTGTTTGTTTTTATTAAACTGTCTTGTTTGTTTTTATTAAACTGTCTTGTTTGTTTTTATTAAACTGTCTTGTTTGTTTTTATTAAACTGTCTTGTTTGTTTTTATTAAACTGTCTTGTTTGTTTTTATTAAACTGTCTTGTTTGTTTTTATTAAACTGTCTTGTTTGTTTTTATTAAACTGTCTTGTTTGTTTTTATTAAACTGTCTTGTTTGTTTTTATTAAACTGTCTTGTTTGTTTTTATTAAACTGTCTTGTTTGTTTTTATTAAACTGTCTTGTTTGTTTTTATTAATGTGTTTGTTAAACTGTACGTATAAAGTTCCTTCCTTGTTATATTTCCACGGGAAGATATTTTCCACAAAAAAAAAAAACACTAAAAAATGTTACACTTGTTCGTTTGTTTTTATTAAACTGTCTTGTTTGTTTTTATTAATGTGTTTGTTAAACTTTACGTATAAAGTTCCTTCCTTGTTATATTTGCACGGGAAGATATTTTCCACAAAAAAAAATTTAAAAAGAGTAAGTATTCGCTTCGTCAGGTCGTGTTGCTGTCACTGGGCGACGACATCGGCATAATAATGAAGTAATACCACGAACAAACACTTTCTCGTCCACCTTATACTTTGATCAATCTTTGGCACGGCTCTATTTTTCAAAACGAAGTTGTTTACAAGATATTATAGTAATAAGTTTTTTCTTTAGAGCGTGCGCACACATTTGACAAAAATATCGCACAACTGTTTAGTTTTACTTCGATTGTTTTGAGCTGATATGGAGGTGCGCAGACTACTTAATTTTTAAGCAACTAAACTGAATTGGCTGCAAAACATCGACAACCGCACAACAGTTGTACGATATTTTAGTCAAAGATGTCCGCCCGCTCTTAACCAAACAAATATTGTAAGGTTTTCGTAGTTTACGCAACTCTCAAAAAGATTTTAATTGAACTTAATTAACAGAACATAAAGACATAATGTTATAAAGTGATATCAACACGGTATAGTCCTTTGAATCAAAGAAAGCGAAGATATTATTGTGATATCTTTCTTCGACGTTCTTATAAGACCGCTAACCTCTTGACGCTTTAAATTAAATTAAAAAGACAGAAGTACCTCAACCGTAAAAGTAACATTTCAGGAAAGAATTATTTCACAAATATATAAGTATAGTTAGTTTTGTTATATAAAATAGTAATAGAATCAAGTACGTAATGCAGGACATCCGGGTATATATTATGAAGCTTATTAGATCGTGTCGCTGGAATTTAATCAGTGCGGCCAACATAATATTAACGTACAAACACGCAATTAATAAAATATTCAACATTGTCGTAGATTAATCAAATAATTTTCAAATTAATATCTACTCAAAGTAGCCGATGATCGATGTATTGAAGTTTCCTAAAGCGATACTTATTAAAAATTGTAACTTAATTACTTTGTGGATCATCGAAATATTAGTACAAAAAAAAACAAATTTTAATCTACCATTCTACCGTTTTAAATAAAGTAAAAAATGTTTTTGTATCAATATTGTCTAACATTTAATCTATACATATAATAAAATTGGAATGTCTGTTTGTAATATCAAAAGAAAAATTCCAGTTTTTTTGTCTGACTGTCTGTCCACAAGCCGCGTTTGTTTCGGGTAATCTCCGAAACGACTGGGCCGATTTAGACCGGACTTTCACTGAAGGGTAGCGGACATAGACGGGCATATTATAGGCTACGTTTTATCTTAATTTTGCGTGGACGAAGTCGCGGGAAACAGCTAGTATCGAGATATAATCCTGAGGTTGGAAAGAGTACAAATATGTGAACAAATATTACATTGTAACATTTTTGTAGAAGAAACATTCAGATACTTTTATAAATAAGGCATAATTGAACGTGTTTGAGTGTAGCACTTCTTGAGCATCAATATGATCAAAAGGGTGAGCATTAGCGCGGCTTATCCCGGCTTAAGACGACGTCGTCGTCGCATAATCGTATTACAGATACGACAGGCCTTTTCGCATCCCACAACATGGTTTTTTATTATTTGTTTTAACATTTATTAATCAGCAAATTTCAATCAATTTTAAAGCATAATAATTTATGCAAAGAGAGAAATGAAGTAATACATATGAAGACTTTGTTATAATCTAGATACTCGCTACTTATTAAATAGTTTTAAAGTCACACTAGTCACTAGTATAATACTATAATTAGGAAAAAAAAATAGATACTATACACGAATTTATTTAATACTAAATATATCGTGTAAGAAATAGTATCAGCAATTTGACATATTAAACTTAACGGAAATAGAACTCAATAAGTATAAATGTCTTCGTCCATCTTACTTACATACCTAATAAGTTGACGAAGGTAAGATGTTTTAAGGGAGGAAAAATATTTCTTGTGGAGTCAAAATTCATTAAATCTCTACTGGAAGAAAAGTTTAAACACCGGCGATGATTTTTTACTATTTACGTTCTGTAGTCAAATTATCTATGTATGCATATTACATTAATTAATATTTAAGTTTTTTTTCGATGAAAATATAAAAAATCTACAACAAAAGTTCGATACAATAGCTTACTTTAAACAAACCTATTCTGTTGTACCTCGACTTGAGGAACAATTACTTGGCCTTCTTCCGACTTTCAATTGTCAGCAGAACAATAAAGACTTTCAAAGATTTAATTTCTTCTCTCATAATTATATTACTTTTATCTTTTGGCATATTATGTTAATTATCAAGTTATAATTATTTTTTTCACACAGAGAAAGTCGCGAAGCTAACCTATAATTCCTTATTATGATCACATCATTTTCTAAATCGGAAACATAATGCATTAGAATAATAAATATAAAATAGTAGGAGTGGCAAAGAGAGATGATTGATACCCTCAGCACCACGGCAGGCTATTGTTAACTGTTCCAACGTCAGCAAGACGCCGCTGTATCCATTTCATTGAGATGATTAATTCATATTTACTTGATACGGTGCCAAATGCCCTATTTAGTTTTTAATTCCTCATACCGAATGTATGCAGTTTTTGTCGAATATACGAGTAATGTCGAAATCTCAATAATAACTCTTTTCGTTGTATAGAATTTAAAATCAGTAGTGACAGAAATTGACTATGATTTTATTAAACATTTCTATTAAACTTTTTCATATCTATCGGGATATTTTGATATGAAATAGTACATAAGTATAATTTAAAATGACAAGTCAAGTGAGTTTAACAATTTATCACTAAATCACAGAGAAAGTTTGAGCCAGACATTGTTAAATCGTGTTTTTTCTTAAAGCTAGAACTACTAACGTCATACTCAAGTTAATAGCCATAAATCGTAAAGACTGTAAAACTTTTGTCTTACCTTTTAAAGACATATCTTGTATAAATCCGACGATTTCTTGTTTTAAGATACCTTACCGACGACCTTATGGCAATGCAGTATATTATCACCAAGTACTTTAGTCGAATTACAAAGCGGGTATTGAGGTTTTTTGAGCAATTGTTATCCGATTCTGAAAAATAAAACGGTACTGTTCTGTTCAAATTCATAAAATCAGTCAAACGTTAATTATGAATGTGGAGGGGTACACTGGTAGAGGTAGACCTAGAAAGAGATGGATTGCGTGAAAGGTGACATGATCAAAAAGGGAGTGATGACTGAGATGACGGATAATAGAGTTATTTGGAGGACGAAAACTCGGTGCGCCGACCCTACAGGAGTAGGATAAGGCAGGGGAGATGATGAAACCTACGTGCAAAATAATAAGTGCCTTCCAGTATGAAACCTTGACATCAGTAAGCTGTGTTTATCTGCTTTACACAGGTTTCTGATACCCTTTTTTAATATTTATCGTCGTCAATAAAAATTACTAACGACAGTTATGTATTTCCTTTAGGTACAGCAATTAACGTTAAACTTTACCGCAGTCCGCTTCAAACGCAGAACGCGACCAAATAAATTTTCAATTATTGTTTTTATGACTTTAAACGTTGAAATATTGAACCCGAAGTAGTTTTAAAGTTTTCTGTAAGCGTTCTTTTGTCATGTTCTATTTTTTAATAAAAGACACCTAAAAATCTTTTACAATTTTGCACAAAGTTACTTGACACTTTGTTAGTAAAATGTAAATTGCGCTATAATAAAATATTAACATTTCAAAACAAAGCTATAAAACCTCGCAATCTTGTTGATTTGAAGAAATTTCAGAGGAAAATTTTCCTTAATGCTCAAATATTCAGCTGGCTTTTATTCCAAAAATTTCAATGGACAAATCATTAAGATTAAGAATTTCTTTTAGATTTATTTTGTTGTTTTCATTTTCACAACATTTTCATAATTTTACGTCGTCTAAAAAGCTACTTTTTAAAATTAATAATGTCAAAAAATAATGTACATGTCGAAGTGACGAGCGGCTTGCAGAATTT